>JAQPPZ010000367.1:4903958-6129948 GCA_028583015.1 Wollemia nobilis
CATCAATGACAACTTATATCACTTGAGCAAATGCAATGTACCCAAAGTACCCAAAATTGCCAACAGCATGGGATAAAAAAAAGGATAAAAAATAAAAAGCAAATCTCGATACCATGATAGCCTGAAACCAAACCATTTGATCCAAAGAGATGAGAAGTGTGAGATTGCAATATTCAAATATTTGAAGACTATGCCTAAATTTGTGATGCTCAAAACCTTACAGCATATCACGATAATGTAAGCATATCCAAGACTATGCTCGATACCACAGAAAGAGGTCAAAAGTACCTAAAACTAGGATGTGAGCAAATGAAGTTAAAAGTGTTTGAAATTGTGTTACTCAACCTGATGACATCACCATTATTAAACTCGAGCCTGAGATCATGCATATGAAGAAAATAACACAAAAGAAGAAGGTTCCCAAGACCAAAATATATTCAAATATGGCATCATCAAAACAAAACTATGATTTCATCTCAAAATATCTCTACAAGCAAATGAAGAGCCCAACTTTGAGCAAATTTCAATTAAATGTCATTTTCAGACCTGCATCTACCATGGTGCTTACTAGCTAGTTCCAGTTCATAGCACTAAACCATGAAAGTGATATATCTAATAATTTAGCCACTTGCAAAAGATAATTATAGATCATAGACTAAATTTAAATGTATGTTCAAGATGAAATTGAGAGTTGCCACCTCAACAATTTTGGTTTCTTGCCATTTTGTTATTTCCCAATGACCATACAACTGTATTCTCACTATAAATATGAAGAGGGACCTTATTAAAAGGGTTGGATCTATAGTATTTGCCTAGTATTACTTTGTAATATTATTGCAAATTAATTAACTAATAGTTTTTTGGCCTCCATTATTGTACAATTGCAGGTTTTATATGTGCTTCTTGCTTTAAGTCATTTTTGTTACTCTTGATTGTTAGTGTATTCTATCAAAGTAATTTTGCTATTTGTACTAGCTATTGGATTGCTCATAATTTATGTCCTTAAAATTATTAAATTAATTGAATTCATTATTTTAATTCATTTTTGTTACATTCAATACTTAGTTTATTCTATTAAAGTGAGCTTCAATCTCCTATTGGATTGCTAATTGTTTGAATCCTTAGAATGATTGAAGTAAATGTTAAAGGTTAAATTATTTTATAGTTATATCTAATAATGGTTGGTCTGTTAAGTGTCATCTAATTGATTTAGCATTGTATTACTTAGTAAGATCCAATGTTGTTACACTATATCATGTCCACTTTTCAATATTTTCTTCTTAACCTTACTCTTTTCTAACCCTTACTCCTTTTCTATCTTGTTTACTATATTCAATCAAAGTAGCTAGCATTCTTCAAAGGTTGAAACATAAAGCAATACTGTTTCATCCAATTTTATAATTTGGCTATAATCATCAGGTGTAATGCCTTTCCACAATAAAGACAGATTTTAGTCCAATAGGTATTAAAATCTCTTATGATCATGTGTAGACACCTAAAACATGTCATGTTGAGGAGGCTACCTATATGAACATATTTTTAGGCCATATGACTCATATTGGGCCTTACCAAGACTTAAAAATGGTTTTGACCACTCAAACAGGGTAGTCTATCCCTATTTAACCTGGATCATTGTACCCAAGAGTGACCTTCGATAGCCGTTGGACCCTATGATGGCTTCCAAGACTAGCCGTTGTTGGACATTTTGAGTCCCTAAGCTAAAAGTTGTCATTGATGTCAAAAGGACCTATGTAAGTAAGCACTATGATTTTGCTCCACAAAGAGCTTCATGAGAAGCAAAGGTTTTGATCAAAGGTTCTATAAGGGATGCATGGCATTTGGTTCCAAAAGGAGCTTCAAGGAAAGCTTAGCAAAATGTTTTTATGAAAAGGTAAGGAAAGGTTTTATTTAAAACCATGGATGGCAGATTTGAAATGGGTTTTTCTTAAAATCCAAGTTGGCTTTTTGTTTCATCGAAAAATGTGCCCCGGTGATGGAGAAATTTAATTTTAAAGGTTTAGTTTAAATTTTAATTTATTTAAAATTTTAATTTTAATTTTAAAATTAAATAAAAGAGTTTTCCCGCCATGTCCACCAACGTCATATATTTTATCATGCAAAGGTTTAAATATTTAAATGGGTTTATTTTATCAACCAAGATAGAGACAAGAAATATTTTTCCGCATTCGATTATCCCCTCCTTCGCAATCGTCGATTCCCCCCTTTCGATTTCGTTTGCGCACTACACGTGGAACGAGGGAGCAAGTTTCAAGGCATAGGTGGAGAGGACAGAAATATAAGTCTCAAAGGCTTAAAGTATCTACGTGGGAGGCCTAGACCACATGGTGGGCGGAGAGTGCGCTAAGGCGCACAACGAGGAGGAACGCAAGGTCAAAACCACCCGAAGCCATTTTGCAAGGTATGTCATAATTCGATCGCCGAAATTTTTGGGTGCATGAAATATTTCCAATTTGTTAAGGTTGTGTTAAGCATCTATTTTCACAGAGAGTATAGTGGATTTAATTTTTGCATATGGCTAAGGTTTGATATTTGATTAATGTGGGATATTGCCTAAGAAGGCTTTGTGATTATTTTTTAAGTGCAAAAGTGTTGAAAGGAAGGATATAAAATATTTGATTTATTTTATGGTACAAGTGGTTTTAGGAGTGATAAGGAAGTTGTGCATTAATTCTTAAGAAGGTTTTCTAATTAAAATCCTTGGTGAATATTATTGTGAAGTGGAGTAATGTTGATTATTTTGTGATCTTCTAACCCTTGTGAGGATTGGCAAAAGAATATTGTGATTGTGGCAGATTTCCAAAGAGGCTTCTTCATATTCATAAAAGGTATGGGCACATTCTCCTATTGATTGATTATGGTGGTTGATTATAAAATACCTTTGGAGTGAAAAGGATTGATTGTGGTTTCCTTTTCGAAAGTGATTGGTTAAATGCTTCAAGTTTTTCTGGTCTGAGAGTTGTTAGTAAACCTTATTTTATAAGCATTGTTGTTGAAGCCAATTGGTTATCCAAAGAACTTGAAATTGAGTAAGAGAAGAACATGAGTGTCATTGTTATGTGAGATTTGTTGTTGAACATTGTTGCAAACATTTTGAGTTGGTTGATACATGCTTGGACTAGGGTTTGTGAGAAAGGGTTGTTCATTGAGGTGATTGGTTGAGTTGAGTTGATTGAGCCTAGTCAAGTGGATGCATGTGGTTGTTCAAGTTCCATGAAACAAACTATTCTATATCTTATTTGAGTTGAGATTGGGATTTGAGTATAGAACATATTGAGTCTCTAACAATTATCTTTATGTTTCTATGATATTGATTTGAGTTGAGATTGGGATTTGAGTATAGAACATATTGAGTCTCTAACAATTCTCTTTATTCTTCTATGAGATTGAATTGAGATATTGATTAAGCATTGAGTATAGAGCATATTGAGTCTCTAGAAATTCTCTTTATGATTCTATGAGATTGGACAAGTTATGTGTGAGCTTATTAAGTATATTTGAGACAAGTCTTTGAGAAGGCTTGTGGAATGATTTTGAGTAAGCTTTTGTGGAAGCTTGCTATGCATATTTGAGCAAGTCATAGAGAGGACTTATTGAGAAGATTTGGACAAGTTCTGAGTGAGCTTGTTGAGCATATTTGGACAAGTTCTGAGTGAGCTTATTGAGTATATTTGGACAAGTTTTGAGTGAGATTGTTGAGCAGATTTGGACAAGTTCTGAGTGAGCTTGTTGAGTAGATTTGAACAAGTTCTAAGTGAGATTATTGAGCACATTTGGACAAGTTCTAAGTGAGCTTGTTGAGCAGATTTGAGCAGGTTCTATGTGGACCTGTTGAACATATTTGAGCAGGTTCTATGTGGACCTATTGAGAAAATTTGAGCAAGTTTTATGTGGACCTATTGAGCAGATTTGAGTAGGTTATGTGTGGACCTGTTGAGAATATTTGAGTAGGTTCTATGTGGACCTATTTAGAAGAATTGTACTAGACCAAATGTACTATTTTTAGTGCAATATATTGAGCAAAGTTGTGTTAGACCAATTGGACTGTGTTTAGTACAGTATTGATACAGTGCTTTGGAGGTGATAAAGTATAGAGGACAGAGTCTCAGTGGATATAGATCCAACATCCAGGACAATTTAAGATAGATCTGAGTGAGGAGTCTTCAAGTGGAGAGAGATTCACTAGTCAGTGCAGCAAAGGGACAAAGTCTTCTATAAGATCACTAGCTAGAGTAGAAGGGGAAATAGTTCTCCTGTGGAAGAGATCCACGAAATTGAAATTAGGGGATTAGCATATCCTTTGGAAAGAGGTCCATAAACATTATAATTGGGAAGGATTCCCAAAAGATATTTATTAAGAAAATTTTAGTAAAATATTTTCTCCGTGGAGTAGCCCACATTAGGTGAACCATGTAAATTGTGGTGTCTCTATTGTGTATGGTGTTTTTTGCATTGCTTTAATTACTGCTATTGATACTGTTAGCTATACACTTCATAATATTGAATTGAAATAAAAAGTAAAAAATGGTCTTATACTATTCACCCCCCTCTCAGTATAAGCTTGTGTTCTTCAGACGATCCACCTTGAGATGGTCTCGCCTATAACAAACTCAAGCTCCCTAAGCCAAGCCAAATAATTTATAGGGTAATTGCACATAATGATTAATCATGAGAATCTTCAAGAAGTGACGCTTGGGTTACCTAGATCATAACATAATCTTGATCTTGGCTTCCCTTGCAAGCTAAGATGTCAATTGAGACATCTTATAAAAGGTGCCCAAGAACTTCATCAAATATAGAGAACTGATCCCAATATAATGTAACAAAGTGCTACTGGTTTGAATAATAGAGATAACAATCTCTCATATACAATGAAGTGTCGTTCAAATCTAGCCATGAATATTGCATACCTAAAAATAGAGTTTTTAGGAGTTTGAAGGTCAAATATCACCATTGTGCATCATAATTCACCCCAATTTTGAGTTATTTCACACAATTCAATTGTACTTAAAAGCACACAATCCTTGATAGACAAATTGAATTCTACCTTGCATCGAGCATGAAGAATAAGCTCTTTGTTCAATGGTTGCTTCACCTCTAACTAACTATTTGTAAATTTTGGCTCTAACTACCTATTTATTGTTTTCTTGAACTTGTAGGTATGTCTACTCTAGGATAGCATGGCTCATAGTAGCGAACATCATACCCTCTGACGACCAGTATATCTCACCACTCTGCCCCCTAATGGCCTTAGAGCAGAGTTAGAAAAAAAAATTGGCAACATCTTCATCAAATTTTGGCTTCACCTGTGAGTATCTTTGGACTTGAATTTACTACTTTTCATAGGAAAATATAGGATTTCAAGCTTTGATAGTGAAATTTAGAGAAATTATTACATTTGAAGTTTTTTGCCTATGATCACTCCTGGGTCCAGCAGTCTCTGCCTGTGACTACTCATGGGTCCAATGACCTCTTCTATTGGCCACTCCAGGGTATAGTAGCCCCCATTTCTAACCACTCTGATGTCAGATGGCCTTTGCTATAGATCATCTTACACATAGATGGCCCATGTTTTAATTACTTGTTAGGGTTTTCTTGCTTATTTTTTATCTAAAGGCTAACTTTATTTAGGGTTTGCACTATCAAATTTTCTAAAACTAACACATTTTTATTTTAAAATTTGGAAATATGACACATATTTTATGCATTAGAAAATGACCATCGATTGCTTCATATTCACATTTTTTTGCATAAAGTAAAAGGAGCCCACACACACATCACATCTCAAACTAAACATTAGCAATTTGGAATTCACACCCAACCGCTGATCAATACCAACAATGGTGGCCTTCATCACCACCTTGTTGGATTGCATTGTGATTATTCACACCCCATTTTGGCCAATGTAAGTTCAAGAACCATCGTAGCCATGGAATATTACATGTATTCTTCTTTAGAAGGTGTATCACTAACCATGATGAAATGGGTGAGGATTGATAAGACCTGTGCTCCCTCATCGAATTTGGACTTCATCACCAAATATCAATGGGTTTACGACTTGGACTTCATCACCAAACCTATGTGTGAGAGTATACGCATGAAATCCTTTTAATTTGAGTAGTACATCAACAATATCAAAAACTCAAATAATAGAAAGATAAATAAACAATGAATCATAACACACAAGCTAGTTTTAGGAAACACAGAATTCTTAAATGAGATAATCATATTGTATACTTTTTTTATTTCCTAATTACATGCATAATCAAGATAAAATTATCACAACATGTAGCCATGTCCAGTTACATACTGAGGCTATAAGCAATACATGGCAAGGCTCAAAATGCCTTATTTACAGCCTAGTAGATTTACTTTTACCTAAACAATGTTCAAGAAGCCATCATGGAGATAATTCTACTCATGGAGGATTCGATAATCAAGATACCCCTACTAGGAGGACTCCTATGGGACCTCCCTATGATCAAGATAAGGATCTTCTTAGACCTCATCTATCACATACTACTTCTAAACAAGATACACCCATTGAGGGGCCTAGCATAGGGGTCACACACATTCATGTATCCAATCGATCTACAAACCCTTTAAAGCTTGGTGCAAAGTACATACCCTTGCTTGGTCGATATGGGGGAGATACTCATCTTGATCGTCCTTCGCTTAGTTGTAAGCTAAACCACATAGATAGGTATAGCCCTAATGCAGCTCGTAGAGCACCTTCTTACACCCACACTCATTCTGAGGATGGGCATGATGAATATTTAGTTTATCCCATTCATGCATGTGGAGAGTGTTCCACTCTAACACGCCATACATTGGTGTCATCCATACATGAGGACAACACCCCTAGGTTCAAGCACAGAGTAAATGTAGCCTCAATTGATCAAGGGAAGAGGGTATTAATCCCTTTTTCATGAACGAAATTAGAAAAAACCCCTCATATTGAGATAAGAAATCATAGGCCTCGCATAGCAGATCACATAGATTGACTACCTAGGCCCAACACTGGTAAGAGAGAGCAATTGATCCAAAACCAATTGGATGATTTACATCATGAGTGAGAGAATTTAGACCATGAACACATAGAACAATAGATATTGCACCACCAATATTTCTATGATCATATACTACGTGAAGAAAGAATCCTAGAATAGAGGTTGTACGAAGAACAATTGTGTAAGGTAGCTCATGATGACATTTACCACACCTAGCACCTACCAACAACAACTCAACATGAGTCACACTATAAAATAGCAAGAGTTGTCTTCTAGGCCAACCAATAATCATCCTCTTCATGCCTTTATTCATCAGTATCGATAAAGATAGTGTCAAGCGTTAAACTCATCATAATATGAGATCTATGAAGAAACAAAAGCAGATGATTAGGACTAAACATATCCTAAGTTGTCTTAGAAATATGTAGAAGATAATTACAATCCACCACCTCGATTAAACAGGAACCTTCCACCTATTTCTCCCAAGATATATCTATAGGAAAATGATATTATCTCATTGCAGGCATACAAATTTCTCATAAAGCGAATTCAATCTCTAAAGAAACAAGGAGCGGGCTATCAAAAGACCACATTGCACGAGTTGTACAATCAACCCCTTGATCCATCAGTACCTTGTCTTGTTTACCTAGAGCATTTTGAGATGCCTAAGTTGGATAAATTTAGAGAGGATAATGATGCCCAAGAGCATACCATAAGTTTCATAAACTTGTGTTTTCAGCTCCAAAACAATGATTCTTTGTTATTAATAACATTTGTGATAACACTCTCTGGTGCTGCTTTAGATTGGTACAACCAATTACCTAGACATAGCGTCTCTAGTTTTGAATAGCTAGCAAATGCCTTCCTTGAATTCTTCTCCTTTGGAGTTAAGAATAAGGTAAACCTAAATAACTTGTCAAACTTATGATAATTTGATGATGAGCTAGTTATGGACTATGGAAATAGGTGGTGCAGGATCATGTCAAAACTACCATTCATCATTTTTATTTCTAAACTAGCATGGATGTTTACCAAGATCTACTCTAAGCGCATATCACTTCTATTACAATTACAACAATACCAAACATTCAAAGAGGCTTTGGCTCAATACAAATTTATAGAGTACATTAAGGTCCAGGAGGGAGACATCAAACTCTAAAAGAAAGAATAGAATAAAAATATCTACAAAAATAATCATCACCAAAGAAAACTAGCTCCAGTTAATCAGATTGTTCTAAATATTCCTAAAGTGGAGAAAGTGCAACAGCAGCCTAACTATCAGGCTCAACCCCCTCCAGTGCAATACAACAACCAAATCCAAAAGAATAAAGGTCAATATAAGCAACATCATCCTCCTCGCACATACATGCCACTACCTAAGTCTTGGCATCTCTCTTCAATAGACTATGCGATGCCAAGGTGATTACCTTACCCAAAATCTGCTTGCTAGATCCTGCCCATCCAAAACTAAAATGGTACAAAGAGGATCAGTACTATGCTTATCATAGGTAAAATGGACATGATATTCAGATGTGCTATGGTTTCAAAAACCTAGTGCAGAATATGCTTGATAAGAATCAATTACAAATAGACAATCCTCTAGCCCCAGATAATCAACATATGGGAATATTTAAATATCCCTTACCCACAAATGAAGTCAAGGGTAATAAACCAGGGTAGGTTAATGAGATTCATATGGATCCACCTACACATGGCTTTTTAGGAATGATAAACATAGTGACACATAATAGAAGGTATAATCAAGAAAATCTGCTTGCAGCTCTCATCCGATCTCTTCTACACCACAACCCTTGTTGACTCAAAACCCGCTACCAGGGCCATCATCACAACCAATTATTACCATTATAAATGTTCTTACTCATAGCCTACAGATGGTATTGGTCAACATCTTAATTTATGAGCTTATTTAGCAGTATTATAAACATAGAGAAGCACTCACGAAGATTCTCAAATCTATCAAACTTTAACCTTGTGATCCTAATGCATTCACTAAATTTGTGGGGTATGTCTAGAAATAAATACAAAGAGCCTATGATCACCTTCTTTTACCACAAAATTAGTCAAGTACCTACTAATGTAGTGGATCCTCTGTTACACATAATCTCTTGTATCAATCAAATGTTGTACAAGGGAGTGTTGATCGATATAGGCTCATCGATTAACATCATAACGATGATAGCTTTGAAACATGTGAGCCTTCCAGAGTCACACATAGTGGCATCCACTTTCACATTGTGAGCATTCAATGATGCATTATGCTCAATGGTTAGCACTATAGTCTTACCTATTCAGGTGGGACTGAAAATCATTTTTATATTATGCCTTGTTTTAGAAGGAGCAATGCAATATAACATATTGCTCGATCATCCATAGATCCAAGATATGAAATGTGTTCCTTCTATCTTACATCAATATATTAAATACTTTTATGAAGGGCAGGTTCATGTCATCCCATCGGATGATGAACCCTTTAAGTATGTCAATCAGGTTAGTAATCCAAGGGAGTTCATCCTACTATCAACGCATATCAGTATAAGACCTAGTTATCCCATTAAGAATCCAGAGTGTAAGCCTAAAGTAGCATGTGCTAACCCATACACTTTAGCACTACCATCATCACCTAAACTAGTAGCTACTTATGACAAACCTTCATCATCATATGATCCAAATATCAAATAGAAGTTGAAAGCACTCACGGTAATGATCCTAAAGTCACCCCAACATCTCTACGATGGAGATTCCAACTCCCATGGAAGAGGAAGAATCACTCGATCTAATGGATGATATGCCTTAGCCTGCTTTACTTTCTTCATCTACTACATCATCCACACCTCAAGTGATTTTTCATCTAGACAACCTTGGGCTCATTGAATACTTGGTTCAAAATATAACTTTTACACCAATTATCAAGCTCATCCAAAACATGGGGAGAAAACATGCTCCTCCTTTTCCCATTGGAACGATGGTCCCCCTAGGCATACTGCCCAACCAAGCAAATTTCATATATGAGGACTTCAACCAAGCCATAGATCATTCTCCTATTTTCAATCATAATAATGAACCTTTTACAAGAAATATCTACTACATGTCAAACCCTAACTTTTCTCTTAGGTATTTTAACCATTGCCATTGGCATGACAATTATGTAGGTCTATACGAGTAGGGTTATATAACACCCTATCAACCGCAATACCAATTATCGATGGATAATTTCGTTTATTATATTCCATTCGCATGCCAGATGAGTTGTTGGATAGTTCCCTAGAATACCTAAGCCTAGCATTTGAGCATACATTGAAAATAATGAGTATGCTTCCCTTGGATCCTCTTATTTATTGAGGAATCATTTCCCCATTACAATGGTCATCATAGAACCTCCTGAAGTATATCATGAAACCTATCTAGAAGAGGAATCAATCAATGATATTTTTGAAAACGATGAATATGAGGATGCAACAAAAATTGTATACTTAGGTCTTACCTACCTTCATTGTCTCAATAACTATACAAGAGATATGAGCCTGCTAGACCCCTTATTGACATGGATGATATTTATCATAGGTTGTTTCCTAATATGCCTAAGTTTAGGTAGCTCCTCCCACCTGAGGATTCAATTATCCTATCTACTCCTAGAGCGTACCTAGATTCCAATAGCTCCTAATCCATACCTAGAGCATCTAGAGCAATCAATAATTGATAGGTCCTACCCTTGTGGTCATGGAGATAAACATCCATCCATAAATATGATTTTCATTGATTTACCTGCATCCCTCCAAAATCCAAGTGACCTTTCAAAGTTGTTGCACCTCAACCTTGAGGCCATTGAATTTGATCATGCCACATTACCCCTAACACCTGAGGAGTTCTTCCCATGTGAAGAAATGCTTCAACCGTTTCATTTTGCTTTAGGCCATGCTCAAGATGTTTTTAATGCTAAGGTCGAATTTGACATGATATATCACCTAAATCTAGTGGATGACATCCATTTTATCCCTACGCATCATAAGCTTGAGGAGGGATCCCACATGTCAATTGAGGAGACTTTTGATGTGGATAGTGGAACTGACCCTATTCATCCTAAGAAATTCAAGTTCAAATAAATTCTATCTCCTAAGGAATGTGTTGTCCTCATTCCACTTTTGATAGAGAAGTCTAACATTTTTGCTTGGTCGTACAAAGACATGTTGGGTCTAGATCCTAAGTTGGTTACACATAACCTTTATTTAGACCCCACTATGAAACCAATCAAGCAAAAGCTTAAAAATATGCACTCAACAATCACCTTAATTGTGAAGGATGAATTATAGAAATTTTTGGATGTAGAGTTTATTCAGCCTATCTACTATCCAGAATAGGTATCAAACATGGTACCCATAGTAAACTTGATGGGAGGATCTAGATTTGCACATATTTGAAAGATCTTAATAAGGTAATGCCTAAGGATGCATTACCATTACCTAAAATAGATGCTCTCATAGATGCAACTACAATTCATGAGATGTTACCCCTTATGGATGATTTTTAGGCTATAATAAGTTTCAAATCAAGCCTGAAGATCAACACAAGATAACCTTTACCACTGCATGGGGTATATTTTGCTATAAAATTATGTCATTCGATCTTAAAAATGGTGGTGCCACCTATCAGCGGGCCATGACATACATTTTTAATGATTACATGCATAATATTCTATAATATTAGATATATTATTTGCTCACCAAATCATTATTGCATGAAGAGCATGCAAAAGTTCTATGAAAATTATTCGATCGCCTGATAGAGCATAATGTCAGGCTAAATTCTAAGAAATGTGTTTTTGATATCACATCAAGAAAAATATTAGGGTTTATAGTCTCTAAACAAGGGATCAAAGTAGATCCTACAAAGGTCAAAGCAATTCTAGAAATGCTTCTCCTCTCGAACATCAAAGAGCTTTGCAGCTTACAAGGAAAAGTAGCATACATCAAACGCTTCATAGCGCAATTGTCGGATAAATTTTGATCCATGAATCAACTGCTACACAAGGGGATACCATTCAATTGGGATAAATACTATCAAAAGGCCTTTGATGATATCAAATAGTACCTAATATCGCTGCTAGTGTTAGCTCCATCTTGACCAAGTGTGTCTTTCTTGTTGTACATTTCAGCCATAAAATTTGCATTGGGAACCATGTTAGCCTAGAAGAACAAAGAAAATAAACAAGCTATCTATTATATTAGTCGCACCTTGGTTAGTTATGAGTTGAAGTATTCATATGTTGAAAATCTCTATTTAGTAGTGGTTTTTGTTACCAAAATTTTGTGCCACTACATGCTAACTCATACCACGTATGTCATATCAAGAGAGAATTCTTTGCGGTACATGATGAGTCGCACATATCACAATACGCGAACCACAAAGTGGATCATGCTATTGGCAAAATTTTATATTGAATTTATTAGTTAAAAATCCATTAAAAGTCAAGTCATATATGATTAGCTAGAAGAGGTACCTCTTTAGGATATCAAGCCTCTCATTATAGAACTACTCAATGATGCAGTGTTCACACTATCTAAATCACCTAAACTCGAATAACTAGATAACAAAGCAGACATTAATTTTTTATTTGATGGTTTCAAGTGCGAGCAAGGGAGTGGCACAGGGATTATGTTTTTTATTCCATAAGGAGCTCCAATACCTTTGTCTTTTAAAATCAAATTTTCTTGCACCAAAAATAATGTTGAATATGAGGCTCTCATATTTGGTCTCCAAAAAACTATCACCATGAATATTAAAAATCTAAATATATTTGGTGACTCCTTTCTCATAGTAAACCAAGTGAAAGGAATTTATCAATGTAGATGTCCCATCTAGAAATATTACAAAGAGCTTGTGGACACATTACTAGTCCAACTGGAATGGTATGACATCGAGGCAGTCCCTCATATGTCTAATCGATTTATGGACACAATGGCTTCTTTGGGATACTTAATCCCTCAGAATCCTTCCACTAATTTTACTACCATTCATGTTAAAATACTCTCGTAATCAATGATGTTGCATGAGGCTTCACACAATAAGGAATCATTCCACATGATTCAGATAGAACCAAATCATGAGTGGTTCTACAAAACCCATGAGACTTTCTAAAATAAGTATCTTGGGGGTCCTTGATATTGTAGAGTCCTTCAAAGAATGGAACCTCCATTCATCATAAGGTTATCTCACAATCTACATTTGTGCATAACGAATCACAATGGGAACAAGTTGTTCAATCAATTGAAGCTCAAACTTATCAGGATTGGCTCAGCAAATTAAAAGATTACTTGAAGCTTGCTAGTTTTCCTTAGGGATTGTCACATACCGTAAAATGAGCATTTAAAAATAAATGATTAGATATATTTTTCTAGAAGACATTCTATATCGATGGAGATAAATGATGGACTCCTCCTTTATTATCTCGAGCCCCAAGAATCATGCTTGGGTAATCTCGTAAGCTCACGATGGTATTTATAGTGGCCATTTCAGTAGCATGAATATCATTAAGGGCATTCTGTGGTTTTTTTGGGCCCGGGGGGGGGTTGATAAAGTGTTAGTGTAGCACCCTAAAATTGGCGCAGTAAAATTAGAATAATTACATTCACCTTAGTAAATAAATTTAAATTCAAATTTAACCTCCCAAACCGCCCGTTAACCGCCGAGAAACCCGTTTCCTCCTTTTTCGTGCCATTTTTAGCAGCTTGTTTTGACCGCTTGACGATATCGTCTCCGATCGGACGATATCGCCCTGCATTTGACGATTTCGTCCGGACTAGAACGTCCGTACGATTTCGTCGCAAAACTGAATTTGCATAGTTGGAATCCGTTCCAACGGGTCTCCAATCCGGCGTAGAAGCGTGTCCGCGCCGTTGGGACCCTTCCCCGTTGGAGATCTCCCAAATTGGGATGATCTCCAACCTCCCAACAACTATCCTATGCCTATTTAACTCTAAGACTTTTCCCTCCCCAACCCCTGGCTAAATTTTTATGCAAATTGAACCCTTATGCTCTAAAACATCGTAATTCATATTTTGCATTAGTCCTATAGTCATTTCATTGTAGGTACACCACCGGTTTTCAGCCGGAGCCAGCACCTATCGCAGCTCGACGAACCTGTCAAGATCGGAGGCGATCTCGTCAAATTCGGGACGATCTCGCATCGATGCGAGACGATTTCGACCGCAAAGCACACATCGAGGCAATCGCGTGCTCGGAGTTTGCTCTTCTCGTCTCTTTTTTCTGTCATTTTATGCTATAAATTAGATTGTTTATTCAGTTTTTATACTATATTGCATCTGGAGTTCACCCATTTTGTCTAGTTTGCATATTAAGATCATATTCTCCTATCTAAACACAGTGATTTGCATTTACTTTTGTTCTTGTATATTGTTCAACACTCATATTATCGTTTCACATAGTTTGCCCCTGTTTGCAAAATAGAATTTCTTGTATTTCGCATCTGTTTGTTGTTTTGCAGGTCTCTGATGAATTCGTCTGACGAATTCGTTGATTGCATCGATCTTATAAAATATGGTCGATCCTTCGTTTAGATGATTTTATCAAATTGAAGGCGATTCTCGTTGAATTGCGGACGATCCAGATCGCTTCAAGCTTCGTAAACTCCATCGGACTTCCGGATCAAGTAATCTTCATTGGCCTCCCGCAAATTCTCTCGTTTCTGTTTTCCTTTCTCGTTTGTCGTATGCATTTAAATTGCATTTTCATGTAGTTTAAGTTAGAATCATTCGGCCAAACCTAGGATGAATGTTTAAAAATAAAACGAACTCATCAAAACTCATTCCCAAAACCTAGGCGTGGAAACCGCCGTCAAATGTTTCCCCGGTGAACCCACCATCCGTCAAAAAATCACCAAAATGCACCTCCCTTGAGAGGCGGGACCTTCGCAAAGTCCTCTCGTCCGAGGTACCGCACCATCCTTTTCCCATCCTCCTTCCGGGCGCGGATCCAATAGCCTGAAGGTAGGGGTGCGAAAAATTTGGAGCGATACATTTTGGTGAACCCGACGTGAATGCATCATAACCTTTTGAACAAAAACAAACAAAGACAAAAAAAAAAAAAAATTAGAACAACTAAAACTTAGATGCATTTTAAAACATTTAAGGTTCAAAATCATGTTTAGATGGTAGCTCCTAAAAAGAGGTTAGCAGTTACTATAAACGTAGTAAACCAATTAGCGGCCATAGAAGTTAATTCTGTCCTTAGTGTCCCCGAAGCAAGTAGAAATCAATCCTTGTGGGACGAGCTTATCAGAAGACTTAGTATCATTTCATCTAGGTCCACACAACTTAAACAGATTAAGAGGCTAGTCTTGGATAGAATCCTGGATCCTCATCAATTAGTGTTCTATCATGAACTTCGGAGAGCTTGCCATAGGTGGTTAGCCTATAGGAGAGCTTTAGTATCTTCGGAGTTGTTCAGCCTTCGAGGAATACCTCGAGAATGCAGACATTGTACACCGATTCCTAGGCCTTGTAGAGGACCAAGAAGTTGTTCTCACGAGATAGGGAAAGATGGAGTAGAGTTCCGCGAGCCGTGCTATATCGAGAGTATTGCCATGAGCTTTACTTTTATCAACCAAAGATCTCGAGATAGACAATATCACCATAGCCCTTTTCATCAAATTCTTAAAAGAAAACTTTCAATTTGAAGAAGAACATTTCATGACCCCTGAACACCTTGAACCTATTAATGATATTCATAAATTATTCATAGAAGATTAGTTCATCTACTTTCAGCCTTATTATTATTGTGTGCATTTATTGTTTCATTTGTTGTCTTTATTATATTGTTTCAAAGAAAAACTAAAAAACTAAAAATCAAAATCAAAAAATCAAAAAACATAGTAAAAAACTTAAACATTTCATTTACAATATTGCATTAGGTATATATAAATATATACCTTTTAATTTGTTGCATATATATATATATATAAATATATATATATATTTGCTGAAATCAAAACTTAGCACCATGACTAAACTTAGGAATGGTAAAGAAATTTTAGGAGAAGGAGAAGATTGGCTACAAAATACAACTGAAAACCCAAATGTCCTTCTTGGAGATACAAATCTGGAAGGTGAAACTCTAGGTCAATCGGATGAAGACTTAGGTGAAGATAAGGAACAAGAAGGAAGTGTTAAAGAATCTTCGTCCCCTAGAATAGCTCCAAATGGAGGCATCACTTTTGACAACGCAGAACATTTTCAAAAATTTCTTAATCAACATATCGACGTCCTTAATGTGGCAGTCCGTATTGATAAAGGGGAAATTAGTGATGCTCAAACAGCCTTAGAACGGGCGCTTGATATGCAAACTAATCCCTTGTCTTTCATTGATCAAGAAAGTGATAAGGGTGGACCATCTAATGCGAATATGGTCACTATAGCCCAAGCCATGACCAAACAACAGGTCACCCAACCTCCTAAGCAACCTGTTACTCAACCTAAAATCACTCCCGCACAAAAGAAAATTCCCTTCACTACTTCCTTCCTCCAAACAGTTGAGCAAAATGCTTTAAATAGACAAAAATCTAAAACAAAGCCAAATACAAACTTTCAACAATCTACAATACAACACAATCCAACTTCAAAACTCCTCCATAATATTTTTCCTACCAATGTTTTACACAATAGTAACATGGCATCTAATCTGCATGTTCCTCCATCCTACGCCCATAACACTTATGGCAATGCCCCACCGAATCAATATGGGGGGCAAACTAGTAGTTTGGAAGCTATGGTGAAACAATTGGCTTCACGTATGGACCAGATAGATCCCTACCGTCCCTCGTATAATTATCGAGAGATTTGTAGCCAACCATTGGATCCCATAGTGGTAGCTCAACCATACCCTAAACATTTTCCCATGC
Source organism: Wollemia nobilis (assembly GCA_028583015.1). Lineage (NCBI taxonomy): Eukaryota > Viridiplantae > Streptophyta > Pinopsida > Araucariales > Araucariaceae > Wollemia > Wollemia nobilis. Next base: position 4,920,918 of record JAQPPZ010000367.1, read on the forward strand.
CCGTCCCGCCTATCTATAAAGGAACCGAAGATCCCATAGAACATCTTCGCATGTTTAGGATAGCATGTCACGACATATCGCATAACGACTTGCTATTACTAAAAATGTTCCCCAAAAGTTTAGGTGGAATGGCGTTAGAGTGGTATTATCAATTGCCCACTCATTCCTTAAGAAACTTTGAAGAAACAGCTGAGTCATTTGTTCATCAATTTAGTGCCTACATCGAGAGGCATGTAACTATTAAAGACCTATACAATTTAAAACAAGATAAAGACGAATGTTTTGCTGATTTCTTAGCAAGATGGAGACAATTGACAGGAAAACTGCACTTTGTGCTACCCTATAGGGAAATGTTAGACATTTTCATTAACAATTTACAAGAACAACTTTCTTATGAGCTATCAACAACTACTTTGACTACCTTCGATCAAGCTATAGACTTAGCTCGAAGAGTAGAAGATGCCCTCATTAGGAGAGGCCAACTTAGAAAGAAGGATGATGAGAAAACATCTAGAAATCAATATAAAAACAAACAAGTTGTCGGTGATGGAGTCACTGACAGCAGAAATGTTGCTAATGTCAATGCAACAAAAACAACAAAAAAATTCATCTTGAAACCTCCCCGATAAGCCTCCTCGAGAGTTCACTAGATTAAACCAACCTTTATCAACTATTTTACCTCAACTTCTTGAAAGAGGTTTAATCCAACCGCCAGCCTATCCGGGAACCCGACCCAAGCATACCCGGATATAGAGCCGATTTGCACCGTGATTTTCATAGAGGTCCTGGACATTCTACCAACGCTTGTAAGAGATTGAAACATAAAATACAAGATTTGATTGACAATAATGAAATGGAAGTGCAAGCCTTCCAACCTAAACAAAACCCTCCTAATAATACCCAAAAGACTGCTCCCCAAAATCAAAATCGAATGCCAATCAAACTTTAGACATATTTCAACACCCTTTACCAAGACATGGTAAAGAGGTAGCCAATCAAATTGAACATCACAATGTTCCCCCTCCTACCCGATATGTAGGAACCATTAGCGGGCAATTACCTGTTCAGACTCTCACACATTCGACACAACCTTATCCCTGGTTACAACAAGACCCTTACATAATTTTCAAACTTCTGATTCTAGCGATATAGAGTCGGATAGTGAGAGTGAAGTAGACACCATTCAATCGAATAGTTCTGAAAACGAATCAGATCCTATTCAACCTATCACAGATGCTAATGTTCCGGAAGAACCATTTCCCATAAGAGTCACTACTCGACCTTCTTCTAATGAAGTCCTTCCTTATGAACAAGCCATAAACTCTCAACCGAGACCGTTTCAACGTCGTCACTATAACATTGTAGGTACCATCGGAGTCGTCACCCGACAACAAGCTCAAAATCCCCAACAAGAACCAAACCAGAACGATGGATCAGCTCCATTTGTTCTGAAAAATCCTAATAAAGGAAATCATGCTCCTATTGTTCAAACTAAACCCCCTTACAGCATTAATGAGCAATTGTCTAATACCACCGCCAGAATCTCCCTTTTAGATTTATTAAGATCCTCCCCCACCCATAGGGATGAATTGATGCTTACTTTGAGCCGGATGATGGTACCTCAAAACATCCAACCCAAAGCTATGGCCAATACTATCATCACGCGAGAGATTGATTGTATTGACTTTCGGGATAAAGATATCCCACAACACAGCTTTACACAAGGATAATCCCTTGTATATTACAGCTTTAATTGGGGATGTAGTCATCAAACGAGTCCCGATTGATAATGGCTCATCTCTAAACATCTCGCACCTTTGACTTCTACCAACGATTTGGTTTTAGAAGTGATGAAATGAAGAAGACCGATATGATTATCAAAGCCTTTAATGACGAAACACAAGAAACGTGTGGAGTCATTACCCTCCCATTGCAAGTTGGTCCTAGAACCCTTGAGACAACTGTGTTTATTGTACATTGCCCAGAATCGTACAATATACTTTTGGGTCGCCCTTGGATTAACGCCATGCGAGCAGTCCCATCAACTTTACACCAATGTGTTAAGTTTGAGTTTAAAAATCAGTTGGTCACTATTCATGGTGACCCTAGACCTTTTGATATGTGCGCATTGGCATAACCAGCTTGGAGTGCAATTTTGCCCCGCTCTCGTCATCCACATATCCTAGTTCTTCTTCATCTAAAACTCGTGAAATATAAACCCATCATTTCATCTATTCCTCCTCCATTAACTTCATCTTCCCATATAGATCAACCACCTTCTAAACAAATTACTCGTAGAACTTCAAAAAGCTCTTAAAACTACAACCAATTCTTCAAGTTCTAATCCCATAAATTCAAAACCTTCAGACACATCTATCATACCTTCCACATCTCAAGACATAGGTAATAAGCCTTCTACATCTTATGCCCTTTCTGATGATCTTTTACCATATTTATCTACAACCTTAATATCAGAAAAAATGAATGCTTTCATGCAAGATTCAGACCTTTTAAATCAATTGCCGCCATCTCCTCGTACTTTGGGCCTCCCACAACCTATGGGAAGTACTTACCAAGTCGGGAGTTGCGCCTTCATGTACAAAGGATATGACTGGGGAAGAATCCCTCGTAATATCAAAACCCATCATGATGGATATGCTCGGTGCTATTTTACCAACGATTATATTAAAGCTAAACCCATGATGCTTAAAATGGGATATAAAGGGAAAGGCTTAGGACCTTTCCAAAATGGCATGAAAGAACCTTTCGAGGTAGAACCATGGCCTCCCCGATGTGGTGTGGGCCTATTACCTAGTAAGGGTCAACCCTTTCCTTTTGAGGATGATGATCATCTCATATGCTATCAAGACTATTTGGATAGACATGTTGATTTACCTCTTAAAAATCTGTCATTTTCATGCAACATGCTATCCATAGCATACCCCGAAATGATTGTCGACCCCGATGAAGAGTTGGAAGGAGATATCTTCCATGATGTCTCTCGTTGAAGAGATGTTGTACAACGGGTTTTATTTTGATGGTTCTATACCAACCATAGCTCAACTTGAGGTCGCCGACCCTCATAAAGAATTATCTAAATTAACTTTACAAGAGCTACAAGAGTTGGGCGTTTCACCCGCCCCACCTAATTTTGAAAGAGATCTACACATGGAGGTAGAAAATGTCATTAAAATTAATATTGGAACTGAGGACAACCCTCACATAATCAACATTGGAGCAGTAACTAAGTCAAGAAAAACAAGAACAATACATTGCATTTCTTAAAGAGTATGAAGATGTCTTCGCTTGGACATATGAAGATATGCCGGGTCTAGACCCTTCCGTAGTCATGCACCATCTAGTGGTCCATCCGGATGCTAAACCCCGTTAAACAAAAACTTAGAAAAATGCATCCCAAAGTGGCTCTGCTAGTCAAAGGGGAGTTAGAAAACTCCCGAATGTTATCTTCATACAAGCTATTGATTATGCCGAATGGATCTCCAATGTAGTTCCAGTCACCAAGAAAGAAGCCACCAAAGTTAGGGTTTGCACAGATTTCAGAGATATTAACGCTGCATGCCCTAAAGACGACTTTCCTCTTCCAAATATGGATCAAATTATTGATTTTACAGCCAGAAGTGGGATGATGTCCTTAATGGACGGATTCTCCGGCTATAATCGGATCGAGGATAGCTCCTGAAGACCAGGCTAAAATAGCCTTCATTACCCCCTGGGGTACCTTTTGCTGGAAAGTGATGCCCTTTGGCCTAAAGAATGCCGGGGCAACTTATCAACGGGCTATGACCTACATCTTTCATGATATGATGCATGATATCCTACATGATTATGTAGATGATATTATAGCGCGCTCTCTTATTGAAGATCATCATTTAGACGATTTAAGAAAAGTTTTTAATCGATTACGAGAATATCTCATTCGATTAAATCCAGAAAAATGTATATTCGGAGTTAAATCCGGCAAGTTATTAGGGGTTTTAGTTTCTTTACGTGGTATCGAAATTGACCCTCTCAAAATTGCGGCTATCACTGATATGCCCGCACCCACTAATATATCTGAATTACGAAGTTTACAAGGTAAACTTCAAGCTATCCGTCGCTTCATTGATAAGTCGGCGGACAAAACCGGTCCCTTTCTTAAACTCCTTAAGAAGGACGTCCCCTTTAATTGGGACACATAATGTAGAGAAGCTTTTGAACTTCTCAAGCAATATCTCCTTAACCCTCCGATGCTTTCACCGCCTAAATCTGATCGCCCATTTCTTCTATATATTTTTGCCTTAGATTCTGCCTTAGGAGCTATGTTAGCTCAGCTTGATGATGAAAAATGAGAACGTGCTAATTATTACATTAGCCGCACCTTCATCAGTTATGAAACCCGCTATACAAGCGTTAGAGAAGTTATGTCTAGCAGTCGTGTTTGCTACGCAAAAATTATGACATTACATGCTTAGCCAAAAAACGTATGTCATTGCCAAATATGATCCTTTAAGATATCTCATGAGTCGACCTTATTTATCCGGGTCGCACGCCCAAGTGGGTTCTTGCTCTAAGCGAGTTTGATCTCACCTTCATAGGACAGAAGTCTGTTAAGGGTCAAATCATAGCAGATCAATTAGTTGCTGCACCCTTAGAGTCTACTCATCCCCTCATTATCGAGTTTCCTGATGAATGCCTTCAATTAGAGGCAGACCTTGTTGAACAATGGTCCTTATACTTTGATGGAGCCCGATGCATGAGTGGGGTCAAGGTGCGGGTATTATTTTAATATCTCCGCAAAAACATCTTATTCCTCTCGTCCTTCAAACTAACCTTTGCTTGCACCAACAATATCGTTGAGTATGAAGCTCTAATCCTTGGATTACGAGCCGCTTTAGCGCTTAAAATTAAAAACCTCTTAGTTTTTGGGGATTCCCAATTGGTTATAAACCAAATTAATGAAGTTTATCAGACCGTAGATGATAAACTTCGCCCATATAAGGCCTATGTTTTACAACTAATGGCCTTGTTTGATCAAGTTACCTTGGAAGCCATTCCTCGAACTAGCAACCGTGCAGCCGACGCCATGGCCGCCGTTGCATCTCTCTTGCCCTTGGAGTTAGACGACGAATATGCTACTATCATCATTCGTCGACTCCAGGAACCCGCTTCACATAAGTCATGCTTAGAGCCTTTGGATGTGTTTCTAATCAAGGAAACTACTCCCTGAACTCTGGTATACATACATATTTGATTTCCTCCAAAATGGGACTTTCCCCGCTAATTCTAATCGCAACCAACGTCGGTTATTACGTCGACGAGCAAGTCGATTTGTAATCATTGGCAATACTTTATATAGGAGATCTTTTGAAGGTATCCTATTAAGATGTCTAAATTTAGAAGAGTCTAAATCAGCCTTGAGTGAAGCCCACGATGGATCTTGTGGAGGACACTTTAGTGGTAGCGTCATTGCTAAAAAATATCCTTCGGATAGGATATTTTTGGCCTACCATGGAAATGGATGCACATGAATATGTGTGCCATTGCGACAAGTGTCAAAAACATGCCGACCTTGTCCATGCGCCCGCACAAGAGCCGCAGGCTATTTCTTCTCCTTGGCCCTTTTGTAAATGGGGCTTGGATATTATTGGTAAAATTAATCCCGTGTCTTCTGATGGACATAAGTTCATCATAACCGCCACTGAGTATTTCACGAAGTGGGTTGAAGCTATGCCTTTAGCTTCCTGCACTGGTTCACATGTCTCTAAATTCATTTTTAATCAAATCATCTGCAGGTTCGGAATTCCTGCAAATCTCATCTCTGACAATGGAACTCCATTCAAAAATAAAGATGTTAAAAAATTATGTCAAAAATATAAGATTCAACATCGCCGGTCTACTCCCTATTATCCTCAGGGTAATGGTCAAGCAGAAGCTTCTAACAAAACTCTAATCAAAATTCTCAAAAGACTAGTCAATAAAACTGGCCGTGGATCGGCATATTCAATTATATCCAGCCCCGTGGGCTTATCGAACTAGTGTTCGAACCCCCACGGGCACTTCACCATTTGTTTTGGTATATGGTGCCGAAGCAGTTTTTCCATTTGAATTAGAAGTTCCTTCTTTGGCTCTGCTACTTCAAGACACCGAAGTAGGAGATGAATATCGTCATCGGTAGACTCAGCCACTGGAACTCCTAGACGAAAAATGCATCAATGCTTTAGAGCATCTCCGTGCATACCAAAACAAGCTTAAAAGAGCATATAATAAGAAAGTTCGTCATCGATCCTTTGAGATTGGCGATCTTGTTCTAAAAGAAAATCAAAAGAATACGAATGCAACCAAAGACCTGAAAGGTAAATTTGAGCCCAACTGGCTTGGACCATACATCATTACCGCAAAATTTGAATCAGGAGCATATAAATTGTCTACCTTAGATGGTAAAGAACTTAAAGAACCCATGAATATTTTACATCTCAAACGTTATTATGCATAAATTTGATTATTTCATCCATGTATATATTTGTTCAAAATCATTATCTTGTATTTCTTTCAATTTATTCAAAAACCTCAAAAACATTCATAAAATCTTCAAAAATCTTCAAAAATATTTATTGCATTTATTTTGTAAAGTTCCTTTTGCTTTAAAACAAAAATCAACATAAAAATCCAAAAACAGATATATGCTTGACTCTTTCGAAACCAAAACAATATACGGAATAAAGAGAGAGTCAACATTCTCAAAACTTTCTCAAAATCATTATTTTCTTACAATTATTGCAATTATATGTTTCAACTTATTTTGGATAAAACTAGCATTTATTTGGCATCCCTCACTTGCACACTCACACAATAAATATCTTGATTTTATCTGGCATGATTACTACAATAAATATCTTGATTTTATCTGGCATGATTACTAATCTCTCTTATATCAAAGTTCACAAAAATCAATTAAATAAAGTTTGAGCATAGAGAATTGATCTTGGTATTTACTTAAACCAAGCACATCTTTTCACAATAAAATGATTATATTTGTAATTTCCATGTTTTGCTACATAGTAGAACCGATTTCTTGAGTGAAAAGTTTCCCTTGCTATCCTATCATGCACATGGTCTAGAATCTTTGAGAATTGGCAAAAGGACAAGCTCACCCCTACCTGTAATAAAAATCCCTTGCTCTACAAACTAATCCGAGCAAGTATCCCTAGAAAAAGAAAAAGAAAAAGAAAAGAAAAATTCAAGAAAAAGAGAAAAAGAAAATGTTATGTCAACAATGTTCCAAGCATTATCAAGCAAAAAGAAAAATAAGCAAAGTTCAAAAGAAAGCAAGAAAAGCAATAAAATCCCTTTCCCTACCCTTTGAAAAGAAAAGAAGGGTGAATGAGCTTGAATCCCCGGAATTCTCAATTATTCGAAAACTGTGAGGTAAGCCCCATAACAAGTAGTTTGTGCCCAACCCGCTTGGCCTTGGGTAACTCCTAGCGTGGCGATATGTCTGTCACATTAGCGACCTTCTTTTGTACAGACCTCTGTCTGCTTATGGATTAGCTAGCTCTTGATAATCCGATCTACATAGTAGCCTAGTATGGTTATATGCATCTACATCATGGTTAATGAACACTTAGTTGGTTTATTCAAATCACTTGTATCATAGTATCTTGCTCAAAATTGGTAATTGAACCATACAATTGCACACACATTTGTATTTGAGAGATTTTGTCTATCATTATGATAAATCAAGATTGGCAATGAATTCACTTATGCACATGGGATTCCTTATAAATCTAATTTTTGTCTTCAAAATACTTTGAAATATTATTTTGCAACTTGTTTGGAATAATCAAGTACAATTATTTAACAACATATCATATATATCTTATCGACTTTCGCAACGATGGTATAATTCCAAAACCAAAATTGGAATTTTATGCTTAGCGCAAGTCCTCATTTTCATCTTTTCTGTTCATAAAAAATCAATCATGTAATAAAACTATCTATTTTCTTTGATCTTCGCGATGATGGTATAAGTCTATACCTACATATTCTATGCCTAGCGCAAACCATTGTAACAATATTTTTTCCCAATTTATCAAAATTCATAAAAACCATATGACTTCATTTTATTACACAAATTATGCTTTTCAAAAGCAAACACATTTTTATTATTTCATATCATTATGTCAACCTTTGCATTTTGCAATGATGGTATAATTCTTAAGGAATTATTCAACAATTTTTATCACACTTAGGAATTTATGCCTAGCAAAAATCATTTTACAATATTTCATGCATAATATTTTCATGGAAATCTGAAAACAAACCATCATCATCATCATCATTTGCATCATCACAACAAAGTCTTAAGACAGTCTCTTAAGCACTCTTTTTTTTTAACAATATTTCTATCCTGGGACTAGCTTGACGACCGAGTGAGCAGCGACTCCATGAAATGGTCTATAATAGCGACAATGTCCTTTGAAATTATTGTTAGAAATCTCTTTTTATTTTTATCACATTTCATTACAACCAATCAATTTGTTACATCAGATTATTTCATTTAAAATATTTAAAGCATGACATCCAAGTTATAATTTTTTCCAAAACGACATAATTACATGACTCATCAATAAAATCATTACATCAATCAACTCAATCAATCAATCAAACATAAAAAGCATCATAAGCATCACATAAGACAAGTCATATGATCAAAAATATCTCATCTATATATATCAACAGAATATATACATCATCAAAACTAGATTGGTATGCCACAATCTGTACCTCGGCATACTCAATCCTCTATCAATACAAGTATAATACAATATCGCTGGCAAGTATCCCGCCCTCTAGCCTCGAGAGCCTCTAGAGCTCTCGGCCTCATCTCCTCCCCCGCCCTGCGGAGGACGAGGTGGTCCCATCGCAGCATGTGTGGTACCGCGAGTCCTCGTCATCGACCGGGATGAGCTCCTCGTCGACCCCGTCCCGATAGGGATCTGCTATGGCAGGTGGCAGCTGTACCCTCTGGCCCTCTGGCACCGCCTGGTAGTATAGCGCCTGATAGAATGCGGTCTGAGAAACCGACCGCAGCAGCTCCTGAGTGCTTACCCCTCCGCCTCGTGCCCTGAGACGAGCATTCTCGTCTCGTAGCTGCGACACCTCGCCCGGTGCCGTGCAGCCGCATCCCGTAACGTCCGCACCCGAGCTCGCAGACGATCTCTCTCTGCGCCGGAGAGTAGCCATCTCGCTACTCTCTCCAATGTCCACACCCTTGCCCTTATCGAGCGATGGTGGCCTCCGTGGAGATGGGGGTCTCGCCTCCCTCCTCTCCCTCTCCCTCCGTCGCGGCCTCTCCCGTGCCTCGTGGCCTCCTCTCGCTCTCCTCTACGCGTGACCCCGGGCTGCCTCTACCACCGCCCGGCGCCGCCTCCCTATCCGACGCACAACCGCGTGGATCGGTCCCCGAGCCCTCGTCATCCGAGGAGGGCGGATGCCCGCGTACTGTGCATCGTAGCCATCGGCTACCCCTGCGTCGTCCCCATCCACCGGCCGAATGGGGGCATCGTCCGCGTCCCGACTCCAGAATCGCCGCATATCCGGAGCCCCGCTAACCGTGGTGTTATCCCGGATAGTCCGAGAAAACTCATAATCCCCGAGAGATGGGATCCCCGCTCGTAGACCGAACTGTCGCAAAACTCGGTCATAGCGGTGGAGCTCCACCTCTCCCCTCTCCATCCGTAGCCAGCAGACTCGCCTGATGCGAGCCAGCTCCTGTGCGTCCTCTGGCCACCCCGGATGCTCTCTCCATGGCCTCCAGTGATCCGGTCCTGGGACCAAGTCATCCAAGGAGTCTCCGAGACACCGACAGGTCGATCCGTCGCTGTGCCCCTCTCCGGAGCCACCAGTAGAAGACTCGGGGCCTCTCCCCGTCAACCCCTATCAGTGGAAGCCCTACCGGCCTCCGCACCGCAATGTGCTCCCAGCACCAAACCTGTAGGAGCGATGTCATAACCAGACATCGGCCGCCCTTGTATACGACCCCATGCAGGATCCTATACAATCGGCATAGAACAAAGCTGCCCCAAGAAAATCTGTAGCCATGGTCGCGCATGTCGCAGATCACATCTGCCAGCATCCATGGTACCCTGCATCCACTCTGGTGGCACAGCGAAGTCCACCAACCACCCCAGCCAAAACTCGTGTCAGTGTAGATGCCCTAGGCATCTGGCGCAGTGCCTCGATGTTCACTCCGCCCTTCTCCAGGGCGAAGCTCGGGTCACCGCAGAGTCGTCCCATCGCGTGGCCCTGATTGGCCGCAGGTGTGATCATCCTCCCTTGTATGGGGATTCTAAGAATCCTCCATACATCCTCTAGTGTGGGAGTCATCTCCCCGTCGGTAACCGGAAGCATGAAGAGCCCGGTTACCACCTCTCTGCTAGGGCCGTTAGTAGCCCCATGTCAGTAGAAACTTGTGGCATCTCTGCCACATGTAGTAAGCCGGCCTGTGCCAGCTGATCTCGCTCTGCCTGTGTCAGAGCGGCCAAGTCATCTCTTAATCCTCCATATTTCCACTCTTTGCTCTTTAGTAATCCTCTCTGCAAGCATAAACAACCAAAACAACAAACAATCATTAATAACAATTTTAGCAATCAATAATGCAACTTAAAGATCAAAATTTTGCAATTGATGATATCGCCCACTATTGGCCGATATCGTCCGAAATTTGAGCAAAATCGTCTCCGATTTCGCGTGTCGAAATCGTCTCTAATTTGACGAAATCGTCCCTTTTTCGCCGATTTCGCCCTTTGGCGAAATTGACGAACTTGAGACGATTTCGTCGAACTAGGGACGATTTCGTCCGGACGACGTCGAGGGCCAAAAACGGCCGCGATGCTCAAAATTCATCCTAAAATCTATCTACAAAGCATGTAAATTCAAATTAAATCAATCTAAACTAAGTTTAAACCCTTACCCGTAGACCGCGGCGGACCTCTACAGATCTGTGCGCTGTCTCTACCATTTTTGCTCCAGAGCTCTAAAAACAGTAAAATGAACAGTAATAATGAATTAGGGTTTTACCCTATTTTTCTTAATTTTATTCAAAATAATTCAACAATAATTTTTGTTTTTTCGTGTTTTTACCGCAAACGTTCGATTTGGGTAAAAACACGGAGGGGGCACCATAGTAAGTCGTCGTACGATTCGACCAAGAATCGTCGCCTAAAAATGGGAATAATTTTTTGCTTTCTCGTAGATCGAGAAGAACTCATCTTTAACGCATTTTCTTCGAAAAATTCGCTAAAGAGGGGGCAAAATGTAGCACCCTAAAATTGGCGCAATGAAATTGGAATACTTACATTCACCTTAGTAAATAAATTTAAATTCAAATTTAACCTCCCAAACCGCCCGTTAACCGCCGAGAAACCCGTTTCCTCCTTTTTCGTGCCATTTTTAGCAGCTTGTTTTGACCGCTTGACGATATCGTCTCCGATCGGACGATATCGCCCTGCATTTGACGATTTCGTCCGGACTAGAACGTCCGTACGATTTCGTCGCAAAACTGAATTTGCATAGTTGGAATCCGCTCCAACGGGTCTCCAATCCGGGCATAAGCGTGTCCGCACCGTTGGGACCCTTCCCCCGTTGGAGATCTCCCAAATTGGGATGATCTCCAACCTCCCAACAACTATCCTATGCCTATTTAACTCTAAGACTTTTCCCTCCCCAACCCCTCGCTGAATTTTTATGCAAATTGAACCCTTATGCTCTAAAACATCGTAATTCATATTTTGCATTAGTCCTATAGTCATTTCATTGCGGGTACACCACTCGGTTTTCAGCCGGAGCCAGCACCTATCGCAGCCGACGAACCCGTCAAGATCGGAGGCGATCTCGTCAAATTCGGGACGATCTCGCATCGATGCGAGACGATTTCGATCCGCAAGACACATCGAGGCAATCGCTGCTCGGAGTTTGCTCTTCTCGTCTCTTTTCTCTCGTCATTTTATGCTATAAATTAGATTGTTTATTCAGTTTTTATACTATATTGCATCTGGAGTTCACCCATTTTGTCTAGTTTGCATATTAAGATCATATTCTCGCTATCTAAACACAGTTATTTGCATTTACTTCGTTCTTGTATATTGTTCAACACTCATATTATCGTTTCACATAGTTTGCCCCCGTTTGCAAAATAGAATTTCTTGTATTTCGCATCTGTTTGTCGTTTTGCAGTGTCTCGATGAATTGCGTCCGACGAATTCGTCGGATTGCGGACGATCCTGTCGCTTTAGACGATTTTATCAAATTGAAGGCGATTCCGTTGAATTGCGGACGATCCAGATCGCTTCAAGCTTCGTAAACTCCATCGACTTCCGGATCGTGTAATCTTCATTGGCCTCCCGCAAATTCTCTTGTTTCTGTTTTCCTTTCGTTTGTCGTATGCATTTAAATTGCATTTTCATGTAGTTTAAGTTAGAATCATTCGGCCAAACCTAGGATGAATGTTTAAAAATAAAACGAACTCATCAAAACTCATTCCCAAAACCTAGGCGTGGAAACCGCCGTCAAATGTTTCCCCGGTGAACCCACCATCCGTCGAAAAATCACCAAAATGCACCTCCCTTGAGAGGCGGGACCTTCGCAAAGTCCTCTCGTCCGAGGTACCGCACCATCCTTTTCCCATCCTCCTTTTGGGCGCGGATCCAATAGCCTGAAGGTAGGGGTGCGAAAAATTTGGAGCGATACAGTTAGCATCATGCTAACCTCTCGCACCTTCCATCTCAAGCCTTGCAACCGATTCAATTAGCTTGGCATTTTTCTCAATGGGGATTCAATCTAATTAGGAATATCTCTCCTCCTTCATTGGGCTACCACAAATTCATCATAATGGCCACTGAGTGCTTTACTAAATGGGTGGAAGCAATCTCTTTGACCTCTATGATTAGACCTTGTATTGTGGAGTTCATACTCCATAATATTATATGTCATTTTGGTATTCCATCCAAAATAATATTAGATAATGGGACATCATTCAAGAAAAAATATGTGTGAGATTTAATATCCAAGTATAACATTCAACACAACTTTACAACACCCTATTATCTATAAGCAAATGGGTAAGCAAAGGCCTCTAATAAAACTGTAGTTACCATATTGAAGAAAACCGTTAAGGAGAATCAAAAGTATTTGCACCTTCAATTACCTCTAGATTTATGGGCTTATCAAACTAGCATTTGGACACCCACTAGGACAATCCCATTTTCACTAGTATATAGCACTGATGCCATTATACCCTTGAAATTAGAAATTCCATCATTGTGAGTCTCATTGAAAGAGTTCATTGATGACGACACTTCACAACAAGCTCACCTCGATCAATTGATCCTTCTTGATGAATTATGAGTGAATAATCTCAAGCATATCTGTGTTTATCACAATCATCTTAAACGAGCTTATAATACTAAAATCCATCCAAGATACTTTAAGGTTGGGTATCTTGTGCTTAAAGAGAACCAATAGAAACTCAAACATGCTGTCTGTGAGATAAATTTACAACCAATTGGTTAGGTCCTTTCATCATTATAGAGAATATAGTTTCATGAACTTATCACATATCTTTGCTATAAGGTGTTGAAGAGCCTAAACATCTCAACATTCTTCATCTACAGATGTTTTATACTTAAATCATAAAACAATAAAACTCACAAAAACAACAAAAAATAATCAAAAATTCCAAACAAATCAAAAAACACAAAAATAATTCAAAACATTAAAATACAAAAATAGTTGCATTTCATAATATGCATTCATTAATTGCATTGCATTAGGAATATTCATACATTGAATTTGCATTAGGATATGTTGTGTTTACATTCTTATGAATGGCACCATGTTTGTATGTAAATCATGAATCCACATATCCTTATTCATATTTTTCTTGTAAGTAACTATGTTTTTCAGCACAACTTATGAGTTGCTATAGGGTGTTTACTAGGATTTTCTGGTCATTCAGCCATCCCTAGTTATCTCTTCAGATTTTTTAGAAAGCTATCTTGGATTTTAGAAGGTAAGGTCTTGTTGGACATTTTGAGTCCCTAAGCTAAAATATTGTCATTGATGTCAATAGAGCAATAAATGTCAAAAGGATCTATGAAGGATTTTTTTGAAAACCAAGGTAGGGAAAATAAAAGGTTTTATTTAAAACCATAGACAACAGATTTGATCTGGGTTTTTCTTAAAACCCATGTTGGGCTTTCGTTTTGTCGAAAAAGGTGCCCCGATGATAGAGTTATTTGAGTTTTAATGTTTGGTTTAAATTTTAATTATTTAAAATTTAAATTCAAATTTAAATGGAAAGTTTCCCGTTGACATCATCATGCAAATACAATTTTAATATTTTTGCTGATGTCTTCAAAGTGTTATTTAACACTATATAAAGGGGTGGCAATTAAACCAAATATTATCCTTGCTCTCGTGTGTTAATTGCCTTGGAATTCTAAAGAGCTCATGCGAATTGTTGAAAAGGAAGAAGCGAATAAAGCACAACGATTTGGAAATCTCAAATGTGGTATGAGGCGTGGCACATTGGCGTATCAATTTTGCTAAAATTGTGGATAGCGCAAATATCAAGGATCAAATCCTCTTGACAATAGTGTGTGGGAAGCGCTTTGGCGCTTTGTCCTTTGCGGTAGGCAGAGGAATATTAAAGGCCCTTTTGGCCTTTGATTTTCCAATGAGTGCTTTGTTTCAGTTGGAATATTAGACGCAACTAAGACGCTCGCGGTGTGTGGCGGATAAGGGTTTGAATCCCCTTGAGAGGTATTTACGTTTTTGCCTTTAATAATTTTTATTAGCCCTAAAGTTTAGAGTTATAAGGTATTTAATGGGAATTAAATTTTATCATTAGGGTTGTGATTATTATTGCAAAAGCATAGTTGATTTATGTTTTATTTTGATGGAAATGGAGAATTGATTTTAAGATAAATAAGGATTTGTTGTTAAAGTGATTTTGAGAGATTTATTGTGGGTTATTCTTAATAAGGGTTTTTATTAAAATAGACTTTGATGGATGTGTTTATGAAGTTGGAGTGAAAAGGGTTTAAACTAAGTTATGCTTTTATTGTGATTATTTAAAAGACCTCTAACTCTTATTAATATTGAAAATGAAAGTTATTATTAAGTGTGGCAGAATTTGTGGACAACTTATTGGCATAAAAAATTTATGGGCACATTCTCCTATTAATTGTTTGTGGTGGTTGATTTCTGAAATATCATTGGAGTGAAAAGGATTAATTGAAGTTTCTTTTGTGAAGATGGTTGGTTTAATGCTTCAAGGTTTTCTGATTTGTGAGTTGTATTTAAACCTTGTTTCATTAGCATTGTTGTTGAAGCCCATTGATGATGAAATGAACTTGAACATGATCTAGAAAAGAACATGAGTATCATTGTTATGTGAGATTTGAGATAAAGCATTATTGGAAATATTTTGAGTTGGATGATACATGCTTGAACTAGAATTTGTGAGAAAGGGTTGTTCCTTGATGTGATTGGTTGAGTTGAGTTGGTTATGCCTAGTCAAGTGGATGTGTGAAATGGTTGTTCAAGTTCCATAAAACAAACTATTCTATATTCTGATTTGAGTTGAGATTGAGATTGAAGAATAGGACATATTGAGTCTCTAAAAATTCTCTTTATGCTTCTATTGAGTTGATATTGGGATTTGAGTATAGAACATATAGAGTCTCTAACAATTCTCTTTATGCTTCTATGAGATTGATTTGAGTTGAGATTGTGATTTGAGTATAGAACATATAGAGTCTCTAACAATTCTCTTTATGCTTCTATGAGATTGATTTGATTTGATATTGAGATTTAAGAATAGGACATATTGAGTCTCTAAAAATTCTCTTTATGCTTCTATTGAGTTGAGATTGGGATTTGAGTATAGAACATATAGAGTCTCTAACAATTCTCTTTATGCTTCTATGAGATTGAATTGAGATATTGATTGTACTTTGAGCTTAGAACATATTGAGTCTCTAAAAATTCTCTTTATGATAATATGAGATTGAACAATTTCTATGTAAGCTTGTTAAGCAGATTTGAGACAAGTCTTTGAGAAGGCTTATGGACTGTTTTGAGTTAAGCTTTTGTGAAAGCTTGCTTGAGCATATTTGAGCAAGTCCAAGAGAGGACTTATTGATCAAATTTGAGAAAGTCCAAGAGAGGATTTATTGAGCATATTTAGATAGGTTTTGTGTGAACCGATTGAGAATATTTAGACAGGTTTTGTGTGAACATATTGAGCAGATTTAGACAGGTTTTGTGTGAACCTATTGAGAAGATTTGAGCAGGTTCTAAGTGAACCTATTGAGAAAAATTGTACTAGATCGATGTACTATTTTTAGTGCAAGAGATTGAGAATAACTATGCTAGAATGATGAATCTGTGTTTGGTACAATATTGAGATAGAGCTTTGGAGGTGACAGAGTATAGAGGATAGAGTCTCAGTGGATAGAGATCCAGTAGCCAGGACAATTGAAGACAAATCTGAGTGAGAAGTCTTCAAGTGGAGATAGATCCACCAGTCAAAGTAGCATAGAGATAGAGTCTTATAGAAGATCACTAGCTAGAGCAGAAGGGGAAAGAGTTCTCCTATGGAAGAGATCCACGAACTTGAGATTAGGGGATCAACATCTCCTTTGGACCGAGGTCCATAAATATTGTAATTTGGGAAGGATTTCCAAGAGATCATTTGAGAAATATTTAGAAGAAATATTTTCTCTATGGAGGTAGCCCACATTGGGTGAACCACGTTAAAATGGTGTCTCTTATGTGTGTGATGCTTTGTGTGATATTTATGGTTTAATTAGTGTTGATGCTTCTATTTGGGAAAATGTTTTATGTTATACTATTCACCCCCCTCTAATTATAAGCATTTTTTCTTCAATTGGTATCAGATCCGATATCTCCACAAAGATTTTAACAACTTGGATATGGATCCATCAGTATCACACATGTGCTCAGGGAGTGAAGAAAGTATAGACTTTGAATAAGTGCTCTCCAAGTGTCTCCAAGATCTTGAAAGGATTCAAGAAGAGAATGCACAACTAAGGGAACAAATTCGAGATTTTGAATCAGCAAGAATTGAGCTTTTGCAAAGGCTAATAGAACTCAAAATGGAAGTGAAAGAAAGAAGAGAAATTGAACATCAATTAAGAGATATGTTGGAAGCCAAATAAGCAGGACTTGAGAGAGTGGCAGCAGAAATTGTTATGTTAAAATGCAGAACTAAAATAAACAAGAGATTAAGTCAGCAAGAGGCAAAAACATCAAGCAAAAATAAGGTACCCCACCATATCTCCAGAAAATAATATCACAAAGGAAAGAATACCAGATTGAGTCCTCATCAAAATAGGTTACAAAATTTCTTCCATGGACATTGTTTCTCTTGCAATAAATATGGTCATAAAGTTGTGCATTGCATTAATAGAGACTATGATAGTAGTAGTATGGATTCTCTTGTATCATATATGGATGATGATGTTGAGTGCTACAAATGCAATAACTTTGGGCATATAGCTAGAAGATGCAATCTAGAAAATTCTAAGTCTAGTAGAAAGACCACAACTCAAACTACTAGGAAAGAAGAAAAAGGAAAAGGAAAACTAAAATCTTTGCTAGTTCAAATAGCATTGCATGCTTAGGATAAAGAAGAGAAATGGTTTCTGGATAGTGGGTGCTCTAGACACATGATAGGAGAAAAAGAAAAATTTATAACTTTGAAAGAAGGAAATAGAGGGTCAGTAAACTTTGGGGACAATGGTTCAACAAAAATCAGTGGAAAATGAACTCTAAGTATAGGCAATGGGAAAGCAAAAGCTGAAAATGTTATATATGTGGAAGGCTTGAAACACAATCTCTTGAGCATTAGTCAACTTTGTGATCAAGGTCATATGGTAACCTTTCATCAAGATCAATGTGAATTAAGAAAGTCTAAAACTAGAAAACTTGTAGCAAGTGCTATAAGAGAAAGAAATCTTTATGTACTCAATGAGATCAGGAGGGAAAAATGTCATTTATCCAAAGAGAATGAGGATCGATCTCAACACATAAGATTGGGTCCAAATGAGAATATTCTAATGGTTTTGGAAGATAAATAATTGAGTGATCCTATAGAAAGCAAGTCAAAAGAAAGAAATGATATGGACAAAGGCAAAAAAATAGAGGACTACTCAATAGAGAATGGTTATGATCTCAAAGGTGAACTTATCTATGCTCTTGACACAGTGAAGAAGGTAAGAAAGCAACACTCTAAGCTTGAAATTCAATTTCAAGAATGTGATGAAGAAAGATTATTGCTCATAGAGGACTTAGAGAAGTCAAAGGCCAAGGCAAGTAAGTTCAGAGAAAAGTTAGAAGCAAAAATCTTGGAATGTGAGAAGTTAGCACAAGAAGTGGCTACTCTAAAGAAATATTTATAGGACTCCAAGATCAAGATGAAGAGTTTCAAAAATAGCTCTAAGAACTTGGATAAGTTCATTCATGGACAACAAAGAACATCATGTTCAACAGGTCTAGGTTTTGGAAAGAAATAGGAAAAGACAAAGTCTACTTCAAGTCTTGAAGAAGAAGAAACAACATCAGAAGAAGATACTTCAAAAGAAGAATTCTTAGATGTGAGTGAAAGTGAAATTTCTAAGGATGAGTCATATTGCAGTGGGTCCAATAGGGACAATGGGCAAATAAGATACAGATGGAACAACAATTAGAATAGGAGACCAATGAGCTCTAGGCAAGGAAGTTTCAATGGGATATGCTTCTCATGTCACAGGTTTGGGCACATGGATTCACAATGTAGGACACATGAAAAAATAGGTATATGGAAGAGAATGGATTTTCCAAGGATATTGTTAATGTAATTATTTTGATCATAAGGCAATAAATTGTAGGATTCATGATAGAAGAGGATATGGCTTCACGAGGAGAAATCCTAAGACTATTGCACATCCAAGGAATAATAACATTAAGTGTTATAAGTGCAATAATGATGGTCACATAGCAAGATGGTGTAGAGAAAATATTCCAGAAATAGGTATGAATAGGAACAATAATAGGAACAGGAATATGAACATGAATAGGAACAAGAATATGAACAAGAACAGGAACAAGAACATGAACAAAAACAAGAAGATGAACAGGAACAAAGACTCAAAAAATAAAAGAGACTCAAAAAAGAATGAGAACAAGAATAGGTACAAGAACAGGAACATGGATGAAAATAAGAACGAGAACAAGAATAGGTACAAGAACAGGAACATGGATGAGAACAAGAACAGGAACAAGAACAAGGATGATGACTCGAAAAGAAACAGTGAGAGAATTCAGCAAAAAGAAAAAGGAAAAGACAAAGGCATAGAACAGTGCTTTCGGGGAGTAGAAATACTCCCACCCTAGAATTAACCACCTCATTTGGAGGTGGGGGAGGGGCTAAGCTAAGAGGCTTAGTTCTTAGCCCCGAGCCCCAAAGGTGACCCTTTGCCATTGATATCAAAGGGGGAGAGATTTGTGTATTATGGGGAGAGTTTTTGGATATGAGGAGAGATTTGATATCTAAGAGAGCATTGAGCCAGGGGGAGCAAAGCCCCAAGGGGAGCAAAAAATAAGGTCAAAATTTAGTAAAATGATTTGGGTTGCCATCAATGACAAAGGGGGATATTGTTGGACATTTTGAGTCCCTAAGCTGAAATATTGTCATTGATGTCAATAGAGCAATAAATGTCAAAAGGATCTATGAAGGGTTTTTGTGAAAACCAAGGTAGGGAAAATAAAAGGTTTTATTTAAAACCATGGACAGCATATTTTATCTGGGTTTTTCTTAAAACCCACGTTGGGCTTTCGTTTCATCGAAAAAAGTGCCCCGGTGATGGAGTTATTTGAGTTTTAATGTTTGGTTTAAATTTTAATTATTTAAAATTTAAAT
This sequence comes from Wollemia nobilis, assembly GCA_028583015.1. NCBI lineage: Eukaryota > Viridiplantae > Streptophyta > Pinopsida > Araucariales > Araucariaceae > Wollemia > Wollemia nobilis. The sequence continues at coordinate 4,940,902 of JAQPPZ010000367.1, forward strand.
TCAAATTTAAATGGAAATTTTCCCACCGATGTCATCATGCAAATACAATTTTAATATTTCCTCTGATGTCTTCAAAGTGTTATTAAACACTATATAAAGGGGTGGCAATTAAACCAAATAATTATCCTTGCTCTCGTGTGTTAATTGCCTTGGAATTCGAAAGAGCTCGTGTGAATTGTTGAAAAGGAAGCAGAGAAGAAAGTGTAGTGATTTGGAAATCTCAAACGTGGTATGAGGCATGGTGCATTGGCATATCGATTTTGCTAAAACTATGGGTAGCGCAAATATCAAGGATTGAATCCCCTTGACGATAGTGTGTGGGAAGCGCTTTGGCGCTTTGTCCTTTGTGATAGGCGGAGGAATATTAAAGGCCATTTTGGCCTTTGCTTTTCCAACAAGCGCTTTGGCTCGGTTGGAATCTTAGCCATGGCTAAGATGCTCGCGGTGTGTGGTGGATAGGGGTTTGAATCCCCTTGAGAGGTATTTACGTTTTTACCTTTAATAATTTTTATTAGCCCTAAAGTTTGGAGTTATAAGGTATTTAATGGGAATTAAATTTTATCATTAGGGCTGTGATTATTATTGCAAAAGCATATTTGATTTATGTTTTATTTTTATGGAAATGGAGAATTGATTTTAGGAGAAATAAGGAGTTGTTAAAGTGATTTTGAGAGATTTATTGTGGGTTATTCTTAATAAGGGTTTTTATTAAAATAGACTTTGGTGGATGTGTTTATGAATTTGGAGTGAAAAGGGTGTAAATTAAGTTATGCTTTTATTGTGATTATTTAAAAGACCACTAACCCTTATTAATATTGAAAAGGAAAGTTGTGATTAAATGTGGCAGATTTTGTGGACAACTTATTGGAATCAAAAATGTATGGGCACATTCTCCTATTGATTGTTTGTGGTGGTTGATTTCTAAAATATCATTGGAGTGAAAAGGATTAATTGAAGTTTCCTTTGTGAAGATGGTTGGTTGAATGCTTCAAAGTTTTCTGATTTGTGAGTTGTATTTAAACCTTGTTTCATTAGCATTGTTGTTGAAGCCCATTGATGATGAAATGAACTTGAACATAATCTAGAAAAGAACATGAGTATCATTGTTATGTGAGATTTGAGATAAAGCATTGTTGGAAACATTTTGAGTTGGTTGATACATGCTTTAACTAGGGTTTGTGAGAAAGGGTTGTTCCTTGATGTGATTGGTTGAGTTGAGTTGGTTAAGCCTAGTCAAGTGGATGTGTGAAATGATTGTTCAAGTTCCATAAAACAAACTATTCTATATTCTGATTTGAGTTGAGATTGAGATTGAAGAATAGGACATATTGAGTCTCTAACAATTCTCTTTATGCTTATATTGAGTTGAGATTGGGATTTGAATATAGAACATATAGAGTCTCTAACAATTCTATTTATGCTTCTATGAGATTGATTTGAGTTGAGATTGGGATTTGAGTATAGAACATATAGAGTCTCTAAAAATTCTCTTTATGATTCTATGAGATTGATTTGAGTTGATATTGAGATTTAAGAATAGGACATATTGAGTCTCTAACAATTCTCTTTATGCTTCTATTAAGTTGAGATTGGGATTTGAGTATAGAACATATAGAGTCTCTAACAATTATCTTTATGCTTCTATGAGATTGAATTGAGATATTGATTGTACTTTGAGCTTAGAACATATTGAGTCTCTAACAATTATCTTTATGATTCTATGAGATTGAACAAGTTCTGTGTGAGCTTGTTAAGCAGATTTGAGACAAGTCTTTGAGAAGGCTTGTGGACTGTTTTGAGTTAAGCTTTTGTGAAAGCTTGCTTGAGAATATTTGAGCAAGTCCAAGAGAGGACTTATTGAGAAGATTTGAGCAAGTACTAGAGAGGATTTATTGAGCATATTTATATAGGTTTTGTGTGAACCTGCTGAGCATATTTAAACAGGTTTTGTGTGAACCTGTTGAGCAAATTTAGATAGGTTTTGTGTGAACCTGTTGAGCATATTTGAGTAGGTTCTAAGTGAACCTATTGAGAAGAATTGTACTAGATTGATTGTATTGTGTTTAGTACAAGAGATTGATCAGAACTGTGCTATATTGATAGAACTATGTTTGGTACAGTATTGAGATAGATCTTTGGAGGTGACAGAGTATAGAGGATAGAGTCTCAGTGGATAGAGATCTAGCAACCAAGAAAATTGAAGACATATTTGAGTGAGAAGTCTTCAAGTGGAGAGAGATCCACCAATCAGAGCAGCATAGAGATAGAGTCTTCTAGAATATCACTAGCCAGAGCTGAAGGGGAAAGAGTTCTCCTATGGAAGAGATCCACGAACTTGAGATTAGGGTATCAGCATATCCTTTGGACCGAGGTTCATAAACATTGTAATTTGGGAAGGATTCCCAAGAGATCATTTGAGAAATATTTAGAAGAAATATTTTCTCTATGGAGGTAGCCCACATTGGGTGAACCACATTAAAATGGTGTCTCTTATGTGTGTGATGCTTTGTGTGATGTTTATGGTTTCATTAATTCTGATGCTTCTATTTGGGAAAAAAAATTATGTTATACTATTCACCCCCCACCCTCTCAGTATAAACACATGTTCTTTAGGTCGAGTTTTGATAGTACCTTGCATATCTCAAAATCCTAGCATAATTCTACACATTTATAATCCGAGTCTGAATAAGGAAGGATGACACTAAAAAGTGGTCCTTCTCACCTTAAGCTAAAGGTGTTCCTTCTTCATGTTATTATGTGTATGGTCTAATATTCTAATAATTGATAAAAGTACAAGTGCCCTCTACCTAAACAATCCCTTGATCTTACAAAAAATGGGAAAATCCCTAAAACAACATAAAATAAACAATGATTTTCATCACTAAGCAAATCCCTTGCTCAAAAAAAATAAATAAACAAACAGTGGTTTTCACCACTAAGCATGAGCAAGTATCTCAAACAATCAAAATAAAAGAAGGGAATAATTAGCTTGAATCCCTAGAATTTTTAGTATTCAAAATCCATGGGGTGATCTCCATTACAATAATGTGTTGAATGAAACTCGTCTGGCAATGGATTAGCTTTACACGTGGTGATATGTCTGTCACATTAGCAACCTTTTTTTGTATAGAATAATGTTAGATTATGGATGATCTAGCTTTAGGTGGTTTGTATTGCCTAGTAGTCTAGTCTAACTATGTCCAAACTCAAGATCAGGATGACCATAGGGTGATCCTCATTACAACAATGGGTTGCATGAAACTCGTTTGGTAATGAGGTATTCTTATGCCTCATCTAATATATTCACTTTGCACACATAGGTATAATGAGTATCTAGGGCTTCTTAATAGATTTGTATATTTTAGGAGTCTTGTGTAGTCATTATACAACTTTTGATCAAGCAATTAGGGTGTTTGAGTCTCATGGAAAACCTCAAAAATTCCCTTATAGCAACAAATAATCTCATCAAACAATCACAGTTTTCCTTATGAATTTTTGTTTATTAAGGGGTCTTCATAAGATAGGATAGATACCAGATGGATATCAACAATGATATTTAGATAGCCACTAACTATTTTATGCATACCTTTTAGTTTGCATAAGCTTATAGGGAAAGCCCCTACATCTCACATCATTTCATCTCACATATGCATGGATAAATGATTAATTCTTATGATAAGGGTTAACATTTTCATTCATGATTTTTATACATTTTGTGGTGTCTGCCATTAGTTTGTTAAACACAAATTAGATTCATTTAGTATATTATAAATGATTAAATAATACAGGTACATTTACATTATACAATCTATATAAAAATAATGCATTGCATACACATTGCATCTACCATATCATTTAACAAAAATTAAATGCAAAATCAATTGAACAAACCTAAACATGTATTTAACATTAAATATGGCATCCATACATAGCATCCATACTAGTACATCCATACATCTAGATCAAAGAATATAATCATACATAAATCATCTAATTATTGCATGTCATTAGTACATCGCATATATAGCACATCACATCATCATTTAAGCATTACATACATCAATGAATCCATAACATGAACATAAATCAAAACCATGATACATAATTAGCCAAGAAAATATATCATTTATATGTGTGAAAATGTCAAAGTACATAGTGGTACAAAATACCCATAGGCTACAATAGAGTGGGTTGTCGGACCTCACACTCTCAAAAATGTAGAGTATAAATAGATCAGTTAGGTTAGACCTGCACCACTACTCTCACCTCCACCTCTAACCTCATCCTTGCGAGGTTTCCTGGAACCACTAGTCATTGATCTCTCTAGGCGAGCTGATGACCTATGGCTAGGTCACATTGAGGACTATATAGACTCATTGCATTGATTTATCTAAGATCCTCCTATGGTGGACCACTCAGGTAGAGTGCCATCGAGCATCGCCACCCACCCCTCTAGCTACAAAATGTATACACCATCAATCTGGTGTTGAGCATCATACTGACCAACTAAAGCATGTAGTCTAGCCACCTGATCCTATAGCCCTACCAAATCCCCTACAACCTATGTACTTGTTATAGCCTTTTCTAAACCTATATTCATAGCAGCCAACTAAACTTGTAGAGCATATTGCTCTACTATCCTAGAATCCCTCTTGGTCGTCCTGGCATCCCTCTAGGCTACCATGGCTATTAGTTGAGTCTAGAGATCATCCCTATCTATAGTCACTCTATCAATATTCGTATGAGCTACCAACACTTGGGCCTTGAGGAGAGCTCTCTCCTTAGCATACCCCTAACACTGCTACTATTCAGTACTCGACTAACTCTAGAATATAGTAATAGTAGTATCACACTTCACCAACCACCCCTATGAAGTTTGTAATTGTGCCTGTGCAGTCTATAGTTGTGCATGCAACTAGGACACCTCATTCATTGGGATATCCTCCTTGCCCTCCTCCTTAGCCTGGGGTCCCTCTATCTATCCTATATCTATCCCCACTTACCCTCTATCCTACGATGCACTCATCATTTATTATCACCTCCACCCTCATCCACTACCACCTCTGTAGGCCCACCCATATGATTGTCTCCCTACCATATTCAGGTAACCCACTAGGTATCATACTCTGCATTGGTCCTTGGGTCAGTCTAATCAATATCAATCATCATAGGGTCCTCCTCCTCATCAATTTTCTCTACTCAAGGTAGCTCTATATGTACCTCATCATTACAATGATGATAGAGGACCGGCTTCTTTAGCACATTTTGATAAATACCAAACTACCGCCTGACTCGAGAGTAATGGAAGTACTCTCTCTTAGGACCATGGAATCCAATAAGCCATCTATCACATCTTACTCAATCCATATACCCTTTTGCCTCTGGCCAATCGAGGTAATCCAAATAAGACCTCCATATCACTTGCTCCCACAACAGTGTCTCTAGTGACTTCATGTAATGTACTATTATACCTACATGTGGTTGACTTCGACCAACCTCCTGATCCCATGACCACCGAGTTGTGTAGCCAATATCTGTATCCTTGATATCAGCTCAGAGTACTAGTATTCCTATGGGTTGATCCACTTGGATATGCTCCCACCCCCAAACATGGAGCAACAAACTACACCCCAATCCCATCCATCATCAATGTTGAATCTTGTATAACTCATAATACAGATAAGCTAGCAATGTGCTCCCATAATTAATGATAGGATGTTGCTAGTCGCACTCTAATAGGTCCTGCAACATGTCGAGGAGGTTCTACGGGAACCTTTATCCTGATGAATATGGTAGTAGTACATTGGAGATAATGTACATAGCCACAAACTGATGCCTAGAGAAGATGCACTCCTTATACCATGAGCTGACTAAGACCTTGTGATGGTCTATATCAGCCAACACCTCATCTACCCTATCATTGAAGACCCACCATAGAACCCTTGGCCTATCCCAAATATGAGTGGAAGTAATGGCTATTACCTCAATCGAGATCTTGTAAATCTTGTACACATCCTCCAATGTGACAGTCATCTTGCTAGTCAAAAGATGAAAAGTGTTGGTTATGTTGTCTCAACGATGAGCTAGGGCTATGAGATAGGCCTGATCTGACATCATAGTCAGTATATGCACAACCTATTTAATTCCAATCACCTCAAACCATGCCTAATCATCAGCATCGAGCTCTCTATGTAAATCCATAAATAGAGTAGGCTCTCTAGCCTGAGCCATCAAAATCTTATGCCCAACAGTACACAATGCACAAAAATCCAAAAAAAATAAAAAAGATCATCAAAAACAAAAAAAATTAAAAAAATAATAAAAAACCAAAAATCTTTGTAATGTTGGAAGACCGCTCTAGGCCTCGATGACCACTAGGTGCAACCACTGGATCCCAGGATGGCCAACCCAACGATTAATTTTTTTATTGTTGGAGTTCAAAAATGGTTTTTGCACCCCCTAATAGCCCCCTTGTCGCCAAAGGGGAGCTACTTCTACCTAGGATAGCCTCGCAATGGCACCTAATTGGGGATGAATCCCATCCTAAAAATATAAAAAAATAAACACCTACCCTTAATCTAGCCTAATATATATTTCTAAGCTAGGGTGAGATTCATTGCTTATAATTTAATGAGATTTCCTGTGTCCATTAACTAGTGAGGTTCATTTTTAATTTTAAATTTACAAGTGAAGAATTGAGAGATCTACCTTAGGAGCTCTAGCTCCTCTGCTCATAGATTCTTCTGATTGGTCCATCATAGTGATTTATCATAATTTCGGTAGCGTTCCTTGTCAAAATATCTCTCCTCCATCTCAAAGCTCACTTTTATCTCATTGTCATCTATCACAATGACATTAAATTTGAGTTCAATTTTATATTTTCCAAAATTTATGATCATCCTAGGGTGGAGTGGTCACATTTTGGCGTGATCATTGTACCCCAAGATGGCCTTAGGATTTTTATATCATAGTCACTGTACTCCGGGACGATCCCCAAATGGAAATACATGCATTCATTTTGTCAGCATCATGAGATTTAATTTGGAAATTTAATCACATCTAATGGTCCATATTCATCAAAAATTGCAAAATTAAAAAAAAAATCAAATAAACAAAATCTCAAAAGTACCTCATACCTAGTAATTTACCCTATACACTTGGCGGTTGTAGCGACTTGTTATCCATGCAATCCAGTAAGATGAGTAAATTACTATAAGGCCATTTAAACCAAATCATTCATTGATAAAGCTAAATATCTTCACTTCACTTCCCAATAAGGCCATTGTAGTCAGACTGCTCCACGAGAATTTGGCATTCATTTTATTCTTCTATGAAATTTCATCAAATCATCAAATATAGTGATTCACTATGTGCTTTGATTGAATTACTATCATATTGATTTCCTAAGAAAGCCATGTGGTTGGATTGCTCCATAGGATAGTGATGTACAATTACTAATAATGGTTGAAATCACAAATGTAATAGGACTTTCCCTTTTTACATTTGTTACCATCTTGAACTTCTCAATAAATTCATCTCAGTCAAGTGACTCATCACTTTCATCACTTACCATTTCCTCATCAACTTGTTGCTTGAGGGGGTAGTCATAATCAAATAATTCATAATCAAAATCAACAATTAAACACTTAATCATGTAAATTGCGTTCGTCCAAGAATCATTGCTAAAAACTATCATAAGCTTCCCTATTTGTTGGGGAAAAATTAAAAATGATAACTAAACCTTTGTCAGTCTAAACTTATGATCCTTGTAGCTTGACAACACTACCCGTATGCCCTTCAGATTTGTCAAATTTTTACTCAAATTAAGCCTACCAATTTGAATCAAGTTTCTTGGTCTTAAATTCTCATAAAGGCTTCAATCCCACTCCATACTTATAATATATATGAGTTTTCAGTCCATAGACATTGATAAGGATGAAATAAATATTTGCAAAGTAGAATGTGACTAATGAGGCTATTCAATGCCCATTTATATGAATGGTTTTTGTAGACACAGAAAATTGACCCATCAAAATGAGTCAATTCTTCCTTAGACCCCTAGCTAGCCACCCAAACTTGCTAAGTGTAAATTTGGGGCCCTTTTGCCTTCCCCTTTGGCCTTGTTTCCTTAGCTTTACCAAATTTATGTTCGGTCTATACGGGGCATGAATTTGGCATTCTAGGGGTTTTTCTCACTAAAACCCCTCCCCTTGTCGGCCCATTTTGGGGTCGGCCTTTGCCCATAGTGAAATTTCATTTTCCTACCCATTTTGCCCTCCAAACCTCTTATAAATAAGGGTTTGGATTCCCTAATTTTGCCTAATAATTTCTAAGGAGATTCTAATTCTTGACTTGCTCATTTTCTTATGCTATCAAGTGTTCTTTTCTTGCAAGTTGTTTTGTTGTTTTGTGCTTTGGTGGTGGCTGCCCTTGGGGATTGAGTGGAGGAGTCTTGATGATTGGATAGATCAACCTTATTGGAGTGCTTCTTCCACCTCTTCATTGCTCCTTGCTTTCTCCATCAGCTCATCAAGTTTTGTATTTACTTTAGTTTACTTTGCAAGTCTATTTTTCATTGTTTTATGCTCAATTTTTTGTTGTTTTGAGGCCCGAAAAGGGCATCTGAACCAAATTCATGCCTCGCCCATATAAGGTGTGAATTTGGTAATCCATATTCATGCTCCCTATTTACAAGGCATGAATTTGGTAAATTAGGGCTTGGGGGCAAGTTTTGCACCCCAAAAACCCTAATTTGCATCGTGCATTTTAGCATTCTGTTGTGTCCATCCTGTTTGCATTTCATTTTACTATTACATATCTATTTCACTCTATTTGTGCATGTTCCAAAGGTCAAAGATCAAATTTTATTTTGAATAGTCATCTAAAAGGACCAAGGGGGCTTGATTATTGCACCTCCAAGCTTAGTCTTATAGCGGCCTAAGCAAGCCCCCAAACATTTAATCAAATTTTCTAGGGTTTGTGAAGTTATTTTATAAGTTTGAAACTATTGGATATTTTGGATGCAAGATAAATCTTGGATAAACCATAAGATTAGATAAGTTCCCTAATAGATCTTTAGGTTATTTGGTGTTTTCTTTTATTCATTTCTATTCAAAACCTAGATTACAAGTAAAGGAAAAGCATTTGATTGAATTTCTAGGTATTTGAAAGAATAAAAGCATATAGTGTGCATCTAGGGTTTTAATCTTGTTTGTGCATTTCCCTTGGACCCTTTCTCAAAGGATTTATTTTGCAATCCTAGGGTTAGACATCATTGAATTACAGAATCATACTAGGGTTAGTTCTTGTCTTCTTGCATCTTGTATGTCTTGCATTATTCTTTCATTTTCATAATTTAGTTTAGAAAGGCCAAACAATAGGTGTATGCTTAATTGACACATCAAACATTTCCACCCCAAACTTGGAGTGAGTCCTAAAATCATTCCTAGTGAACCCATCCTTTCATGTCCTCGAGTGTAGAGAATATAACACACCCTCATGGTTCACCTCGACTCCCAGTAGATCCAACTAAGAATCGTATATGATAGGGCAGTTTTCCCCCTCTACATATTTGGTGAACCCAACATGAAGACACATCTTAGTGGCAAATATAGGAAGCCTCTTCCTTTGTTTCCTCTTGAAAAATTTAAATAAGACCACTAATTATATTTGTTTAGATCAAAAAACATTTAAAAACATCTTTAAAATATTTTGTGTTTTTCGCTAGTTTTTATTTCTCCTCTTTCCACTCTATCCTTTCTCTCTCTCCTAATGGCTCCCAACCTTAGGAGTGGGTGAAGGCTTTCAGATTCTGATGAGATTTTTCAAGAAGATGATCAAATTGATAGAGAAAATCATAATCTAGAAGAGGAAGAAAATGAAGAAGTTGATAATGATCTTGATCCTACTAAGGGGTCCAATGGGAACCTTATATTTAAATCATTTGAACATGTTTGGAATTTCTACAAGCATCATAAATATACCTTGGATAAAGCTATGGAAGAGGAAGCCTAACTCAAGGAAGTTGGAACATCTCATCATCAAACCATTTCCCTTCGAGATGTTCATAACAACCCCTTGACCGAATCTTTGCATCATGATAATCTTGTTCGCAACCCAACATATGCTACTACTATAACCACCAATGTTGGAAGAATTCCACAAGTTCCTCCAACTAGTAGTGCATCTAAATATTATGTTCAATTTCCTCCTCATTCAGCTAATCTCAACATTCATGCTTCTATCTCACCAAATGTTAGTTATCCTCCACATCAAGATACCACATATCATAACCCATACCATAATAGTGTCAATACCTCCAACATAAGCCAAGTTCCCTTTCAACAACCTACCTATACCCCTCCCCTAGGGAATCTAAGGGTATTGCACAACAACAATCCTGAAGTGCAGAGTTTAAAAAATATGGTGAAATAATTAGTTTCAAGAGTGGATATGATTCAACCACCTAGTTTCACCTACAACTATAGAGAAATGTGCAATCAACCCTTAGACCCTATCATTACCTCTAGGCCCTACCCTAAGCATTTTTCAATGTTGGTTTTGCCTATCTATAAGGGAACGAAAGATCCAATTGAGCATTTAAGAATGTTTAGAACAACATGCCATGATATCATATATGATGATATGTTGTTACTAAAAATATTCCCTAAGAGCCTTGGTGGTATGGCATTAGAGTGGTATTATCAGTTGCCTAATCATTCTTTGAGGAATTTTGAAGAGATAACTGAAATATTTGTTCAACAATTTGGTGCTTATGTTGAAAAGAATGTTACTATGAAAGATGTCTATATGTTGAAACAAGCTAAGGATGAAAGTTTTTCAGAAATTTTGTCTCGATGGAGGAGTCTAGTTGGATGCTTGAGATATACCTTACCTCCTCGAGACATGCTTGAGATATTTATTGGAAACTTGCAAGAACAAATCTCTTATGAATTGGAAACTACAACTATCACATCTTTTGACCAAGCTATAGATCTAGCAAGAAGGGTAGAGCAAGCCCTTATAAGAAGAGGTCAGCTTAAAGTAAAAGAAGATAGGACCACTAAAAATTAGTATAAGAACAAGCATGTGGTTGGTGATGGGGTAACGGATAGTAGGCATGTTAACAATGTTGTTAACTCCCTACAAAATATGGTGCTTAACCAACCCCAAAACCCCCATGAAGGAATTTCACAAGACTCAACATACCTATGAATGTGGTCCTAAAACAACTTTTGGAAGCTAATATGATTGAGTTACCTCCCATAAGGCAACCAGATACCATGACTAATTGGTATAAGCTTGGTCAACATTATGAGTATCATAGAGTGGAGGGGCACTAGAAAAACTCTTGTAAGAGGTTGAAACATGTGGTTCAAGACCTAATTGATGAAGGATGACTTGTCATAGAAGGTTCTTGACCCAATCCTCCAACAAACAATCAACCTCCTACTCAACAAGCACCCACAACTAATCAAGACATGGGGATCTTCCAAGATCCCCTCCCTAAGCATGGTCAATAGGCAACTAATCAAGTGTCATATCAGAATGTGCCACCTCCCTATGATAATATGGTTGGTATGATAGCAATAACTACAAGGCAACAAGCACAGAATCAACAAACTCAACATTCTCAATAGGAGATGAGTTCTTCATCCAACCCACATTCAAAACCCACCTTAGTTTTGAAGAATACCCAAAAAAGGAGCATGAGAATAGAAAACCCACCTTTAGTGTTGAAGCCTCAACCTAAAGTCTCCTTTGACATTCAACAATAATTAGCTAGTACCCCAACCAAGATCTCTCTCTTAGAACTTTTACAAACTTCTCCTATTCATGGGGAAGCCTTGTTGAAGCTTCTAAGACAACAATTTATTCCTCAAGACATTTCCCCTAGTGCTATAGCTAATGTTGTAAGTTCTCTTGGGATACATCATATCACATTCTTGGATGATGATATTTCTTCCTTAGACTTATGGGAGGATTCTTCCCTCTACATTACTACATTTATTGGGGAAAATTTTATCAAGAGGATTCTGATTGATAATGGTTCTTCCCTCAATTTATGCACTTATCAATTTTTCCAAAAGTTTGGATTAAAAGAGGAAGATTTAACTAAATCCGATGACATCATCAAAACTTTCAACAATGAGTCCCAAGAAGCTTGCGATATTGTATCCCTCCCCCTTAGGGTTGGACCTAAGATCTTAGATACCTTGTTCTATGTGGTGTCTTGCCCTGCATCTTTTAATATTCTTCTTGGACATCCTTGGATCCATGCGATGAAGGTTGTCCCTTCTACTTTTCACCAATGTTTGAAGTTCAAATTTAAGAATCAATTTATCACCATTTTGGGTGATCCTCACCCATTTGAATATTGTTCACTAGTTGAGCAAGCTCAATATGATCTTCATTTATATCCATCAGATTCCTCATCTCACATAACTAAGCAATTTGAAAATATAAAAATGAGAGAGGAATCATTAATCAATGTCTCATCACAGGATCAAGTCAATCCTTCTCATCAAGAGCCTCTTCTGAGGATATCTCATCAAGGTTTGGAGTGGAGTGTTGAGGATGAGGGACCACCCTCTCCCTCTCTGTTAGTTGCAACCCCAAAGGAGTATGCTGAAGGTGATACTTTTTGTGACATGGTTCATGAGGATATCCCTTGAAATGGCATCTACTTTGATGGGTCAGTCCCTTGTATTGTGCAGGTTGAGTCTTCTAGTTCTCAAGAGGACTTTGGTTCTATGTCTCCCGAGGACCTTGAGAAACTAGGAGTGATTCCTACCCCACCTCCTCTTGAGGATGAGTCATCCATTCTCATTGAGGAGACCATAGATGTTAACATAGGTTCTGAGGAGACCCCTAGAATCCTTAAGCTAGGTAAAGCCTTGTCCATGGAAGAGTAGGAGTAGTTGACCAATTTGTTGAAATAATTTCATGATATTTTTGCTTGGTCATATGTCGACATGCTAGGGCTTGATCCCTCCCTTGTTATGCATCATTTGGTAGTTCACCCTAGTGCTAAGCCTGTTAAGAAGAAACTTAGGAAGATGCATCCTAAGGTCACCCTTTTAGTCAAGGAGGAGCTCCAACAACTCCTTGACATCGATTTTATAAAAGCTATCGACTATTCTGATTGGATCTCCAATATCATTCCTATGGCTAAGAAGATGGGAACAATCAAGATATGTACCAAATTTTAGGACATTAACTTAGCATGTCCCAAGGATGATTTTCCCTTGCCCAACATAGATCAGATCATAGATTTCATTACCAAATATGGCATGCTCTCACTCATGGATGGTTTCTCAGGATATAATCAGATCATGGTTACCCCTGAGGACTAGGCCAAGATAACTTTCATCACACCATGGGGCACCTTCTATTATAAAGTCATGCCTTTTGGCTTGAAGAATGTTGGTGCCACATATCAGAGGGCTATGACTTATATTTTTCATGACATGATGCATGATATTTTATAGGATTATGTGGATGATATTTTGGGTCACTCCATACATCGACAAGATCATGTTCATGATCTAAGATAAATTTTTGAAAGGCTTCGACAGTTCAGGGTTCATCTTAAGCCCTCCAAATGTGTGTTTGGAGTCACATCTAGCAAGTTGTTAGGTTTCATCATTTCTAGGTGAGGTATTGAAGTGGACCCTACTAAGATAGTGGCTATCACTGACATGCCTCCTCCTCGCACCTTGATCGAGTTGCATAGCTTGCAAGGTTAACTTCAAGCTATTCATCGGTTCATAGCCCAATTAGTCGATAAGTGTCAGCCCTTTCTTAAGCTTCTTAAGAAATATGTTGTGTTCCAATGGGATTCTGAGTGTCAATGAGCTTTTGATGAGCTCAAGAGATACCTCACTTCCCTACCTATCTTAGTTCCTCCTATGCATGGTAAGCATATGATGCTTTACATAGTAGCCATAACTCATGCTTTGGGAGCCTTGTTGGCTCAACATGATGATAAAAACAAAGAGTGAGCTATCTACTATATCAGTAGAACTTTGGTCAGCTATGAAACCTGGTACACTCCCTTAGAGAAGCTTTACCTTGCTATGGTGTTTACTTCCTAGAAGCTAAGACACTACATGCTCAGCCATAAGACATTAGTAGTGGTAAAGTTTGATCCTTTGCACTACCTAATGTCTAAGCCCCACCTTTTAAGTCGAGCTACTAAGTGGGTTTTAGCCCTTAGTGAGTTTGACCTAACCTTCATAGGTTAGAAGGCTATCAAGGGTCAGGTGATTGTTGATCAGTTAGCCTCCACTCCCCTAGAAGCTGCCCATCCTTTGGTCATCAAGTTTCCTAATGAGTGCTTCAACATAGAGGTTGAAGAGCTAAAGTCTTGGACTTTATTTTTTGATGGAGCCTGATGCATGAAGGGCATTGGTGTTAGAGTCATTCTAGTTACCCCATAAAAATAACTCATCCCCCTATCCTTCAAGCTTTATTTCTCTTACATAAACAATACTATTGAGTATGAAGCCTTGATCCTTGGCCTTAGAGTAGCCTTAGCTTTGCAGGTTAGAGTTCTCTCCATCTTTGGTGACTCTCAACTTGTGGTCAATCAGATTAATGATGTTTATCAAACTTGAGATGATAAGCTAAAACCTTATAAGGAGATTATCACCAAGATTTTATCTACGTTCGATCGGGTAACCATAGAGTCTATCCCTAGATCCTCCAACCACCATGTGGATGCCATGGTCACTACTACATCCTTGTTTCCTTTGGAGTTGGATGATGATCAAGTATCGATTATCATTAGATAACTTTGGGAGCCCACATCACTCAGTTCTTGTCTTATTCCATTAGATGTTTTGACCATCAAAGCTTCCCCATCTGAGCCATGGTATACTAACATCTTTAATTTCCTTAAGGATGGTTTGATTCTTAATGGTTTAGACCATAATCAATATAATATTTTGTATAAAAGAGCATGTTAATTCATTATAATTGGTAATACTTTGTATCGACATTCTTTTGAAGGCATCCTCTTATGATGCCTTAACTTTAATGAAGCTCAACTAGCTCTTAGTGAGGTTCATAAAGGTTCATGTGGAGGTCATTTTAGGTAATGCTATTGTCAAAAAGCTCCTTCAGATGGGGTATTATTGGCCTTCCATGGAGAAATATGCATGTGACAAGTGTTAGCGCCATGACAACCTTGTCCATGCTCCTTCTCAGCACCTTCAAGTTATTTCTTCCCCTTGGCCATTTTCCATGTGGGGATTGGACATTATAGGGAATATTAACCCAATGTCATCTGATGGTCACAATTTTATCATAACAATGATAGAGTACTTCACTAAATGGGTCGAAGCCATACCCCTGGCTATGGTGACTAGAACTCAGGTCTCCAAGTTCATATTTAACTAGATCCTTTGTAGGTTTGGGATTCCTTCAATGATTATCTCTGATAATGGCACTCCTTTCAAGAACAAGGATATCCATAAAATTTGTGCTAAGTACAAGATTCAACATAAGTGGTCAAATCTATATTACCCTTAGGGTAATGGATAAGTTGAAGCATCCAACAAGTCTTTGATCAAGATCCTCAAGAAGTTGGTTAGTAAGATCGATCATGACTAGCATCTCCAACTTTATCCTACCCTATGGGCCTATCGCACTAGTGTGTAAACTCCTATGGGTGCCTCTCCATATATCTTGGTCTATGGGACTGAGGTGGTCTTTCCATTTGAGTTAGAGGTCCCTTCATTGTGCATCTTGTTGCAAGATGCCTCGATCGATGATGAGTATCACTTGGATCATTTGAATCAATTGGAGTTACTGGATGAAAAGTGTATTCATGCCTTAGAGCATTTGTGAGCCTATCAGAATAGGCTCAAGTGATCTTATTCCAAGAGAGTTTACAATCATTCTTTTGAGGTTGGGGACCTTGTCCTCAAGGAAAACCAAAAGAACACCAATGCTCGATCAGATCTTAAAGGTAAATTTTAGCCCAATTGGTTAGGCCCCTTTATCATAACAACCAAGTTTGGTTCAAGGGCCTATCATTTGGCTTCTTTGGATGGTACAAAGCTTAAAGAACCAATGAATATAATGCATCTAAAGAGATACTATGCATAACTTGGCACTCTACATATTCATATTGCATTTAGCTTAGTTTTCATACTGCATTTGGTTTGCTTGTTCATATTGCATGATTGCCTATCATATTTTGCATGTTTTGTCTAACATTATATTCCTTGCATTGTTGCTTGTTCATATTTGCATGATTGCTTGATCATATAGATTTTTGGGGATTCCATGACAATGGCAAGTGATGACACCTAGTTAGGTCATAGCTCACATGCATTGCACTCACACTAGGGCTCTGATGCCTAGTGAATCCCCAACCTAGGGCTCATCTCATTGCATCCGCTCATGTCATTCTATATTCCTTGACCTTGAAAGTTTTAATGATCATATTTTTATCCTTCCCAAGTCAAGGAATATAGTTCTTCTTCTATGTATCCTTATCCTCATATGTTTTTTCTTCTTTCTCATCAAGACAAGGATACACGTTCTTCCTTTCATTTGTGAATCTTGCTTGTTGTTCACACTTTCTCCTTTCTTGATATTCTTCTTTGAGAAGGGTACACATGCACACTTTTTCCTTTCTTATCTCTATTTCCTCTCTCTATTTTCTAGCACGTGCACACACAGGTTATGCTTCACTTTGATCACTCATATTTTGCACACACCACACCCCTATCGAGTAGTCCTCACTTTGGCAATATCAATCATATCATTTCAGCACCCCATAGTAGATAGCTTCATGGTCATGAGTGAGGGGCAACCTCCATTTGACCATTTGTGAGCATACATCCTAATGGGTATCTCTCTTATTTTCTCTAGCCATTAGTGAGCACTACACCCATAGTGGGTATCACTCCACCTATCCATCTCAACGAGCATAACACCCTTACAGGATCAGCTTCATGGCCACTAGTGAGGGGTAACCTCCATTCGACCATATGCAAACATACATCCTCATAGGGTTCCACTCTTTTTCTTTTCTTTTATTTTCTTTGACCTTTTTGGAGCTTTCACTTTCTTCTTCCTTCACCTTTCTTCTCTCTTTCATTGTTTACCTTTTTTTCATCCGCTCATCCATGCATTCCACCTTGCATTCATTTTAGCTTGCATGATAGCTTGCATTGCATATTAGTTAGGATCATTCTACATTGCATTCACTATGTTCATGATTAAAAAATGTGTCTTTTCTTTTTTTTTGCCATCTTTTTCTATGTCTATCCTTTTCGAGCTCCCAAAGAAATTTGCATTCCTTTCAAAACTTGAGGGGGCACCCTAGCCTTAGAGGCATTAATGGTAGTAATACCTTAATTTATGTGTAAATTTGTAATGTTTAGGTTAACATCCCTTTTTGCACCACCCCTTTATCCAAACCTGACCACCCCTTTTTGTGTTCACCCATAGGAGTCTACATATTTCTTTGATGCATTTATTTGGTTATAAATGCATCAAAGAGGGGGTAAAATATAGACACAAAAAATTGACCCACCCAAATGAGTCAATTCTTCCTTAGACCCCTAGCTAGCCACCCAAACTTGCTAAGTGTAAATTTGGGGCCCTTTTGCCCTCCCCCTTGGCCTTGTTTCCTTAGCTTTACCAAATTCATACCTGATCTATATGGGGCATGAATTTGGCTTACCAAATTCATGCCCTATAATGATGGGGCATGAATTTGGTATTCTAGGGATTTTTCTCACTAAAACCCCTCCCCTTGCTAGCCCATTTTGGGGTTGGCCTTTGCTCATAGTGAAATTTCATTTTCTCACATATTTTACCCTCCAAACCTCTTATAAATAAGGGTTTGGATTCCCTAATTTTTTCTAATTATTTCTAAGGAGATTCTAACTATTGACTTGCTCATTTGCTCATGCTATCAAGTGCTCTTCTACTGCAAGTTGTCGTTTTGTTATTTTGTGCTTTGGTGGTGGCTACCCTTGGGGATTGAGTGGAGGAGTCTTGATGAATAGATAGATCAAACTTATTGGAGTGCTTCTTCCACATCTTCATTGCTTCTTGCTTTCTCCATCAGCTCATCAGGTTTTGTATTTACTTTAGTTTAATTTGTAAGTCTATTTTCATTGTTTTATGCTCATTTTTTCATTGTTTTGAGGTCCAAAAAGGGCATCTAAACCAAATTCATGCCTCACCCATATAGGGCATGAATTTGTATACCTCCCTATTTACAGGGCATGAATTTGGTAAATTAGAGCTTGGGGTAAGTTTTGCATCCCAAAAACCCTAATTTACATTATGCATTTTAGCATTCTATTGTGTCTATCCTATCTGCATTTCATTTTACTATTACATATATATTTCAATCTATTTGTGCATGTTCCAAAGGTCAAATATCAATTTTACTTTTGAATGGTCATCTAAAAGGACCAAGGGGGCTTGAATGTTGTGCCTCCAAGCTTAGTCTTATAGTGGCCTAAGCAAGCCCCCAAACGTTGATCAAATTTTCTAGGTTTTGTGAAGTTATTTTGTAGGTTTGAAACCATTGGATATTCTGGATGCAAGATAAATCTTGGATCAACCATCAGATCAGATAAGTTCCCTAATAGATATTTAGGTTGTTTGGTGTTTTCTTTTATTCATTTCTATTCAAAACCTAGATTACATATAAAGGAAAAGCATTTGATTGAATTTCTAGGCATTTGAAAGAATAAAAGCATATAGTGTGCATCTAGGTTTTTAATATTGTTTGTGCATCTTCCTTGGACCCTTGCTCAAAGGCTTTATTTTGCAATCCTAGGGTTAGACATCATTGAATTATAAAATCATACTAGGGTTAGTTCTTGTCTTCTTGCATCTTGTGTGTCTTGCATTGTTCTTTCATTTTCATAGTTTAGTTTAGAAAGGCCAAACAATAGGTGTATGCTTAATTGACACATCAAACATTCCCACCCTGGACTTGGAGCGAGTCCTAAAACCATTCCTGGTGAACCCATCCTTTCATTTCCTCGAGTGTAGAGAATATAACACACCCCATGGTTCACCTTGGCTCCTAGTGGATCCAATTGATAATCATATGCGACATGATAGTTTTTTCCCTCTATAGTTTCATAGGAGGTTCTAACTTTATTCTAACATATTAGAATTACACCATATCAATCCTTCTAAATATATAGCATCCCATTAACATCTAGCCTATACCACATTCATAGTTTTAGAAACTTCTTCCACATCTTCATTACTCCTTGCTTTCTCCATCGGCTCATCAGGTTCTCCATTTACTTTAGTTTAATTTGTAAGTCTATATTCGTTGTTTTATGCTCAATTTTTCATTTTTTTGAGGTCCAAAAAGGACATATGAACCAAATTCATACCTCACCTATATAGGTCATGAATTTTCTCCCTAACTACAAGTCCTAAATTTTATAAATCAGGGCTTGGGGTAAGTTTTGCATCCCAAAAATCTTAATTTGCATTGTGCATTATAGCATTCTACTATGTCTATTCTATTTGCATTTCATTTTACTATTGCATATCTATTTCACTCTATTTGTGCATGTTCCAAAGGTCAAATATAAATTTTACTTTTGAACGGTCATCTAAAAGGACCAAGGGGGCTTTACTGTTGTGCCTCCAAGCTTAGCCTTATAGTGGCCTAAGCAGGACCCCAAACATTGAACAAAGTTTCTAGTGTTTGTGAAGCTATTTTGCAGGTTTGAAACCATTCTATATTCTAGATGCAAGATAAATATTGGATCAACCATCAAATAATATAAGTTCCCTAATAGATATTTAGGATTTTTGGTGTTTGCTTTTGTTCATTTCTATTCAAAACCTAGATTACAAATAAAGGAAAAATATTTTATTGAATTTCTAGGTATTTGAAAGAATAAAAACATATAGTGTGCATCTAGGGTTTTAATCTTGTTTGTGCATCTTCCTTGGATCCTTGCTCAAAGGCTTTATTTTGCAATCCTAGGGTTAGATATCATTGAATTATATAATCATACTAGGGTTAGTTCTTGTTTTCTTGCATCTTGTGTGCCTTGCATTGTTCTTTCATTTTCATAGTTCAATTTAGAAAGGCAAAAAAATAGGTGTATGCTTAATTGACACATCAAAAATTCCCATCCTGGACTTGGATCAAGTCCTAAAACAATTCATGGTGAACCCATCCTTTCATGTCCTTGGTTCACCTCGGATCATAGTGGATCCAATCAATAATCATATGCGACAGGATAGTTTTTTCCCTCTATAGTTTCATAGGAGGTTCTAACTATATTCTAACATATTAGAATTACACCATATCAATCCTTCTAAATCTATAGCATCCCATTAACATCTAGCCTATACTACATTCATATTTTTAGAAACTTCTTCCACCTCTTCATTGCTCCTTGCTTTCTCCATCATCTCTTTAGGTTCTACATTTACTTTAGTTTAATTTGTAAGTCTATATTCATTGTTTTATGCTCATTGTTTCATTGTTTTGAGGTCCAAAAAGGACATATGAACCAAATTCATGCCTCACCCATATAGGGCATGAGTTTTCTCCCTAAATACAAGTCCTAAATTTTATAAATCAGAGCTTGGGGTAAGTTTTACATCCCAAAAACCTTAATTCGCATTGTGCATTTTAGCATTCTATTGTGTCTATCCTATCTGCATTTCATTTTACTATTGCATATCTATTTCACTCTATTTGTGCATGTTATAAAGGTCAAATATAAATTTTACTTTCGAACGGTCATCTAAAAGGACCAAGGGGGCTTGATTTTTGTGCCTCCAAGCTCATACTTATAGTGGCCTAAGAAGGACCCCAAACATTGAATAAAGTTTCTAGTTTCTGTGAAGCTATTTTGCAGGTTTGAAACCATTGTATATTCTAGATGCAAGATAAATATTGGATAAACCATCAAATAATATAAGTTCCCTATTAGATCTTTAGGTTGTTTGGTGTTTGCTTTTGTTCATTTCTATTCAAAATCTAGATTACAAATAAAGGAAAAATATTTGAGTGAATTTCTAGGCATTTGAAAGAATAAAAACATATAGTGTGCATCTAGGGTTTTAATCTTGTTTGTGCATCTTACTTGGATTCTTGCTCAAAGGATTTATTTTACAATCCTAGGGTTACATATCATTTAATTATATAATCATACTAGGGTTAGTTATTTTTTTCTTGCATCTTGTGTGCCTTGCATTGTTCTTTCATTTTCATAGTTCAATTTAGAAAGGCCAAAAAATAAGTGTATGCTTAATTGACAAATTAAAAATTCCCATACTGGACTTGGATCAAGTCCTAAAAAAATTCCTAGTGAACCCATCCTTTCATGTCCTTGAGTGTAGAGAATATAACACACCCCCATGGTTCACCTCGGCCCATAGTGGATCTAGTCAAGAATCATATGCGACAGGGTAGTTTTTCCCCTCTATAGTTTCATAGGAGATTCTAACTATATTCTAACATATTATAATTACACCATATCAATCCTTTTAAACCTATAGCATCACATTAACATCTAGCCTATACTACATTCATAGTTTTAGAAACTTCTTCCACCTCTTCATTGCTCCTTGCTTTCTCCATCAGCTCATCAAGTTCTACATTTACTTTAGTTTAATTTGTAAGTTTATATTCGTTGTTTTATGCTCAATTTTCATTGTTTTTAGGTCCATAAAGGACATATGAATCAAATTCATGCCTTACCTATATAGGGCATTAATTTTCTCCCTAAATACAATTCCTAAATTTTATAAATCAGGGCTTGGGGTAATTTTTGCATCCCAAAAACCTTAATTCGCATTGTGCATTCTAGCATTCTACTATGTCTATCCTATCTACATTTAATTTTACTATTGCATATCTATTTCACTCTATTTGTGCATGTTCCAAAGGTCAAATATAAATTTTACTTTCAAACGGCCATCTAAAAGGACCAAGGGGGCTTTACTATTGTGCCTCCAAGCTCAGCCTTATAGTGGCCTAAGCAGGACCCCAAACATTGAACAATGTTTCTAGTGTTTGTGAAGCTATTTTGCAGGTTTGAAATCATTGTATATTATAGATGTAATATAAATATTGTATCAACCATCAAATAATATAAGTTACCTAATATATCTTTAGGATGTTTGGTGTTTTCTTTTGTTCATTTCTATTCAAAACCTATATTACAAATAAAGGGAAAATATTTGATTGAATTTCTAGGCATTTGAAAGAATAAAAACATATAGTGTGCATCTAGGGTTTTAATCTTGTTTGTGCATCTTCCTTGGATTCTTGCTCAAAGGCTTTATTTTGCAATCCTAGGGTTAGATATCATTGAATTATATAATCATACTAGGGTTAGTTCTTGTTTTCTTTCATCTTGTGTGCCTTGCATTGTTCTTTCATTTTCATAGTTCAATTTAGAAAGGCCAAAAAATAGGTGTATTCTTAATGGACACATCAAAAAATTTCCATCCTGGACTTGGATCAAGTCCTAAAATAATTCCTGGTGAACCCATCCTTTCATGTCCTCGAGTGTAGATAATATGACACACCCCCATGGTTCACCTCGGTTCATAGTGGATCCAGTCGAGAATCATATGTGACAGGGTAGTTTTTCCTCTCTATAGTTTCATAGGAGGTTATAACTATATTCTAACATATTATAATTACACCATATCAATCCTTCTAAATATATAGCATCCCATTAACATCTAGCCTATACTACATTCCTAGTTTTAGAAACTTCTTCCATTGTCATTTTAGTTTCCTGGATATAAATAATATTAGGCTTATTACTTAAACAAAAGTCTCTATACACCTGTAATTTGAGGGGGTATTAACATCCTTTATATTCCATGTGATGGTATTCATGTCTTATTAGGGGTTGTTGACCCCTCATATTAATTATCAATATTATTTTATTTTTTGGTAAAGATAAGTTCAACCAACTTAGATTGTGGTCTTTTATTTATATTTTCTCTTACTTTATTGGCTCTTGCTTGATAATTTAAAGGTTTTCCTCTTTTTACCTTACCAATATCAAGAGTAGGTCTTATTATTCTATTATTTAATATTCTTTCACAACTTTCCTTTTCATTAGATTTATCCTCTCCTAGCTCTCCTAAGAAAGATTTTGACTTATCTTATTTGTTTTGTAGTGTTTACTTGTTAATGGTAGAGGTATTAATATCTAACACTACATTTTATCAATCACTTTAATTATCTTTAATGGTGCATGGTACGTTAAGAGAGTCTTAAAAAATTGTTAAGGCACATTCCTTAGGTTTAGTAGAAATTTTCATCTCTAAATCGAGATCATATTGAGTAGACAATTTCTTGTTAATATTATAATCATGTTGTACCATGTCCTCTAAGTTATAATTTGGTTTATATTCATAAGCTAAAGAATTAAAATAATTGGTATTTCTTCCAATATCCTTACTGGTATCCACTATTTATTTACTTTCATATTTTTAGACCTATTTTTTGGAAGTTGAAAATCATCCTCATCCATATCCATTTGTAAGTTTCTCTTGTGGTTTTCTACATATGTTTATATTGGAGTCTTCTTAGGGCGTGATCCCTCAATATGCCCCACATAATGATATCTACATCTGAAAGATATATTTTTATAATCTAGGATTTGAGTCCACAACTTACCCCCATAGTTCATAATGATTGATTCTAGTATAGGTTTCTTGATATCAATCATGACTTATATCTGGACATAAATAACCAAGAATCCATATTTAGTCATTTTTAAAATCTCAATTAATTCTCCCAATGTGTTGTCTAGTGCCTTGAAGGTATTCATTTCCCAAAATTCAATGGGTAATGCATAAATCTGACCTAGACTAGTATTAGGGATATATTTATGTTTTTAGGTGCAAAGCCTTCATACCAATGGGTAAGGAAGAGTCCTTTTCCCATAAACATAGGAACCCATTTTAGAATTTTATCTCTTTCCTTCCTATAATAGAAAATGGATGGTAAGAAACCTTTGGTAAGAAATAATAGACTAACTCCTAGAGACTTCATATTCTATCAATTGATTTCCTTAAAAACCCCTAGTCAAGACCCATTAAATTTAGTTATGATTGTCTTATCTTTGAGCAATAAGTATCACTTCTCTATGAGGGTCCTCACTAACCTTTACTACTCAGGATTATTCTAAGGATTTAGCTATAAATTGGTCCATGGGAAGGAAACTATAACTTGATATCTACTAAAATTTAATAGTATATCCTATAATGATTATATTATTTGAAAATAAACCTACAATAATCTAAACACAAAACTTCCAAGATAATGAATAAAAAATAAACACTTAGCTAAAAAATTCTATGCCTAGGAAAAATGTTCTACCTTGATGACACCTTAGCCCTCCTTTGCTCCTTTGATCATTTGAACCTTGGTTGACAAATATCTGCAATTTTGTTTCTCATGTCTTGAAAAATATCACTACCCTTATTTTGGATGGCTAACTTCACAATCATATCTCTTTAAATACTGATAAAATTCCTCATATGACCACCCATTTTAAATCTCTCTGCACAAATTGGTCTAAGAAATATTTGAATTGGATAACCCTTCTCAAAGATATGGCTCCTAAAGATAATAATTTTTATTTTAAATTCACTAACATTGCCCTTGTTCCAAATAGTTGTTCTCACATTGATGAAGAGATCTATTAGCATAGGTATATTATTTTATTTTTATTGTAAAAATGTGAGTTTCTATCCTTGTGTGGGCGTTGGCTTTGATTTTTAGATTATTTTAGCTAATTTGCTAAGTTAATATGTAAATTGGCTTATTAGTTGTTGGTTATAACTTGTATTCTAATCCTATCATTCTGTTAAGACTAAATGATGCATCGTTTGTTTCTTGTCATTTGGCCATGCTTAATTCTTGTAAAATTATTTGCATTTGAATAAGACATCAGGTTGGATTTTATTTTTCCATATCATTTGTATCAGATCATTCAACCCACTATGGGTTGTTTCTAGGGTTATGAGTACGTGGTTGGCCCTAAAATGTACTTATAAAAATTTGGCAAATCAATTTCAAAATTCAAGTGAATAGTGTCCAAACGCATGTAGAAGGTTCACTATTATTAGGGGCAATGCTAGAAATTTAAGCTTAAAATGGTCAAATTAATATAAAATTGGTGGAAATCGACTAAAAAAAAATTACACCCAAAATTTTTTGGCTAATGGACCCTGGTCAAGGATCCCAAATATTAGCCAATTTCAAATTTTGTAAATCCTAATTTTAGCCAATTTTGCAATAAATAGTTGCTATGCATAACCTTGGTTTCTTCCATCCTTCTTGAAGGACATCCTTATCAAAAGGAATGATTGGATTAGGTACCATGTTGTCTAATCAACATCTTAAGACTCTCTATGAAGGATCTTGCATAGCAGTCAAAGGAGCTTTATACCAAGATTAATTTGATCATGTTGAATATGGATGACATAAACTTAGATGAGGGTCTTAGTGATGAGGAACCCAAGATTTAAATTTAATATGGTGATTCCTACCCTTATGAAATTGACTCCATCTGTTACAACACCATCCTTCACAATAATAATCTTATTTTGAACAAGGTTGAGAAAGGTAATAAGAACAACTTTCAAGACCTCTATAAAGTCATATTAGAGCATGGAAGTAAGGGAAATAATAACCCATAACATGGCCAAATAAGTGTTGCTCATTATAGCACCATTGACATAGATTTGTAATCTCCCATGGTGCAAACCCTATTGATTTTAGTTCCTTATCACTTAATAACTATACCTCTACTTGGAATCCCTACCTTTGCCCTTAGAAGGGATTTATTATTCTTATTCTAAGTAGAAGGAAATAGTAGTTACAAACAACTATATGCAACCTCACATACCTTCTTGCATGTATCCCCCAACACTGACCTTGACTCAGATCTGCTCACTTCTATGGCCACCTCCTTGGCTTCCTATCAAAATCTACCATCAACCCAATCAAAGCAGATCTCATGTTCATAGCCCTATTCACCTCCTTGCATGTAAACCTATAATTCACATACATATATGAGAGGGATCGAATGAGATCAAAATCCAACTAATTATTTTGCTCATTTGCAATGCTTACGTAGGCTAAGAAATGCCCAAAATACATATCAATCAGCCCAAATCATGTAGGAGCATGAATAGGGAGGAAATACCATCCATAAGCTAACAACCCTAAGTGCACGCTAACTAATTGATAACTAATCTAGCTAATGGCCAACATAGCCATCCAGCTAGAAACCTATGTGAGTAGAAGACTCGTGATAGGTTTATTTGCAAACCTAGGAAAGAAATTAAATAATCTAACCTAGGATGAACCACAAGAATGTGATGCCCTCATCATACCTGTCCACTCAAGAAGCATTAGACTCTAATGCTTTTACAATAGGAGTGGAAGTTGAATCACCCAACACTGCATAGATGTCTCATAATCAGGCAAAAAAATATGGCAAAAGTCTCGATATGTTGGCGTAGAGAAACAACATCAAGAATCACACCCTTACCTAGTGAAAATATAGGACAAGGAACAAGTGCTTGTTATGAAAAGTATAAAATATTTTGAACATCGGGAACCTATGAAGACAGTATTAGAAGAGGTCATAGCAGTGCTCAAGGTGGAACAAAAGGAGGAGGAATGATCTCCTCAAAAAAACAAAAGTTCGTAGGCTAGAAGACTAACTACATCAGCTAGCCTAACCACTTTGTCTGCTAAAGCAGGAGATATTTATCCCCTGGTGCAAGCCAAGAAGGCTATCAAGTTATCTCAAAATGAGTATAATATTTTGCCTCGTAGGGCAATTACAATGGTGTTATGGTTTTCAAGCACTCTACAAGAATCAAAAGGCTTTCAATATTTGCCTCACAGGGCAATTTCAATGGTGCTATGGTTTTCAAGCACTCTACAAGAAGCCAAAAGGCTTTCAATCTTTGCCTCACAGGGCAATTACAATGGTGTTATGGTTTTCAAGCACTCTACAAGAAGCCAAAAGGCTTTCAATATTTACCTCTTAGGCAATTACAAAAAAATATCCCAAGTGTGGGTGATTTTTGTAAAAACAAAAAGGTACCCATTTAGGCTATTACAATAAGTTGCTTGAGCTTTGTAAATATTGCATAAGGTAAAAAAATTTGCAAAAAAGGAAATGCAAAATATTTTGAATCGTTTAATAAATTAATTAAATAATTTAATTTAATTTAATTAAGTACCTTCTAGAAAAAAATGTTGGCGGGATAAATTAGCCCATGCATTATGCCAGCAGTGCATCATACCTTCAATCAATGGTGATAAAATCTCCAAATATTTCCAAAAATGAGGTACATTAAAATAGAGTGAGTGTGCATGGTGTAGAGCCCTGTGTGACCACTGGTCACTTAATTTAGTGTGTGTGTGCACTAATATTTGGCACAGAGTTTTCCATAAGGTCGATGTGGGATATCAGCAACCAAGAATATAGCTTCCAAACCACAATTCCAAACCATGCAAATGAATATGAGCAATCAAATCATGTCGTGTGGTGAAAGATGATTTGATAAAACCTAAACCTTAGAAAAAGTTACATTTTTCACTTCTCTTGCTGGTTTTCATTGGTTTTGCTCCTAAAAAATTTGTCACGCCTATATTACCACTGTGATTGATACCTGCCACACCTATTTTTCTACTATGATCGATGTTGTATTCTATTTATGCATGTCGATGAATCTGTGTTCACCTGTATTGCGATGTTGAATGATGCCTCCTGCAACTGTCACACCACAATGCAGAGGGAATGAGTAGAGTGAATACGATACAATATTTAAAAAAAACCAAAAAATTATTATCTGAAACTAATATGTGCAATCAGATTTGACCTCCCAATAGGCTTGTTTAAGTTTCAACCCAATGCTTGTTGGTTGTGATATTTGAAGAAAAAATCCAGCAGGGATCCACGGATGGGAATACGAACAATGGTGTCAAAGTCACAGGAATATTTATCCCACATGTAGCTCATGGAGATAATTTTATGGTTTAAAAGAAAGAGTATGCACATATTCTTATAACTACCTCAAGGTGATCTAGCCCTTCGCTTGCCCTTCCTTATTTTCCATGCACATTTTTGCCATGTTACTTGTCTGCCTCGTTAGATTTTTATCCATTTTCTTATGTTAATCATGTTGATTATCCACCGTCTGGCCACTTTGCATTCTATGCCAATAGTAAGTTTTATCATCCTCCATCTAGCATCCTCCGTATAACTGTGTTGTGATCACTACAATGGCTAGATTCAACCTTATCCTTTAGTTGTTTTTTCACCTTCTTTGAGGCAGAGGTGGTCTATCACCACCTAAGTTGGACCCCACTAGGAATCTAGTCCACCTCACTCCAATATGAAGATGGAGGTGGAGGTGGATTAATTAGCCACCTAGGTTGACCTTCTTCGAGGTCAGGCAAGATGCTTGTTTTCTACCTTTGATGTGGAGGTGGTCTTCTGCAACCTAAATTTGCTCAAAAATTGCTCATTAATTCGTAAAGCAAAAATTATAAAATTTCCCAACAATCAGATAAATTTACTCACATAATTACAAGCTATGGAGAGAAATGCCAAATGGACCTTTCCAAATGGAGCGATGAAATTTCAATTGGAAATATCAATCGCTAAATAGCCAAATTGCACTTAGCCAAATGGAGCACATGTCATCATGATCATGCTCTCCAAATGAGAGGGATCAAATGAGATCGAAATCCAAATAATTATTTCATTCATTTGCAATGCTTAAGTAGGCTAAGAAATGCCCAAATATATATCAATCAATCCAAATCATGTAGGAGCATGAATAGGGATAAAATGGCATCCATAAGCTAACAATCCTAAGTGCACGCTAACTAATTGACAACTAATCTAGCTAATGACCAACATAGCCATCCAACTAGAAACCTACATGAGTAGAAGACTCATGATAGGTTTATTTGCAAACCTAGGAAATAAATTAAATAATCTAACCTAGGATGAACCACAATAATATGATGCCCTCATCAATATAAGAGAAATATCAATTTTTTTTTTGAAAATTTTGAAAAAACTTGTATTAAAACAAAGATCAATTACAATTTGGGAAGAGACACTTCCCAGCCGAAATCAGAGAGAACACATGCTTACAATAGTAAAAGAAGATTTGCAATGGAGCCAAATCTCTTGAACCAATAACTAGCTAACAGGGGGATCGGTTTGGTCTGTTGATGCAACTTGTCGCGATATCGCGACACTCTTTCCTTCTTCTCCTTTGGCCGTGAAAATGCAACATGTCGCGATATCGCGACACTTTTCTCCTCTGGCCGCGAAAATGCAACATGTCGCGATATCGCGACACTTTTCTCCTTTGGCCGCGAAAATGCAACATGTCACGAAATCGTGACACTTTTCTCCTTTGGCCGCGAAAATGCAACATGTCGCGATATCGCGACACTTTTCTCCTTTGGCACGAAAATGCAACATGTCGCGAAATCGCGACACTTTTCTCCTTTGGCCGCGAAAATGCAACATGTCGCGATATCGTGACACTTTTCCTCTTTTGGCCGTGACGAAGCAACATGTCGTGATATCGCGACACTTTTTCTCACTTGGCCGCGATGTTGCAACATGTCGCGAAATCGTGACACTTTTTCTCTTTCGACCGCGATGAAGCAACATGTCACGAAATCGTGACACTTTTTCTCTTTCGGCCGCGACGAAGCAACATGTCGCGATATCGTGACACTTTTCTCTCTTGGCCGTGATGATGCAACATGTCGAAATCATGACACTTTTTCTCTTTTGGCCGCGACGAAGCAACATGTCACGAAATCGTGACACTTTTTCTCCTTTGGCCGCGACGAAGCAACATGTCGCGAAATCGTGACACTTTTTCTCCTTTGGCCGCGATGATGAAACATGTCACGATATCGTGACACTTTTCTCTCTTGGCCGTGACGATGAAACATGTCACGATATCGTGACACTTTTTCTCTCTTGGTCGTGACGATGCAACATGTCGTGATATCGCGACACTTTTCTCCTTTGGCCGTGACGATGCAACATGTCGCGATATCGTGACACTTTTTCTCCTTTGGCCGTGATGATGCAACATGTCACGATATCATGACACCTTTCCTCCCTTGGTTGCGATGATGCAACATGTCACGATATCATGACATCTTTCCTCCTTGGCCGCGATGAAGCAACATGTCACGAAATCATGACACCTTTCCTCCCTTGGCCGCGATGAAGCAACATGTCACGAAATCATGACACCTTTCCTCCCTTGGCCACGATGAAGCAACATGTCACGAAATCATGACACCTTTCCTCCCTTGGCCGTGATGAAGCAACATGTCACAAAATCATGACAACTTTCCACCCTTGGCCACGATGAAGCAACATGTCATGAAATCGTGACACCTTTCCTCCCTTGGCCACGACGAAGCAACATGTCATGAAATCATGACACCTTTCCTCCCTTGGCCGCGATGAAGCAACATGTCATGAAATCATGACAACTTTCCACCCTTGGCCATGACGAAGCAACATGTCACGAAATCATGACACCTTTCCACCCTTGGCCGTGATGAAGCAACATGTCATGAAATCGTGACACCTTTCCTCCCTTGGCCGTGATGAAGCAACATGTCATGAAATCGTGACACCTTTCCACCCTTGGCCGTGATGAAGCAACATGTCACGAAATCGTGACACCTTTCCTCCCTTGGCCGTGATGAAGCAACATGTCACGAAATCGTGACACCTTTCCTCCCTTGGCCGTGATGAAGCAACATGTCATGAAATCGTGACACCTTACCTCCCTTGGCCGCGATGAAGCAACATGTCATGAAATCGTGACACCTTTCCACCCTTGGCCGTGATGGAGCAACATGTCACGAAATCGTGACACCTTTCCTCCCTTGGCCGTGACGAAGCAACATGTCATGATATCGCGACACCTTCCCTCCCTTAGCTTTTTCTTTGATCATTAGCTCAGGGACCTTTCAAGACCCTGCCTAATCGCCTCATCCTCAATAGCCATGTCACTGTGCAACTGAACCCCTACCTCCTTCTCAGCACCCATCTTAGCCAGGAAGTCGACCGCTTTGTTTAAATCTCTACTCACATAAACTGGAATCACATCATCTAATTCCCTCCATAATTCCTTAATTTGAGTGACAAGAATCCTCAACCTCCAAGCTTTCAAGGCAAAGTTCCTCATGCAGTCTAGAGCTCCAACCATTATTTGAGAATCTGATTCAAGAATTATCCTCCTGTGGCCCTGTTTAACTGCCCAAATAGAAGCAGATTTGATAGCTATGGCTTCTGCTTCATTGTTTGTGGCTCTTCCCAAGCCTTGCAGTTCCCAATAGAGCACTGTTCCAACATGATTTCGGCAAACCACTCCAATTTCGGCACTACCCGGATTGCCTTTTGCAGCTCCATCAGTATTAATTTTAATCCAACCTTCTAGGGGTGGTTTCCAACTAGCTCTGTCCTGTCCCTCTTGCACTTCAACTCCCTCTTCCATTGGCCCAATAACAACCTGAGTTTCCTCTTTAGCATAGATGGCCACAGTTTCTGTGACTTTGCTCCAGATGACCTGCCAAACTCCATCTAACGAGGAAAAAGTTTCTCTAAAAATTCTAGCATTTCTCTCCAACCACACTTGCCACCAAATGAAGTTTAATCCAAGCTCCCAACCAATACGAAGAGCTTTAGATTTAAATCTACCCCTCTTCCATCTTTCCCAGATATTAGTCCGATTCAAGTCACCATTAACTTGAATTTTATAATATAAAAGCCATCTCTTCCAAATATGGCACGTGAAAGGGCACTCAAACATCAAGTGATCAGTTGTTTCCTCACTCTTGTAGCATAATACACATTGAGATGGACCGATGATTCCTCTACATCTGAGATTATCAAAAGTGAGAATTTCATTGTGCATGAACTGCCAGGAAAAAAGTTTACTTTCGGCCAACCCTTGGAGTGCCAAATCTTTCTCCAATCCTCTACCTGATATGAATGGGGGGGAGGCTCTGGAAGGATCTTGTCATATCCGTCCTTCACTGTGTAGACACCAAGGCTCCCATAGCCCCAAGCTAATTCATCCTCCTCGTCTCTACCTGTGAGAAATCTTTCTATCAAGATTTTAGTCATGATGGGTGCCAAATCCGGAGGGATTGAAATTGGCCACTCATCCAACTTCTTAAACTGCTTAAACTTATACTCCCCCAACTGACTAGTGGTGAAATAACTTTCAATTTGGACCCATCCCTTGGTTTCTATGGCTATTTTTATTGGTTGCAATTCAGGAAATTCAACAATGATAGGTGGGTATTGATCCCATGAATCTGTCCAAAATCGTGCCTTCTCCCCTCTCCCCACTTTCCAAAATAATCGATCTTTTACTACCTGAGATCCTAACTTGAGAGCCTGCCACACTAAGGATCCAGTACCATCCAAAGGGAAACGGCCCACCTCATTGGGGTTAACATGTCCCAAATATTTACTAGTTAGGATTCTACTGAATAAGGAAGTTGGTTGGGAAATCCACCTCTAGTAAAGCTTTCCGACCAAAGCTTTATTATTTATCTTGGATCTTCTCAGTCCCAACCCTCCTTTTACCTTGGGCTGGGTTACTTTGTCCCAACCAACTAAGGCCCATTTCCTCTCTCCTTTTACTCCTTCCCATAAAAATTTTCTAGCCATCTTGTCCAACTCTTTCCATATAGTATGTGGGGCAGCCAGGATAGAGAATTTATAAATTGGCATGGCTTGAATGACTGACTGTAAAAAAGTTAATCTACCCCCATAGCTTAACCATTTGTGAGACCAATGATTCATTCTATCCTTGATACAATCCAAAAGATTCCTCCAGATATCTATTTTTAGTTTTTTAAAATGCAAAGGGACCCCCAAGTAAACCACTGGGAGAGAAGTCCTTGTGAATCCCAAGATCTCTAGAACTCTGTCCTGAAGCCTTTGATCAAGATTGAGAAAGACCACTTTGGA
The DNA here is from genome assembly GCA_028583015.1 of Wollemia nobilis. Taxonomy (NCBI): domain Eukaryota; kingdom Viridiplantae; phylum Streptophyta; class Pinopsida; order Araucariales; family Araucariaceae; genus Wollemia; species Wollemia nobilis. The sequence continues at coordinate 4,973,961 of JAQPPZ010000367.1, forward strand.
TTTTTTATCATTGATGACTTGGTTTGAAGCCCTAAGGTAGACATTAAGAGTATCTCTGATCATTCTTGCTTCCCTGAAGCTGGCCACTCCCACCAATCCTGTATCATCCACAAACTGTAGGTGAGTCAAAACTTCCTCACCCACCTTGATACCTGTTAGCAAACCTTGTTGTCTTCTCCTCAAGAAAAGTCTACCTAATCCTTCAGCCAAAATGAGGAAAATATAGGGAGAGCAAGGATCCCCTTGACGAAGGCCTCGAGTGGCTCCAAAAGGTTGCGAGGGAAGACCCTTGATTAACACTGAGTAAGTCGGAGTAGAAACACAACTCATGACCCATTCTATCCAATCCTGAGAGAAACCAAAGGCTGCCATCATCTTTGACAAGAAACTCCACTCCACCCTATCATAAGCCTTTGACATATCTAATTTTATGAACATTCCTTTATTACCGAGATGTTTGCATTGTATGGATTGCCTCCTGAGCAAGAACCACCCCATCCAAGATCTCGCCTACCCTCTACAAAACCCCCTTGCTCTGAGGAGATAATGTTATGTAAAAGAGGTTTTAGCCGCTCAACCATTACCTTTGTGATTATTTTATATATCACATTGCATAAGGCAATAGGTCTATAATCTGAAATATGTACCCCCTCCTCCCCTTTTGGAATTAAAGTAATGAAGGTATGATTTAATGCTTTAAGCATTCTTTTATTACCTCTGGACTCCTCTATAACAGCCAATACATCCTCCTCCAAGATATCCCAAAAGGCCTGAAAAAACTCAATTGGAAAGCCATCTGGACCTGGAGTTTTTTCGGTGCTCATTCCAAAGACCACATTCTTCAGTTCCTCTCTATCAATGGGTTTAAGAAGGGTCTGATTTTCTTCTTCAGAGATAACGGAAGGTATGACATCAATAACGTCATTTTGAGCCTCTTCATCTTGCACCATACTTTCCTTAAATAGTTTAGAAAAATAATCCATTGAATGGGAATGCATACCGGGAAGTGTATCAAAGGAGTGTCCATTCTCATCTTGAAGAGCTTCCATGTTATTCATCTGTCTCCTAGCACGAGCGATCGATGGAAAAATTTGGTATTTCTATCACCTTCTAATAACCAAGTGGTTCTTGCTCTCTGTTTCCAGTAGGTCTCCTCTTGGTTGTCAATGTCCTCAACCGCTTTACGCAAGGCATCATCCTCGGCTTTGAGCTACTCTGTAATTGTTCCTTCCCTAAAGTGTTTTTGAACCTCATCCCATCCGGCCACCAAAGGAGCTCTTTGGACCTCGGAAGTCTGTCTTGTTAGCTCGCCTCCAATGTTTCAGTTGAGCTTTGACATAATGAAGTTGTTTGTGGAATCTAAACATTGTTGTCCCATATGCTGGGCGACCTTCTTCCCACCACTGTGGAATTTTCTTTCGAAGTTCCTCTTTTTGTAACCAAAAATTCTCAAATTTAAAAGGTTTGTGATGCTGCCCTGTCTTAATCCCTCCTTCCAACAAAATGGGAAAGTGATCTGAAACTGGACCCTCCAAAATCTAAAATTTTGTATTCCATTTTACAAATGCCTCCTCTGAAACCAAAAAATGGTCTAGCTTTACCTTCCTGCTATGTGGCTCCCTCCTCTTGTTAGTCCAAGTATAGTTGGTTCCAGGGCATTTAATATCCACTAAGTGAAAAGCCTGGACTTGGGCAATCATAAGTCGATCCCCTGGGTCCAAAATTGGGGTTCCCCCTTCCTGATCTCTAGAAGATAATTTAGCATTAAAATCCCCAGCAATAATCCAGTCTAAATCTTCCCTTGAGATTCTCATGTTATGCACAACTTTCCATTGAAGCCTCTGACCATCAAGGTTTTGAGCCCCATAAAAATTTGTGATTAAAACATGTTCAGCTGTGACATTATTCCTAAAATGTGATGTGAGAACACCCCTCCAAGCTATATGTTCTATTGCAGTCCATTCCAGAGAGTTCCAAAGAGTAACAATCCCCCTGAGGCACCTTGGGCAGCCACTTCCATATGACCAGCACCCCTCCAAATTTTGTTAACTGTTTTACACATAAGATCTAACGACATTTTTGTCTCCTGGATAAGCAAAAAATCTGTTTTACATTTTTCTAAGAGTCTTTGAACAGCAGATTGATGGGTTCTACTATTTAAACCCCTAACATTCCATGATTGTATAATCATTGGTTACCTTGAGAGCAGTAAGAATCTATTGGCCTCACCGATCCTCCAGTGATCAGTTTGTCTCCTTGAACTGCTAGCAATTCCTTATTTGATTTTCTACCCACTCCTTGAGAGTTGCTATTTTTTGATCTCTTTTCCACCTGAGTTATCCCTAAAGTTGGCCTTTCTCTGTTCTTTTTTGCTATTCCCATGTTGACATCCTTAATTATTGGTTGCTCTTGGTTATGCACTATCAATGCCCTTGCACTCTCTGACTGCGGTAACTCAGTGTACTCAATTACCTGTTCTATGACGGTGGGAGATGAAAGAGGAGCTTGAACGTGGATGTTATTATTTTCACTATTCCCATCCACTCCTTCCATGACTTGATCCTCTTGGTCCACTAGTGTCTTAAATATCTCATACCTATTGGCGGGCTTGAGTTGGGTTTGCTCTTTACCATTTTTCTTTTGCCTTCTCCTTCTTTTGGGCTGTTCAAAACCATCTCTCTGAGCTTCTTTACCCTGAGGAGTATTGGTTGGTTCTTTGTTTAGAGTTGACTTACCCTCCCTAGGAAGATTTGACATTCCTAGCGGAGCCTCCATTTTTGTGTTCATATTATTTGGGCAAAACCGGGCCAAATGCCCGTATTTGTGGCAAACTCTGCATCTGAAGGGTAGAGCCTCATAATCCAGCTGTTGAATCCAAGATAGTCCCACCAGTTCAAGTTCCACCTCTACCGGTAGAGGCTGGCTAAGATCCATTTCCACACATATTCTTGCATAAACAGCTGTGTTTCCTTCTATTGTGTCTTTGGAGACACCCAAATGTCTTCCAAGGGAATTATCGATAATTTCCAAAACCTCGCTCACTCCAAAACTCCATTGGAAGAGCATACAAATGGATCCAAACCGGGACAACGGTGGGTTCAATTCGAGGATCGAAACCCACTCTCCAGGGTTGAACAAATAATCCTGTCGGACCATGATTCCTCTTTTTTGATTCGAAAGCCCTATTTCTATCGGCCAGAGAAGAAAAACTAACAATAAAATACCCATTGCTAATAAACCATAAAGAGTACTCACCATGAGGCTCCCAGTTTTGCTAGACCTAGGAATGCAAGAAATTTAGGGTAGGGCGAATACCCATGAATTTACAGATCGGATCGTGATTGGCTCTGTATAAGACTGTTTCTTCGACCATCCTTGGCTCGATGACAATCTTGGGCCTTGATTCGGACTGCGGAAGGCATCCATTAACTCGTTGGGCTGTTGATCTCTTTCCAGCATCCTTAAAGAGCATTTTAAGAGCATTTCTTTGTGCTTCGTCATTATTGGATGGAGATTTATCTTTTAACAAATCTGCATAAGAGCTATTTCTCCCTGTAAGAGGATCCGGAGGAGTCCCCATTGGACCCTCCTGGGGCAGCAAACTTGCCTTCAGATCCACAGTAACCAGAAAAACACTTCGGCAACCCACCTGATGCCCTAGATTTTCCTTAGCTCCAGAAACCCTAGTTCATCGCTTCCCGCCTGCTCGCTCACATATATGCATTGAAACACAAACGTGGTGTTGTTTGTAAGATTTCAAGAAATATCAATTTTAGATCTTGTTCGGTTATAATTTTTTATAGGTCTTAGTGGTGATTTATCTAGAATTAAATCGTTGCTCTGAATGGTGGTCAATCTGGACATAAATTAGATCCTCCCTAAAATACCCAATTGGACGATACCATCTCCTTAAATTAGATAGCAGGTAATAGGTAGTTTTGGGAGTTTGAGTTTGAAGAAGATAACTATACATGGACTAAAATTAGGAGAGGCCAAAACCTTATAGCTAAAAACTTAGATAGATGCATACTCTCAGATCATTGACTAGATGAATAGACTTGTGCTAAAATTAATACCTTGACAAGGATTGGTTCAAATCACTAGCCAATAAGAATTAAAATGGTGGTAACTGAATTCAAAAAACTATAATATTTTAAATATGAGAAAGTGTAGGAATGTCATCCTTAATTTATTGATATGATAACACAAATGTGGAATTCTTCAAGAAATGGTGGGCTATATATACTTCCAAAAAAATTAAATCAATGGCATCTAGATTAAAATAATGGAACAAGAACACTTTTAGAAATATTTTTGAGAATAAAGAAGAACTAAAAGATAAACTTTCAAAATTTCAAAAATGTGATCATAATAATCCAAGCTCATAGGAAAGGGAGTTGCTTAGTGAATATCATAATATTTTGAGTAAGGAATAGAAATTTTGGAGATTAAAATTGAGACAGACTTGGTTAAATGGAAATAATTTTTTTTTTTTTTCATAAGATAGCTATAGTACAGAGATCAACATTTAGAATTAATAGAATTAAATCAATAGAAGGGGTTTGGATTGAAGACTAAAGTGAAATTATAAAGGAGGCAAGTTCTTTTTATCAGAACATTCTAGGATCAAAGGAGTTTGAAGTTCTTAATGATAAACTTCTACAAGTACCTTCAATTATAACAAATGAAGACAATAGGAAACCGATGGAACCTATTACTCTAGAAGAAGTTCATTTAGATTTTTTCTCTTTTAATAAGGATAAATACCCAGGTTTAGATGGGCTCTCTACAACATTCTATCAACATAATTTGTATATAGTGAAGGATTATTTATTGGTGGCAGTGGATCATTCTAGGGTAAAATAATACATACCTTATAAAATAGATGAAACATATCTTACCCTAACTCATGTAGAGGGGGGAAACTACCCTACTACGTATGATTCTCAACTAGATTCGCTAGGAGTTGAGGTGAACCATACATGTATGTTATAAATCTACACTTAGTATGTAAAAGGGGAAGGGTTCACCAAGAATGGTTTTAGAACTTGCTTCAAGTCTGGGGTGGAATGTATTTTGATGTGTCAATTTTAGCATGCACCTATGTTTGGCCTTTCTAAAACTGCACTATGGAAATGGAAATAATACAAGATGCAAGATGCAACAAGACAAGAGCTAAATCTAGAATGATTATTTGCTTGAATTATTACTAACCCTAAGATTATAAAATAAATCCTTTAAGCAAAGGTTCGATAGAAATGCACAAACAAGGTTAAAACCCTAAATGCACACTATACGCTTTTATTCTTTTAAATGCCTAGAAATTTGATCATATGCTTTTCTTTTCTTGTGATCTATATTTAGAACAAAAATAAATAGAAAACAATCAGCAAAAAACCTAGAGATCTACTAGAGCACTTATCTGATTCGGTGGTTGTTCCAAGCTTTATCTTGGGTCCAAAAATATCCCAAAGCTTTAATCCTATAAAATAGCTTTACAAAACCCTTGAAGAATATGATAAATTTTAAGAGGTCTAATTAGGCCACTGTATGTCTGTAGAGGTCTACTTAGGCCACTGTATGTTTGTACTTGGAGGCACAACAATCAAGCCCCTTAGGTCCTTTTAGCTGACCTTTAGAATGCAAAAACAAAAGTTGACCTTTTTGGAAGATGAACAAACAAAATACAATGCAACAGAATAGTATGATAAATAAAGCTTAAATGTATAGTTATGGTATAAATATAACAAAAGCATAGATCTAGGGTTTGGTGGTGAACTTCTACCTCCAAGCTTAACACAAGAAAAATCGCACCCTGTACAGGGTAATCATGATTTTATTACTAACTAAATCGTTCGTTGGAATTACGAGGTATGATTTCACAACAAAGAAATATGGTAGAAAAATGCAAATAAACTAATAATAGATGTGAAATCAGTGATGCATAAATGAAAATGAGAAAAAAACACCTGGTGGTAGCGAAAAAGCAAACAAAAGGATGAAGACCTCCAAGATGGTAAAGTCCTCCATAGGGCTTCCACACTTGTCCACCAAGGGTAGAAACACAATCAATGCAATAGAAGAGATCTCCACAAAACTAATTAGCTTTAACAAATCACCTGGCACTTGCAATAAGATCTTGTTAGCACTTGTCTCAAAAATTTGTTCTTGAATTCTTAGTTGCTTGCTTAGGGCTTCACTTGGGCTTTTTTGTGGCTTCTTCTTAGGGAAAAATAAAGCTTCAAACCCTTTATTTATAAGATATTTGAAGCAATAATGGGTGGGAAAACCAAGGAAATGCTGATGTCAAAGAAGGTAAAATTGGAAAATTAGGGTTTTCTAAGAGAAAACCCTAACTAGGCGAAATCATGCCCCATAAGATTTGACCATGATTTCCTCAAAACTAGGAAAAATTTGGGAAAAGGAGGGGGAGATCATCCCAAAATTGCTTTGGGAAAAGTTGGAGGGTCTCTATAATAATCTATAGAAAATGACTCACTCATGTGGGTCAATTTTTAGTGTCTATATTTTACCCCTTCTTTGATGTATTTATGGCATAATAAATGTATCAAAGAAAGATGTAGACACCTATGGTGGAGGACAACAACAAAAAAGGAGTGGCTATTTTATAAAAAGGAGTGGTGCAAAAATGGTGTCATTTTGGACACTTTCTTATTTTACACGTAAATTGAGGCACTAGGGACATTAGTGCCACTTAGGTCAAGATGCACCCTTGAGTTTCAAAAAGAATGTAAAATTCCTAAAGAAACTCAAAATGACAAATGCAAAATAAAGAAGAGCGAAAGCAAAAAAAGGAGAGATTAAAAAGCAAAAAGCAAGCATAAAAGGGGCAAAAGGTGAAAACCCTAATTCATTTTCACTATGCAAAATAGAAGAAAGGAGATCTGGAGAAAAATAGAAATGACGCTTCCTACACACCGGTCGACCATTGCAAGGGATGAAGCTGGTGTAGAGCATAGCGAGCACAAGTAAGGATAAAAATATCCCCTCTGGATTAGGTTAGGGTAGATTTTAATTCTCATTTAAAGCATTTTGCATTTTATTTTGAATTTTTCTTCAAAAATAGTTGTACTTGACCCAGGCACAATTTTGTGGCATGATCGTGATTTCACCCTGGTTCATGGTGGTGAGTAAAATCATGCCTCAAACACATAGGGTGTGATTTTATAAAATCGTACCTTAGAGCTAGAGGGCACAATTTTACAAAAGGGGAAGAAAAACAAAATTGCACCTGAAGCTAGATGAGCGTGATTTCATCAAAGAGAAAAATGAAGCAAGCTAGCAAGCAAAATAAGAGAAGATTAAATTTTATTAATTTATGATTTACTAATGTGCACAAGAGACTGATAAAATTTGTATTATGTTTGTGGATGCAGCATGACATACTAGAGAGCTACAAGTGGCGACCAAGATCCTTGGAGGTATAGCTATATGGCCTCTTGTAGGTAGATAGAAATACCTTGAAGGTAGTGGGGCTAGACCAGTTAGCAGAGATACCCTAGGTAGAGGTGAACAGATCACTACTAACAATTCTAGCAAAGAGGTGATACCTAAAATTGTCAACCTTCCAATTACCTACAGGGGAGATGGCAGTCCCATTGGAGGACGTGTGGTGCATCTTACGCATCCCTATTAGGGGGATAGTAGTTTACAAGGTACAATAGTAGTAGACCACACTGGAGAGATTATCAGGAGGTTGGACCCACTAGGTCCAAGAGAGTATGATCTCGATCGATGAGATGGTGGGATGCTATGGGACCAATGCTTTGATGATCGTTCTTTGTGGGATTATTGTGGGATTGTCGATGCACCATACCAGTAAGAAACATCTACCATGGATGATGGTGGGTATAGTGGTAGACATGTAAGATCAATGAGCTAGATTCGCATGGGATCCATATGTGCTAGTCTGGTTGTATAGGATATTGTACAATGTCATGTACAAATTGCATACAGAATTATTGTATATGATGTTGCTTCAATTATGGAGTTGGGAGCACATACCATATGCACTTCTAGGGCCATTTCCCAACCTAGAGCAGCCAAAAACATACAAATATTCCAAGTCCTACGAGAAGGTCCATATGGTGTATGTCAAGAACCTGCCATTAGTGAGGCAGGTAATAGATGAGCTACGAAGGCCGAAGATCATATGGTGATCATGGCATCTACATCCTAGATGGGATTTGGATGTGGAGGATCTAGCTAGGGTAAATAATATGGCTATGTTCAGTAGTAGAAATTAGGGTGATAATATCTGCCTACTACAAGTGAAGCTATAGAGGGTAGGAGAGAGGCTGGAGGTAGTCATGTAGAGGGTGACCTTCTTTTAAATAATGTACTACTAGGTAGTTCCAATATATCAGCAAGTACCACTACATTTGTCCCGATAAACACCAAGTTAGACTTGTTCTAGATTATGGACGGTTTCATGATCCATGAACATACCCCCACCAAGACCACCTTCGGTGGGAAAAGCACAGGAGACAAGCTCCCAGAGCTAGGGAGGGGATTAGGGTGACATGCTAATTTTTTATGTGTGGCATGCATCCCTAGGTATGGTCAACTGTATCGAGCTTGGAATGTGGTACACCAACCAAGCAAACCTATGTATATTCTACTTCTTGAGTAATATCATGCTATATTTTGTGTTATGTGTGCTTATGTGTTTCTTTTTATGGTGTTTTTAATGTTATTTTAATGTTTTTTAAGTTTTAATTTTTATGTATGATATGATTTAACTATGGAATGCACTTAATCTAAAATGCAAATGTATGGATGCAATGGAGTGAAATGCAATGCCTTAAAATACATGAATGGAAGAAGGATAACCAAAGAAATGAAGGAGAGGAAATGAGGAAAAACAAGGGACAAAACACTACTCTAGGAAAAATTGTGCCCCATAAAAATGGAGCGCAATAACATCACAAAACAAAATTGCGACCCATAAATATGGGGCATGATTTTGAAAATTAAGGAAAATAAAATAAGAAAAGGAGGAAGAAGAAGAAGCAAAAAAGAAGAAGAAAAAGGTCAACAATGAAGAAAAGATGGCTTTGAAGCATGATGCTTGGGTCAACATAGACCGTACCAAATTAATGTGACCAACCATACATACATAAAGAAAAAAGAAGATGCACAAGTGGAGTGATACTCGCTATGGGCTTAGTACTCACTAAGATGGTCAAAATGCAAAGCAAAACCCGCTATGGGTGTAGTGCTCGCAAATATGGACAAATGGTCAAGAGATATACCCATTAGGATGTATGCTCGTAAATGGTCGAATGGAGGCTACCCCTCGCTTGTGACCATGAAGCTATCCACTATGGGGTGTGTTGTGTGTGCGAAGATGAGTCAAAATGAGTACTCCTACCATAGGGGTATGGTGTGTGCAAGAATATGAATGGACAAAGAAAAACAAGATGTATGTGTATGTGCTAGAAGAAAAGAGAAAAAAAGCAAAAAAGAGCAAAGGGATATGTTCCTTGACCTAAAGATAAATTTATGGTCATCAGTAAAAATTTCAAGGTCAAGTAACACAAAAGCAAAGATAAAGGAAAAATGAGACAACAAACAAGAGGAGGAAGGAAGAAGCAAAAGCCCTAGGTTGGGAATTTTCTAGGCATCAGAGTCCTAGTGAGAGTGTAGTGAGAGTGCAATGAATGTGAGCTACGATATAACTAGGATTTATCATGTGTCATTGTCATTATGTCCCCAAAAACTATATGATAAAGCAATCATGAGCAAGCAACAATGCAATTATGACAAGCAAAGATGCAAAATGCAACAAAATATTAGGCAAATCATGCAAAATATGACAGGCAAGCATGTAGTATAAACAAACAAATAAATGTAATGTATGAAAATGCAAGGTATGCCTAATTAGTGATTTATTATTTTTTTTTATTTTTAGTTTGTTAATGCAAGTAAGCAGAAAAATAATTGATACATAGTCTAATTGTTTCTCTATCTTGATAAAAAGAACAGGTCTACAAGGGATTGATCCATCAAAAAATATCTAGAATAGGGATCATCCTGATGATCAAAATCACAAGGAGTCATCTTCATAGCCTTTTATTTTGAAGCCTTTGCACAAAAATATTCATAATCCCTAACTCAACCATATTTCTTAACAAAAGGAGGGGTGATCCCTAATTTTGTAATATCTCTATAAGATAGTGAAGTAGGATCTCCTTGAGAAGCAACAAATTTATCATCAGAATGCATAAGTTGTATCATATTACAAAACAAAATGTTAGAGGGATAAGCGGGTCCCTCGTCCTCATCACTCCACTCTAATTTTTTATGATCTAAATATTCAACATAAGTTTTAAGGTTATCATCATTCTCAAGATTTTTTTATAAGTTTCAACAAAGATTCCCTATGAGTAGGAGAAGTTCTTAAGAGTTCTAATATAGAGATCTTGTTTGGAGTACCAGCTAGTTGTTGTTGAAGGTCAAAGGATACTTTAGGTTAATATTTCAACACAAAAGGTAGGGTTTTTACTCCTGTACTCCTTCTCTGAGCTTTCTTCAAGACTAGGATGGGCTTCGAGGGTGGGTTAGATGAAGAACTCATCTCTTGCTAAGAATGTTGAGCTAGTTGAGATTGATCTTGCTACCTTGTAGTTACCGCCATCATACCAACCATATTATCATAGGAAGAGGGCATATTGTAATATGACACTTTATTAGTTACCTACTATCAATTCTTAGGTGGGTGATCTTGGAAGATTCTCATATCTTGATTAGTTGTGGGTGCTTTTTGAGTAGGATGTTGGTTTTTTTGTGAACAAGAACCTTCTATGATAAGGTGACCCTCATCAATCAAGTATTAAACCACATGTTTCAACATCTTACAATAATTTATCCAATGCCCCTCCACTCTATGATAATCACAGTGTTGACCAACCTTATACCAATCAGTTGTGGTATCTGGTTGCCTTATGAGAGGTAACACAATCATATTAGCTTCCAAAATTTGTTGTAGGACCACATTCATAGGCACATTGAGCTTCATAAAATTTCTTCATGAGGTTTTTTGGGGTAAGTTAAGAACTATCTTTTGTAGGTTTTTAATAATACTGTTAACATGCCTACTATCTGTTACCCCATCACCAACCACATGCTTGTTCTTATACTGATTTTTAGTGGTCTTATCTTCTTTCACTTTAAGTTGTCCTCTTCTGATAAGAGCTTGTTCTACCTTTCTTTCTAGTTCAATTTCTTGATCAAATATGTGATAGTTGTAGTTTCCAATGCATAAGACAATTGTTCTTGCAAATTTTCAATAAATATCTCAAGCATGTCTTAAGGAGGTAAGGTATATCTCAAGCATCCAACTAGACTCCTCCAATGAGATAGAAATTTTGAAAAACTTTCTTCTTTACCTTGTTTTAACATTTAAACATCTTTCATGGTTACATTATTTTCAACATAAGCACCACATTGTTGCACAAATAATTCAGTTATTTCTTCAAAATTACTTAAAGAATTGTTAGGAAACCGATAATACCACTCTAATGCCATGCCACCAAGACTCTTAGAGAATGTATTTAGCAACATTTCATCATATATAATATCATGGAAAAATTTTCTAAACATTTTCAAATGCTCAATTTGATATTTTGCTCCCTTATATATAGGCAAAATCGGTATGGAAAAATTATTTGGATAGGGCTTAGCTGCTACGGTAGAGTCTAAGGGTTGATTAAACATTTATCTATAGTTGTAGGTGAAACTAGGGGGTTGAATCATATCCACTCTTGAAACCAATTGTTTCACCATATTAGTTAAACTTTGCATATCAAAATTGTTGATGTGCAATACCCCTAGATTCCCTAAGGGAGGGGTATAGGTAGGTTGTTGAAAGGATACTTGGCCCATGTTGTAGGTATTGATATTGTTACGATATGTGGTATCTTGCTAGAGAGGATAAATAACAGTTGGTGGAATAAAATAAAAATATTGAATTTAGCTGAAAGAGGAGGAAATTGAACATAATCTTAAGATGTACTGCTAGTTGGAGAAATTTACAAAATCCTTCCAATGTTGGTGGTCACAGTAGTAGCACCTGTTGGTTGATGGACAAGATTACCATGATTCAAATATTCAAATAAAGAGTTAGTATGAACACGCCTAGGAGAGACTATTGGAGGAGGAGGAGTCTCATCTCTTTTGAATCAAGTGTCTTACTCCATAGCCTTAAGTAAATATTCCCTATAATGTTTCATGAAACCCCAAACATGCTCAAATGATTTAAATAAATAACCATCATTGAGCCCTTCAAGGGTATCATAGTTTGTTTTAGTTTCAATATTTTCTTGCTCTTCGGCAACAAGGTTAGGGTTTCCTCTATCAGTTTGATCATATTCTTGGGGAATATGACCAGACTCTAGCTATCTTCACTAACTTCTAAGTAATGAAGCCATTAGAAGAAGCGAAAGGATAAAAGATAAAACTAACAAAAAACACACAAGAAGATATTTAAGATATTTATTAATGTTCGTCTAATTCTAACCAAACAAATTAGTGGTCTTGCTTAAATTTTTTTAAAATAAAAGTGAACAAGGAAGAGGATTCCTAATTTGGCCACTAATATGTGTATTCATGTCGGGTTCACCAAATATGTAGAGGCAGAGCCCTACCACATATGATTCTCGATTGGATCCATTGAGAGTCGAGGTGAAATATGAGGGTATATTATAAATCCCCACTCAGTTGACAAAGGGGGAAGTATTCATCAATAATTGTTTTAGAACTCACTCCAAGTTCGAGGTGGAATATATTTTGATGTGTCAATTTTAGCATACACTTGTGTTTGGTCTTTCTAAAACTGCATTATGGAAAGGGAAAGAACAATGCAAGATGCAACAAGACAAGATCTAACCCTAGAATTATTATTTGCTTGAATGATCACCAACCCTAGGATTGTAAAACAAAGCCTTTAAGCAAGGATCCAAGAGAAATACACAAAGAAGTTTAAAAGTCTAAATGCACACTATATAATTTTATTCTTTTAAATACCTATAAATTTGATCAAATACTTTTCTTTACTTGTTATCTATATTTAGAAATAAATAGAAAGTAATAAACAGAAAAACTAGGGATCTACTAGAGCATTTATTTGATTCAATGGTTGTTCCAAGTTTTATCTTATATCCAATAATGTCCCACAAATTCAGTATTGTAAAATAGCTTTACAAAACCCTCGAAGAATATGACCAATGTTAGGGGGCCTTCTTAGATTGTTGTATGACTATACTTGGAGGTATAGTAGTCAATCCCCCTAGGTCCTTTTAGCTAACCTTTAGAATGCAAAAGTTAAAGTTGACCTTTTTGGAATATGAACATACAAAATATAATGCAACTGAACAGTATGATAAACAAAGCATAAATTATGTAGTTATGGTCTAAATGTAATATGAAATACAGATCTAGGGTTTGGGGGTGAACTTCTTCCCCCAAGATTAACACAAGCAAAATCATGCCATGTACGAGGTAATCGTAATTTTATTTCTAACAAAATTTTGCCCTATAATTATGGGATGTGATTTCACAATAGAAGGAAAAAGTGGTAGAATAATGCAAATAAACTAATAACAGATGTGAAATCAGTGATGCATAAATGCAAATGAGTGAAAAACACCTGTAAGTAGAAAAAAATTAGACAAAATGATGAAGACCTCCAAGATAGTAGACTCCTCCTTAAGGTTTCCACACTTGTCCACCAAGGGTAGCAACACACAATCAATGCAATAGAAGAGATCTCCATAAAACTAAACAACTTCAATAAATCACTTGGCACTTGCAATAAGATCTTGTTGACACTTGTCTCAAAAATTTATTCTTGGACTCTTAGTTGCTTTCTTAGGACTTCACTTGGGATTGTTCATGGATTTTTCTTAGGAAAAAAAGAAAGTTTCAAACCCCCTATTTATAAGAGATTTGAAAGAAGAATGGATAGGAAAGCAAGGGAATACCAACATCAAAGAAGTTAAAATTGGAAAATTAAGGTTTTTTAAGAGAAAATCCTAGCCAGGTAAAATTGTGCCCTGTAAAGGTCGATCATGATTTCACCAAAACTAGGAAAAAATAAGGGGGAGGAGGGGGAGAGATTCCCAAACTTGATTTGGGAAATTTTGAGGATCTCTCTAAGTATATAAGTAAAGCAACTCACTCAAGTGGGTCAATTTTTTGCATCTACAACTCCAAAAAAGAAGGAAGCATAATTGTTTGATTTATATAGACCTATAAGCCTATGTAATATGGTATATAATATTATCTTCAAAGTGATGGTGAATAGGTTAAGACCATTATTAGACAAAATTATTTCAAAAGAGCAAGGAGGATTTATGAAAGGGAGATAGATTCTAGATGAGATCATAGTAGCTCATGAAGTTATATATTCAACAATTTCAAGAAAGAGAAAGCAATGATCTTAAAACTTGATATGAGTAAAGCCTATGATAGGGTTAAATGGAATTTTCATTTTGTAGTATTAGAAAATTTTAGTTTTAGGAATAAATGGGTTAGATGGATTAAGTTTTGTCTCTCTATTGTTTCATATTTAGTATTGGTATATGGGTTAGTAACAAAATATTTTAAATCTAAGAGAGGTCTTAGATAGGGAGATCCTTTATCACCATATCCGTTCATTATTATGGCAGAGGTTTTTGGTAGGAACTTGAATAAGGCTAACAAATATGCACTTATAAGTGGACTTAAGGCTAGTAATAACATTGACAACATCACCCATCAGTAGTTTGTATATGATACAACCCTTTTTAGGAGAGCAAGGATAAACGAGGCCAGAGCTTTGAATAACTTATTAAAGAAATACGAAAGAGCATCAAGTCAAAAATTTAATAGGAAAAAATCTAAAATTTACTTCCTAAACACTCTAGCTAAAATCAAAGCAAGGATATGTAGGTTACTTCAAATGGAGGAGCCAAATTTCCAACAACTTATCTAGGAATGTCGTTATATTAGAATAAACTACCTACATAGAAAGGTAGATGGTTATCATTAGTAGGAAGAGTGTGGCTAATTAAACTAGTCTTACAAACCATTCCAACTTATTATATGTCATTGTCTACTATGCCAAAATCAATAGAAAAAAGTTCAATCTATATTATGTGATCATTTTTGTGGTCAATATTACATGATAAAAGAAATTTTCCTTTGGTGACATGGATCAAGGTATGTGATGATAAAACTAGGGTAGGTCTCAGTTTAAGAGTTCTTATGGATATAAACTTAGCTCATAGGGGAAAAGTAATTTTGAGATTGTACAAAGAGATTCAAAGACAATAGACAATAATTCTTCTAAGAAGGTTGAGGCCAATTTTCCAAGCTTAATTTTTAATACATTCTCTCTACCAAATGATTTTGCACTTTGGAATGGTTTAAAAAAATCAATTGATCTAGTGATTAAAGGTAATATGGGTAATGGGAACTAGAGAAAAAATTTCTATTTGGATGGATACTTGGTGTGATTAAAAACCACTCAATCTAGATCTAATTTTGAAACCTTGGATGAGACTACTTCAAGATAAATATGATGATAGGGTTTCAACGATTTTATACAAGGATTAGGAAGGAAGATACAAATGGAAATAAGATTTTTTTATAAGTATACAAGACATTGATGTTAGGAGGCAGTTGAGTAAAAAGATAAAAATAGTGATTCTTCTAAGGAAATCCAAGAATAAATTAATTTGGGAGTTGAATAGCTCAAGAGAATACACAACAAGAAGTGGATATAATGTAAAGAACCAACAAAATAGGAATATCACAAGAATATGGAGAGATATTTGGGATAGCCCAGGCATTCTTAAAGTCAAAAACAAATTTTGGCTAATAGGTCATAGGAGAATTTCATCCTAGGATAACCTTATGAAAAGGGTTTTCATAGCCCCTCACAATGTGTTTTTGTAAAAAAAAGGAGGATAGTATAGACCATCTCTTGAGACATTGCTCAATAGTCTGGAAATTATGGTAATAGATTCTTAGTATGTTTGGTAAATGCATGGTGATAAATGGAAAAATTAAATAATGGTTAAAGAAATGATAGAGCATTTTAAAAGTAAGGGTTTATAGACAAGTGGTATCAAAGCAACGATTATGGTAAAGTGAGGATTGTTTTTAGGATTGTAAAATTAGGGCAGAATTGTTTTTGGAAAAACATCTCATATTTCAAGAGCCATATATTTATGAAAAATTATTTGATTCAGACAATTCTTGGATCATTTTGTGTGATATATTAAGAGCTTTACAATATATGAAGGAATATGAATAGCATTGAGGGAGATAGGAGCTTGTGAAGTCAGTCGACTGGAACAAGGGTAGTGACAAATTTTCAAATCATGATTTTTTTGGAAGATAAAATTTGTCTATCGGGGTAAGCAAATTAGTTGCAATTTATTTTGTTTTGAAGAAAAATTACAAATCTAATTGTTTATGTGGAATTTTAGCTTCAAATCAATGGGAAGATATATATTTTCATAAAACCCTAGTTGCATTAAGGCATGAACTATGGAACTACAAATGTTTTTTGGAGAAGATGATATAGATGTTAGATATGGTGGAAACTATTTAAATCCTTGTAATATAATTCTTTTACTTGGTGCCATACATTTCTTCTCTATCTTGGAGTAGAAGCTCTCTCTTGGTTTTTTAATTTTAATAGTGCCCATAATTATAAATTCACTCGGGATGAAATAGAGCATGTTTTCTTGAGTAAATGAGACCCATATTAAAATATAGCTAATTTTAGGTCACTATTAAAGGATATGAAGAAGAAATAAACATGTTTCAAAAAGAACAAAAGGAAATAAAAAGAGAGCAAGAATTTCTTAAGAAACATAATGAATACTATGAAAAAGAAATAAAATTACTCAAGGAAGAGAAAGAGGAAAATGTTAGGGAAGATAATGAAAAGAATGTAGAAGCCACATCTTTGGATTTACAAAAGCAAGAGAAGGTCCGAAGGATCAAAAGGGTTTAAATTCATCTAAAATTTATATTTTTTAGGTTCATGAAAGCATTCAAAAGGAAAATGCTATTATTTCCATTAACCCTAGTAGCAGATCTAATTTTATTAATATTGATTTGGATAAGAGGTTGCAGGTTCAAGCAATAAAAATAAAGGACATACGTCTTGAGGGTGAGAATGTTCAAATTTTTAAATATTTGAAGATCACCATGGATAAATATGTTTTACACTCATATTTTCATGCTATTGAGATGGATGATGTGGATATTATTATGGGTTATCCGTAGTTGGATTCTTTGGGTACTGTTAGCATTAATGTGCAAAAGAAGTTTATGAAGTTATGGTATACGAAAAAAAATATAACATTGCAGGATATTTCTCAACTTAAGGAACAAGGATCCAAGGAAAAACAATTGGTTGTAGAGAAACAAATAGAAGAACCTAAAATAGAATTCGAGAAGGAAGTAGTAGCAACAGATTCCATAGAAGAAGTGGTAAAGTCTAAGGAAGCTTTAATAGAAGTGCACAATGACACACCAAAAAAATGGAACATGAAAGAACAATGTGTAGAAGAATTTAAAATAGTGGAGCCAAATGTTGAGAAGTAAAAGAAGATAGTAGATCAAGTTAAGGTTGCAGCATATCACCATCCACACCACTGTGAGTAGTAACAATCTTGGAGGTATGGATCAAGGCACCAATATTATAGTTCTAGATAGAATCAAAAGGGCATCAAGTATGGCAATGTTTAGTAGAGAAAGCATAGTGATATTGGTTTTTAGAGTGGTGCATTAGCATCAAGGAACAAGTAGACCCATCATTCTAATTATCAAAATAAAGCAACAGAAGCATGGAGCCAACAAAGTGGATTTGGATACTCAAGTGGTAAAATGACATACCAACATCAACAAAGACCATCACCAATAAATGTTTCACTAGGATGGATGGATGATCAAGATTGGTACCATTTTCTAGCATTGCTTAGAAAATCATATTGTCTTGTTTCTTCATATGTTTCAAGGATGAAATATTTGTAAGGAGGGTGGAATGTTAGGGTACCTAGGAATAGATATATACGGATATGATATTATATTGTATAAGGGTTGGCATAGGCCATACATAACCCAAGGTTGATTATATTATAATATTATATTATATTAGTAGTTGGTTTGCCAAAGTAGAATTAGACGATGAGTATATAAAGATGGGATATTTCTCATGAAGTGGCTTATGGGACTTTGCCCTCTCTAAGTGGCATTCTCATATTAGGAGATCTTGTGGAGTTATTCCTTCCTTAAGGAGTATTATTGATGTTGCTCTACCTTAAGGGTATTATCTATCTTTGCCTCATTGTGTGGATTATTATTGTGGATATTATTTGTGGATGAATGATCTGATATTTCTACGTGTTGGTCAATGATTTCTGTTAATGATAATAAAGTTGTGTAACATCAAAAGATACAATTATTTGGATTGTATTGATAGAAAAGAATAGAAGAATATTTAAAGGAAAGGAAATCAATTTAGGGGTATTTTTTTAGCCATAGAGGAGTCTAATCCAACCCTATCAACTCACCCAATCCCTAATCTAGAAACAGAGAGCCTTGATAGATGAAGTCAAGTCATCAAATGAAATTATGATGTTGGGTACATGAGAAATATAAAGAAGACAAAGAATATAAAGTGTAAACCACCAGATGTGGAGTTCATCAAATTGAATTTTTATGGAGCATCTATAGGAAATACAAGACCAACAAGAGGAATAATTAGAAATAATAGAGAGAGATTATCTCACTAGCTTTCAATAGTGGATTTAAGACAAGTAATGAAGTCGAAGCTTGGATGGCTTTAGAAGGGCTAAAAATATTCAAACAAGTGAAATGGAACAGAGTATGGATGAAAGGTGATTCACTTGATAATAAATACAATTTTGAGGAAAGCAAAGGCTTCATGGTACATACAAGAGATGATTGTAGAAATTCAAGATCTTGCTAAAGAGTTTGAAGAAATCAAGTTTACACATACATTAAGAGAAGGAAACAAATATGCATATAGGCTAGCCAATAGATGGGTTTTAATTGAGGATGGTGAAGTTAAATTCTCTTTTCCATAGTTAGAGGAAGTAGTAAGTTTAGTTGAAGCTAATAAGAGAATGCTATATGCCTGAATCAAATAATGTTTAAGAGTTCCTTTAATATTTTTTGCTTTATTTTATAACATTAATGTGTTTTCATATAAACTATTTATTATCATTTTTGCGGTTGCACTTGTGCTTCACGAAGGAAACTAGCAATCCAAATTTGGTAAATCGGACTATGATAGTGCAATTGTTTAGAAATATTACTCTATTGAAATGCATGCATAGATAGTAGAGGTGAAGTTTTGGTATTGTGAAGGCTACTATAGAAAAATGTCAAGAAGGATGCTAAATTTTAAAATATTTGTATTCACACAGAAAATTGAAAAATCTAGAAAATGTAAATCAAAATTTCAAACATTTTATGTAAAATAATGTAGATTTCTAGCTATAGCATCTCAATTGAGAAGAAAAATAAATCTATTTGTAAACTATCAAAGCTCTAAAAAAACAATTGTGATTTATCAAAAGTAAAGAAGACAATTGTAATTTATCAAAAGTAGGAAACCCGAGGACAACCCTTTTTTTCCAACAAAAAACTATTTTATACAAAAATTAACTTCTAAACAATAAATCATTTTTTATTTATATATTTAATTTAATGTATAATTTATTTTTAAACTATGCACTCTAATTATCAAGCACATCAATTTAATTAAAACTAAGTTTAATTTAATAAAAAAATAATTATCAAAATAACCGTGTACTATAAAAGCTACTACAAAATCAATAATAAACAATAAACATCGACGTGAACGTAGTCTACCTACAAAAATGTCATGTGCATTATTAATATGAGACCTCGCAATAAGAAGTATTTATAAAAAAATAATAATAAACAATAATATAAGATAAAAAAAAATTATTTGGTTAGTGTGAGAAACTTTTACGGTTGAGTACCTTGTAAAACTAAAATTTATACTTATCAATAGAGAATTTAACACACAACCACCATACACCCATCCTCTCATGTTGAGTACCTCGTAAAACCAAAAGTTATGCTTATCAATAGAAAATTTAACACATAATCACCATACACCCACCCCTTACACACTCACGCACAAGGTTGAGTACCTTGTAAAACCAAAAGCTATACTCATCAATAGAGAATTTAACACACAACCCTCACACACTCATAGTTTGGACTTTAGACCACCTAAAATTAAACCTTAGACCTTCTAAAAACCAAAGCCCAAACCATTACGATATCCTTAGAACAATATAACATATAAAAGTTTAATTCTTCATCACGAATAGGCATAAGATTCATATTCCCCTCCTCTCTCTCTTTTATTATTAAAGCTTGATGCTAAGAAGCACTTTCAAATAAGCCAATCACATTCAATTTGCATTAGCATAAAATAAACTTTCCTAAAGGATAGGAATATTTTGCTTTTACAATTATACCCACTTTTTAAAATTAAAACTTCTCTAAATAATTTCACTATTGATTATTACATCCTTATAAACTATTATAACATTTTACGATTTCGAATGTCTCTTCATAAGCTTGTTGGTTTATGCCCATAGGCATTCCAATTTGCAACAATATACTACTTCTAACATGTCTTATGGCAAACCTATCTTTCTTTGGTCTTGCCTCTAAAAGACTAGCCACTTTTGAAAAACTTAGAAAGATTTATACTGGTGAAAAAAATGGTCATGTATAACTCATATAAAACATTTTTTAACTTAGAAAGGTTTATGCATTATCTTTGTCTAGGTGAAACACTATATAATAATAAGAAATATGATGATTAAAGTGAACGATTTGTGTATATATTGAAATCATATGTTTAAAGTTTGACATACTTTTATAGACTCCAACAGCCCTTGGCATCATTCCAACCAAGAAAGCAACTTTTCACCGAATATCATAGGTGATGTAATCATTATACTTTTGAGCACATAACATATTATTGGTTATTTTACAATATATTATTGATATGTTTGCACCATTAGTGCATAAAAATTATTTAAAAATAGGTTTTGTTATGAGTTAGGTATTTTTTTATTTTTATTTTTTTATACAGATGAATTGATAACTACTTCTTTTAAATAATTGGTTACAGGGTCAAAGTCGCATTGCCTTTTATTATAGCGTTAAATCATGGTGCTACCACTATAACCTTTATCTCGTAAACGAGTGAGGGAGCCTCCGGTGGCTTGGGTTGGCACCGCCATCATTAAGCTGCTGCTACTATCTTTTCCCAAATAAAAAATTAAATATTATATTTGTTGTTAGGTTAATTAAGTTATATTTAATTTGTTTTTTTATTAAAGATTTTTTTTTAGTAAATTTGGTTTTTTTTTAATTGATATATTTTTGTAATAAGTTGTGTGATATCATTTTTTTTAAGAGATAAAATCTTACATTGTTTGTTGTTTTTTAATGTTTGAATTTTGTCAATATGAAGATCAACATCTTATCTTGATTAGTTGAATTTGTTGTTTTATGATTTTTTAATATAAATATTTTAACATTTTCAAGATATTTTCTCTAACAATAATTAATGGACATAAGAAACAATGTTATATTTCAGCTAAATCCATTTTCTTTATCACATCATTAATAATAATTTGTGAATCTTGTTCATAGAAATACATTTTCATATAACAATATTTGTAGCCTCTACAAAGTTGTTAGTTGAAGTTTTAAAATTAAAAAAAAAATTGTCTTTATTATTTAAAAAACATTATATTATTTTTTTTAATTTTAAAAATATTATAAAAATCAACTTTAATATTTTATTTTACCATACATAGTCAACTATAAAACTTTCATGTATATTCAAATCCAAATTGTGTAACTATTTCATGACAATTTGTTAAATTATTATGATTATTTTTACTTATTTTATTTTTTTAAAGTAGGGTTTTGAAAGGGTTGTCATTTCTCTTTTACATCAATTTAGTTACATTAAGCTATTTTGATGCTCTAGATATTTGAATCTTGTGTGGGCTACATCAACTATTTATCCCAATCGTTGATCCAAGGGTTTTACAATGATTATTATTATTATTTATATCAAATAACATTAACTCAATTGGTTAGATTTTCTAGTTTTCAAGGAGATCAAGGTTCGAATCTTGTCAAACAATATTGCTAAATGATTGTAATACCACCATATGGTCACAACATAATAAAGTGGGATAAATTTCGATTTCATTTAACCTGTTAAAAAAAGAAGTTATTTTTAATTCAAATAGGTTCCACCCATATAATTTATTAAATAATTATATTTTTTAATTAAAATGGGCTTCATTAATATTACATTGTCATTGTGCTATAGAATTTTTGGCAATTATATATGTATTGCCCATCAAGATTTAAACTTCCATCACTTATATATGTATTGGTACTATCAAGTGTTGAGGAGACTCGAACTCTTGACCTCTTTGACAATAATTACTTCTCCTTCATAACTCTACCAAGATCTTATGGTCTCCTATGCAATCTTTTTTTTTGGATGAAAAAACCCTTACATTAATAAAATGATGTCTAATCATACAAAAAAGGGTGGGTGAGATTAGCACACCGCGGTTGTAAACCAACACACTAACCACCGCGGTTAGGAGTACACAAGAGTGTCAGAAATAGTCCACAAAAAACCAGATAACAACTTCCAAAATAGTGTCAAATATGTATTCAAGTAGAAAGGAACCGAGAAAGCATTACCATGTGGAAGGCCTAAAGTTTTCCTCCATAAGGTCATAAGTCCATCCAATGGTTGAAGAAACCGGAGCCTCCCATCCATCAGTACCACTAATAGTACAATTCTATGTATTTGGTACAATTTCACCCCAACTAGGGACATCATCTTGCTCAGGAGGCCGAACATCCCAACCAGAGGCCAGGCGATACGGACCTCCAAATCCATATTCTCCACATTTGTGTTGTAGGGGGGGGTTGGGACCAATGTCTAGTAGCAGGGGGTTGTGGTTGGTGACGAGTCCCTCGAATCGGGACCTGGAAAGGGAAGTAAGAGGCACATGACTCATAGTGCATGGTGCATTTCCCCAATGCTCCATGAGGGTACGTAAGTACTATAGCTTCACATGTACTTTTTCAACCTGTACTTGAATTTGTAACTAGCAATCAAAGAATATAGCATATTTATCAACAACAAAGAAGACATGCCCGACATCTTGTTGAGAAAAAACAACTCTATTTCGAGACTTTCAAAGACAAAACAGGGTATCAATTCTAAAATTATTCCAAACAACACCCAAGTTGAAAGAAAAATTAATAGGGTCACCCACAATAGCATGCACCTAGGTAAAATCCTCTTGCATAAAAGGTCTAAAAATTTCAAGAAGCCACTCCCAGGTCGACTGAGCTTGATCGCAAAACCAAAAAACATGTAGTAAATCTTTCGTCTGTCAACACACTGGGAAAATGGAATTATTAACACCCAGATGCTTGAGCCTATTGCCAATAGGCAACCCCTGGTGCAAGAGGCTCCAAGAAAAAAAACTCTGTTTATGTTCAATATAAGTAGCCCAAGCAATCCAAAACCTCTTATTCCATCGAGAGGGAAGAGAGACTAAGTCTCATCTCATAGTGAGCTTATCAACAATTGGAACTTGTGGAGTGAGCCATTTATAACCTAGATGAGCTTTATATTTCAAAATAGGAAGCTCCCCAGGCCAACACCAATCTGACCACCAGGGTTTTTAAAAATATTTATGTAGTTTGCACCAAATAGAAAATGGAATACTATCAATAACCACCTCATAAGTTTCTCTATCACCAGGATTTAAATTGTGAATTTGACAAAAAATTTCACAAGGTATCCAACTCTCGATATGTTAGGAGAAGAAATAAAATATGGAAGTAATACCACGCTTATAGAACCTTTACGCTCTGACCCACTGCACCAGAGCCAGGGGAGAGCTCTGCCAAGTGATAACAGGAGACCACCAAATATTCATGGAAGGCAAAGAGGCACCTGCTTTTCAAAAACTCCCTTTCCAACAAATCTAGGGTTTGAAGGCCTCCCAGGCTTTCCAAATACTCTGAATGATAAAAGAAACTTTAACTTTAACAAGAATAGGGGCAGTAAGAATGGATTGCAATCCCACCCCTTTTCAATTTTTCTTCCCCTAAAGCAAACTAGAAATGTAATGTCTGACCAGCACTTTCCAAGATTCATTCCCAATTAAATATTGGGTGATCCATTTAGCACAAAGGACAAAACCTTATCGATGACAATCAAACAAACCCATACCTCCATGGTCCTTGGACAAACAACAAATTTCCTAGGCTACCCGATGAAAACCTCGTTTGATAGAGTATTTGGCCCACAAGAAATCTCTCAGAAGCTTATCCAACTTTTTATAACAATATTTGGATGGAACCTAGCAAGACGAATAATAAACATGGATAGTGGCTAAAACCTTAGAAAAAATCTGAAATATTCCTTCCAGAGAAAGTTTCTTACTAGTCCAATAATAAAGCTTCTTGTCCACTTTCTCAATAACATACTGCCACAATTGAGCAGAGGAACCATGAAACACAAAATAAATTCCAAGAAATTTAAACACCTCACCCGGCTAAATCCAAGTCCATTGGAAATGATGCAGCCAACATGGTAGCTAGGATTGATATTGCCAAAAATAGGAGGTTTTTTTCCATTGAATAGAAGAACCAGAGGCTAAACATAACACCTCTAAGCAACTAATAGCTGAGGAAAGGGATTGCTTATCTTCTTGAAGTGTTTAAAAATAATCATTAGCAAAATGACCATTGACCAATTGACGGTCAGAATTAGGGAGAGCAATACCCCTGATTAATCCTTGATCCACCTTATGGACCAACAAATAGCCAAAAGCCCTTATAGCAAGAATGAAAAGAGGTGGAGCAAGAGGGCACCCTTGTCTTACAGAATGACCAAGAAAAATTTACTAAAATTTACTATATTCAAAGTAAGAACAACTGAAGCATCTTGAAATAACATAAGAATGATGCTCACAAACACTGGTCCAAAGGCCCAAGCCTAAAGCATGGCAGTGATGAAGTACCACTCCATCTTATCATAGGCTTTCTCAAAGTTAATCTTAATTTTTTTTTTTTTTTTTTTTGTGGAAAACATCCCAAAAGGGATGCCACTTTCGGGTAAGACCCAAGGAGGCAGGGGTATCCATTCCGCCAAAAATGCCCAGGACTCGGACCTGGCCTACCACCTTTGACACACTCAAGGAGCAAACAAACACACAAACCCAATTAAAAATAAGCGAATAACAACAAAAATAATAAAATAAAATAAAAAACATGCTCCTTGAGTGTGTCAAAAACAAAAGCACAACCAAACACACACAATAAGATAAAAGAAACCACAACACAAACCACATAGAAAAACACAAGAAACACATAACAAAACACAAACAAGACAAAAACAACGAGAACACTACAAAGACATAACCCAAAAAAAAACAAGAAAAATAAACACAACCAAAACCTAAAAAATTAAAAAATAAAACAAAAATAAAAATAAAAAACAACCAACAACGGACAATAAAAAAAACAAAAAATATAGAAAACACTCACCCATAAAAACACGAAATAACACAAACAAAGAGAAACCCAAGAACAAGAACGAAAAAAAACACAAGAACAATAACAAAAAACATAAAAAAAAAACAAAACAACAAAAACACAAGAACAACAAAAAACAACACAAAGAACACAAAAACAAAACAAAATAAAAAAAACCCACCCACCTTAAAAAACTAAACAAAAAAAACAAAAAGGAAAAAAGAAATAAAAAATGAACAAAACAAAGACCTATCTAGACCAGAAGACTATTAAGGCAAGAATCAACAGAGGAAACAAAATAAAGAATAGAATGAGCTAGGGAACTAAAAAAAACTGAATGAACCAAAGAGAAGCAAAAAAAAAAACAAGAAGAAACTAGGTACCTTCGAACTGGAGCCATCCAAAGAAATGATAGAAAGAAGAGCTTCCCTAATTTGAGAAGCCCACCATATAGGAGGGTGGCCATAACAAGTAAGATCACCTTTGTCCAAAGCCCAATTAGCTAAAGCATCAGCACTCTTGTTTTGATCTCCGACCACATGATTGTAATCAACTTTCAAAAATCCCATCTGGATTAAGCTGAATCTTCTCAATAATTCTTTTTATTCTCCAATCCACCTTATGATTCTTAGAAGGATTCTTCAAGAGATTAATCATAAGTTGAGAGTCGGGACTCAACTATCACCTTTTCCCATCCAACCTTAGTAGCCTCCTGAAGACCTCCGAGGATACCATACCCCTCGGCAAGGTTATTGGAAAGAATACCCAAATTCTCAGCAAAAGTAAAAACCGGGGAGCCATCCGAAAGTCTACCAATTCCTCCCACATTGGCTTTTCCGGGGTTCCCTCTAGAGGCTCCATCGGTATTGACTTTTCCAAAATCCTTAGGAGGAGGTTGCCAATTTCTATTCCTATCCAATTTACTAATACTCACATTCCCTTTAAGATGGTTGCCCTTAGAAGGTTTAATATTCAATCTTTGCATCACTTGATCCCATATTTGGTGGGAGTTTTGGGGGTGATTAAGGAGATGATGGACTGATTCAACTAAGTTGGCTATGGTCTTTTGCCAAATATAGTGAATATCCTTACTATCTTGATTAAAAATTTGGTTGTTCCTTTCATTCCAAATATTCCAAAGAAGAATGGTAGAACCCATCCAAACTAACTGCCTAATAAAATGATCAACACCCTCTTGATTAGGCCAATCCCTCCAAAGTTGTTCAAAAGTAAAAAAATTGGACCACTGTAAGCCAAGTAAAGTGGCCATTCTCCTCCATAGCTCAGAGGCTAAAGTACACTCAATAAAAATATGGTTGATATTTTCTACATTCTCTTCACACATTTCACATCTAAAAGGGCCATGAAAACCACGCTTCATAAGTTGCTCACCGGTAAGCACCCTACGATGCAATAAAAGCCAATTAAAGAACCTCACCTTAGGCCAGAGCTTTTGAGCCCACAATTGAGAAAATATGTCGAAAGAATGGTTGGGATTATTATGGCATAAGGTCAAATAACCTTGAGCAACTGAATACTCACCCTTAGTAGTGTTGTTCCATCCAAAACAATCTTTTTCATGGGACCAAGAGAGGGATCTCATATGAAGGATGCCTTGGATATCTTGTCTTTGCCTTTACGGGATTTGAATAGGCCAGTCCTCAATAGGGATCCAATATCTACCAACCTTTGAATTACCAGTATGGTACCGACAATAATTAGCCACCTTTATCCAATTAGCTCGGTGAAGCTCCTCCATCCAAGGCCTCCAATCGGGAAATTGAGTTATCAAAGGCTTGTGACCATCCCAAGAATCTGTCCAAAAATTTGCATGTTGACCATTATGAATGATCCAAAATAATTTTTTCTTTATCAAATCCTCACCAGTCTTAAGAACTGCTAAAATGGGAGAACCTTTGGTAGGAAGTTGATAGCGAACAAGGTCTTCGGGACTTTTGTTCTCAGCATATTTAGCACGGAGATTATTGGCCCAAAGAGCATTGGGGTTATGCAACATCCTCCAATATAATTTAGCAGCTAAAGCTTTGTTGTTATTAATTGAAGACCGTAAACCTAACCCCCCTTCACTCTTAGGAAGACATAAAGTATCCCATTTCACCAAGGCCCATTTTCTTTTCTCCTTAGTACCACTCCAAAGGAAACGATGACTGATTTGATCCAATTCTCGAAGAACAACCTTTGGAATATTCAAAATGGAAGAAACATAAATAGGAATAGCTTGAAGGACTGATTTTACCAAGGTGATTCTACCCCCATAAGAAAGCCACTTGTTGGTCCACTTTCCAATTTTCTTCTTGACTTTGTCCAACAACCAATTCCAATATTTATTTTTCTGCCTTTGAATATTTATGGGAATACCTAAATAAGTGATTGGAAGAGAGGTCTTCTTATATCTTAGCTTATCCAAGACCATGGATTCCTGTCTAGGAGAGCAGTGAAAGAAAATAACTTTAGATTTGTCTTCATTGATCAAGTGCCCGATAGCCTTAGAAAAATAGCTAATGATTTGCTTAATATTAGAAGCTTCCTTAAGCGTAGCTTTACCTAAAATAGTAGAGTCATCCACAAATTGAAGATGAGAGATAGGTCTAGCTCCATGAGCAATGGTAACTCCCTCAAGGGTTTTGTTTTCCCTCTTTTTGGTTATAGTCCTACCCAAGCATTCAACAAGAATGATGAATAAATAAGGGGATAGCGGGTCACCTTGCCTAATACCTCTAGAAGGCTGGGAAAGACTGAGAAGGCCTGCCATTGATAAGAACTAAGTAGGAAACTGAAGAGATACATCCCATAATCCAATCCATCCAATCCTTAGAGAAACCAAATTGCCTCAAAACTTTGATAAGGAAGTGCCAATCCACTCTGTCATAAGCTTTGGATAAGTCTAACCGAATGAACATGGAAGGAGAATTTTGCATATCCATGGAATGGATGGCTTCCTGAGCAAGAACTATCTCATCTACTATTTGACGTCCTTCCACATAACCCCCTTGCTCTGGGGAAATAATCTTATGCAAAAGAGGCTTCAACCTTTACGCCATGATTTTAGTAATGATTTTGAGAAGAACATTACATAAAGCAATAGGTCTAAAAGCTGAGATATGATCAACCTCTTGAGCTTTTGGAACAAGAGTAATATAAGTTTTATTGATAACCTTCAAAATTTCTTTGGCTTTCCTGGCTTCTTCCACCACCTCTAATAAATCAACATGAAGGATATCCCAGAACTCTTGGTAGAACTCAATAGGAAAACCATCGGGACCTAGGGTTTTCCCTTTTTGCATTTTAAAAACTACTTGTTGAAGCTCATTGATAGTAACAGGAGCAGTCAAAATAGAGTTCTCCTTAGAAGTGATAAGAGAAGGGATTGCTTGAAGAACATTATATTGTGAAGTTGAGTCAAGGGGAGTAGCAGCAAAAATATTGGAAAAGTAATCAACAACAATAGAGTTCATGCCATCCCAAGTATAAACAACATCTCCAGAATCTGATTTTAAGGAAGAAATAAAGTTGTGAGATCTTCGAGCTAGAAGAGATTTGTGGAAAAAATTTGTGTTTCGATCTCCTTCTTTGAGCCATTGAATTCTAGATTTTTGCTTCCATAAGATTTCTTCTCTTTTTTCCCATTCCTCTAAGCTGAGTTGTGAGTTTAATTTCATCTGCACTTCTCTTCTCTGTGAGGCCATCTAAACGGATTTTCTTATTCAAATTTTCAAGATGAGCAATAACTTCATGTTTTTTTTATGAACATCCCCAAACTCTTTCCAGTTCCAAGTCTTGATTTTGGATTTAATGTATTGCAGTCTTTTGACAAAATAGAACATCTTAGTCCCATGCCTAGGTTTACCTTCCTTCCACCATTGTTGCACATGAGGTCTGAAGGAAATGTCTCTAAGCCACATTAATTGAAAATGAAAAGGAGAGAAACTCACATTGGTTTTCCACATTTCCACCATGAGTGGCCAATGATCCGAACCAGCATTATTAAGAGTCTTCACTTTAGGAATGTGACCATGGATTAAGAAATTTTTAGAGAGCAAAAACCTATCCAATCTCTCCATTATACAAGCTAAGCCTTGCCTTCTGTTAGACCAAGTCATAAGGCCATTATCCGGTTGGATATCCACAAGATGGAGGTTTGCAATATATTCGCTCATGAGGTCGGTGCTTTTGTCCAAATTTCTATTTCCCCCCTTTTCTCATCCAGAGAGAGGATGGTATTGAAATCTCCTCCGATCAAGATCCAAGCTTTAGGAAAATGAGAGATAATATGAGTAATATCCTTCCATTTGTCTTCTTTTTTCCTCCAAAGAAGTCGGAGCATAAACAGTAATGTAGAGCATAATCTGGTTGGAATGTCTACTTTGAATAGCTATAGCCAACAAACCCCAAATGCCAACCATATGGTGAATAACTACCTCTTTTGGATCCCAAAGACAAGCAATGCCACCCGAAGTCCCTTGGGAACTGAGGGAAACCACTTTTCCAGCTGGCCAAATTTTATTGGCAATTAAGTCCATATCCTCCATTGACATCTTAGTTTCTTGAAGGAAAACAAGATGTGGATGATTTACCTGAATCATTCTTCTAATTTCATTTTGTTTTGAAAGACTCCCTTTGAGTCCTCTAATATTCCAAGTGATGATCTTCATTAATACCGGGGCTAAAAAAGTTGGGAAGGGCATTAATCTTACCTTCCTCTACAAGCTTTTCACCTTCTTTTACCATATGATATTGATTGGTCTTGCGACCTACTTTTTGATTAGAATCCATCTTCAATTTTTTTCCCTATTTCTTGACTTATTCCAATTGAATATGAGATGGCTTCTAACCTTGAAGAATGCTCGTACACAACCAAAATTTTACTAGATGGTTCAATAGAGTCTATATTGGGACCTGCATTATTTGAAGTTTTGACATTTGAAATATTGTTTTTCTTGTGTAAATTTTCTCCTTTTTTTTTGTTGAAAACCTTTGATTTGTTGGTTTGTCTCTTGAGTTCTTCCCTTCATATTTAAATTGTATTTCTAAGATTTTAGTTTCCATTATTTCCTCTTCCTCACTTGGGACATCATTTGTGGAAAGGATTTCAAACATATTAGCAGATGACTTTGATTGATCCTTCATAACTGGTTTTTTTGAGTGTTCTTCTTCTTAGGTATTTGGAAACCTGCTAAGTTTATATCTTCTTTCTTTTGATCAGGAATTTTATTTGGGCAAGCACTGGCCAAATGACCATATTCATGGCAAATTCTACAATGAAAAGGAATGTTCTCATAGTCCACTACTTGCTCCCAAGTGTCTTCCCCAAATTGTAATGTGATCTTTTTAGGTAGGGGTTTGTCAAAATCCATTAAAACACAAATCCGAGCATAAATAATATGTTCAAAATTTTGAGTACAATCAGCGAGTCATCATAAAAGTTCCTAAAGAGTTTCCAATTGAAGAAAAAATAGTAGGATTCCAAAATTCAATAGGGAGGCCAAAGAGTCTAACCCACACGGGAGCAATAGAAGGCATCTCTTCTTCGGCTTTAAATTTAGTATGCCGGGGCTTCATGAAAAGCCCTGCCCTTCCAAAAAACCAAGGACCCCCTTGAAAAGTTTTCTCTCTATCTTCATTATTAGCAAATAAAACAAGAAAATAACCATTTGGATAAATAGAGATTTGTAACTCACCTTTAGTTTTCCAGCTTTTTGCAGCCCAGACTTTGAAAGCGAGATAGACTCGGACGAAAACCCACGAACCGACAAATTAGTCCTCTTTTTTCCAAATCTTCAATGCCAGTCTGAATGTTATCCATATCAAGCTTAACAATAGGAGTTCCATCAGTTGCTTTAAGACATCCTGACTCTGTTTTCCTGGGATCAATCTTAGGCATTCTTAGAGGTTTATGGGAAGCCCTAATATTGATATTAGCATTGGGTGAGGCTGTCCACCATGAAGGGCATCCCTAAAATTCATTTTTGGGACTGAGTCTTCAAAATTCTTACCCTTGATAGGGGTTTTCACAGTAGAATTATTTTGTGGGTGCACCTTAGCACCAGATTCACTTGAGATATGAGCCATTTTTTGATCAACTTGCTTGAAACTTGTTTCGTGATCTCTTTAATCCTTGCCCTAGACGTCGTGGAAAGGTATGGTTTTCACTTTTCTTTTGTGCAGCAAATTGGAAGCCGTTGTCACTCAAGTTCACGGTATGATCTGTTGAAAGACAAATTTCTAACCCATATTGTATCCCCTGCAACATTTCCTGCTAAAATATTGAGAATAAACCACAAAAATATTGGCCGCTAGGGCCCGAAGGCCCTAAAAACCAACCTCTGGAGCTGCTTGCACTCAACCCAGATGAAACCCTCGCATAGCCGCTTGCCAAATATGTCGTTCACACATAGGGATGCGCTAGGATCTGTGTTGCTCCAAATGATATGAAAATTGGTGGAGACGTTCTAGGGTTTTTCAGGCATCTACCCTCAAAATTTTAGCTCAATCCGAGTCCGGATGAGTGAGATATGACCGAAACGAGTTCGGTAGTTTGGGCAGTCCTGCGACCAAAGTTAATCTTAATGATTAAAGCATCTTGTTTAGAGTTTCTTTCCCACTTCATACCTTCCCAAATAGCAAGAACATTATCAAGAATGTATCTTCCCTTAACAAAGCCAGTTTGTTCAAGTCTGATAATCGAAGGCATGAGAGATTTTAAGCTTAAGCACAAGGGCTTTGACAATAATCTTATAGCTCACATTAAGCAAGGTGATCGACCTCCAATTAGTGATAAGCTCAGGGTATCCAGACTTAGAAATAAATTTAAAATTACATTTTTTAATAATTAAATCTAGTGAACCACATTGTAGGGCTTGAAGATACACTTTGTGGAGATCAGAACCAAGCATATCCTAGAATTCTTTGTAGAATTCACATAGGAAGCCATCAATACCAGGTGCCTTATCATTGGCCATGAGTGATGAGATATTTTTTAGATCTTCTAGAGAAAGAGGAGTGTCACAAAATATCATTTGCTCAAGATAAATCTTATTGGGGACAACAACGGTACAATTAGCAATATCTTGCCTTCTAACATCATCAAGGGGTTGAGAAGTAAAAACACCTTGATAATGTGAAACAAAGGCTTTGACAATATCCGAAAGGTTTGTGAATCTCTACCCATCAACTTGAATGGCTTGAAACTAGGAATACTGGACAGGAGGTCTGAGCCGTTGAAAAAATATTTGGTCACTTTGTTCCCCACTTTAAGCCAATGCATTCGAGCACGTAATTGAGCACCCTTGGCTTCATACAAATCAATTTTTTTTAGCTCATTTTGAATGGAAGAAACGTGTGACTGAGCAAGAGAGTTAAAAGGAGAGGCTTCAAGCCTAAAATAGGCTTTGGATAGCTCACTCTACAAGGTAAACTTAGCCTATTTTTACCACTTTACAACTAAAAGCATGAGATTCTAGAAATAAAAGAACACTTAAGATGCAATGTAAAATAACCAGCTTGATATATCAAAAGTAGGAGCACAGCCCTTTTTATTCATATGGTTCCAACCCGGTTACAATACGTCTCCTCCCTTTTCAAGGGCTGGGAGAGTTTAGCATGTCTCTATTACAGTAGATGAATAGTGATCTTCTTTCCCACATGCCCACATTCGAAACGAGCGGGCCAGAATGTTGCCGCCACTTGTGCTTGATGAATCCTTGTTTCTTGCTGCTGTTCTTCCTGCGTTCAAGAAAACACAGAGGCGTTAGTAGCACCTACTGCAAAGATGAGAGGTTTACTTCTTGCAATTACTAAAATATGTATGCCTAAAATCATTGAGAACAGTGAACAAAATACATATAAATGACCTGCACGTTTTAACAAAATGAAATACGTAGTGAACGAATATCTGCTATTCTGACAGAGAACCAAACATATATGAAGACATGGTATATTCGATAGCTGTCTTTATGATATATGCATATTCAAATACTGTTGACGAAAAGATATATATCCGAACACGAAAACGTAAACTACTATTTTAAAACATTCGAAAACAGCATATACATATAAACATAAACTTGTGTTTTAAAAATATTTGAAAACAGCATATACATAAAACGTAAACTGTTTTAAAACTGTTAATGGCAGGATTTATTCAAGAAAACAACGTATATTAAATTAACAAAAAGTGTGCGTGGGGTGCCCAAGCGGGCCGCCCCGTTAAAATTTAGTTTCGACGCCAATCCACTAGGAATGGGCTTGAAATCTAAGACTGTGTTGTCGACAAATTAATGGATATAGTGATCCACTGTCAGGTATGAAGGTTCGACTTCACCTTCTGGAAAGCCACCAATAACCTCCCTCGTGAAAGAGATTACAAGTGCAGAAGACTGAATCCGAAAGGAATATGATCGGGCGTTGGATGAGCAGCACTTCGTTGCATTTCGAAAATGCTTCGTTGTCTCTGTTTTACATTACATTGAGCTAGTTTTTATAGAGGATTTCGCCTCTGAAACATTAATTTCAAAACCCTAAGTCCGTAGGCGCCGCTGAGATTTGACTCTTGTCAGATGATTATGAGACATGGCTCGCCCTGAGATTGTCGCTGGGAACTCACGTCAGTAGTTATGAAGCATGGCCTTGGGCTGGATTTGTTGTTGAGACTGCTCGTCTCATTACTACGATTGGTGAAGTCCGCCATTTTTATAGACCCACGGGGTCTCTTCAAAGATGGTATGTAGTGACGCCACGTGGCGTGAATCACTTTAATGCTGCCTTTGACTGATTAAATGTCTGCCTTGAATGCTGATGTGTCGCCTCTGATTGATGCCTTTGAATACTTCTGCTTTAAGCACAAAATGTCGAAGTGTCGCGATATCGTGACGTCGTGATATCGTGACGTCGCGATATCGCGACACTTCGCCGAGGTTCCCCCTTCGAGCCTTAGGCATCGCGATTTCGCGATGTCATGAAATTGATGACTTAAGCAAGATTCTCGATCGCCTCATGGAGTATAAAATCAGACTAAACCCCAAGAAATGCGTCTTTGGCATCACATCTGGAAAACTCTTGGGTTTCATAGTCTCAAAGCGAGGAATCGAGGTGGACCCAAAGAAATTCAAGGCAATCCTTGAAATGGTTCCCCCAACCACAATCAAGCAGCTCAGAAGTCTGCAGGGCAAGGTTGCATCGATTAAATGCTTCATAGCACAATTATCTGACAAGTGCCGACCCATTAACAAATTATTGCACAAGGGAGTTACATTTCATTGGGATGACGAGTGCCAGTCAGCCTTTGACGAGATCAAAAAATACCTGGTTTCGCCGCCAGTATTGGCACCACCTAGACCAGGAGTGTCGTTCTACTCATACATCTCAGCTACTAAGGTGGCACTGGGTGCCATGCTAGCCCAGAAGAATGAACTTTACAAGGAACAGGCTACTTACTATCTTAGCCGCACCCTGGTCAGTTATGAACATAACTATGCATACGTTGAGAAACTCTTCTTGGCAGTGGTGTTTGCTACCAAAAAGCTACGCCACTACATGCTCGAAGAACACTACGTATGTTGTGTCTAAGGAGAATCCATTGCGATACATGATGAGTCGTACTTATCATAGTAGTCGCACGATGAAATGGATCATGTTGTTGACGAAATTTGACATAGAGTTTATTGGACAAAAATCTATCAAAGGACAAGTCATAGCCGATCAACTAGCAGAGGCTCCTCTTGAAGACGATCAGCCTCTGGTCATAGAACTACCCGATGATTGGGTCTTCCACATCTCAGAATCGCTAGATTCTGATGAGCCTGAGTCACAGGCCGACATAACCTTATTCTTCGATGGTTCTAAATGTGAGCAAGGTGGTGGCGCGAGAATTGTATTCTTCACACTGCAGGGTGCTCCAATGCTCCTGTCATTTAAATTAAACTTCCTGTGCACCAACAATAATGCAGAATATGAAGCCTTGCTCCTAGGTCTTCAGACAGCAATCGCCATGAACATTAAACGACTAAATATCTTTGGTGATTCGCTATTAATAGTCAATCAAGTCAAAGGGGTATATCAATGCAAATGCCCAGTCCTACAGGCCTATAAAGCCCTCATGGACAAATTCCTGGAAAAACTTGAGTGGTATGACATCGAGGCACTCCCTCGATCATCGAATCGTTTTACGGACACAATGGCCTCCTTGGGGTCACTAATCCCGCAAGACCTTTCCAATGATATGACAACCATTCAAGTCAAAACCTTATCACAATCCGCGATGGAGCGTGCAAGCTTAGACTTGACGCCAGGAATCCACATGATCCAGATTGAACCATCCTCGGATAAGTTCTCTCAAATCCGAGATCGTCTGAAACGTGCTCGTTGGGGGTCCTTGTTCTCCCATACTCCCATTAATAGCAACATGACGCTATTCTTATAGGTTCTATCCCATTCAGCATTTTCTAGGGAGGAACTTCACGAGGGATTAGATGTTCATACTGTCGAGGTTTCTGATCAACAGGACTGGTATTTACCCATCAGAGACTACCTCAAGCTAGGTAATCTCCCACTTGGATTGACTCATGCCGCAAAATGAGCACTCAAGCAGAAAGCGACTAAGTATGTCTTAATAGGAGACATTTTGTATCGTCGCAACTATGAAGGAATCCTCCTTCGTTGCTTGGACCAACAAGAGTCCACTTGGGCGATCGCCAAGCACACGATGGTACATGTGGTGGCCACTTTAGTGATATGGCTATCGCAAAGTGCATTCTTCGCATGGGCTATTATTGGCCATCTTTAGAGCGAAATTGCTTCCACCAAGTGGGTGGAAGCAATTTCGCTTACCTCTATGACAGGACCCCGCATTGTGGAGTTCATTTTGCATAACATCATATGTCATTTTGGTATTCCATCCAAAATAGTCTCGGATAATGGGACGCCTTTCAAGAACAAATACGTGAGTGCTTTGACCACAAAGTACAATATTCAGCACAGCTTTTCAACACCCTATTATCCGCAGGCGAATGGGCAAGTAGAAGCGTAAAAAAAAACACTAGTTGCCATCCTTAAAAAGACCGTCACAGATAGTCATAAAGATTGGCACATTCAAATCCCACTTGCCCTATGGGCCTATCGCACTAGCATTCGAACACCCACTGGGGCCACTCCATTTTTGCTTATGTATGGCTTCGAGGCAGTCATGCCTCTCGAGTTGGAGATTCCTTCCCTGTGCATATCCATGCAAGAGTTCATCGATGATGATTCTGCATGGCAGGCCCAGTTAGACCAGCTTGCGTTGCTTGATGAACGACGCGTTAATGCTCTCGAGCATTTACGTATTTATCAAGAGCGACTTAAGAAAGCTTACAACATGAAAGTTCACCTGAGGGACTTTCGGGTTGGTGATTTGGTTTTGAAGGAAAACCAGCAAAATTCCAGTTTGCCATCCCACCTAAGAGACAAGTTTGCGGCAAATTGGTTAGGTCCATATGTCATTGATAGCAAAATAGGACCCAAGACGTACCGGCTAGCTTCTCTTGATGGTATCAAGGAAACAGAACCCTTGAATATCAGTCATTTGCGACCATTTCATATCTAAGAGAGCCAAATCCCAAAAATGCTCCAAGGATTGTCAAAATCGCTTGGTCAAACCCCAAAAAGGCTCCAAGGATTCTTGCAATCGCTTGGTCAATCCCAAAAGGCTCCAAGGATTCTTGCAATCGCTTGGTCAATCCCAAAATGCTCCAAGGATTCTTGCAATCGCTTGGTCAATCCCAAAATGCTCCAAGGATTCTTGCAATCGCTTGGTCAAAACCCAAAAATGCTCCAAGGATTCTTGCAATCGCTTGGTCAAAACCCAAAAATGCTCCAAGGATCCATAAAATCGCTTGG
Organism: Wollemia nobilis; assembly: GCA_028583015.1. Taxonomy (NCBI): domain Eukaryota; kingdom Viridiplantae; phylum Streptophyta; class Pinopsida; order Araucariales; family Araucariaceae; genus Wollemia; species Wollemia nobilis. Next base: position 5,011,545 of record JAQPPZ010000367.1, read on the forward strand.
TCAATCCCAAAAGGCTCCAAGGATTCTTGCAATCGCTTGGTCAATCCCAAAAGGCTCCAAGGATTCTTGCAATCGCTTGGTCAATCCCAAAATGCTCCAAGGATTTCCACAATCGCTTGGTCAAAAATCAAGAAAATTCAAAAACAACAAAAATCATCAAAAAACAAAAAAAAATTGTATCTCATTTCTAGGCATACTCAAATTCATCAATAGAGAGTTCTTCTCGCGCTTCATCTTCATACTCACAAAAATTAATCCATCAAAAAAATACAAAAATATGTAGCTACATCAAAGCATTGCATCCATACATTACATATTTGTGGTAGTACAGGTCAAAGGCACCATAGGCTGTAATTGCTCTGCTAGTCCACCTTGTTCCACACTGTTCCATTTTGCAAAAACAACAAAAACACCATGCATTGTTTTTACCACACTAGAGTCAGTGGTCTTCTAATGTATCAAGGGTTTTTGTGATTCAGTCATCATTTTGCTCTTTAGCCATGTAATGTATCAAGTCAGACAGATTTTACGAAGGTAGAGTCATACTTGAAATACACCTTGTTATGTAACATCCCAACACAAATTCAAACACATAAAACAATTCCTAAGTTGTGTGAACGAAAGATGAAACCTACACAGTAATCCAGGTCACCATAAGCGAAACGGTTATCTTGCTCATCCCCCCGTGCGAATGGTTCTAAAATGTTGAGAATTGACAAAAGGACGAGCTCTTTCCTATCCATTCACCTCCAAATACAGTGGTTTTCACCACTACCAAATCCCAATCATAGTTGGTTCCCAGAGTTGTAAGGATTTGTACTACATGTCCCTGCCAAGGATGGGTAGTCATCCCCAAGACCACAGGGATCAACACCATTCACAAAAAAAATTCCAACAAATCATCATCCTAACACTTTCCATTCACCTTTGGTCTCCAAGTTGTAAGGATTCGTACTATCCGCCCCTAACCAGGATGGGTAGTCATCCCCAAGGCCTAACATATCAATGCCCTTACTCCATAACCTCCATCATCCCCTTGGTCCCCAACGTCATAAGGATTCGTACTATCCGCTCCTAACCAGGATAGGTAGTCATCCCCAAGGCCACAAGGATCAAAGCCATTCACAAACTCAAATCCACAATACTCAAAACACAAAATCAAATAACAGTGGTCATCGCCACTATTCAAAATCCTTGCTCAAAAAGAATTAATAGAAAATAAATAGTGATTTTCATCACTATATAGACGAGCAACTCTCTAAATCATTCAGCCCACAAATATCCTGAACTTGAATCCCTGGAATTCTCAGCATTTGAAAAACCATCTAGGTAATCCTCATTACAGGTTTGGTTGATAGCCTATCTGGAAATGGTGGTATCCTACCCGCACGATGATATGTCTGTCACATTCGCTTTGCATGTGTGCAGACCAATGTTTGCATAAGGATGAGCTAGCTTATGGTATCTTGGATAACACCGCAGATTAATCTAACTAACTACAACAAAGGAGTTAGTGAAGCTAATTAGGTGATCCTCAGTACAGGTTCGATTGAAAGCCCATCTAGCACTGGTGGTATCCTGACAAGTACCACATAAATGAACTCAATTGCACACACAGGTATGTGAAATAACTTGGTCAAAAACAAGTACAATTCATACCTTGTTCAAAAATCTTGTAAGATAAAGTACAGTCATGGCTAGTAAGTTAAAACCGTCTGAGTCTCAGAAAACTTTAGTTACATTTCTAAACCAACTGCGCTATTTTTCATCCTTACAATACCATGTATACATACAAAGTCGTGCATCACAGCAATCGCCTAAAAAACAAAATAATAGAGTTCTAAACAATCTATGGTGCCATAGCTAAACACCAAAAAGTCCATCCATCCATTTCATTTCTGCACATCACATACATTCGCATTTATCATACCATATGCATCCATCAAAATCAATCAACATACAACACTCGTAATAATCATACAATATGCATCCATCAATATAAAGTAGCATGCATTCATCAACATCAATCATTATGCATATCATAATATCATGACATATACACAAAGAAAAAAAATCAAAACAGCCAAAACATCACAAAAATGCAACACAAAAACATTGCAATAAGCATTTCCAGACACAAGTGCTCTTGCACTTAACCTCTTGGCATAAAAAAAATCGATGTCGGGGCTCAAATTGTCACTCTCCTACTTCCCCAAGAAGGCTACCATAGTCGGACCGCTCCACGGGAAGACGGGTTTTTGATAATTTCACCCCATTATGGCACCACCAAAAGGGTTAACACCCACCAAAAATGGGTCCAAATGTCAGGAAACTGCATGTGCTTAAACGGTAAAACATCTAAAGGCACCCTAACCTAAGTCATCTTGGGTCAAGCGACCGCTTTTCTCATGAAGGTCATTCCCTCATCGATTCGTCGCTTGAGGGGGTAGTCACACTTAGTCACCAATCAACAAGCACACACCCAATCAAGGCAATGACATGCATTCAAAGAATCATTGATAAAGACAATCACGCTCCTTCTTGGGGCAGTAAAAAAGCAATCATCAAATTGATAAAACACTTGGCATTCGTGAATCATGAACACAAGGTTCCCCTGTGGATAAAAGGTTACACCCTTTGCCTAATCATGACTTATCAATGTCCAAGCTCAAGTCATACCTCACCAAAACAGGTTAACACTTGAAATCAAACTCCTTAGCTCGTCAGAAGCAAGGATTCAAGAATGCATGCCCTTTCCATACTTGGGGCATCAAAAGTTGGTTAGGTTACCAAGAAACCCTAATCATTAGTGCTTTGGTCGTCTATTTTTGCTCAGCACTGCATCACCCGTAGTGCTTCCCAAAAAGGGGCATCTGTAGACACCAAAACAACACCAATCCGATTAAGTGACTACAAACACTGATCGCATTGACATACATAGCTTTTAGGGCAGCCCTCAAAGGTCAAACAGTGGTCCTAGCCACTTGCACAGCAGTTTGGAAAGTCAGAAAGTGAGCAGAGTTGGTCGTTTTATCAAAACCTTTAACAAACTTCAGAGCCTTTTATAGAAAGCGAGCCTTTAACAAACTTCGAAGCCTTAAACTTCAGCAAACTGCAAAACTTTAAGTGAGAGCAAACCTTGGCCGAGGGTGTCGTGAAATCGCGACGTCACGATTTTGTGACATCGTTAAATCGCGACACCTAAGGCCCATAGGGGAGCCATGGCCTTAGGCGTCGCGAAATCGCGACGCCTAAGGCTCAAAGGGGAGCTTTGGCCTTAGGCATCACGAAATCGCGACACCTAAGTCTCGAAGGGGAGCCTTGGCCTTAGGCGTCGTGATTTTGCGATGTCGCAAAATCATGACACCTAAGGCCCAAAGGGGAGCCTTGGCCTTAGATGTCGCGATATCGCGACGTCTAAGGCCCGAGGGGAGCCTTGGCCTTAGATGTCGCGATATCACGACGTCGCGATATCGCGACACCTAAGGCCCAAAGGGAGCTTCAGCCGAGGGTGTCGTGATATCGTGACATCGCGATATCGCAACACCTAAGGCCCAAAGGGGGAACCTCGGCCGAAGTGTCGCAATATCGCGACGTCGCGATATCGTGACACTTCGGCATTTTGCACTTAAAGCAAAAGCATTCAAAGGCATCAATCAGAGGCGACACGTCAGCATTCAAGGCAGAAATTTAATTAGTCAAAGGTAGCATTAAAGTGATTCACGCCACGTGGCGTCACTACATACCATCTTTGAAGAGACCCCGTGGGTCTATAAAAACAACGGACTTCACCAACTATAGTAATGAGACGAGCAGTCTCAACAACAAATCCGGCCCGAGGCCATGCTTCATAACTACTGACGTGAGTTCCCAGCGACAATCTCAGGGCGAGCCATGTCTCATAATCATCTGACAAGAGTCAAATCTCAGCGGCGCCTGCAGACTTAGGGTTTTGACATTAATGTTTCAGAGGTGAAATCCTCTATAAAAACTAGCTCAATGCAATGTAAAAAGGAGGGACAACAAAGCATTTTCGAAATGCAACGAAGTGCTGCTCATCCAACGCCCGATCATATTCCTTTCGGATTCAGTCTTCTGCACCTATAATCTCTTTCACGAGGGAGGTTATTGGTGGCTTTCCAGAAGGTGAAGCTGAACCTTCATACCCGACAGTGGATCACTATATCCATTAATTTGCCGACAACACAGTCTTAGATTTCGAGCCCATTCCTAGTGGATTGGTGTTGAAACTAAATTTTAACGGGGCGGCCCGCTTGGGCACCCCACGCACGCTTTTTGTTAATTTAATATACGTTGTTTTCTTGAATAAATCCTGCCATTAACAGTTTTAAAACAGTTTACGTTTTATGTATATGATGTTTTCGAATATTTTTAAAACACAAGTTTACGTTTATATGTATATGCTGTTTTCGAATGTTTTAAAAAAGTAGTTTACGTTTTCGTGTTCGGATATATATCTTTTCATCAACAGTATTTGAATATGCATATATCATAAATACAGCTATCGAATATACCATGTCTTCATATAAGTTTGGTTCTCTGTCAGAATAGCAGATATTCGTTCACTACGTATTTCATTTTGTTAAAACGTGCAGGTCATTTATATGTATTTTGTTCACTGTTCTCAATGATTTTAGGCATACGTCTTTTAGTAATTGCAAGAAGTAAACCTCTCATCTTTGCAGCAAGTGCTACTAATGCCTCTGTGTTTTCTTGAACGTAGGAATAACAGCAGCAAGAAACAAGGATTCATCAAGCACAAGCGGCGGCAACATTCTGGCCCACCCGTTTCGAATGTGGGCATGTGGGAAAGAAGATCACTATTCATCTGCTGCAATAGAGACATGCTAAACTCTCCCAGCCCTTGAAAAGGGAGGAGACGTATTGTAACCGGGTTGGAACCATATGAATAAAAAGGGCTATGCTCCTACTTTTGATATATCAAGCTGGTTATTTTACATTGCATCTTAAGTGTTCTCTTCTTTCCGAAATCTCATGCTTTCAGTGGAGATTTCGCGACGTCGCGATATCGCGACATCTAAGGCCAAGGCTCCCCTCGGGCCTTAGGTGTCGCGATATCGCGACATCGCGATATCGCGACATCTAAGGCCAAGGCTCCCCTTCGGGCCTTAGGTGTCGTGAAATCGCGACGCCTAAGGCCAAGGCTCCCCTTCGGGCCTTAGGTGTCGCGATTTCGCGACGTCGCGAAATCGCGACGCCTAAGGCCAAGGCTCCCCTTCGAGCCTTAGGCGTCGCGAAATCGTGACGCCTAAGGCCAAGGCTCCCCTTCGAGCCTTAAATCGTGACGTCGTGATTTCGCGATGCCTAAGGCCAAGGCTCCCCTATGGGCCTTAGGTGTCGCGATTTCGCGACATCGCGATTTCGCGACACCTCGGCCAAGGTTTGCTCTCACTTAAAGTTTTGCAGTTTGCTGAAGTTTAAGGCTTCAAAGTTTGTTAAAGGCTCGCTTTATATAAAAGGCTCTGAAGTTTGTTAAAGGTTTTGATAAAACGACCAACTCTGCTCACTTTCTGACTTTCCAAACTGTTGTGCAAGTGGCTAGGACCACTGTTTGACCTCTGAGGGCTGCCCTAAAAGTTGTGTATGTCAATGCGATCAGTGTTTGTAGTCACTTAATCGGATTGGTGCCATTTTGGTGTCTATAGATGCCCCTTTTTGGGAAGCGCTGCGGGTGATGCAGTGCTGAGAAAAAATAGACGACCAAAGCACTAATGATTAGGGTTTCTTGGTAACCTAACCAACTTTTGATGCCCCAAGTATGGAAAGGGCATGCATTCTTGAATCCTTGCTTCTGACGAGCTAAGGAATTTGATTTCAAGTGTTAACCTATTTTGGTGAGGTGTGACTTGAGCTTGGACATTGATCAGTCATGATTAGGCAAAGGGCGTAACCTTTTATCCACAGGGGAACCTTGTGTTCATGATTCACGAATGCCAAGTGTTTGATCAATTTGATGATTGCTTGTTTACTGCCCCAAGCAGGAGCGTGATTGTCTTTGTCAATGATTCTTTGAATGCATGTCATTGCCTTGATTGGGTGTGTGCTTGTTGATTGGTGACTAAGTGTGACTACCCCCTCAAGCGACGAATCGATGAGGGAATGACCTTCGTGAGAAAAGCGACGAGTCGCTTGACCCAAGATGACTTAGGTTAGGGTGCCTTTAGATGTTTTACCATTTAAGCACATGCAGTTTCCCGACATTTGGACCTATTTTTGGTGGGTGTTAACCCTTTTGGTGATGCCATAATGGGGTGAAATTATCAAAAACCCGTCTTCCCGTGGAGCGGTCCGGCTATGGTAGCCTTCTTGGGGAAGTAGGAGAGTGACAATTTGAGCCCCGACATCGATTTTTTTTATGCCAAGAGGTTAAGTGCAAGAGCACTTGTGTCTGGCAATGCTTATTGCAATGTTTTTGTGTTGCATTTTTGTGATGTTTTGGCTGTTTTGATTTTCTTTCTTTGTGTATATGTCATGATATTATGGTATGCATAATGATTGATGTTGATGAATGCATGCTACTTTATATTGATGGATGCATATGGTATGATTATTACGAGTGTTGTATGTTGATTGATTTTGATGGATGCATATGGTATGATAAATGCGAATGTATGTGATGTGCAGAAATGAAATGGATGGATGGACTTTTTGGTGTTTGGCTATGGCACCATAGACTGTTTAGAACTCTATTATTTTGTTTTTTAGGCGATTGCTGTGATGCACGACTTTGTATGTATACATGGTATTGTAAGGATGAAAAATAGCGCGGCTGGTTTAGAAATGTAACTAAAGTTTTCTGAGACTCAGACGGTTTTAACTTACTAGCCATGACTGTACTTTATCTTACAAGATTTTTGAACAAGGTATGAATCGTACTTGTTTTTGACCAAGTTATTTCACATCCCTGTGTGTGCAATTGAGTTCATTTATGTGGTATTTGTCAGGATACCACCGATGCGGATGGGCTTTCAACCGAACTCGTATTGAGGATCACCTAATTAGCTCCACTAACTCCTTTGTTGTATTTAGTTAGATTAATCTGCGGTGTTATCCAGGATACCATAAGCTAGCTCATCCTTATGCAAACATTGGTCCGCACACACGCAAAGCGAATGTGACAGACATATCGTCATGCGGGTAGGATACCACCATTGCCAGATAGGCTATCAACCAAACCTGTAATGAGGATCACCTAGATGGTTTTTTGAATGCTGAGAATTCCAGGGATTCAAGTTTAGGATGTTTGTTGGCTGAATGATTTAGAGGGTTGCTCGTCTATATAGTGATGAAAATCACTGTTTATTTTCTATTAATTCTTTTTGAGCAAGGATTTTGAATAGTGGCGATGACCACTGTTATTTGATTTTGTGTTTTGAGTATTGTGGATTTGAGTTTGTGAATGGCTTTGATCCTTGTGGCCTTGGGGATGACTACCCATCCTGGTTAGGGGCGGATAGTATGAATCCTTACGACGTTGGGGACCAAGGGGATGATGGAGGTTATGGAGTAAGGGCATTGATCTGTTAGGCCTTGGGGATGACTACCCATCCTGGTTAGGGGCGGATAGTACGAATCCTTACAACTTGGAGACCAAAGGTGAATGGAAAGTGTTAGGATGATGATTTGTTGGAATTTGTGTTTGTGAATGGCGTTGATCCCTTTAGGTCTTGGGGATGACTACCCATCCTGGTTAGGGGCGGATAGTACAAATCCTTACAACTTGGGGAATCAACTATGATTGGGATTTGGTAGTGGTGAAAACCACTGTATTTGGAGGTGAATGGATAGGAAAGAGCTCGTCCTTTTGTCAATTCTCAGCATTCTAGAACCATTCGCACGGGGGATGAGCAAGATAACCGTTTCGCTTATGGTGACCTGGATTACTGTGCAGGTTTCATCTTTCGTCCACACAACTTGGGAATTCTTTATGTGTTTTAATTTGTGTTGGGATGTTACGTAACAAGGTGTATTTCAAGTGTAACTCTACCTCCATAAAATCTGTCTGACTTGATACATTACATGGCTAAAGAGCAAAATGATGACTGAATCACGAAAACCCTTGATACATTAAAAGACCACTGACGTTAGTATGGTAAAAGCAATGCATGGTGTTTTTGTTGTTTTTGTAAAATGGAACAGTGTGGAACAAGATGGACTAGCAGAGCTATTACAACCTATGGTGCCCTTGACCTATACGACCACAAATATGCAATGTATGGATGCAATGCTTTAATGCAACTATGTATTTTTGTATTTTTTGATGGATTGATTTTTGTGAATATGAAGATGAAGTGCGAGAAGAACTCTCTTATTGATGAATTTGAGTATGCCTAGAAATGAGATGCAAATTTTTGTTGTTTTTGATGATTTTTGTTGTTTTTGAATTTTCTTGATTTTTGACCAAGCGATTGTGGAAATCCTTGGAGCATTTTGGGATTGACCAAGCGATTGCAAGAATCCTTGGAGCCTTTTGGGATTGACCAAGCGATTGCAAGAATCCTTGGAGCATTTTGGGATTGACCAAGCGATTGCAAGAATCCTTGGAGCATTTTTGGATTGACCAAGCGATTGCAAGAATCCTTGGAGCATTTTTGGGATTGACCAAGCGATTGCAAGAATCCTTGGAGCATTTTGGGATTGACCAAGCGATTGCAAGAATCCTTGGAGCATTTTTGGGATTGACCAAGCGATTGCAAGAATCCTTGGAGCATTTTGGGATTGACCAAGCGATTGCAAGAATCCTTGGAGCCTTTTGGGATTGACCAAGCGATTGCAAGAATCCTTGGAGCCTTTTTGGGATTTGGCTCTCTTAGATATGAAATGGTCGCAAATGACTGATATTCAAGGGTTCTGTTTCCTTGATACCATCAAGAGAAGCTAGCCGGTATGTCCCGGGTCCTATTTTGCTATCAATGATATATGGACCTAACCAATTTGCCGCAAACTTGTCCCTTAGGTGGGATGGCAAACTAGAATTTTGCTGGTTTTCCTTCAAAACCAAATCACCAACCCGAAAGTCCCTCAAGTGAACTTTCATGTTGTAAGCTTTCTTAAGTCGCTCTTGATAAATACGTAAATGCTCGAGAGCATTAACGCGTCGTTCGTCAAGCAACGTAAGCTGGTCTAACCGGGCTTGCCGCGCAGAATCATCATCGATGAACTCTTGCATTGATATGCGCAGGGAAGGAATCTCCAACTCGAGAGGCATGACCGCCTCGGAGCCATACACAAGCGAAAATAGAGTGGCCCCAGTGGGTGTCCGAATGCTAGTGCGATAGGCCCATAGGGCAAGTGGGATTTGAATGTGCCAATCTTTATGACTATCTGTGATGGTCTTTTTAAGGATGGCAACTAGTGTTTTGTTTGACGCTTCTGCTTGCCCATTCGCCTACGGATAATAGGGTGTTGAAAAGCTGTGTTGAATCTTGTACTTTGTGGTCAAAGCACTCACGTCTTTGTTCTTGAAAGGCGTCCCATTATCCGAGACTATTTTGGATGGAATACCAAAATGACATATGATGTTATGCAAAATGAACTCCACAATGCGGGGTCCTGTCGTAGAGGTAAGCGGAATCGCTTCCACCCACTTGGTAAAATACTTTGTGGCCATTATGATAAACGTGTGATGGCCTGACGATGCAAGGGAGATCTTTCCAATTAGATCGAAGCCCCACTGTGAGAACGGCCAATCAGACTGGACTATCTGCAAGGCCTGAGAAGGTACGTGCATCAAATTGGCATGATGTTGACACTTCACGCACTTCTTGACATAGGTGCAACAATCTCGCTCTAAAGATGGCCAATAATAGCCCATGCAAAGAATGCGCTTTGCGATAGCCATACCACTAAAGTGGCCACCACATGTACCATCGTGCGCTTGGGCGATCGCCCAAGTGGACTCTTGCTCGGTCCAAGCAACGAAGGAGGATTCCTTCATAGCTACGACGATACAAAATGTCTCCTATCAAGACATACTTAGCCGCTTTCGCTTGAGTGCTCGTTTTGCGGCATGAGTCAATCCAAGTGGGAGATTACCTAACTTGAGGTAGTCTCTGATGGGTAAATACCAGTCCTGTTGATCAGAAACCTCGACAGTATGAACAACCAATCTCTCTTGAAGTTCCTCCCTAGCAAACGCTGAATGGGATAGAACCTGTAAGAAGAGCGTTGTGTTGCTATTAATGGGAGTAGGGGAGAACAAGGACCCCCAGTTGGCACGTTTCAGACGATCTCGAATTCGAGAGAACTTATCCGAGGATGGTTCAATCTGGATCATGTGGATTCCTGGCATCAAGTCTGAGCTTGCACGCTCCATCGCGGATTGCGATAAGGTTTTGACTTGAATGGTTGTCATATCACCGAAAAGGTCTTGCGGAATTAGTGACCCCAAAGAGGCCATTGTGTCCGCAAAATGATTCGATGATCGAGGGAGTGCCTCGATGTCATACCACTCAAGTTTTGCCAAGAATTTGTCCACGAGGGCTTTATAAGCCTGTAGGACTGGGCATTTGCATTGATATACCCCTTTGACTTGATTGACTATTAACAGTGAATCACCAAAGATATTCAGTCGTTTGATGTTCATGGCGATTGCTGTCTGAAGACCTAGGAGCAAGGCTTCATACTCTGCATTATTGTTGGTGCATGGGAAGTTTAATTTAAATGACAGGGGCATTGGAGCACCCTCGCGGTGTGAAGAATACAATTCCCGTGCCACCACCTTGCTCACATTTAGAACCATCGAAGAATAAGGTTATGTCGGCCTATGACTCAGGCTCATCAGAATCTGGCGATTCTGAGACGTGGAAGACCCCATCATCGGGTAGTTCTATGACCAGAGGCTGATCGTCTTCAAGAGGAGCCTCTGCTAGTTGATCGGCTATGACTTGTCCTTTGATAGATTTTTGTCCAATAAACTCTATGTCAAATTCCATCAACAACATGATCCATTTCGCCGTGCGACTACTATGATAAGTACGACTCATCATGTATCGCAATGGATTCTCCTTAGACACAACATACGTAGTGTTGCTCGAGCATGTAGTGGCGTAGCTTTTTGGTAGCAAACACCACCGCCAAGCGGAGTTTCTCAACGTATGCATAGTTAAGTTCATAACTGACCAGGGTGCGGCTAAGATAGTAAGTAGCCTGTTCCTTGTGAAGTTCATTCTTCTGGGCTAGCATGGCGCCCAATGCCACCTTAGTAGCTGAGATGTACAAGTAGAACGGCACTCCTGGTCTAGGTGGTGCCAATACCGGCGACGAAACCAGGTATTGTTTGATCTCATCAAAGGCCGACTGGCACTCGTCATCCCAATGAAATGTAACCCCCTTGTGCAATAATTTGTTCATGGGTCGGCACTTGTCAGATAATTGTGCTATGAAGCGTTTAATCGATGCGACCTTGCCCTGCAGACTTTTGAGCTGCTTGATTGTGGTTGGGGGAACCATTTCAAGGATTGCCTTGACTTTCTTTGGGTCCACCTCGATTCCTCGCTTTGAGACTATGAAACCCAAGAGTTTTCCGGATGTGACGCCAAAGACGCACTTCTTGGGGTTTAGTCTGACTTTATGCTCCATGAGGCGATCGAGGATCTTGCTTAAGTCATCGATATGATTTGAGCGCAAGAGAGACTTGGCTAACAAATCATCCATGTAATCTTCCAAAGTTTTGTGCATGTAATCGTGGAAGATATATGTCATGGCACGTTGGTAGGTAGCGCCAGCATTTTTAAGGCCAAAAGGCATGACCTTATAACAAAATGTCCCCCAAGGTGTTGTGAACGCCGTTTTTAGTTGGTCTTCAGGATTGATACGAATTTGATTATATCCCGAGAAGCCATCCATTAGGGAGAGCATTTCGTGACCTGTTGTAGCATCCACCAATGCGTCGATGCTCGGCAAGGGGAAATCATCCTTAGGACTCGCTTTGTTTAGATCTCAAAAATCAGTGCATATGCGAATCCTCCCGTCGGGCTTCTTGACGGGAACCATGTTGGACAGCCATGGCGGATAATCCACGCAGATGACAAACTATGCGTCCAACAACTTTTGCAATTCGTCTTTGACCATTAAGGCCACTGTTGGATGCATCTTACGTAGTTTTTGCTTTACAGGTTTGATTGTCGGATCAAGCGTTAAATTATGCGTGACTAGTTGCGGGTCTAGTCCTGGCATATCTTTGTACGACCATGCAAAAACCTCCTTCTTCTCTTTGAGAAGGGCAATGTAGTCGGCTTGCTCTTCGGGGGAAAGACTTATCCCCAGCTTGAGAATCTATGGATTCATTGGATCTGTGTCGATATCCACATCAGTCATTTCCTCGACTGACATGTGGGATCCGTCCTCCAACTGATGTGGAGTCGGGATCAAATGGATATCATTAGCTGAATTTAGATCTGCATTGGGAACCTCGGGTTCCTCTTCACCCGAAAAATATCCTGAGTTGTCCCTGGGGTAAAATGATGCATTTCACCGAAAGGCCAGTACTCTGATGGTGACAAAGGTGAATTGACGCGATCCCAGTCGATGGCATCTATGTCTAGATGCAATGACCTTGCTGGATCGGCCGGATTGCGGATGGGTGCGGTCAAATCAATGGAGATCATGTGGATGGAATGAATTTGGTCTCCATTACCACGGGTGTGATAACTTGATTCTTCTAGATGCTCCCTATACTCTGGATCTGGCTCTAGGGGAACGGGCACGAATGGATCGGCCCTATGTGCCGATAGGAGGACAGGGTCTTCCCTCGGCACTGTTGTCATGATAGGGTCTCGGGGTGGACGGTGTTCATCGTGAATTTGGAGCCATGGATCCAACACTTGGTCCCACCTCGCTGGGTCGACCCACCATTCATGCCCTAACCTTATGCCCATTTGTCCCATTAGATCTTCATGAGTTAAAGGGCGATAATTCCGTCGCGCATGTCTGAGATAGATCATCTCAGTCTCATCTTCTGAATCACTTTCGGAGATCCAAAAATGTTCATTCTCTTCAAAAATTGTTACTTGCGATATTGAGGGTTCTCCTTGTTCCAGTAAGTTAATCTGGTCCCATGGCGGTTGTTCCACTTGTGGTGGAGGGACCTGATTCGCTTGACACTGTATTGATTCAACTGGAATTTCTAAGGGGAATAGCTTCAAAAAGATGTCCGGACACCGTTGATGTTCTCTTTGAGGATTAATGTCCGAACTTTCACCTCTCTCTAGCAAAGGAGAGGGATTACTGTTGTTGCCAAGGGTGTTTGTTGACCATGGGAGGTAGTCTCCCAATGTATATTCTGTATTTGGGTTGGCATAAAGATCTGGTGCCAATCCCCCCTTGTTGCCTATTTCTAGGCCTTGCATATTTTCTACCAAGATGTCTAAGGGCAGGGGGTGGTGGAACCCTACTCCTGACTTATCATATGGCATCTGATATCTTGGTTGGCAAAGGACACGCATCCCTTGCTCATATCTGCCTAGCCCGTATCCATGCCAATTGCATTGGCCGAGATATCTTAGAGCGAAGTCCGGGTTTGACAGATAGTTGATGTTTTCAACAAAAGGCTCGTTTTCTGCTTCCTTTTGCTTGCATGGTTCAAGACCATGATCAAGGCCCCCATACACAAAATTTGTCTGGTTGGGTGGGTGACCTAGAGGAACAACTTTTCCTATGGGAAGGCGAGGTCTCCCCATATCCCGTACCGATTCTAATGCGGGCGTTGCCACAACATTCTCGCACTAAATACTCCCCAGGGCCCGTGCCGGCCATTTCAATAGTGATTGTTGATGCTTGGGAGGGAGGGAACGGGAGTCCTTCCTGAGTCCATTCCATGTTTGGTGTTTTTGGAATCTCAGCTTCCGTAGTGCTAGGTGTTTCCTCTGTTGATACCGTTGATATTGTGGGCAAACCCTCTTCTAGGGGCTGAGCCTCTTCCATGATCTATTTTCCCTTGTCCTTTTGTTTAGCCATGACAGGTGGCGTTGGTAATGAAGGAGCAGATGATGAGGATTCACCTGGCTGGGATTTTGGTGATTTGGTCACCAGTGGTGCCTACGGTATTGGACCCTGTTTAGATGGATTTAACTGGAAATCCAAATGCGTTGAAGGGAGGGTCGATTGAGGCATTAGTTGTACCGCATTGCAATACTTGAAGGGTTCCAAGTCCATCGGGACTACATGTATTTCTCCTTCAAAAGCATACTTTAAGCATTGGTGAGCGATCGAAGGGACACACTTCATGTCCCTGATCCAAGGCCGCCCTAGCTAGTATATTGTAAGCCATCTCGCCTTCCAACACATGGCACAATGTTGGTATTGTCTTTTGTCCTACCTGGATAGGTAGAACAACTGTGCCGACTGTCGAGCATATTGCATCATTGAAAGCTCGCAATGTGTACGTGGAGGCTGTGATATGAGAGGTTGGCAGCTTTAAATGTTTTAAGCGCTGTAGTGGTGATGATGTTACTGGACGAACAAGTATCTACCAACACTCTCTTGTATGGGATCCCATTGACCCGCGCGATAACGTGCAGGGGTGGATCTGCCGTGTCATTCGATATTGCTTTGACTTCATCCTCTCTGAAGGTGATGACCGGCTCCGTACATCGCTTCACATGTCCCACGAAGTTGTTGAAAGAATTTGCTTCGTGAGGCTATAATTCGATGGCTTTTAATATTTCCATAAGAGCTTCTCTATGAGGTGTTGATTGTTGAATAAGCTCGTAAATGGAAAGCCTAGCCGATGTGGTCCGCAAACTCTGCGTGAGTTTGGTTCGTATCGTGACCTCGGGTCTAGGCGGAGGCAACTGCGTTGGGCGTTGCTGAGGCTGTGATGTTGTCGGAACTTCCCTCGTAGCTACCTCGGGGGCAACTGCTGGGTACTTTTTGTTCCTTGTCACTATGCTGATCATTCCCACAAATCCTTGCATGGGAAGATTCTGTCGCACCTCGTTAATCTGGAGAGGTTTTTCCTGTGCCTCGTGGGCAGGCAAAGGGTCCTTGAATACCCCCATTTGTTGATTATTTGGCGCTATGGGGTTGTCCACGGCCAATGTTTTATTGTCGATTAAATCTTGGATTAATCCTTTGAATTTCCAAGCATCCATTTAAATCATGTCCCCCGCGCCTATGGAATCTACAATACAATTCCTCTCTCGTATCCCTTAGGCTTGGGGGCGTTAGGGTCTATAGTTTGGATTTCCTGCAGGGTGACTAAATTTGCCGCCGACAAGCGGTCAAATAGGGAGTCCCTGGACTCCGTGTAAGGGGTGAATTGTCGCCTAGGGCGACGCTGTTGATTCTGCTCCTGTTTCTTATTATCTTTTTCATAACTAGGAGGCACTGCCTGGTAATTAGCCTTTTGGGGCTGCATTTCTTGCACAGGCTTGGGAACATTTATCGCAACTTGGTTAACCGCAGCGGGTTGTGATTGCGTTGTCCCAGTCTTAGTGGTTTTATTCCACTCTTTCTTTTTAGGCTTGGCGATTGCGCCTTCGCCTATTTTAATCTCTTCTATAACTCTGGCTTGCGCCAAAGCGTCTTCTAAACTGTCGTATTGCTACAGCAGCAATAGACCAGAGATTGATTTTAAGCAACTCCGTGCAAACATCTGTGTAAGATCGGACATAGGGGGACGGTAGGGTAGCTTAGAAAGCAAAGCCCTCCATCGATTCCCGTATGCTGTCATTGTTTCTTCCTCATATTGCTTGAGGCTGGCCAGATCACTCGGTGATGCCTTCTTCTTTGTGTTGAAGGCAAAGCGTTCAAGAAACGCATCTACTAATTGATCTAGGTTGTTTATGCTGTGTTTGGGTAATTGTGTGAACCAATCCGAGGCAGCGCCTGCGAATGTGGTTATGAAAGTTCGAAGCAACAATGCATCATTATCTTGGATGTCGAAGCATTGACTTAGGAACCTTGTGACATGTTCTTGTGCGTCCTCTTCACCTTTAAAGACTGCCAATTGAGGCAACTTGAAGTGTTCGGGGTAAAGAGGTGTAGGCACTGAGGGATGCACTGGATGACTGCGGAGTTGACGTAATGTGGGTTTTTGATGCCCAGAAGCTTTTGTCTCCATAGACTCCAAACGCTCTAATAGCGCTTTGTATGCATCGGAAGATTTTATTTCTTCCTCTTTTGTTTGCTCCCGTTGTGAGTCATGGGAGACTGGAGGCCTATGGGGGGGTGGCCGAGTGGCAGCCCTCCCGCCTTGATGGGGTGTTTCGGCCCATTCTATTTCTAGTTCGTACTCCTCATAAACTTCTTGAGGAGTCTCTGGGTGAGACCTATGACCTTGATTGAGTCCCCGCTGAGGGTACCCATCATTGTTTCGGGGAGTGGCCTCCCTCTCGGGTCTATAAGGTCTCGGAGGCAAAGCTTGACGAGGTCGCGGAGACCTGTCCTGCACCAAAGGATTGTGCCTCTCATATTGTTCTTCTCTGTGGGTGCGAGGGGTTGGCACCCTCTCAGGTAGTTTATAGCGCAGTTCATCCGCTTCGCGCTACATGCGCTCTTTATTCAAGCGGTATAAGTATTCTAACTCCTGATGACCTTGCTCAAGCCGCGTGATTCGAGCTTGGCAGGCGGCATGTCTGGCAACAGCCGGGTCAACTTGGTCTGCCCTCTTTTGTTGAGGAGGCTTGAATGTTTTGCCTATGTGTTTGCCTCGATCTTGATGGTCTAAAATTTCAATGGGTTGCTTCCCTTTGTCGAGGTAGGCGACATTTGCTTGAGGCTCTAGCCTTGATGTGTGATCATGATATCTGGCAGGTGCAGAAACGCAAGGTTCCCGCGCTATATGTTGTTCCCGAGGAATGAGATGATCTTCCTCGTACTCCCTTTCATGGGTGTGAAAGGGGCGGGCGGAGTTAGCTTGCCCTGTGTAAAGAGCCCTGCGCTCTGGATTTTGTCTTTCTATTCTGATGGGAGGTAAAGGAGAGATGCCATATCCACGTTGTCTCTCCAAATGGATAGTATGCCTCTCTAGCGCTTCATCGCGCTGTGGCCACTCAAATCTAACCTCAAGAGGCGGTTGTCTATTTACATTGAAATCTACATGTAAAGCTTCTTCCCGAAAGGGACTGTGTTGAATGGGCATACCCCACAGAGGGGGTTCCCAATAAGTTCTTTTTGATGGGGCCTGATATGGACTCTCTTGTAGGCTAGACCGCCAAGGCGGTATGGCCAAGTCCTCAGGGCTAAAGCGAAGGCGACTAGCGCCCTCTCTTTGTGCACCTTCCGTAGCGTCCGCCCTTGATTGGGCTTGGCTACGGGTGTACACCATTGTGGCGCTTCTCTACTATCTAAGCAGATTTTATCTCGTTTATGGTGATTTATCTTTTTGTCTACACTAAGCAGAAATGAACACACGCATACACAAAATCGTGATTATCTCTTTTAAGGATTAATAGTGTGTCCTAAACTGGTTTAGTGCATTTTGATGTTTTGTTTTGTTTTTGCAATTTTTGAAGAACGTTTAAATGCATAATGTTGGCTCATATGACTCCCATAAATGGTCGCCCCTTCAATATACCATTGTCGGACCGATATACCAACCTCTCTATATACCCGCCCTTACGAGAGGGAAACTATAGGTACGTGAGAGCAGATGGTACGTGGAACATAGGCGGTACGGAAGGGGGGATTGTCCTGTTAATGACACCTACCATAGAAGACTTATCCTCGCGTGCATGGGAATCACCCCAACAACACTCGGTCAGCTTTCGTCAGGATTTACGCCTAACAACAGTGACAATCGGGGAAATGGATGCAAAGCTAAGCCAAGGTGGTGATGAACCCACCGTTGGTCTTGCTCAAGGGCTGGGGTTTTACGACCAGCTCCTTGGTTTAATTTACCACGTGAAGTGTGTGTGGTTCATTTTATTTAATAAAAATGAAACGAGCAGCGAAAAAGAAACCTTTCCCTATGCAAACCGGAAGACAGCAAGAAACACTACAAACCGGAAAACAGCAAGTAAATTTTTTTTTTTTTTAATTAAATAAAGCAAGAAAAATTTATGAAAATTTCTCTACCTTTATTTAATAATTAAAAAAAAAATTAAATAAATAAATAAATAATTAAATAAAGCAAGAAAAATTTATGAAAAATTTCTCTACGTTTCTTTAATAATTAAAAAAAAAAAATGAAAGTAAAAGATTAAACAAATAAAATAAACAGAAATTTCTCATCGAAAATGACATGGACAGTTAGAAACCGTTACCTCTTTTCTGCCTGGATTTGCTGTTTCTGACCTCCGACTAAAAGGTACCTGTTAAGCACAAAACACAACAAATCGGATTAGTTTCTGTGATTTAAAAATCTGGGAACGGTCCCACCGTGATCGCCACTGAAAGCATGAGATTCCGGAAATAAAAGAACACTTAAGATGCAATGTAAAATAACCAGCTTGATATATCAAAAGTAGGAGCACAACCCTTTTTATTCATATGGTTCCAACCCGGTTACAATACGTCTCCTCCCTTTTCAAGGGCTGGGAGAGTTTAGCATGTCTCTATTGCAACAGATGAATAGTGATCTTCTTTCCCGCATGCCCACATTCGAAACGGGCGGGCCAGAATGTTGCCGCCGCTTGTGCTTGATGAATCCTTGTTTCTTGCTGCTGTTCTTCCTGCGTTCAAGAAAACACAGAGGCGTTAGTAGCACCTGCTGCAAATATGAGAGGTTTACTTCTTGCAATTACTAAAAGACGTATGCCTAAAATCATTGAGAACAGTGAACAAAATACATATAAATGACCTGCACGTTTTAACAAAATGAAATACGTAGTGAACGAATATCTGCTATTCTGACAGAGAACCAAACTTATATGAAGACATGGTATACTCGATAGCTGTCTTTATGATATATGCATATTCAAATACTGTTGACGAAAAGATATATATCCGAACATGAAAACGTAAACTACTATTTTAAAACATTCGAAAATAGCATATACATATAAACGTAAACTTATTGTTTTAAAAATATTCGAAAACAACATATACATAAAACGTAAACTGTTTTAAAACTGTTAATGGCAGGATTTATTCAAGAAAACAACGTATATTAAATTAACAAAAAGCGTGCGTGGGGTGCCCAAGCGGGCTGCCCCGTTAAAATTTAGTTTCGACGCCAATCCACTAGGAATGGGCTCGAAATCTAAGACTGTGTGTTGTCGGAAAATTAATGGATATAGTGATCCACTGTCGGGTATGAAGGTTCAGCTTCACCTTCTGGAAAGCCACCAATAACCTCCCTCGTGAAAGAGATTACAGGTGCAGAAGACTGAATCCGAAAGGAATATGATCGGGTCGTTGGATGAGCAGCACTTCGTTGCGTTTCGAAAATGCTTCGTTGTCCCTCCTTTTTACATTGCATTGAGCTAGTTTTTATAGAGGATTTCACCTCTGAAACATTAATGTCAAAACCCTAAGTCCGTAGGTGCCACTGAGATTTGACTCTTGTCAGATGATTATGAGACATGGCTCGCCCTGAGATTGTCGCTGGGAACTCACGTCAGTAGTTATGAAGCATGGCCTCGGGCCGGATTTGTTGTTGAGACTGCTCGTCTCATTACTACAGTTGGTGAAGTCCGCCATTTTTATAGACCCACGGGGTCTCTTCAAAGATGGTATGTAGTGACGCCACGTGGCGTGAATCACTTTAATGCTGCCTTTGACTGATTAAATGTCTGCCTTGAATGCTGACGTGTCGCCTCTGATTGATGCCTTTGAATGCTTTTGCTTTAAGCGCAAAATGTCGAAGTGTCGCGATATCGCGACACTTCGGTCGAGGTTCCCCCTTTGGGCCTTAGGTGTCGCGATATCGCGACGTCGCGATATCGTGACACCCTTGGCCGAAGCTCCCTTCGGGCCTTAGGTGTCGCGATATCGCGACATCGCGATATCGTGACATCTAAGGCCAAGGCTCCCCTCGGGCCTTAGGTGTCACGATATCGCGACGTCGCGATATCGCGACATCTAAGGCCAAGGCTCCCCTTCGGGCCTTAGGTGTCGCGATTTCGTGACGTCACGAAATCGCGACGCCTAAGGCCAAGGCTCCCCTTCGAGCCTTAGGCGTCGCGATTTCACGACGTCGCAAAATCGTGACGCCTAAGGCCAAAGCTCCCCTTCGAGCCTTAGGCGTCACGATTTCGTGATGCCTAAGGCCATGGCTCCCCTTCGGGCCTTAGGTGTCACGATTTCACGACGTCGCGAAATCGCGATTTCGCGACGCCTAAGGCCAAGGCTCCCCTATGGGCCTTAGGTGTCGCGATTTCGCGACGTCGCGACGTCACGATTTCGCGAGGCCAAGGTTTGATCTCACTTAAAGTTTTGTAGTTTGCTGAAGTTTAAGGCTTCGAAGTTTGTTAAAGGCTCGCTTTATATAAAAGGCTCTGAAGTTTGTTAAAGGTTTTGATAAAACGACCAACTCTGCTCACTTTCTGACTTTCCAAACTGCTGTGCAAGTGGCTAGGACCACTGTTTGACCTCTGAGGGCTGCCCTAAAAGTTGTGTATGTCAATGCGATCAGTGTTTGTAGTCACTTAATCGGATTGGTGCCGTTTTGGTGTCTACAACAACTTCAACACCTAGAGTCCATAGCACCTTAGTGGTTCATTGAATGGCAGCATTCCACCACTCAATCCTTCCAGAAAGACCATTAGGTCTTGGAATAAAATTTCAAATGCGGTATATATGAGCTTTCATGCTAAATCTATGCAAAAAATAAATATGCATGTAAAACTATGAAGAATGCACTCTGGGTTGAAAGTTTAACTTTGCCACCGAGAATAAAATAGGTGAATGATTAGATAGTGTAGTACTAGGGAAAGTTAGCACATACAATGAAGAAGGCAAAATAGAGAGAATTGAAAGTTGTCACACTCATAAATCATAGCTTTTTCCAATATTTCCAAAACCCTAGCATAAGCAGCCTGGAAAATGGACAACGTGTACCAAAGAGCCTAAGGGAAGTCAGAAGGCAAGAAGCAAGAATTAGGGTCAAAAATGCAAAGCTTGTTTTTCATAAAAAACTAAGCCTCCCTTTCACCTAAGCACCACCGCATCGGGGCATGACTGACCTTGTCAGAAGCTTTCTCCATCATATTAAAATCTTAATAGAGCACCCAAGTGGTAAATGGCAGATTCGTGACAAGCCATCTCCACAACTCACATCGATCAGAAGTGATGTTTGAGGCATACACATTAATCATCCCAAATGATTTTTTGTAGATCTCGATAAAAATCTAGAAAACTTAATTGGATGGATCAACACCCCAGGTCACAACATTCTTCTGTAATCAAGGTGCAAGGATAGTGATGGCTCCCCCTTTTCTCAAGGAATTCTTCATGGCAAAAGAGGCACTTTGTGGCCACAAAAATTCACATGCACATCACAAAGTGAAATAAAAAATCTTAACTTCTTGTAGGCATAAAAAATCGATGCTTCCATGCACTCGAGAAACATTTGACATATCATTTCGGACCAAATATTTTTTGACCAAGTCTGTCAGTCCTTGGACATTCCATGAGAAGAAAGTCATTGGGATTTGGGTAAAATAGGTAGTATATTGGATTATACTACATAGGTTATTACATTTACTTTTCTACCATAGGAGATATTTAATATTCTATGAATTACCTTCTAGTTAACTAAGGTTAATAACTAAATATCTTATGATATTTAGTTAGGTTGTTAGAATAATCTTTAGCACTTCTAATGCTAAGTGGTTAATAATCCTATTTTGTAACCATTTTAATCTTCTAAGTTGAATGCAAATGTTTAATGTTCATTTCATTTATTTTGGACTTACCTTGGACCTACATTGGCATCAGAGCCTCTCTCCTCCAACGTTGCAGATTACCATGGAACACCAGAGGTGCTCAACGTAGTTTTCCTCACAAGGGAGGCCCACAGACCAGGGCCTAAGTGTTTGGTCATAGATCTGGCTACTCTAGCCCGTAGCACAGGTCATCGCTGATGCTGATGCCAGCCAACCTACAGACAGGTCATCGCAACTATCCCGCATGCCTATCGACGCGGCCATAGGGCCCGCGGATGCGCCAGTCGACCTAGCACACAGGCCGAGCATAGTGCTCGTGAACCCCTAGACCGATCGCAATCAACGAGCTGAGTTTTTTCAACCTCGGCCCCCGCATTGGCCCCTATGGCCCGCAACGCCACTAGGCCTTGCAAGCCATGTGGTACACTCCCAGGAGAGCCGAGAGGGCAGGAGTGCCCTCCCTCTTCCCAAGGACTGACGAACATCAAGATTTGAGAGGGCAGGTGGCCCTCCAATCCTTGAATGATATCGGGATATGAGAGGGCAAGTGGCCCTCCAATCCCTGACCGACACTTGGACTCTAAGTACCTGATCAAAAGTACTTAGAGTGCATTTGTTTTCTCCATGAAGACATAATACATAAAATTGCACTTCTATTTTTTGTTTCTGCATAATTGAGAAAGACTTTGTAACCTTGGGTTCATCAAAACTAAGTCGTGTGTCGACTAGTTCTAGAAGCCTTTCAAAAGTGGGTCGTGTGTCGACTTGTCTTGAAAGGAGTGCTCTAAAATTCTACATTTTGTAAACATTAAGGGGGGATATAATTCATTTTTTTATTGATTCTATTGTTTGAAAAATTGTAAAGAAAAAGGGGGGATATTTCAGTATAAGAAATGTGCATTCTCGATTTTACTCGACACCTTCTCTTCAAAATTGTTTGTACTAGGTGCATTTTCGGTTGCATTTGACACCTAGAGTGATACAAATTTGGGTTGCTATTATGTTTTTTATTATTGCACTAAACACTCATGTTTAAGTCAAATATAAACATTAAAAGAAGCATTTCACAAAACCTAAACTTCACTCAAAAACCATGCTAAAATTTTGCATAGGTTCAAACAAGTAATTACTCCCCAATCAAAAGGTCAAAACTTCAAATCACCTTGATACTCTCTCTTTGTTTGGCTTAATTACCTCAAATTTTTCATATTTTTTTTAAAGGGTGTTAAAGCAAGTGCCATTAAATATCCTAGAGGACAAAATCAAAATTTTTACCAAACCTACCCCTGTTTCATTTGCTCTATTTTGTTTGGCTTAAAAATCCTCCAAATTTTCATCCCTTGGTAAGGGTGTTAATGCAGGTGTCATTAAATATCTTATAGAGGCAAATTGAATACACCTTCCATATACTCTTTTGAGAGTATAGTACAAGATATCCCATCTTAGTCCTATCACATTTGAAACCTAAAACATGGCCATGATACACAAGTATCTCATTGAGAGCCAACTGCTCAAAGGTTCAAATTACTCAGCTTTGAAGACTAAGATGAAAGTTATCTTAACTATAGAGGAATTGTGGTCAATAGTTGATGGAAGTGTCACTAGACCTCAATTACCAGGACAAGATCAAAGAGATTTTGATAAAAAGGATACAAAGCTATCCTTAATGATCTTGCTTGCTATTACTGATGATATCCAACCTCATATCAGTGAAGCTACAACTGGTAAGGCAACATGGGATGCCTTAAGTACCATCTTTGAGGGTAAAAATCAATCAATGATTCTTAACCTTCAAACACAGCTTCATAATCTACATATGAAATCAGGAGAAATAGTAGAGCTATTCCTCTACAGAGTCATAGAATTAAAAATAAAACTGCAATCCTTAGGAGAGAAATTGGAAGACCAAGTCTTGAACTCGATCATTTTGAGAACTCTTCCTAAATCCTACAGAATGTTGATCACCTCACTACAATTTTCTGGCAGGACAGTAACTTTTGTCGAGTTGGTAAATATGCTTCAAATAGAAGAAGCTAATCAACTACAAAGAGATGAGGCATCTAACAATTCTCTTTTCTCAAAAAGACAAGGTGGTAAGAAAAAGTGGAATCAACAGAAAGGTTCTTCTTCAAATGAAGAAAAGGGTAAAGCCAAAGAGATTTCGAAGAAGAAGCAATATTGTAAAATTTGTGACAAAGACACTCATGAAACCAAAATATGTTGGTTTAAGAACAAACCGCCCAATGAACAAGGACACAAAAAGGGCAAAGGCAAACCTAAGAACAAGAACAAATAGCAACAGGGTCACATTGCAGCTAAAGATTCTAGTTCAGATTTTGAACGAGCACACAAAGTGCTCATGACACATATAGATTCCTCCCACAAGGAATATTTGTGGTACATAGATTCAAGCGCTAGTAAACATATGACTGGCGATAAATCTTGGTTTGCAACATTTGAGGCTCGAGAAGGTAGATCGGTCACCATTTTTGATGATTAAACCTATCGAGTTTAGGGAGAAGGAAGTGTTTCTGTCTCCCTTCCATATTGAGAATGTAATATTCAAAAAGTTCTTTATGTTCCAGGATCAAAAAATAATCTCTTGTTAGTTCCACAAATCCTAGACAATAACATGAATGTCAATTTTACAGTGGACAAAGAAAAGAAACGTTGCTTTATCACTAAAAAGAGAAAAAATATAGCAACAGGTTCATACAAACATGGTTTGTTCGTCTTAGATGCAATTACGTCTACCCATACTACAATGGCAGTCACCACAAAGGAGGCCACTTCTCTTTGGCATAAGATATTTGGGCATTTGAGTTCAGGATATTTACTAGAGTTGAGTAAATATCAAATGGTGAAATGACTCCCTACTCTTTCATCTACATTGCCAGTGTGCTCCGATTGCTTGGCAGGAAAGCAACATAGAGTACCTTTTGAACCTAGCTCTTTTCGAGCTAAGGTACCTTTGGAGTTAGTACACACACAGATTTGTGTGGTCCTATGTCTACAAGTTGTGGAGGAAAATGGTATTTTCAATTGTTTTTTGACGATCACTCATGGAAGATGTGGGTCTTCTTCTTGCAATTGAAGTCTAAAGCATTTTCCTATTTTCAACAATTCAAAACTCTTGTTGAGAAGGAATCAGGATGCTTTATTAAGACCCTCCGTTCAGATCGAGGGGGGGAATACACATCAAAAGAATTTTCCTCATTTTTACAAACACATGGGATAAAGAGATAGTTAACAACAACCTACACTCCTCAATCCAATGGGGTTGCTGAGAGAAGAAATCGATCCATAATGGAAATGGTTTGATGTATGCTTAAGGGAGCCAACCTTGAGCAAACTTACTGGGCTGAAGCTGTTCAAACTACAATATATCTTCTGAATAGGGATCCCACAAGGGCTCTTGAAGGTCTGACTTCTCAGGAATCATGGAGTGGTAGGAAACCCTCCATAACTCATCTAAGGGTATTTGGGTGTAATGCATTTATGCATATACCTAAGGAGAAAAGAAAGAAATTAGATGAGAAATCCTTACCTTGTATATTTCTTGGATATGATGAATTTTCAAAAGGCCATCGATTGATAGACCCATTTACCAAGAAGATACATGTAAGTAGAGATGTAGTGTTTGATGAAGCTTTCACATCCAACACTACATCAGTATACCAAGATGATGATGATGAACATCAACCTCTCTTCACAAAAAAAAAAGCCACCCAAATGGTATACAAGCACAGTAAAAGACTCTAAACTCACTTCCCCACCTGATATTACTCTCACTCGTCCAAAGACAAGAAGCATGTCACAGAAAGAAAAGAATGAAGCATCCACTTCAGTTGATGATCTTTGTGCATATTTTCAAGACCTTTCCGTTGATAGAGAGTTATCAAGGGAATATGAGATGGAGATAGATGAGGAGAGGGTTTACTTATCAGCATGTGATGAGAATGAACCTTCTACAATTGATGAAGCACTTAGATCGCCTCAGTGGAAGGCAGCTATGGATGCAGAATATAACTCCCTCATAAATAATAAAACATGGAAGCTAGTGGATTTGCCTAAAGGAAAGAAACCCATAGGTTGCAAATGGGTTTACAAAATAAAATATAAGGTAGATGGCACTATAGATAAGCATAAAGCCCATATTATGGCAAAGGGCTATGCTCAAAAGGAAGGACTTGACTATGAGGAAACCTTTGCTCCTACAGCAAGGATGACCACCATTCGAGTACTTTGTGCTATGGCAGCACAGTTCAGATGGAAGTTACATCAGATGGATGTAAAAAGCGTCTTTCTTAATGGTGACTTAAAAGAAGAAGTATAGATGACTCAACCTCCTGGATTTGCAGAGGAAGACCATGAGCAACATGTTTGCAAATTGGTCAAATCATTATACGGGCTAAAACAAGCCCCAAGAGCATGGTACATAAAAATGGATAGTCACCTACTATGACATGGATTTAAGAGAAGTCCATCTGACGTAAATCTCTATATCAAGAACACAGGTTCTGAAATAGTGATTCTTGTGTTATATGTAGATGATCTGATCATCACTGGCAATTCAGAGAATATGATTAAAGCAATGAAAGATGACTTGAAAGAGTCATTTGATATGACAGACTTAGGACTTCTCCACTATTGTCTTGGCCTTGAGATAGAACAGAAAAAGAATCATCTAAGGGTGACTTAGACAAAATATGCTAAGAATTTAGTAGAAAAATATCGTATGACTGATTGTAAACCCAAAGCAACATCGATGGAATCAGGGTTACAGTTATCATGATATGAAGACTCACCATAGGTAGATGGAACACTTTATAGACAGATGATTGGAAGCCTCATCTATCTGACTAATACTAGACCAAATATTACTTATGATGTAAACTATCTCTCTCGGTTCATGCAAGAACCAAAGGTCTCCCATTGGAAAGTAGCTAAGAGAGTCTTACACTACATTCAAGGTAGTGCTGATTATGGTCTAGAGTATAAGAAGAATAACTCATTCTTCTTACAGAGTTACATTGACTCTGATTATGTTGGATCCATAGATGACAAAAAATCAACCTCAGGCTATGTTTTTCATCTTGGATCTGGTCCTGTCTCATGGCATAGTAAAAAGCAATAGGTGATTTCTTTATCTTCAACTGAGGCAGAATATCGCGCTGCACGTGGAGCTGTGTGTGAAGATATATGGCTAAGTCGCATCTTGGCTACCATGGGCCTACCAAAGAAACTTCCCATTCACATGTTTTACGACAACTCGGGTGTTTTGAACTTGGTCAAGAATCCAGTACATCATGAATGAACTAAGCATATTGATACAGATTGTCATTTCATTCGTGATGAAGTTCCTAAACACATAATTCAGCTTCAACACATTCCCACCGACGAACAGGTAGCAGACATTTTTACAAAGGCACTTGGACATGTCAAATTTCAACTGTTTCGGAGTAAAATTTGTATATCAAAGTAATGTAATAAAGGGGGGATGTTAGGGTAAAATAGGTAGTATATTGCATTATACTACATAGGTTATTACATTTACTTTTATACCATAGGAGATATTTACTATTCTATGAATTACCTTCTAGTTAACTAAGGTTAATAACTAAATATCTTATGATAGTTAGTTAGGTTGTTAGAATAATCTATTATTAATCATTGTTAGCACTTCTAATGCTAAGTGGTTTATAATCCTATTTTGTAACCTATTTAATCTTCTAAGTTGAATGCAAATGGTTAATGTTCATTTCATTTATTTTGGACTTACCTTGGACCTACAACATGATCTCCATGACATCCTATGCATCATCCAAACCTTCAAGTGAGCCATAAGAGTTGGAGACAGCGTGGAAAGCATCATTGTTTATCTATCGACATTTTTCATTACGAATAGGGTTGCGAGAGTTGTGGACATTAAAGGCCTGATCCTCCATCAAAAAATTATCTGGAGCTGCCACCACTGAGGCAAAATAAGGGCCCGATCAAAGAGATTGAGACACCAGCAGAACTAGGGGTTGCATGCCAACAATCTAAGGGGCCATATCAACAGGAGTCTGAACATCTTTAGTATAAGCGTGCATGTCTTGAGAATTAGTAGGGATAGGTTGCATAGTGAAAACCAAAGCTTCTTGCCACTTAGCTCCACAGGTTTTCCTTCTAGAAATAGTAGTCCATTCTTCAATGTTTCCTCGTGAGCCATTAGCAGGAGTTGCGAGAGTGGGCGAGGGATTTACCTTATATTTCCACTCCATCAGAGGATACTCTCAAATTTTGTGAGCTACATATTGACATTGATAACAAGTATTAGGCAAATTGATATAAGCAACTTTTTACCTAAAGGATTGGTCCCTGCTCTTGATATCAATAAACTCCTACAAATCCTTGGTAAGGTCAACTTTGATACAGATCCTTCTAATGGGTCAAGCGGAGAAGAAAATTTTTGGCTCAAGATAAAAAAACTTACCTAAGGTGACAACTAAAGTCTACAAAAAACAACTTTGATACAAATACTTCTAGTGGCTCGATCGGAGAAGAACTTTTCTGGCTCAAGACAAACAAACTTACCTAAGGAGGTAGCTAAAGTCTGCAAAAAATTCCAAAGGGGAATAGGAAGATCGAGGAATTCAACCCACACTAGGACTTCCAGTGCAACTTGGTTACTGACTTGGAAATCCCTTGAGTAGGGTTGCAAAATCAACAAAGAGTTACAGATAGTCCATGGTCCCCTAGACAAAACCTTCTGTGTTTGAGCTAGGTCTGAAAAGCGAAAAAGGAAATACCTTTTGGTAAGGTTTTGTACATTCTCCACTTTGACTCCATATGGGCCCTAGACTTGTTGGACCTATGAATGAATAAGGGTATCATATGAGATACAACCCATAAAATAACCCACCAAGGTATGACTTTTAAACCATTCATAATTTGTACGATATTCATGCAAATAAATAACAACTTCAAGGACAGACGCTTCCCCAGTCTAGGGCCATTGAGGTCTCCAACAAACTCAGAATAAACTGAGCCGACTGTATGAGCGAAAACCATTAAAATTGGTAAACTAACACCACCTCAGGACGACATTAATGCAGCAGATAGGACTTTTCCATCCCTAAACCTAGCAAGCTAGCAACTATTTTTTTGCTAGAAATTATATGTTATTTTAGTGAATTGATATTAAAACTTTTGTTAAAATTCTTTGAAATAGTATCTTATAAACATTATACAGTAAAAAGATTTTCTTTTTCCCTTGATTGGAATTTTGTTCCAATTTCATATGTGATTGTCTACCTTGTGTACATTATATTCCATATAATATTTTTGGCAATTTATGGAATTTAAACCCCTTGCAAACTAGAGATACATATACCATATGTGTATGGCTTTTATTTCTTATATTGTCCACATATCTTTCCATATCTACATTGGATGTAGTTGCTTTCTCAACAAGAGATAAAAGTCGATAGAAGAAACAACAAATATATTTTTATTTTAGTTCTTAGATAAATACTTACCTTTTTTAGAAAAATATTAAATATAATTTGGTTTTCCTAAGAAATATTAGCTTGCACCACTCTCAACTCTATTGCCTCTATTGCTTCATGCTCCATCAAAATTCATAGATGATACATGTAATTACAATCTATATATATATTTCTATCATCTCAACCTATACATAAATATAAGCATTGCCCTTTAAATAAATAATCAAAATATTTTTTATGTACTTTAAAATGGGATTATATTCCCAATAGGTCCTTGGTTCAACGGTTGAGACAAATAGTTGATGTAGCCAACACCAAGGTTCAAATCTAGACATCAACAAATAGCTCAATGTAACTAATCCATATCCATATTCTATCATCTCAACATATACATAAATATAAGCATTGCCCTTTAAAGAAATAATCATAACATTTAGGGATAGTTAAATTTATACTTGGATGGACACCCTGATAGGGTTGAGAGGGGAGGGCTCTGGTCCCTCCCCTGCTCCCCCTCCCATGGCTCCTGGTTTCTACCCAGTCCCTGGCTCAACCCAGGTCATCCCTCCCGGGGAGTGGTTGTTTGCAGATGATCTCCTGGGGGGAGATCCTTCTCCACTATCTGCGCCCCTCCCAGACGGCTAGGTTTTCCTTGGTTGTTTTTTCGGACTGGTGCTTCCTAGGTATCCCTATTTGGTTGGGGATCCCTTCCCTTTTTCCCTCAGGCTTCCCCCTAGGGTTTTTTGTAGGTGATTCACGTGGATCTGGTCCCCTGTGTTTCTCAGTGCAGTGGAGGTGACGGTTTAGGGTTTGGATAGCTTCCCCCTTTTTCTTGTGAATCCTCGATAGGCTCTGTGCTTGGACGGGATTCTTGGTCCCTGCTACTGGGATCCTCTTCTATTTTCCTGGGGTGGGTTCTTTGTGGTGCAACTCTCTGGTCACTTCCTGATGGACTGGATCCTCTCTGTGCTGGCTGTCGGCTTCCTACATGATGGCTCTCGTTGAACTAAATGTTTTCCCGATGGGCGGTATGGTTTCTCCATAGAGCGAGATCCGCCAAATTCGTCGGTTTTCCCGCGAGGCGGGATCCTTTCTTTTCTACTGGTTTCTCGGATGGCGGGATTTCCCTATTGCTTCCCGCTAGGCGGGACTGTTTGTGGTGGTTTTGACTGCTTCTCGCGAGGCAGGATTTTATTGTAACGGTTTTTATTTGCTTCCTTCTAGGCGGGATCTTCTCGATGGTGGTTTTTGGCTACTCCTCGCTGAGCGGGATCTCCAAAACTACTTTTTTTCTTATTTGTTTGTTTCCCACCGAGAGGGATTGTTTCATGCTTACTATTACCGCTGGGCGGGATTTTTGTTTTGGTGTTCAGTTTCAAGGGATTGATGCCCTAGGCCCATTGCTTATGTAATCAGGTTTTGGGATCCTTGTTAAAACCCGCTATAAATACAAACACATAATTATCAAAAAAAAAAAAATAATCATAACATTTATTATGTACCTTAAAACGAGATTTTATTACCAACAGGTCCTTGGTTCAGAAATAATCAAAACATTTATTATGTACCTTAAAACAAGATTATATTATCAACAGGTCCTTGGTTCAACTGTTGGGACATTGATGTAACCAAATCTTGACAACAAAAAATAGTTCAATGTGATTAAGTCAATGTAAAAGGATAAAGGTAACCCTTTCAAAACCCTACTTAAAAAAAAAAAAATTAACAGTCAAAACACATAACAAAAAATCAATTGAAATCAAACAAAAAAAACCTAAGAATTAATCTAAAGATGTAAAGTTAAAGCAACGTTCCATTTAAATGCAAAATGCAATATGCACCAAGCATAAGGTCACATTAAAAATCAAATGTTTAGATACATGTTGAAGATCACCCAAACATTTTAATATTAAAATAAATATCAAATTGTAATTTATATTAAATATATGTAAATTGTTAGGAATTTACCATGAAAAGACAATACACAATCTATGGAAGAAGAAAAAACTTATAACCTGGCTCTGATATCAGTTGTTAGGAATTCACCATGTAAATCGTGTATCTCATTTGTGTGATTGTTTTTTTTTGCACTTCTTAACTAAAGTTTAAACTATTTTTCATTGTCGTTGTTATAATTTGTTTTTCTTCCATAGATTGTGTATTGTCTCTAATGGTATCAGAGCGATCTTGTTGGGAAAGGGCACTCACAGGAGAGTTTTATGTTCGAGTGGGAGAAATGGGAGAAAGGTCAAAGTTTAAACTGGAGAAGTTTATTGGACACAATTTTGGTATGTGGAAAACCAAAGTGGAGGATTTTTTGTATCAGAAGGATGATCTGTATTTGGCTCTAAAAGGGAAGACTTATGGTCAACCTGACTTGATGCATGATGAGGAATAGGATCTGATAGACAAGAGGGCACTGGGGGTGATCCGATTGAGCCTGGTTGATTCTGTTGCATACAACATCAGGAAGGAAAAGACCACCAAAGGAGCCATGGATACACTGGCTAAGTTGTATGAAAATCCCTCAACTTCAAATAAAATTTACTTGATTAGAAAGCTATTTACTATGAAGATGCAAAAGGGTGGATCTATCCAAGAATACCTTAACGAGTTTTATGTTGTTATGGGTTCTTTAAAATTTGTAGGGCTTGATTTTGATGATGAGGTTATGGCTTTAGGGTTTCTTTGTTCACTACCAAACTCGTGGGATAACGTTGTAATGGTAGTAAGTAATTATGTGCCTGTATCTAGAAAGCTGGTGTTTGATGATGTGGTTAGCACAATCCTCAATGAGGATATGAGGAGAAAAACCTTGGGGGAGGCTTCATCATCTGGAGTAGAACTATCTACAAAAAGCAGAGGCAAAAACAAAAAAAGAGGAAAAGGCTAAGCTAGATGGAAAATTCAGTATAGAGGAAAATTGAAGGGTAGATCTAAAAGCAGAGACAAAAGCAAGATTGATTGTTGGCATTGTGGGAAGAGTGGACACTTCAAGAGGGAGTGCAAAGACAAAAATAAGAATGAGGACAGTAATAGGAATGATACTCAAGAGGCAAATATTGCAGGTGCAATTTATTAGGATGCCCTAATTCTTACAACAAATTGCACGAGTGAGTATTGGGTTATGCACTCTGGAGCTTCTTATCATGTCACTTCTCATATGAAGTACTTTGCTGATTATACTCCAAATAATTATGAAGAGGTTTTTTTGGGCAATAACAGTCCATGTGAGATTGTGGGTATTGGCACGATGAATGTAAAGTTGCCAATGGAAATATTTGGGTGCTTAACAATGTTAGACACATTCCTGATCTAAAGAGGAACCTGATTTTAGCCAGTGCACTTGATTTAGAAGGATGCAACACTACTTTCAAAAACCAAAAATGGAGAGTGACAAAGGGCTCAATGGTGATTGCAAAAGGTGAGTTGACTGGAACTTTGTATTTATTGCAGAACTCATATTATTGTACATTGAACTATGCTTCTCAGGATGATGTGAAAGCATGGCATTTGCGGTTGGGTCATATGAGTGAGAAAGGGATGAAAATCCTTCACTCTAGAAAACTGTTGCCAAAACTCAAGGAGGTTGATTTGGGTTTCTATGAAGGTTGTGTATACATAAAATAAAAAAGGGTAAGATTTATGAAGGTTGGTCCAGAAAGGAAGAAAGAGAAATTAGAGTTAGTTCACTCGGATGTGTGGGGTCCCTCATCGGTACTTTCTCTTGAGGGCTACTCTTATTATGTAATCTTCATTGACGATTTCAACAAGAAGACATAGATCTACATAATCAAGCATAAGTCTAATGTTTTTGACACTTTTCAAAAGTGTAGAGCATTAGTGTAGGTTGAGGCAGGTAAGAAATTTAAATTCCTTAAATCTGATAATGGTGGTGAATATTACAGCAAGGAGATTGAGGACTATTACACAAAGGAAGGAATTAGGAGAATCAAGACTACTCCTGGGACACCACAGGAGAATGGGGTCTCGGAGAGGATGAACAGAACTATAATGGAGCGTGCCAGAGCCATGAGATTGCATGTAGGGTTTACCATTGTTCTGTTGGGCTAGTGCAATTGATACAACAATTTATTTGATAAATAGTGGGCCTTGTACTACATTGGATGGAGGCATTTCAAAGGAGGCTTGGAAAGGTAAACCTCTAAACTACTATTTCCTTAGAGTATTTGGTTGTGAGGCTTTTGCCCATATAGATAAAGAAAATAGGATTAAGCTTGATGCAAAGTCTAGAAAGTGTTATTTTATTGGTTATGGTGTGGATGAGATGGGATATAGGCTATGGGATAACGTTGACCAAAAAGTTATCAGGAGATGTAATTTTCAATGAGGATAGATTGTACAAGGATAGGCACATACAGGTTGAAGAGGATGCACCTGAGTTTGTTGACTTGGATGAAATCCCAGAGTATGGTGTAAAAAATAGCCTCTTGTTTAGATTGATGAACATGGTGCTCATGTTGAAGAGTATGGTGACCAAAAAAATGAGCAAGTTGAGAATGAAACACCTCAATCACCCCCACCACCACTAATACCAAAAGGTTGGAGATCTACTCGGGTAACCTTCTTTGCATTATATTCTATACACTGATGCAGGTGATCCCGAATGTTTTTATGAGGCTTTGCAATTGGAAACTAGGAGCAAGTGGGAGCATGCTATGAAGGATGAGATGGACTCATTGACTCAAAATCAAACTTGGGATTTGGTTGAGCTTCCCAAGGGAAAAAGGGTATTGCATTGCAAATGGGTGTACAGAGTGAAGGACAAATTTGATGACAACAAGAGATACAAAGCAAGACTTGTTGTGAAAGGATTTGCACAGAGAAAATATATTGACTATAATGACATTTTCTCACATGTAGTAAAAATGACTTCAATTCGAACTATTTTGAGTATAGTTGTAGTAGAAGATCTTCATCTTGAACAGTTAGATGTGAAGACAACATTCCTTCATGGGGATTTGGAGGAGGAGATCTACATGCACCAACCAGAAGGGTTTGAGGTCAAAGGCAAGAAGAGCCTTGTGTGTAAACTAAAAAAGAGCTTGTATGGTTTGAAGCAAGCTCCAAGGCAATGGTATCTCAAGTTTGACAATTTTATGATTGAGCATAATTTTACTAGGAGCCAGAGTGATCATTGTGTTTATTTTCGAGCTACAGGAAATGGTAACTTCCTTATTCTCTTATTGTATGTTGATGATATGGTTGTAGTAGGATCTAATATGCAAGATATTAAGAAATTGAAAAGGGAGTTGGCAAGTAAATTTGCCATGAAGGATTTGGAGGAAGCCAAACAAATCCTTGGAATGAGAATCACTAGAGATAGGAAGGAGAAACCACTGAAGTTTTCTCAAGAGGATTATGTGGAAAATGTGCTTAAGAGGTTTAGTATGCATGATGAAAAACTGGTAGCTCAACCCCTTGCAAAGCACTTTAAGCTCTCAAAGAAGCTATGTCCCAAGACAAAGGAGGATGAAGAGTACATGAAGAAGGGACCCTATGCTTCAGCAGTTGGGAGTTTGATGTATGCTATGGTGTGTAAAAGACCGGACATTGCCTAAGCAGTGGGAGTTGTGAGCTGATATATGATTAATCCAGGTAAATCTCACTGGAAAGCAATGAAATAGATACTCAGGTATTTGAAAGGGACTTCAAAATTTTGTTTGAATTTTGGAGGTTCCAAAGTTGAGTTACAGGGCTATGTGGATTCAGATATGGCAGGTGATTTGGATGGTGGGAGGAGAACTACTGGGTATGTATTCACAGTTGGAGGTACAAAAGTGACTTGGATATCCAAGCTACAATGTGTTGTAGCTCTTTCTACTACGGAGGCTGAGTATGTAGCCGTCACAGGAGGTGCCAAAGAGTTCATATGGCTGTAGAGGTTGATTGAGGAGTTGGGTCAGGAGCAAGGAGATGGGACACTTTGGACTGACAGCCAAAGTGCCATTCATTTAGCTAAGAACTCTGCTTTTCACTCACGGACAAAGCATATTCAGTTGAGGTATCATTTCATTCGATCAGCAATGGAGGATGGTTTGGTAAAGTTGGGTAAGATTCACACTACCCAAAAAATTGTTGATATGCTTACTAAAATTGTAACCAGGGAGAAGTTGAGCTTTTGCTTTACTTCGGTTGGCCTTAAGGAGTAAAGTCATGTTATGAGAAACTTTCAGTCCTAGGATGTGGGGATGTTGCATCAATCTTGTCTCCAAGTGGGAGATTGTTAGGTAATGGAGCCAAATTGATAACAAGAAATTAATTACCATTAAATATTATTGGCAAGGTTCCAAGGCCATTATTGTTGGCGGAGTTCCAAGACCATTAAATATTGATGGGCAACGTTCAACAATAAGAACATGAACGGGATTCCAAGAGGCAATATTAAATATTTAATTACCAGTAAATATTTAAAAGAAAAAATATTGTAATAATTCTATATATTTGAGTATCTTGTTTATGGAAAATATATAGGATTATGTATCTCTTGTAGAGAGACAAGGAATCTTGGTGTAGAGCTTGATGCAAGGGTGTTTGCATGTTAAATTACTGTTAAAGTAATTGTGTGGAGATGTTGGTGTTTTGAAGAGGAATTTGCAATTGGTTGTGTTGCAGGATTACTCCCTTCAGATATTGTATTGGTGTTAATAATACAAGGACTGATAGTTTCTCCGTGGAGTAGGGTACACTGCCCGAACCACATAAATATTGTATCTCATTTGTGTGATTGTTTTTTTTTACACTGCTTAACTAAAGTTTAAACTGTTTTTCATTGTCACTGTTATAATTTATTTTTCTTGCATAGACTGTGTATTGTCTATACATGGTGAATTCCTAACATAAATTTTAAGGTGTACGAGAGTAGTAAAGTTTTTGGGTTTTAATTGAGGAGACCAAGTTCAAACCCCACTTGATACAAGAGGACACAGATCCCTCATAAAAATTCATTTTATATAAATTATATATATATATATATATATATATATATATATATATATATATATATATATATATGTTTTTTTTTTTTTAAATATAAGAAGGTCCAAGGTTCAAATCGTGGCGTGGGTGAGTGTGTGAGGGGGTGGGTGTGTGTTCATAAAAGAAAATTAAATATAATTTTTTTTTTACTTGATTAATGTGAAAAACTCCTACGACCAACACACAGGGCTAAGCAAGCTCTCCCCAACCATGACCCCTCCTAAAGCCGAGAGCTATGCTTATCAATAGGGAATTTAACACACACCTACCCCCTCACACACTTGCCCACGTTGTGATTTGAACCTTGGACCTCTCGAAGAAGAGCCAAAGCAAAATCCCAAAGAAGAGCCAAAGCAAACTCCTGAAGAAGAGCCAATATGCCCCTGAGACAAATATAAAATTATTATTAATTATAAGTATTTTAAATTATTATTAAAAATATTTTTTAAAAATAAATAATAAATCAATTTTTATGACCAGATGTTGTAGGTAAGTTGGAGAGGAGAGGGTAATCCTCCAAGGGAGGTCTCAGGTTCAAATCTCCATCCTACCAAAAACTTGAATTGGGTACCCAAAATCCAATTGATAATGTTGGTGCGAGTAGGACCGGATACGATTCCCGAATGACTTTGACGGTGTAAAACCCCTGGTCGTAGTCTCTCAGACCAAGACGACCCTACTTAATGAAGTATTTTAACAATAATTTAGATACTACCCAAACATTTTGATATTAGAATAATATCAAAATAATTATTTATATTAAATATATGTAAATTTCAAGCTGCAAGCTTCCAACAATGGTAAAGTTTTTGGGTTTTAATTTTTTAGACCTAAGCTCAAATCCCACTTGGTAAAAAGGAATGAGACCCCTCATAAAAACCCATGTAGAATTAAATTTAAACTTAATAAAAATATATAAATTTTTAATATAAAAATATTGTCCCATCGCGACAACACAACGGTTCACTCTCTGGTTCTCTACGAGAGATCTAAGATTCAAACCACAACATAGATGAGTGTGTGAAGAGGTGGGTGTATAAATTGCACATAACAAAAAATATTATTAATTATCCACGTGAGTGTGATCTACCGACAAGGATGCCACTTGCATTATTACTATATATATATATATAATTAATTATAAATATTTTAAATATAAAAATATTATAAATTTCCTACTTTGGGTGGGATTTTTTAAAATTTTTGGTTTAAAATTTTTGGTTGTCGGAATTTTTTTAAAAAAGTTATTGGTTTAAATTTATTTGTTTAGGTGAAATTTTTTAAAATTTCTGTTTTAAACTTAATGTGTTTTTTAATGTGTTTTTCAATTAGCTTATCTTTTGACCTTATGTTTAACCTGTTAACTTGATGTAAAAAGGTTTTAAGGTTTTGGGACCCTTTTAAAACCTACTTTTAATCTTTTTAATCAAATTTTTACCAATAAAAAAAAATATTATTAATTATAAATATATTAAATTATACATTAATATATTTTATAAAATTGAATAATAAAATCAATTTATATGAAAAGCATATTAATGAAGTATTTTATGAAATGAAAGATTTGAATTACGGGAGACCCAAATATGGTCTTATGGGACTTCAAATATGGAAGTACAATTACTCAAATCATATCATATGATCTTTAATCTCTTTGAGAAGGTTGTTCCTTCTACTGTTTATTTGGGTTAGCAATTCCTCAACTTTTTTTATTTTACTGTCTTCAAATAACTCTGATATAGACTCGTTCCCAAGTGTTTCTTTGTATTTGCCACGAATATCTGAAAAAAACTCGGATATTTATAGATGAAGTGTTCCTCTGTCTCTACTGCATGTGTTGTATAGAGTACATATCCTTTCTTCCCATTGTTCTTTGGGCGTTGTCCATCTTCCTATTTAAACCTGTGAGAGCTAGTCCTTATCTGAATGTAAAATTTAAATGATAACTCTAAAAAAAAATTAGATTAATCCATATTCAAAAATAGGAAAAATCTATGTAAAATTTAAATGAGACCATGATTTCAACCGATATGTTCTACTTCTTAAAAAACATTAATAAATAAAATTATGTTATAATTGCACGCAACATTTGCAAAGGTGATTCTTGTATGTCAATATGAATTAAGTCCTTTATAGGGATCTTGGGGAACAAATATTGTTATTAATTCTTTATAAGTTAGAAGCATTTCGTCCTTTTAAGTATATATTACAAAGTTAAATAAGGATGCTAGATTCGCCTCATCTTTTTGCAGCCATTTACAAATAATTTTTTTGGAAATGAATCTTTATAAATTTTATTTTTTAGACTATTTAAAAATTAAATCGAATAACTGAACAATCTCTTGCCAACTATCTACCGTAACTATTTACAAATATGAATTTAAAAATTTGAAGAGAGACATCCAACCCAATAACCTATCAACAAACTTTCGCCGCTAACAACATGTAGCTATTTACAAATATATATAAATCCTAAAGTTCGAAGAGGGAGAGGGTTAGAATCCAGGAGTCAATAATGAAAGGAATGAAAATATTCTCCTTGGGTATGAAAGTCTAGCAACTAAAAATAAATAATCAAGGTTAACAATGACTTTGTAGTTGGCCCAAAACCCCATGAAAGCTGGTGACTCGTTTTCAGTTTTCACAGTCATGGGATTACCACACTGGACAAAGACAGGCATTCACCTACCGTATTTCAAAATACTTCCAAAAGAAAAACAATTTCAAGAAATTGCACATAAGCCAACCAGAGAGGAGAGGTCATTTCAAACTTACAACAGAAGCACATTCATACTGTAAGTCCCAACATTGGATTGATCCTGAACGAGTATATACACATTGAAGTATACACAGTGGAAGTCTAGAAGATGAAGAAGTTGGTATATGGTGCCCAAATAACACTCATAGTGGTTTTCACATGGGCTATGTGGGGGCCCAACTTTGGTGTTCAAGGGGACATTGGTGTGAACTGGGGGACCATATCATCCCCAAGGCTCCCTCCCCACATTGTTGTGAAGCTGCTGCAGGCCAACCAGATTATGAAGGTGAAGCTTTTTGATACAGATCCCCTGGTTTTGCAGGCTTTGGTGGGTTCTGGTATTCAGGTAATGGTGGGCATTCCCAATGACATGTTGAGAACCATGGCGTCATCCCCTGCGGCAGCAGACATGTGGGTTCGTGACAATGTCACCAGATATGTCTTCAGAGGTGGAGTTGATATCAGGTCAGTGGTGTTTTGTTGGAAACTATTAGCTGGGGATTTCAGCCTTTTTCTATGAATTTATCATGTCTAGATATTATGTTTGCTAAATCTGCAGATATAGCTTATGAGAGTTTTGCTTCAGAGAAGCTAATGATGGAGATTATAGAATGAAAGGCCACCGCAGGAAAATCAGAGCATTAGATTTTCCTGGTTTGAGTGGAATCTTAGAAAAATAGGAATGTTGCTGCTCCATGATCTATAGGATCTTTGTTATTGCAACCTCTAGTTTGACAAGGTCATATATTTCTACCACCCTTTTCAGACCAGACCATGTTGGTGTATTGGATCACATTGAAACCTTTCTATAAGCCTGTTCTGTGAAATGGTTTTTTGTTGTTGGATTGATTTTTTTGGTTGATGAGATTATAGCTTGTTATCATCCATTAATGATCATGTTGGTTTTTGGGGCAAGAGTGTAATGTCTTTGAATGGTGGTCTGCGATTCTTTTTGT
The DNA here is from genome assembly GCA_028583015.1 of Wollemia nobilis. NCBI lineage: Eukaryota > Viridiplantae > Streptophyta > Pinopsida > Araucariales > Araucariaceae > Wollemia > Wollemia nobilis. Next base: position 5,051,563 of record JAQPPZ010000367.1, read on the forward strand.
TTTTTGTTTGAGCTGATGAGGCTCAGGGCTTGATTATCAACCCACATGTATTTGGGCTCTTAGATCAAGCTTGGTTCGGGAGAAATTCTAGAGTGGGGTAATATGCACCTGTTGCTGGAGATCAGGCGATTGCGGTGACCTGGGGATTAGACCTAATTGCCAGTTTATCTAGGATCTCTCCTTGATTTGATCATATCGTTATTTACAAGTAGTAGTACATCCATGGTAGTCTTCACCTTCCAAGATTATGCAGACCCTGGTGGCATAGTTGTGTAGTACATCCATGTTTGTCATTAGAACAACTGATCTGCAAGCATTGTTGAAGGCTGGTTCTGCCATAAGAGAGAAAGATGGAAAGATGTTTGTTCACCTTTAACAATTTCCTGAACACCAGGTGTTATCATGGGCTCCCCCAAAATTACCACAACTGACATATATCAACCCTAGAATGTTCTCTCTATGTTTAGCTATCACAAAAAGCCTAAATCCATAGACAGAGGGATTAATAAAGCTATGTCTGAGAAGAATTAACATTTGTACATATGGATCATTTGGATCCTATCTTATAGATGTTTCAAAAGTATATGTTTTTCAGACACAGTTTGCACATTTCAGGAGGATACCTAGCTCCATCAAAGCCCATTGCTTCCTTTTGTTTCAGCTTTTTGATAACCTCTTCCTTAGCTTGAGTACAAACTGAACACCGCACCTCTAATATAACAAACCAACCTGTCACTTCTGTTCATGAGAGGTTCAGAGATGTAAATCATTTCCCATTGTTTAATAGATTGGTAGTAGATCTATTGTTTACTAGGACTGGTAGCAGGTCTATTGTTTTTTTGGAGATTCAGCATGGTCCTTACCTCTCTAGCCATCTTTAGCTCTTACCAGCACTAAACATATATTTCCTATTTTCTTGCAGTCTCTTTGTCCATGCAGTACCTATTGTATGTTTAACTGGATTGCTTACTAAAATTGATTTTCTTGGGACCATGATTTAATGCTGTCCTGATGAGATAAAGTAGACAAGTGCTATCCTAATCACAAATCAAAAAATGCTCAAGTCTTTGACTTATCACAGTTTTTATAATTGACACTTGGATTTGATCTTTTCAAGTTTATTATTAGGTGCTTATTTCTTGACTCTTGAATGAATGGGTACAGGTATGTTGCAGTTGGCAATGAACCATTTCTTTCAAGCTACCAAGGGCAATTTCAAGAATTTGTACTTCCTGCGGTGGTCAATGTGCAACAGGTGTTGACAAGGGCAAATCTTGCAAGCCAGGTGAAAGTTGTTGTTCCATGCAATGCAGATGCTTACCAGTCTGACTTGCCTTCCCAAGGAGTCTTCAGGCCAGATGTGAGCCCGATTATGGTTCAGCTTGTGTCCTTTCTTAGTAAGAATGGTTCTCCTTTTGTGGTTAACATTTATCCCTTTTTAAGTCTTTATGGGAATGCGGAGTTTCCAGCAGACTATGCTTTCTTTGAAAATAGCACTCATCCAGTGGTTGATGGGCAGAACGTCTACACCAATGCTTTTGATGGAAATTTTGATACCCTTGTGGCAGCCTTGAATAGAATTGGCTTTGGTCAAATTCCAATCATTATTGGAGAAATTGGATGGCCAACTGATGGGGCCTTTGCTGCAAATATTAGCAATGCAAAAAGATTCAATCAAGGATTGGTGAACCATGTGCTGAGCAACAAGGGAACGCCTCTTAGACCCGGTGTTCCACCTATTGAAGTGTATTTATTTAGTCTACTAGACGAAAGCCAAAAGAGTGTTATTCCTGGAAATTTTGAAAGACACTGGGGCATTTATACTCTTGATGGTCAAGCCAAATACCACCTTGACTTGGGACAAGCTTCTAGAGAGTTGGTAAATGCTGCAAATGTCCCATACCTTCCTCCAAGGTGGTGTGTTGCAAATGCCAACCTTGATCTATCCAGTGCTCCAAAACATGTTCAACTTGCATGCTCACGTGCTGACTGCACAACACTTTTTTATGGAGGCTCTTGCAACGCTATTGGAGATGTGGGCAATGTTTCTTATGCTTTCAACAGCTACTATCAACAACAAGATCAAGCAGAAGAAAGCTGTTATTTCGATGGACTTGGAATGGTAACATTTGTGGATCCGTCAATTGGGGATTGCCGTTTCCTTATTGGAATTAGAGACTCCTCTGCTCCTGCTCTATATGATACTTTAAGGATTTTTCTGGCAGCTCAGTGGATACTTCTGATATGTTTGCTAACCTGTAGTTGTCTATGACTGTTTATTGACCTCTGCTTGTTGCTAATTCACAGCAATAAACATTCTACGCTTTGTTCTCTTCTCTATTTACAGACCATCCGATTTTGCAACTACCAATTTACCCTAGCAAGGATAAGGCTATGTAACTCTAACTTTTTAAGGAGTTTTAATCCTATTTTGATGAACAGCTCCCTGAGACTGCCCATGTGACCTTCCCTAAATGCCTGAGCATTTGACAGAGGTCATCTGTAAGATTGCGAATTCCTGTGGTAATGATAAAGGAAACTGGTAGTGGACTGAATATGGATAGTCCATGTGTATTTGAATCCTTACCTTTGAATCTCTTTAATGTTGGATTCCTCTTGTTTGTAATTCCATTTTTCATTTTACAGTTTTATCAAGGATTTTATTTCTTCCTTAGGAAGGTTTCAATAGGGCTGCAAATGAAGGGTTGTACAGAGAAGTTGAACTTGAAGGAGGCATTCTATCATAGGAAGGCATTCTTTATAAAGTAAAAGAATGCTTTTTAGGTCCTAGTCCCTTGGCACTAGCCAGATTTTGTAATCCTCTGATAACATGTTCACTTTATATTATATTACAGAAATAAATTCAAATTCCGAACCTTTTGTTGGTTTATCAGATGACTTTTGATCATAAGGAAGGGTTATGAAACAAACTTGGGATTATGTCTATCAAGGCTTTGAACTTGTATCTTTGCTCCTTAAAGCCCTGTTTGAACTACTGGATCAAGTTGGCAAAAGAAAAACAATCAAGCTAATGGTTAGTATTTCTCTATTTAAAAAGAAAAAAATCTACTAATGATCTTAACAGAGACGTAATCCTGCTTTGGAAGTCTTTAAGTGATAATATAATAATGCATGCAGCCATTGCTATGAATCACATAGAGTCGTTAAATGAACATTAGAGAACTTATTCTTAAGTTTGTTTTATTAGTTTTCAAACAAACTAAAATACACATAGATCAACATACTTCATAATTTGTGGTGCCTGTAATTTGGTTGGCACAAAAGATACATGTATAACTATACCACTAGATGTCAAAAGTGAAGATCCCCCATATTGAATTCTTTCCCATGAGGCTAGTTGCACACAACAAGGCATTTTTAAACAAGAGCTATGTAGTGGTCAGTTTCTCCTTTAAAGCTATGAAATGGAAATGGTAATATTAAATGTAATTTGTGTAATTTATTATGAATTTTATAGTGTAATAATGGTAAATGAATTTGATTGATTTTTAATTGAGTTATTATAAATGATTAAATTTGATATTTAATAAAATATTTGATTGGATGATTCCCTTAGTTGTTTTTTTAAATGGTTGAGAGCAGGAAATCTCAGGTGCAGGATGGCAGTAAGGAGATGCAGGTTGGAGCATCAGATGATGGATCCTTGGAATCCTTTGTCAGTCACGGGTTAACGGATGGTAAGGTGGATAGTGGGGCCCCGCTCTAGGGACACCCTTTCGATCTGGGTGCGTCCTTTGCCTCAGTAGTGGTGGCAAGTGGCCCTAATCTAGCTTGTCGAAGGTTTCTTTTGACCTTTCCCCAGTCTCAGGTGAAATCCATGTTCCCAGTACTCTCATTGCTTCCATTATGAGCAAAGGGTCTCGAAATTTGGATGGAAAACTTTAGGGTAGTAGACCCTCCTTGGACTCTCTCATGAGATGGGTGATTTCCAAATGGCAGTCGCAGGGCTCTATGAATATCATAGTTGTTACCAAATCTTTTTTATTGTTAAATTGAATTGCGAAGAGGATTCCAAGCGTATCCTTGGATGGGGGGCTTGGTTTTACAAACAACGAGGTCTCTTCCTGCGTCAATGGAGGGTAGACTTTGATCCCAACACCCAGAAAGTAAACCTTATGCCCCTCTGGGTTAGACTTCCAGGTCTTCTGTATCATCTTTGGCACAACGATATATTAAGGGCAGTGGCCAAGGCCATTGGGAGCCTGGTGGTGATTGACCCAGCTACCAGGGCCAAAAATAGAATGGTGTATGTACGTTTGTGTGGCATGGCAAACCCAAAAGCCGCCCTTTCGAACTTCATCAAATTGGTTGCAAACGTCGGCACAAGGGTTCAACCACTAGAGTACGAAAACCTTTCATTATGGTTCTCTACTTGTAACAAGTTTGGCCATGTGGCAGCTCGTTGTCCCTCCAAGCCCTCCCATGCAAGGAAGGGTGGGAAGAATTGGTGAGCCATTCAAGGTAAGGACATTGAAAGGCCTCCTTCACAGTCGAAGGATCCAAAAAGTTCCCATCTTTCAAACAATTCAGGGTCAAGTTCTCTCCCTAGGAGGGAGGAACACTTAGATGACTCAAAATAGATCGAATAGGTGGTCAAGGAGATGCCTCACAGTGATCAGCCTTTGATGTCTTTGAAGATACCTGAAATCCTCTAGGATATTGGTGAGGGTGGCTCCCTGCCAAGGAACTCCCTTGCTGAAGCGACTCCTTCAGTGACCCAAGTAAGTTCCTTGGTGGATCCTCCTGCAATCCCTTTTCCTGTTAAAAACTCCTTTGAATGCATTAACTTGGGTTTTGAAGACTCAGTCCCGGGTGAGAAACAGTTACCCTTGTCTTCCCCAGGTCAAGGGGAGGACGTTTTATCCTAGAAAGTGTCCCCCCTTAAAACGAGAAGCCAGAAGAAATATATGGATGTAGGGGTGGAATGTAAAGTGGGGAGACCCCCAAATAAATCTTGCCGAGCTTGAGAAGCCAATGTTAAGATGGTAGATGGAACCCAAACCCTATTAAACTTAGATTTTTTTAAGGATTAGGGGGGTAAACAGTTGAAGATCGAATCCTTTTGTCACTTAGCCCAATCCTCTGGGAGCAAAAAAATGGTGATGGGTAGCCGCAAATGGAAGTCATTTCATGGAATATAAGAGGTCTCAATGGGACTTCTAAACAAAGGGTGTTAAAATTCCTAAGAAAAGAGATTTGCTCGGCTATTTTGCATCTCCAAGTAACCAAAATGGAAAGCAACAAATTTGTTTCAATCAGAAATTTGGTTTGGAAGGAAGCGAAGGTGGTGGCTAACTTAGCAATAGGGGCTTCGGGTGGTTTGGCTTGTTTCTAGGATCCGATTAGGGTCTTTGGTTCAGTCCTGTCTATCTCAGATTGAGTTATTAACATGCTTTTTTTTTGTAAGGAAACTGGCACTAGCTAGGTGATGACTAATATTTATGCATCCAATTCCAGAATTGATAGAGACCATTTTTTGTTCTCTTTAGCTTGCATGAGAGATGTTTTTAAGCATGAGGCTTGGATCCTTGTAGGGGATTTCAACACTCTATTATACTAGTCGGATACAAAAGGGGAGATACCTCCTTTTCAAAAGGGATGGATGAATTCGCCACATTTGTTCACCACTAAGAACTCATGGACTTAAACCTCAAAGGATCCAGATTTACCTAGAGTAATCAAAGGATAGGGGATCATCACATTCAAATCAGGCTAGACCGAATGTTAATTTCTAAAGAGGTTGTTCTCTTCTTTGGAGATGTGACCCTTTGCACACTTCCTAAAGTGGGGTCTAACCACAATCCGTTGCTTTTGGAAAAAACTCCTCCCTCACCATATTTCCTAGACCATTTTGGTTTGAAGTCACGTGGTTCTCTCACCTTGAGCTTGGGAACCACATTAAGGAGTGGTGGTCCTCAGATTTTCTAGGCTCGCCCATTGAGAAGGTGGCCTCCAAGCTCAAGTTTATAAAAAAGAATCTTAAAAGCTAGAAAAAATAGGTTTTTGGAAACATCTTCAAGACAAAAATAGAGCTTAAGAGTCAATTGTAGGATATTCATAACTTTGTCGAGGTGAGCTCTTTATCCAATGAGGTCAGATCTAAGGAGCTAAAGACCCTGGCTGATTTCCACAATGTTCTAAGTAGGGAAGAGTTGTTTTGGAAACAAAAATCTAGATCCCTATGGCTAAAAGAGGGAGATAAAAATACCAAATTCTTTCACACCTCGACATTGAGACATAGAGGCCATAACAGAATCAAAGAAATCTTCAAAAATGATGGGATCTCAACTAAGGATATCTTTGAAATTAAAATGAAGCAATTGATTTCTTTAGTTCTTTCCTTTGTAATCAGGTTGCTGGTGATCCTAAAGCCAAAGAGAACCTCTGAAGGAATATCCTAAACCTGGTCTCAGATCTCACGAATAATTCTGAAGGCTTGAAAGCTTATAGTCTAGACGACTTTCTCCTGGTTTTCTTCCAGAGGTTTTGGCCTATTGTTGGTAAAGATATTTGCATTGCCTTGAGAGATGTCCAATCTTCAACGGTGATCCCAAGGGATATCAACTCCACCTTTTTAGTCCTCATCCCTAAGTCAGTAGGGACCAATAAATTCATTGATTTTCGGCCCATTAGTTTGTGCAACACTATCCTCAAGTTTGTTACCAAGTTGTTGGCTAACAGGTTTAAACCTCTTCTCCCCACCTTATTGATCCTGCTCAAAATGGCTTTGTGCCTAGTCACTAGATTCTATATGGGGTTATTGTTGTTCACGAGCTCCTTCATTCAATGGATAAAAGTGGTAGAGCAGGGGCTTTCCTCAAATTAGACATAAGTAAAGCTTATGACAGTGTTTCGTGGGATTTCCTATTGAAGGTTCTGAGGAGATTTGACTTCAATGAGCATTGGATTGACCTTATCAAGATGTGTTTCTTCGATTAATTTTCTATCTTGATTAATGGCTATTCGGTAAGGTACTTTAGCAATTGCAGGGGCATTCACAAAGGATATCCCTTATCCCCCTTCATTTTCATTTTGATGGCGAAGGCTTTGGGTCGCTCCATTTTAGCTAACTCTGATATTGTGGGCATCAAACCTACCCTGAAGTATCACCAATTCATAGGTGACACGCTACTATCATTTTTGGCTTCTATCCCTCAGGCTCGTTCAATTAAATCTATCCTTTGATCATTTGAAAAGGCAACAAGTTAGCATGTTAGTTACTTGAAAAGCAAAATATTTTTTCTTGACACCCTTATGGTCAGACATAGGAAGATTGCCAATATACTTGACTATGAAATGGCAGCACTGCCCTTCACTTACCTTGGAATACCTTTCTTCAAAGGGTACTATAAACCAGATCTTTGGAAACTAGTGGTAGAAAGGATTCAATCAGGTCGGGAAAGCACTGCTGGTGAAAACATCCCTCCATAGCATACATGTTTTCTTCATATCCCTGTTTCAAATGCCTGGGAAAATCATTCAAAGAATTGAAAAATCTAGAGAGACTTTCTATGGTTTGGGTCTGAGGATAAAAATAGATTTAATTTGGTGGCATGGGATCAAATTTGCAATAGTAAAGCTTGTGGGGGACTGGGCTTAAGGAAGACTTCCTATATGAACAAAGATATGACTGCCAAACTGGGTTGGAGACTTGTTCAAAAGGAAGGTGTTGAATGGATCAATATTGTCAAGGCCAAGTGTATGAGTTTGGAGAACGAGTTCCTTCTCACTCCTATTTTGGTCTCGAGCTCAACCTTATGGAAGAATTTAAATAAAACGAAAGATTTACTATCCAAATGGGGGCAATGGTTGATGGGGAATGGCCAAAGTATTGACTTCTGGAATGACCCTTGGTTGTTGGATTCCCTACAGTATCCTCCCTTGAATTGGTAATTGCTGAAGAATCCTTCAAAAGATTGTTTGGTTCCAAATTGGTGGACTTTATTGTGGCTTCCCCAAATTGCAAGAAGTGGAGATCTCTAAGTCACCCTCATCTTTCACAGGAGGAAAATAATGCTCTCAAACCTATATCTGACCTTCTAAATATTTACATTCTTAATATGGATGATACTTTATGTTGGAAGGCAGAATCCTTTGGCTTCTTTTTGATTAAGTTTACCTTTAACTTGATTGTGAATTTGGGCCCTCATTGGTTTCCTTACCACCTGGTTTGGCATAAAGGTTTGATTCCTAAGATTAACATTTTCCTCTGGTTGGTAGTGTGTTGGTCAGATATCTACCTTAGGTAAGGGTTTGTCTAGTTATGTGCCCTAGACCTTACCAACATTGAAAGGCCGAGAAGAAGAAATGCCTCCCGTGCCAATATCCAGAGATGGGTTGGTTCCCTTGCTATTCTATCTGGGGGGTTGAGATTAGAGAACTAGAAAGAAATGTAAATGACTGAAAGGAATGGGAAATATGGTCACAGGTCGGATAGAACAGGGGTGATGGGCTAACAACACGATAACTTAACTATATATTGAATCAAATAACCATTTAATACAAATGCTAACAAAAATTAAAACTGAACATCTACCATGCATAATCTCTAGGGCTACTCCAGAATTCACGTTTTACCAGAAGCTAAATCCAGATACTAGAATTCAAGCCTATAGATAAACCAGAGAATTTTAATAGAATATAAGCAATAGAAGACATAAACACAATCAGAAGTCCAAAGTTAGAGCCAGACACTATTTTAATTTATAGCAGAATCTAAGTTACAACAATCTTCTAGCAAACACCCATCATTTTACAATAAAATAGCAGGCTTATATAGAGAATTATGCCGCTTGAAAATTAAATGCACACCCACTAAACATCGTGGTGGTAGAGAAGATAAGATTTACAAGGAGAAATAGTTATGAAATAGTAGGCGGGCACAAACCGAAACTGATGACTCCTCGAACGTAACTGAATATCTTCAATGTTCTAATAGGTCCATTTGGTGGTGCTGTCTCATTGGTTGTTGGAGCCACCCTGGTAAAAGATAAGGTTCTACATCTTTAGAATGTCAGGTTTGGAAGCTTCCTACTGACTGCACATCGTACGACTGAGGAGAAGCACCCAAAATTAGTTTAAATATGAGGAAATTGAACTAATCCACTTGCCGCCTTGGGAGTAGAGCATATTTTAAAAATTCAACCGGTCTTGCACACTCCAGACATTGTGCCTTAGTCTTGCACACTCTAGACAGTGCGCCTTAGTCCTGCACACTCTAGGCGCTGCATCTTAGCCCAGTGCACTCCACATGGTGTGTCTTAGTCCTACGCACTCCAGATGGTGCGCCTTAGCCCTGCACACTCCAGATGGTGCACCTTAGTCCTGCGCACTCCAGATGGTGCACCTTAGCCCAATGTAGCCTAGACGGTGCACCTTAGTCCTATGCACTCCAGACAGTGCACCTTAGCCCAGTGTACTCCAAACAATGCACCTTAGTCCAGCACACTCCAGACAATGCACCTTAGTCCAGCACACTCCAGAAAATGCACCTTATCCTAGCGCCAGATAATATGTCTTAGTCAAACGTACTCCAAACAATGCATCTTTCTTACCTACACTTAGTCATTTTTTATGTCGAAGTTGAGCGCTGCACTTTGCCATTTTAGTAAGTATTGCGCTTTGCTGGTAGTGCATTCCTCAAACTAGGCTTATCTATTTTGTCCCAATACTGGGATGCGCTCTTCCTTCTCTATGGGGCCAAATTGCATCAGGGGACCTGGCATGAGACACCATCACCATCGAAAGGAGGATTTTCTTGCATGGTCGGTAGACAAAAATAATGGAAAGCTGAATATACACCATGTTGCAGAAATGACATCTCTGATGGCTCACAGGGAAATTGAGCTTGCCTCAATGTCAATCCTAGACCTTATTCATTGGGTTCAGAGTCATAATCGTTATCACTTTATGAATGTTCACTGGTAGCAGCTGACTCTTCACTCGATTCTTCTTTTCTTGTTTCCTCCTCTTCTTATTGGGACTCACTGAGTTGCTCTTAGTCGCACCTTGGTACCTCATCTTGGTGCTCATCTCCCTCATCCTAAGGCTCTTGGTATGCGTCTTTTTGGGGCCCATGGCTTTCACCTTGTCCTTTATTCTGAGTGGGGACCTCTTCCTCCACATGAACTTCTTCTTGCACCTTATCTTCTTCATCCTGAGGCTCTTGGCCTACATCCTGTTGGGGCTCAAGGCTTTCGCCTTGGCCTTCTTTTCGAGTGAGGACCTCATCTTTCGCATGAACTTCACCTTGCACCTTATCTTCTTCCTGCGCTTGGATTTCTCCTTGCGCTCTATTTTTTGCTTGTTGTTGGGGAGGCTCGAATGTCGTGAGCTCATCAAAAATATGGCTACAGGTTGCCTGGACTAGGCCCCAGTCATCCTTGTGTATTATCTCATGCTTCTGGATTTCTTGAATCAGATACCTAAACCTTTCAAGCTTGCGAATGTCAGTGTAATTAAACCTCTCGTTGAGGTTGATGAGGCAAACTTCCATCAATGTGAACCTGGTCATACATTGCATGACCTGAAGCTCAGTAATGGGCTCCTCCCAACTGTCAATTTCTAAAGTATCGCTTTCAAAGGAGTACCAAGATGACTACAACTCTTCTTCTATTAAAATGCAGTCCATTTCATCAGTGAAGCTTGGGAAACCATTTTGCGCCAAAGTCTCAAAGTACATTAGACAAAGCTTTCTTTCCCTCTCAAACCTATCTATCAGATCTCGAGCCTTTCGGGCTACCTTGAACCTCTTGAAGAAAGACCTCAATGTTATGCATGTGGTTTCCCATGATCGAGCAAGGTCACTCATCGAGGCGAGTTGAATGCCTTACCTATCTAGGGTTTGCACTTTCATGGCTACCTCTAGCCATTGGTCAGCGTCCGCCTCAGCCTCCTCCACAATAAAAATGTCGTGGGAAATTGTTTTGTAGCTCTAAAATTCTCGCACTCCTTTCCTTCAGGCTAATGGATCCATGCCTCGAAGGGGAATGGGAGAATAGTAGGTCTACACCTCGAAGAGAGACACTTGAGTTCATGTCTTCTTTGGTGATTTTTTGACGAATTGTTTAGGGTTCACCAGGAAACATTTCTTGGTAGTTTCCATGCCTAGGTTTGGAGTTTGTTTGATGTGTTCTTTTTAAGTTCTCACAATCACCTAGTTTTGGCCAATGCAACTAAACTATGCTAAATGCAATTCAATTTTCAATGAATACAACAGACAATAGTAAACAGAGGAAAATCTAATGCAAATGCTTAATTATGAAGGAATTTGACACTCTTACTCGGTCCGAAAGTCTGATGAAGATTTTGTTTCTTGTTGCAGGCAAGATCGTATGCTGTAGGGTCAAGATCGTATGCTACAGGTCAAGATCATATGATCGATCAACGATCGACAGATCCGATCATAGCAAAAACCTACAGTTTCATAAGTACAGTGTAGAAAATAGAAAATGTAGTATGCTATAGACTCTATTGAACAGAGATTAGATCATACAAGACTTATTGAATGTAGTACTAAAAGGAATTAACATGTATATGCATTGAACTATGTGAAGTATGCAATTGAATACAAATTGGTGAACTCCAAGAATGATGATAATAAAATTATATTCTATATGAGATAACAAATGATAAATGTGATGTAAAAATGCAAATTGGAAGCTACAGGGATGCAAACCAGAGCTTGGAGTTGCCCCCAAGTGACCTATAGGTGAGATCATAACTACAGAGCAAGATCGTATCTACGATCGCAAGATCGTATGCTACCAGGGCGAGATCATATCCACGATCACCGATCGTATCCTCCGATCCTACAGAAAAATAATAAAATAACAAGGGCTAATGTAAAAATTAAGTGACTAAAATGCGGAATTATATCGATGAGTTAGGAGGAATTCGAGGGGGAATGCTTGATTAAATAGGCTAAACCAATAGGTGAAATTAGGCTAAAAACAAAATAGGTTGTAACTTCTTCCAAGTTGGGACTGATCGGTGGATCCGATCCCGTAACTGCCACATAGTTGGATAGGTAAGGACAAAAAGTATTATAACTTGTTTGTCACTTTGCCAAACTGAGCTTTTCTATTTTGGGACAAGATCGTACGTACGATCTGAGAGATCATATGTATGATCGAGAGATCGTAATACGATCTCATCCATTTGGACCTGATCTCGCCAGGAAAGCGCAAAAATTGAGGCAGCTAGTTAGGAAGTTGTTTAATTTAATTTTTGAATGTTTTTGACTTTAATGCAAATTATTATGGGTCAATTTTAGGGTGTTACATTTTACCCCCTCTTTAGCGCATTTTTGAAAAAAATGCGTTAAAGAAGAGAACGACACACTTTACGAGAAAGCCAAAATTTATTGCAATTTTTTTAAGATTTGAGGTTTTTATTGCAAGTTGTTTTAAGTGTGATACCCCCTTCGAGTTTTTATGCCAAATCCTTCGTTTGGAGAAAAACTCAAAATTTTTATTTTTAAGGGTAAAATAAAAGTAGAAAAGTAGAATTAAAACTTAATTCATTTGTTATTTGTCATTTGCTATTTTGGAGCTCTGGAGAAAACTATGGCAGAAGTTCCCCATCACACCGATTTGGTTAGAGCAGGAGACGGAGCTCTCAGGGTAAGTGTTTTTCACTCTTTTAGCTTAGATTTTTCATATTTTTTGCTTTAATTTTATTTAAATTTGGATTTTTAGGGCACGACTACCATCATGCGACCCTAATTGCAAGATCATAACGATCTTGCAAGATCATATCGATTTTACGATATCATATTATATGATATCGATAAAATCGATACGATCGAGGAGAATACGATATCACAAAAATCGATACGATTTTGAACAATTTGATACGATTTTGCACATTTTGATATGATTAGCTGATTTTTAAATCTGATCACTAATTTAATTTTTGTTGCTTTGTTTTATTGATAGATACCAGAGCTAAAGAACCGAGAATGGAGATATGCTAATCTCCAGGCTGATTTGGGTGCTCTCTCAGTTGATGAGAGAACTTGCTTAGAGGTAGTGGGACTGAGACATGTGGTAGAAATGCCACAAATTCTAGTGGACCTAAGATTGCTTACAACTCTCACAGAGAGATGGTACCCAGAGTCTTCATGCTTTCGACTACCGATAGGGGAGATGACCCCTACACTAGAGGACATCTAGAGGATTCTTAGGGTGCCTATCAGGGGCATGTTTATAGTGACATCTAGAAACAAAGGCCAGGCACTAAGGAGGTTGATGGGAGACCCTAGATTTGATCTGAAGAAGGGTGGGGTCAGCATAGATAGGCTCAGGGAGATAGAGGGAGTTTCCCATTTGATAGTTTTATTGAGTGGCATCATGGGAGGCCTTGTATTATGCCACCTCAATGGATGCCACCTACCATGGACCTTAGCAGAGGTGATCTATGATATGCGAGATCAGAGTACATGGTTTTCCTAGGGCCCATTCCTTCTCTACAGGCTATACATATTTCTACATCGGGTAGTCTACAAGGGGGTAAGGGACTAGTCCTGACATCTTTCCTATAGGTATGGTGTTGGGAGCATATAGCTATCAGATGACCTATAGGGCTTCCTTTGGCTCGAGTAGGAGATGACCAACTTAGGGTGGAGGAGGATAGACCGAGGATATTCTACTAGCCTATACAGAGAGGGCATCAAGGATGGATTAGCCTTGATGTAGTGAGGTGACTCATTGATGAGTTACTAGTTGAGGATATCAGGTGGAGACCTTAGAGGGAGATACCAAGGTGGGGAGAGGATGCATTTGAGTTGGCTTGCATCAGGTGAACCATTTGGCTATGGATGGACCAAGGGGAGCTGGAGCTATACCGCATGGATCGAGTGATGCACCAGTTTGGGTTACAGTAGGACATTCCATGGTATAGGAATATCACTTACTCTAGGGTGACATGGGATCACACTACTATTAGTGGTGCTCCTAGCATGGCTAAGTTTCTGGACCCTAAGCTAGATGATGAGGTACTACCCATAGTAGATGGGGATGATATTAGGGTTATAGATAGGTACCGATAGTGGTACACCTACATTCACCCTACCTGATTGACTACACCAAGGAGTGTAGTATAGTAGGTAATTGAGTGGGTTTTAGATAATGATGTACAACCAGCTAGAAATAGTAGTCTGAGACACAGGTATCCTCTAGGAGAGAGGGTCCTCATACTAGGGGTGGATCAAAGTCGATTGAGGACATCTAGGTCAGGGAGGGCTACTGGGATAGGGGAGATGTCTAAGGAGGAGAGGAGAGCCTCTTCTCAATGGATGGGGGATGACAGGATGGAGGAGGAGCATGTAGTATCTCCTCAATAGGAGTTTATACCTGAATTGCCCAAGAAGGGCATCATGATAGAGGAGGTAGGGGAGAGAAGTGAGATGGTGGCTCTAGGTGGAGAACATGAGTCTTAGAGCTCGTTAGTTCAGAAACTAGAGTAAGAGGAAATAGCTTTGAGGACTCAAGTATAGACTCTATAGATGGTGGATACGAGTTTGAGGACTCGGGTGCAGACTTTGGAGACCAAGGATGCAAGTCTAAGAGTGAGGATTTAGACTCTAGAGGTAGAGCTCACATAGGCATGAGCTGTGACTCAGGAGTAGGGTAATGACTTCTTCCTAGTCAGGAGGATCAAGGAGGAGTCGATTAGGGGAGGAGCTAGTGTGGTCTATACAATAGACTACATTTTACTAGACCTTATACTTTATGGTGGTACCTACAGAGTAGAGATAGGCTATGCCTCCTGATATTATAGGTCCTATTCACATAGGATCATCATCTCGCTCTACTACTAGGGTGACTTCCTCTAGGATGATGATAGTAGGGGGATAGTTTCGACCACCACCACCCCCTGGTAGAGATGATGATGTTGCAAGATCTAGAGGCTCAAGAGGAGTTTAGGGTGGGCTTACTAGACATATTTTTGTACTATATCCTTAGTGATTGAGTATGCCAATTTTTGAGGATTGTGGCATACCAGTCCGACTCTATTTTGTATATAGAATTTAAATATATATATATTGATCCTCTTGTTCTATGTGACTTTGTATGATTTGATTGCATTTGATTGTATGATGTTTAAATTTCTTTATAATCATGCTTTCTTGTTTTTAAATATTTTGATCATGCTTAAAATGAAAGAAAATAATTTGAATTTTGTAGATATGTTTTTGAAAAGATGTTTTTGTATGATGATGGAATTAATAGATTAGCAATGTTCCTCGAAGGATGTTGTGTTGTTATATGACCGTTGATGGAGATCAATGCTCGCTAGGTCATGAAGTGAATCCTATTGTGAGGAATTTTGTATTGCTAATAATAGAAATGTTTTTGTGGGGCTCAAGAGTAATCTTGAGGCTTACGATGATTAAAGAAGATGTTTGATTTTGTTTTTGAGAAAATTTGATTTTTAAGAAATATTTTGATAAGGATTATTGTTTATGAAAATAATGTGATTTAAGCATGAAAAATTGGGAAGGATGACTTGCGCTAGGCATAGAATTCCTAGTGTGAAAATTTTGAGGACAATAGTTACTAAGAATTATACCATCATCGCGAAGTCAAAAATGCAATGCATGATAATATGAAATTGTTTATTCTTAAAATATAAATTGATATGAAGCAAATCATCGTATCACATATTTAAGAAGATTGACAAATATGAAATGTTTTAGACCTAAAAATTGAGAAATATGACTTGCGCTAGGCATAGAATTCCTAGTGTGAAAATTGAGAAGAATAATTACTAGGAATTATACCATCATCGTGAAGTCATGATGCAATGCATGATAAATGATTTTGGACTACAAGTTCTTTTTGAATAAGTTATTTTTGGATATTTTGAAATTTTTATGTAATGAATGAATAATGATAAACTAATGTTGTCCAACAAATTTCAAAGAAATATTTTAACTTATTTCTAAGACAAAATCAAATTTATCAAGAACCAGTGTGTGATAAGTGAGTTCATTATCCATATTGATTTGACACAATGATACAAAATCTCTCAAGGATCAAATGTGTGTGCTTGTGAAATTGATTTACCGATTTTGAGTAAGGTAGTGATACAAGCAAACTTTTATGAACCAATGTGTGTGCAAGTGAAATGTTCATTAACCATGATTTTGTGCATGCCATTGTACCGAACTACTATGTAAGTCAAGTTACCAAAAGCTAGCTAATCCACAAGCGGACATTGGTCTGTACAAAATAAGGTCGCTAATGTGACAGACATATCACCATGTGAAAGGGATTACCCAAGGCCAAGTGGGTTGGGCACAAACCACCTGTTATGGGGCTTACCTCATGGCTTTCGAATAACTGAGGAATTCCAAGGATTCAAGCTCACTACCCCCTTCTTTTCTTCTGATTTTTGGAGTAGGGATTCTTGTCCATTTTTGAACAAGGGGATTTTATTGCTTTTTCTTTTCTTTTCTTTTTTCTTTCTTTTTTTCTTTTTCTTTTCTCTTTTTTTTTTGGGATACTTGCCCAGATTAGACGTAGAGCAAGGGATTTTATTCGGGTAGGGGGGAGCTTGTCCTTTTGCCAATTCTTAGTATTCTAGACCATGCGCATAATAGGATAGCAAGGGAAACTTTTCGCTTAAGGAACTAAGACTACTATGTAGTATCCTTTTTGAATTTGCAACAAATCATTTTTAAGATGTGAGAATGTGTTCTTGGTTCAAGAAGTAGCAAGATCATTTCCCAAAACTCAAAATTTTATTTAGTGAAGTAATAGTGCTTTTCGATACAAGAGAGATTTATAATCAAAGTGATGAAATCAAAATTATTAAAGATGTAAATTAAGTGCATGGTTCAAGATAAATTTTGAATTTTATCTGAAATAAAATAAAATATAACTTGAATTTTGGAAAACAACACACACTGATGCAAAGAATAAGAGTTTAACAATTTGAAATATTTTTGGAAATTTTCATGTTTTCTTGATTTTTTTGGTGTTTTGATAATATGATAATTGCAAACTAAATGATGAAGAAGTTATTTACAAGTATGTACAGAAATGGAATTTTTGTTTTATGCATAATATCTTTTGAGATGCATGATATTCATTGGCTCCTTAAGATATTTTCCTTCCAAGGTAGCCAAGCGATATGCACCTGATCCAAATTTAGCAGTGATGACAAATGGTCCAAGCCAATTAGGTTGAAATTTACCTTTTAAATATTTTCTAGCATTTGTATTTTTTTTATTTTCTTTGAGTACTAAATCACCAATTTCAAAAGATCGACTATGAACTTTCTTGGCATATGATCTTTTGAGTTTGTCTTGGTAAGAGCGAAGATGCTCTAGAGCATGAATACACTTTTCATCTAGAAGTTCCAACTGACTTAGTCTGCCAACACGATATTCATCCCCTACTTCAGCATCCTGAAGTAAGAGAGCTAGAGAAGGAACTTCTAACTCAAATGGAAAAACTGCTTCAACACCATAAACCAAGACAAAAGGTGAGGCACCTGTAGGAGTACGAACACTAGTTCGATAGGCCCACAAGGTAGGATATAATTGCATATGCCAGTCATGACCTGATTTATTAACCAATATTTTTAGGATTTTGATTAAGGTTTTATTAGAAGCTTCAGCCTGGCCATTTCCTTGTGGATAATAAGGAGTAGACCATCGATGTTGAATTTTATATTTTTGACATAATTTCTTAACATCTTTGTTCTTAAAGCATGTTCCATTATCAGAGATGAGATTTGATGGAATTCCAAATCTACATATGATTTGATTAAAGATGAATTTAGACACTTGAACTCCTATGCAAGAAGCTAATGGCATAGCTTCTACCCACTTTGTAAAATACTTTATTGTTGTTATGATAAATTTATGACCATCAGAAGAAATAGGATTAATTTTACCAATAATATCTAAACCCCATTTAGAGAAGGGCCAAGGAGATGATATAGCTTGAAGTTCTTGAGTAGGAGCATGAACAAGGTCTGCATGTCTTTGACACTTGTCACAATGATGCACATAATCATTAGCATCCTTTTCCATGGAAGGCCAAAAATATCCCATTCGAAGGAGTTTCTTAGCAATGGCACTTCCACTAAAGTGTCCTCCACAGGATCCATCATGGGCTTCACTTAAGGCTTTCTTAGACTCTTCTAGATTGAGACATCTTAATAGGATACCTTCAAAAGATATTTTGTATAAGGTATTACCAACAATTACAAAGTGAACAACTCACTTACGTAATAGCCTACATTGGTTTCTATCTAATCCTTCTGGGAAGGTTCCATTTTGAAGAAAATTAAAGATATCTATATACCAAGGTTCTGGGGTTGTTTCATTAATCAAAAACACATCTAATGGTTCTAGACATGACTTAGAGGAAGTTGGCTCTTGGAGTTGGTGAATAATGATAGTAGCATACTCATCATCCAACTCCAAAGGTAACAAAGAGGTAGCAACAACCATGGCATCAACAACATGGTTGCTAGTGCGAGGGATGGCTTCTAAAGTTACTTTCTCAAACAATGAAATAAGCTTAAGAACATACTCCTTATAAGGATGGAGTTTCTCATATCATGTCTGATAAACTTCATTAATTTGATTTATCACAAGCTGAGAATCTCCAAAGACTAATAAAACTTTAATTTTTAAGGCTAAAGTGGCTCGTAACCCAAGGATTAGAGCCTCATACTCTATAGTATTATTAGTACAAGAAAATTGTAATTTGAAAGACAAAGGAATAAGGTGCTTTTGTGGAGATATTAATATAATACCGACACCTGCACCACTCATGCATCTAGCTCCATAAAAATACAAAGACCATGACTTAGACAGATCTTCTTCTAAGTTAAGGCACTCATCAAGAAATTCTATAGTTATAGGATGAGTAGATTCTAGAGGTGCAGCAACTAATTGATCAGCTATAACTTGGCCTTTAATATATTTTTGGCTGATAAATGTAAGTTCAAACTCACTTAGAGCAAGAACCCACTTAGTTGTGCATCCTGACAAGTAAGGTCTACTCATCAAGTACCTTAATGGATCAGACTTAGCAATAACAAATGTTTTCTGACTGAGCATATAATGATGCAACTTTTGCGTAGAAAACACAACTACCAAACAAATATTTTCTAATGGAGTATAATGGGTTTCATAACTTATTAATGTTCTACTTATATAATATGTGGCTCGTTCTTTCTTTTCATCATCAATTTGAGCCAACATAGCTCCAAGTGCAAGTTCCAAAGTAGAAATATATAAAATAAAAGGACAATCAGGTCTAGGAGGAACAAGCACTGGAGGAGTAAGAAGATATTATTTAAGACTCTCAAAAGCTTCTTGACATTCCTTATCCCATTGGAAGGGGATGTTTTTCTTAAGTAATTTAAGGAAAGGTCATGTTTTATCTGCCAACTTATCAATGAAGTGATGGATAGACTGTAATTTACCTTGTAAACTTCTTAATTCTGATATGTTTTTAGGTGGTGGCATATCAAGGATAGCCTTAATTTTAAGAGGATCTATTTCTATACCATGCATAGAAACAATAACCCCTAACAATTTTCCTGATTTAACTCCAAATACACATTTGTCTGGATTTAAGTGAATCATATATTCTCTTAGTCTATCAAACACTTTTCTTAAATCATTGATATGCTCTTCTTCTTTAGTTGAATGAGCTATAATATCATCTACATAATCATGTAGAATATCATACATCATATCATGAAATATATATGTCATAGCTCTTTGATATGTTGCTCCTGCATTCTTTAAACCAAAGGGCATTACTTTCCAACAAAAGGTACCCCAAGGTGTAATAAAAGTTATTTTGGGTTGGTCTTCAGGAGCTATTCTGATTTGGTTGTATCCTGAAAAACCATCCATGAGGGATAACATCCCACTCCCAACTATAAAATCTATGATTTGATCCATATTAGGGAGAGGAAAATCATCCTTAGGGCATGCATCATTAATGTCTCTAAAATCAGTACAAACCCTAACTTTAGTGGCTTCTTTTTTAGCTACTGGAACAACATTTGATATCCACTCAGCATAATCAATAGCTTGGATAAAAACTACATTCAAAAGTTTTTCTAACTCATTTTTAACTAGCAGTGCTACTTTGGGATGCATTTTTCTAAGCTTTTGCTTTACAGGTTTTGCATCAGGGCGCACTACTAGATGGTGCATGACCACAGAAGGATCTAGGCCTAGCATATCTACATATGTCCAAGCAAAAACATCAGCATACTCTATGAGAAATGCTATATATTCTTTCTATATTTCTTCACTTAATTTTGCTCCAATTTTGACCATGCGAGGGTTTTCTTCTGTTCCAATGTTAACTTGTAAAACATTTTCTACCACAATATTTAATTCTCTTTCAAATTTGGGTGGTGCGGGTGACACACCCATTTCTTGTAATTCTTCTAAGGTTAATTTTGCTAACTCTTCTTGAGGGGTAGTTGCTTCAACATGGGCTATAGATGGTATAGACCCATCAAAGAAGAATTTATTCTTTAAAACTTCATCAAGAGAAATATCATGAAATATATCTCCCTCTAAATATTCATCTGGTTCAACAATCATGTTTGGGTATGCTATTGATAACATATTACAAGAATATATCCTTCTACTTGGTTTAAAAAATTCTTTATGTGCTAAATATTCTTGATATGTTACAAGTTGATCATCATCCTCAAATGGGAATGGTTGGGTTTTTGTAGGAATGTAACCAATACCACATCGGGTAGGCCATTCCTCAACTTCTAAAGGTTCTTGTATTCCATTTTCAAGAGGTCCTAAACCTTTACCTCTATAACCCATGTCACACATCATTTGTTTTGATTTTATATATCCATTAGAAAAGTAACATTTAGCAAAACCATTTTGATCAATTGTGACACTCACAATATTAATTTTACCATAATCATACCCTACGTAGACAAAGGCACAACTCCCAACATGATAGATACTTCCCAAATTTCATGGCAAGCCCATCATTCGGGGAGATGGCGGTAATTTGGCTAACACTAGGGAATCTTGAGTGGCAAAGTTATTATTTTATTCTGAAGTTGTGAGTATTGAAGATAAATCCGGTAATACTTCATCCAAAGTAGGATATGAAGTAGAAGGACTATCTTCTTTAGTTGTAGATTTAGATGGTGTAGTTTTAGATGATGAAGGTGGATTAGGATGTGTTGATGACATAGTAGGACAAAATGGAACTCCTATTGGTTCTGCCATAGCACACATGTCAAATGGTCTAGGATCACCATGGATAGTAACTAGTTGATTTTTAAACTTAAACTTAACACATTGATGTAATGTAGAGGGTACCACTCTCATTGCATTGATCCAAGGTCGACCTAGAAGTATGTTATACGATGTAGGATAATGTACAACAAACATGGTCATATCCAAAATCCTTGGACCAACTTGCAATGGAATCGACAATACTCCACATGTTTCTTGAGTTTCATCATTAAATGCTTTAATAATCATTTTAGTTCTTTTTAAATCTTCATTTCTAAATCCAAATATTTGGAAAAATTCATATGTGCATATGTTTAATGATGATCCATTATCAATTAAAACTCTTTTGACACCTACATCCCCAATTAATGTTGTGATGTATAGAGGATTATCTCTATACATGCTTTGAGGAGGAATATCCTTATCTAAAAAATCTATGTAATTTGTTCCATGAGAGATTACAACATTAACCACAACATCAGGTTCTATATTTTGTGGTACCATCATTTTACTTAAGGTACTCATTAATTCTTCTCTATGGATGGATGAAGTTCTCAAAAGATCCAAAAGAGAAATTCTAGCTGTGATATTTGCCAATTGTTCATTAATGTCATAAGGAGGTTTCTATTGTGAATTTGATATATTATTTCCTTTTGTAGGTACTTTTAATACAAATGGAGTTGATTTCTCATTTTGAGTTTGAGTTTGTGGTTGAGAATTTTGATTTTGGATTTGTTGTCTAGTGATGGCTCCAATAGTACCCACAACATTATTATTTCACAAATAACCAAAATGAGGTCTAGCATTTTTTGCTTGTTCATTTGTAAGCATTTGTTGAGATGAGGGTCGAATGGTCATTCTCCTAGGGAATGGTTCTTCTGGAACTAATAAATATGTAATGGGAGTAATTCGATCTGACTCATCTTCAGAACTATTTGAGGTGATGTCTAGTTCACTTCTTGTTTCACTTTCTTTTTTATATCACTTTTGTATCTTCTGAAGATGAAGATTGAAAATATTGTATTGGTCTAGTTGTGACTACAGATAAAGTAGGTACATAGGAGGTTTGCAAATCTTGTTGTGGTAAAAATTTGCTAATGGTTCCCACATACCGAGTTGGAGGAGGAACATTATGATGTTCTACTTGATTTACAACCTCTTTACCATGTTTGGGTAAAGGATGTTGAAAAATATCTAAGTTTTGATTTGCATTTTGAGTTGGTTGTTTTTGGGTATTATTTTGAGTATTATTGTTTGCAGGAAATTGTTGTACTTCCATTTTACCTTTATCAATCAAATCTTGTATCACATGCTTTAACATTTTACAAGAATTGGTAGAATGTCCATCCACTTGATGAAAATTACAATGTAAATCAGCCCTATATCTAGCTGTAGTGGTATCTGGTTGTCTTACCTCAGGTAACCGTATCAAACCTTGTTCCAATAATTGAGGTAAAATCATAGTTAAGGGTTGATTTAATCTTGTGAATTCTCTTGGTGGCTTATCAAGGATTTTCAATACAAATTTCTTTAAAGCTTCTGCAACGTTAACATTTGAGGTGTTTCTGCTATCAGTAACTCCATCACCTACTACTTGTTTATTCTTATATTGGTTTTTAGAAGTTTTATCCTCATATTTCTTCTTAAATTATCCTCTTCTAATGAGGGCATCTTCTACCCTCCTAGCTAGATCAATGGCTTGATCAAAGGAGGTTACTATAGCAGTAGAAAGCTCATAAGATAGTTGTTCTTGCAAATTACCAATGAATATGTCCAACATCTCATGATGAGGTAATGCAAAATGTAATTTGCCTAAGAGTTATCTCCACTTAGTCAAGAATTCAGAAAAACTCTCATCTTTACCTTGTTTCAAATTGTATAAATCCTTAATGGTCACATGCCTCTCTATATAGGCACTAAATTGGTGGACAAACATTTCTATTGTCTCTTCAAAGTTCCTTAAAGAATTTGTAGGTAGTTGATAATACCATTCTAGAGCCATGCCTCCGAGACTTTTAGGGAATATTTTTAGCAACAACAAGTCATCATAAGAGATATCATGACATGTTATCCTAAACATGCGAAGATGCTCAATAGGATCTTCGGTTCCTTTATATATCGGGAGGACAGGCATAGGGAAATGTTTTGGGTATGGTTGAGCAACCACAATAGGATCCAAGGGTTGGCTACACATCTCTCTATAACTGTATGAGGGATGGTAGGGATCCATTTGATCTAGTCATGAAGCCAATTGTTTGACCATGTCTTCAAGACCCTGTGGTTGTCCACCAAATTGATTTTGTTGCACCATGTTGTTGTGTCTTTGATGATAAGTTGGTGTTGTTGTGTAAGGATTTCCAATTGAAATACTATTGTGTAAAGTGTTGGTAGGAAGGGTGTTATGAAGTTGATATGGGATTGTATTTTGTTGAATTTTTTGTTGATGATGATTGGTATTTTGCATTTGTTTAGCTTTTTGTTGGTTTGATATTTGTTGATTAAGAGCTTGAGAGAAGATGGAAGAATGTTTATTTTGTTTTGAAGTTGGATTTGTTGCTAGATAGATGATTGTGCTATTGTTTTGAATTAATTTTGATTCACATTTTTGATTAGATGTACCAGCTTGATCATGATTTTTTTGAATTCATATATGATAATGGATTTGAATTTAACTAGAGAGTAGATTCTATAGCAGACTCCATTGAATAACCTCCCATAAATTCATTCATTTGTATCACTTGATTAATCACTTCTATATTATCTTTATAAAACAATGGGTAAAATGTTCAAGTAGACTTAAAAATAATATTACCTTCATCATCCATATAAGGTCTAGTTAGGATCTTCTATTTCATCTTCTCCATTATCACCTTCATCTTGTTCTGAAGGTACATCATCTTCAATAAGTACCCTATCATCAAGGTTTTCTTGGTCTTGTTCATTAGACTCTATTTGTTTACCATTTCTCAAAACTTTAGGTATTTTGGTTTTAGGATTTTTATCTTGCAGATATATATGCTATATATATGCTTAAATTCTTGGGGTATATATGTTTTATATATACCTAAATAAATAAATATGCAAATATGTAAATATATATTATATTTTATTTTTTGGTTTTTTATGTTTTTGAAACAAAGCAGAAAACAAAAATTATAATATCCTAAATATTATACTTTAGTCTTCCTGAAAGAGTCTATAGATATCATTAATGGGTTCAAGTTCCTCAGGTGACATATAGTGTTCTTCCTCAAACTGAAAGTTGGCTTTCAAGAACTTGACAAAATGGGCTATGGTGATATTATCAACTTCAGAGTCTTGACCATAAAAGTATATTTCATGATAATATTCATGATAATGGACTGCCCTAGGAGTTCTATGAAATCTTCTCCTATTGTCCAAGACTATTTCTTGATCTTCTACGTGTGCTAAAAACCTGTGTACTATTATAGCATTTTCAAGGTAATCATCAAAGGTATAAATAGTTGAAGAAATGCTTGCTCTTTTATCCATCAACCACCTCTCACACGCCCTTTGAATATCAAAGTAGCGAGAAGCATTTTCAGGATCCAGGATTCTAGCTAGGTCAAACCTTATAATTTGGCTAAGTCTTGGTTCGTTGGTTTTTATAATGTCTAATCTTCTCCAGAGTTCAGTCCACTATTCTTGAGATGGGAGACTTGAGTTTTCAACTATTTGAGAAATTTCCTATGTAGATAATAATGTCCTAATATTTATGCATACAACTCTTCTTATGTTGTAGTCTAACATTTATGAAATTTACTTAAAATGTGCAAATTTGACTAATGATCTTGTTTGGTTTTTTTTTTATTTTTATTTTTTGTAATTTTTATGTTTTTTTGTGTTTTATAAATCAGAAATATGCCTATGTTTTTCACGTCGGGTTCACCAAAGAATGTAGCTCTAAAATTCTTGCACTCCTTTCCTTCAGGCTAATGGATCCACGCCTCGAAGGGGAATGGGAGAATAGTAGGTCTACACCTCGAAGAGAGACACTTGAGTTCGTGTCTTCTTTGGTGATTTTTTGATGAATTGTTTAGGGTTCACCAGGAAATATTTCTTGGCAGTTTCCATGCCTAGGTTTGGAGTTTTGTTTGATGTGTTCTTTTTAAGTTCTCACAATCACCTAGTTTTGGCCAATGCAACTAAACTATGCTAAATGCAATTCAATTTTCAATGAATACAATAGACAATAGTAAACAGAGGAAAATCTAATGCAAATGCTTAATTATGAAGGAATTTGACACTCTTACTCGATCCGAAAGTTTGATGAAGATTATGTTTCTTGTTGTAGGTAAGATCATATGTTGTAGGGTCAAGATCATATGTTGTAGGTCAAGATCGTACGTACGATCCATGATCGTACCCATCGATCAATGATCGACAGATCCGATCACAATAAAAACCTATAGTTTCATAAGTACAGTGCAGAAAATAGAAAATGCAGTATGCTACAAACTCTATTGAATAGAGATTAGATCATACAAGACTTATTGAATGTGGTACTAAAAGGAATTAACATGTATATACCTTAAACTATGTGAAGTATGCAATTGAATGCAAATTGGTGAACTCCAAGAATGATGATATGAAAATACTATTCTATATGAGATAAAAAATGATAAATGTGATATAAAAATGCAAATTGGAAGCTACAGGGATGCAAACCAGAGCTTGGAGTTGCCCCCAAGTGACCTACAAGTAAGATCGTAACTCCAGGGCAAGATCGTATCTACGATCGCAAGATCGTATGCTACCAGGGTGAGATCGTATCCATGATCGTCGATCGTATCCTTCGATCCTGTAGAAAAATAGTAAAATAACAAGGGCTAATGCAAAAATTAAGTGACTAAAATGTGGAATTATATCGATGAGTTAGGAGGATTCGAGGGGGGAAGCCTGATTAAATAGGCTAAACCAGTAGGTGAAATTAGGCTAAAAACAAAATAGGTTGTAACTTCTTCCAAGCTGGGACTGATCGACAGATCCGATCCCGTAACTATCGCACAATTGGATAGGTAAGGATAAAAAATGTTATAACTTGTTTGTCACTTTTCCAAACTGAGCTTTTCTATTTGGGACAAGATCGTACGTACGATCTGAGAGATCGTATGTACGATCGAAGAGATCGTAATACGATCTCATCCATTTGAACCCGATCTCACCAGGAAAGCACGAAAAATGAGGCAGCCAGTTAGGAAGTTGTTTAATTTAATTTTTGAATGTTTTTGACTTTAATGCAAATTATTATGGGTCAATTTTAGGGTGTTACACATGTACTTGACCTCCTTGATGAATGTTAGGACCGCAGCTTCCCTTTGCGCTCTATTTTTGAAGTTACCCAGGAAGTGATTGCACACCCCTTGACACGATCCTTCGATAGGACCACTGTGGGCTCTACTTTTTTTTGCTATTTTGTCCTGTAGTTCTTGTATTTGAGCATCTAAGACTTGCATTTGGTCCTTTGCCTCTCCCTGAACCCTAAGACACTCTTGGAAATCTTTCTTGGTGTCTTTTGCTCCAAATCGATCACTCGCTGCTGCAACTGCTTCACTTTGGATTGCTCGTCTTCGAGCTTCCCCATCATGAGTGTCAAGGTTTCTTTAAACTACATATTTTGAGAAATTTTGTTGCGCCTTGTGAATGCTTTCAGTAATTAGGCCTTCCTCACAAAAGTCTAGATTTGTAGGCTCATGTACTCCAAAGAACAAGATAAAGGGAAACAGATCCCACTGAGGGCTCGATTCGATAGGTTTTTTTAGAATAGCAGGAGTGATGACTATAGTGACCTTGGGGGCGCTAGGGTTTGTACAGCTAAGGTCATAATGCTATGTTTGGTAGGAGGGGTCTACATGGATGCTACTATAGGAATGACCGAAGAGGTAGGGACAGAAGAGGGCTATCCAAGACTCTTTATGGCCATAAAAGTTTTAATTAAAAATACTAAACTCTGGGGAGTAGGGATGGAAGTCATCGAGAAGGTGAAGGTGTTGGAGAATTTTGCAAAAGTTTTGAACGACTTAGAAACTGCGGGAAGGGGATGATGAGACTTTTCCTAAAGCAAGGGGTTCAAAAAGACTTTAGTAGGGATACCGAATGGAATGTGGGTAGACACTAGGGTTTTTGTGCCAAGGAGTGAGGTTTCTAGAGGGGCAAATAAGAAAAAGAGAGGAACAGAAGATACACCTATGGGCTCGAACATCTCTAGAGTTGACATGGTGAACTACTGCATTATTAGGTTGGTTTCTCTTTCTCCATATGATGCCTCATCCTCTAGATTGATATACGACACTTTGAGTTGTGCCTATTGCACCTACTAGGTTTGCTACACGTGTTGCACTGGGATAGAAATTGCTAAAGCACTCTCTTTTATGGCTACTGATGCTGCTAGAGGGCCTGCGCCAATGAGTTTAATTTTAACAATATGAGGCCTCTTATTGGTGCTCTAGGGTGTAGGTGCATTGGGTGCACTCCTCTTATTTTAAGAAAACTTTTCTTTGAGAAGTAACTGCTTACCCTTGCCCTCGATAGGTGGCACATGACTAGCTTTTTTCTCTTGTACTACTGATGCGTCTTCCACTCTGCTGGGACTCTTTGTAATTTTGGGCATAATGTTGTCAAAGAAGATGGGTCGGTAGGAGTTATGATATTTGTTAAATAGGTCAAAGAATTTCTAATCTATCTACAACATCAAGTTAGATACTCCTTTTCTATGGTGGTACCTCATGATCCACCAGTTTGTAATCTTCTCCTCTGACCAATGGGGCACTTTTTCTTTTATCATCTTGAACACTCGGTCGTCGGGGTCCTGCTTTAGATACCACTTAGAGTTGTACTCAGCCTCCATGATGTAGAAGTCATGCCACGGGGGGAAGGGGACCATCCTTTCAATGTGCCATTCGAGATCCAACCTAGAAGGGTTATTACATTGCTTCTCAATGTTTGAGCAAGGACAATAATGGAATTTATCCCTTGCATTTTTTCCTTAAAGACATCTTATGGATCATACTTCCACCATTGGGGTAGGTCAATTAGACTAAACTCATACAGAGTAACTACAAAATGGATGTTCTAATTTTGTTTTGTCACTTTGATGGTGCCAAGCTCGATAGGCCAGGGGCAGGTGTGTTGTCTTTTCCACCCTTTGTCGTACATATCATCTACGAAGTCACACTGGCAAGCAACTTCGAGGGAAAATAGGTACTCGATTGTGTAGTATGATAATAGGAAGGGTTTGCTAAAAAATTTGAAGATCTGTACCACAAGTCCCTATGTCAGTCAAAAAACATCTCTGAGCTGCTCCTGTATCACATATTCCCTCATAGACTTTGGCACCTACTCACAGACACCATAAATAATTTCCAGTGTCTAACCAAGAAAAAATTGGTTAAAAAGTTAGTAGGACTTGCACCTTGATAGGCTAGAAGTCCACTGGTACACAAGGAGCACCTCATATTTTTCATCTGTGCAAATCTTGTCAATGAAGGAAAAGTGGTGGTGTAAATCCAACTAATGGAAGAAGTACCACACCAGGAATGAGCAGATCCGAAATACCATGTTTTTGTCCTACATCCCGCATAATTGGAGGTGCAACTGTCGAGACACCCAATCTACCCAATAAAAAAAATGGGCTTTATCCCCTGTGATGCAACATCAAAGGCATAGAAGTCCCCGTGGGATACGCATTCAGAAATTATCACCTGCCAGGCATTCAAATAGGCATCTAATGTAAGACTAGTAATCCATGCCAGCATGGAGAAGAGCTTAGAGTTCTTGAATATCCTCAAGGACATGGGGAGTTGTGGCAAGGTCCTGGGTGCAACCATCTCTGTGAAATGGGCCTCCATGAATTACCTCATTGGCACTGTGTTGGTATATCTTTCACTCTGCTCCTTGGTGTTGATTTTCTTGATAATAACTTGAATAGAGGGTTCCCTCCCACAGGTGAATGAAGCATGGATTTTGTTAGCAGATATGGAGAACAACCTTTTTTCCTCTGCATCCTTCACTAACCTAGTTTGAGGGTCATAAAATTGAGCAATTGCATGAACCAAATTTGGGTAGGTATGCACAAGCATGCACAAGTACCAGTACAGGAGGGAGTGGTAGGAAACTTCCCAATTTATCACTTTAGATGACTTAGTTATCATATGATAAATATCTTCACACATATTCTCTATACTGGTCCTAGTGAGGACACAGTCCCGAATTTTACTCATTTTATCTTCAGGCGGAGACGACAGGGGCTTTTCCTTTTTTTCTTTTATCTACTCTTGCTCACCCTCTATAGACTTTGGGACCTTCTCCTTTTTTTTCTTGGGCTCTCCTTTCTTGCCCATCTCCACTGGTAAATCATCCAAGCACACTAGGAATGATAATGCCTAAGACTAGTTCACCCAGATTGCATTTGAGCAATATTTCTCTTGCGCCAGAACAACACAATGCTCCACTAATGCTTTTTGCTCTTACCTACGATAATCATCCTTTAAAACTCAATAATGGTGTATGGCACAATACCTTAAGAATTTTA
Source organism: Wollemia nobilis (assembly GCA_028583015.1). Classification (NCBI taxonomy): domain Eukaryota; kingdom Viridiplantae; phylum Streptophyta; class Pinopsida; order Araucariales; family Araucariaceae; genus Wollemia; species Wollemia nobilis. Next base: position 5,081,397 of record JAQPPZ010000367.1, read on the forward strand.
ATAGGCAACACTAGTGCACAATACATCTTCTTATAGTTTTGGTTTACACCCACCTGCATTAATTTTGCTTAAGCAGAGTAAATATCGAAAGTGATTTGAGGGCGCTATGGAAGATTTCTTGCATGACAATCAATGGAGGAGTGTGCATCCCAATGCTAACTAACAAAGTGAGGTGCAATATTTCTTGGATAATGTGATGCATTGCACCCATTGCATTTATTTCTTGATAAGTCTCACCTCAAACAGTGCATCGAAGATGCTTATAAAAAGGTGCCTTGCACATGGAAACTTGAAAACTGGGCTGCACCCGCAAATCGAAGCACAAAAAAATCCTTGGGATGCAAGTGCATCATGGAACGTACAGCTTCCTTGGGTGCACCGTGCGACGTACACCTACCTTGGGTACACCATGAAACATGCACCTGACTTGGGCATAATGTGATACATGCACATAACTTAGGTCCACCGTGAAACATGCAGCTACCTTGGGCACACCATGAAATGTGCACCTACCTTGGGTACACCATGATACATGCGCTTGACTTGGGCGTATTATGGAATGTGCACCTACCTTGGGTGCACCATGAGACATGCTCCTACCTTGGGTGCACCATGTGACATGCACCTTCCTTGGGTGCACCGTGAGATGTGTGCCTACCTTGGGCGTACCATGGAATATGCACCTAAATTGGACGCACTGTGGAACATACCTCTAACTTTAATGCACCATGATATGTGTGTCTACATTGGATACACCATGAGACATATGTCTTTCTTAGGTGCACCGTGAGATGTGCACCTGCCTTGGGCACACCATGGAACGTGCACCTTCCTTGGATGCACTATGATACGTGCACCTATCTTAGGTGCACTATGAGATGTGCGACTTTCTTAGGTGCACTCTGAGAATGTGCAACACTCAATGAAGAAAAAACTACTACTTGCCTTTGTACATAGCTCAATAGAATACAAAAAAATAAAAGGACTACACCCCTTGGTATCCTCCTTCTAGTTGAGATTCTGGCCCAAAAACCTGTGCTATCGCTAGCACAGGAGGAGGTGATAATATACTCCAAAAAGAAAACTAAAATGCATAGAGAAAATACAAAAAATATGTACAGCTATACAAGAAACTCTTATACTACCTCTCACTGGTAGTACGCCTTCATGTGAATGCCATTAACTAATAGTGGTAGAGTAAATCCATTCAGGTCTTGCAGTGTGAAATATTTTACTGAATGGACCTGAGAAACCTGAAATGGGCCCTCCTAGAATACATCAAATTTGTCATGGTGTCCGAGCTTGGACTTCTTCTCATTCCATTTAAGCACCAAGTTGCCAATTTGAAAAGTGCGATCAAAGGTCTTTTTGTCAAACAAATTTTTCATGGTAACGGTATGTTTCATGAAAGCCATATAGGCCTTCTCCATTTCCTCTTCCAACTATAGAAGTTAGGTAATTCTGATGCTAACAGGGTCGAACCCTTCATCCTTGCCATCTAATGACTAGAGAGACTGTAGTATCGACAACTCAATATGCGTAGGAAGCACTACTTTCTTCCCATACACCAGGGAATATGGGGACATCTTAATGGATTTCTTGATGGTAACGCAAAATCTAGAAGCATATTCTAGGTCCATTTTTTGTCTTCTAGCATCATCTTCAGGATCGAGAGTAAGTTTTTGTTGGTAGAATCCACCAAATCGTTGCCCTGCGGGTAATAGTTTGATGAAGTTTTCAAGTAGATACAATACTTACTGGTGAATGCACACATCTTGGCTCCAATGAAATGGGAGCCATTATCTGTTACTATGACATATGGTATTCTAAAATGGGTTTTAGGCCTTCCATAAAAGTTATGACGACATCTTGATTAGCTCGCTTGGTGGGCACTGCCTCTGTCCATTGGGTGAAATAGTCGGTAGCTATCAAAATAGAATTGTGCCCTGTGGAAGAATTAGGCTCAATTATTTAGATGAAGTCCAAACCACATTGCTAAAATGGAGCCTCAACCTAAATCATGTGCAGAGGTAGAGAAGCATTCTTGATGCAGCCAACATATCTTTGACACTTATCGCACTTTTGGCTCACATTGAAGGAATCAACAAAAATGGTGGGCCAATAATAGTCCACCCTTATTATTTTTAAAGCCATCGGCATTCCAGTGATATGGCCCCAAGATATTCTAAAATAGAACTCATCCAAGATTTTTTGTTTTTTTGTCCCCTTGACACATCTCAGGAGGACACATTAGATATTTTAATGAAACAACCCCTCGGGTAGTAGCATGTATCTGCATACCTGAAGCCTGAAACACATCCTCTGCGAAGAGTTGAGGTTGGCATGGAATTTTCCAGTACTGAATTACTCCACCAAATATTCAATCCAATCCCTATCATCCACTAATTGATTCACCATATTGCTCTATGATAACAAATTTTCCCATTGGCAAGTTGTTACCTCAGCTGCATTGCTCTTGGAAAGCTCTAGGTATAGAGCCTGACCACAAACCATTTTTGTGGGCTAGACCTATATATCAAATTATTTTATCTTGGTGATCCATCCTACCCTCTTGTTATCGAGCTCACACTGACTGATGAAGTTTCAGATGTCCGGGTGTACCACGTACACTATCATCTTGCTCTACGAGACGAAATGATGAAACTTCTTCAGCACCCTCATTATCGCATGCACTTGAATTTCAATAAAATTGTGTTTTTCCTCATACAGGAGGATCACTTGATTAAGGAAAGCTATGGACCAGTCATCCTCATCTTCATTTTTTTGGGTTAGTATAGTTGCATAGCTTTCTGGCTCCCCGATCGCATATAAAATAAAATCTTTATAATAGTCAAGGTTTACTAGAATGAAAGCGTATATGATCCTGTGCTTGATATATTTAAATGTCTGCCTTCTCTCTTCTATCCATAAGAACTCCACATATTTTTTGAGGAGCTCAGTCATAGGCTTCACTACTTAGGTGAAGTTAGAAATAAACATCCTGACAAAATTTATCTGTTTGAATGATTGGAGGCCCTTCTTGTTCATCGACAGAGGTAGCTTAAGTAGGTATTCGGCCCTCGTGGGATAAATAGCATGACCATTCTATGATATGAGGTGCCCTAGGAGTTTGCCTTTATTAACTGTGAAAATTGATTTTTTTGAGTTTATTGATATTTCAAACTCCCAATACTTCTCGAAAACCTGCTGCAAATGTAAATCGTGCTTCTTCATCCTATGGGAGAAAATAGTCATATCATCTAGATATATTACAATGACATGGTTGAGCAAGTCACCAAAGGCTAAGTCCATTTATTTCTATAAGGTTGCTCTAACATTGGAGAGGTCGAATGACATGCATTGATAAGCGAAGGTACCCCACTTGGTGGTAAAGGTGGTCTTACACTGGTCCTCTTTCTTTGACCCAAATTTGGTTATACCCTGAGAAACTGTCCAGAAGAAAAAACCATTGGGTTCCTGCCACTATATGTAGAATCTGATCAATTTGAGGCAGTGGATAATGGTCTTTTAGGGATGTCTAATTAAGATTTTGGAAGTCTACGCAGAGGCGAATATATTTGTTCTTTTTTTTAACTGAGACTAGGTTCTCTATCCAATATGAATGCTTGATGGGGTAGATTATCTTTGCTTCCAATATTTTTAGAAGCTTAGCCTTCATCAATATTTTGATATTTAGATTCACAGGCCTTTGATTCTATTGTACTGGCTTAAATCCTTCTTGGAGCTCAATTGTATGCTAGAAGATGTCTCTGTCATACCCCTTCAGGTCGCAGTAGCTCCAGGAGATGATGTCTGGATATTATCTACAATGGGTCCTAATTTGTTCAATATCTTATGGTGTGCAATCATTCCCCACCTTGATAATTTTCCTAGACTCTAGCTCTAGCTCTTGGTACTCTATGGCATCCACTTTTATCTTGTGGGGAAGAGCCCTATTGTATTGAACGAACATGCTTTAAAGGGTGATCAAACCCTTGGGGAGGTGGTAATTTTTCATCTAGATTAAGCCCTCAAATTATTCATCATTGAGAGCTTTATCCTCGATTCTTCCAGCTTTATCAATCAAAAAATTGATGATCTAAGCACTAAGGGCATGTAGATAACCCTTACTATTTTTGGCCTTTGCATCCGATTCTCAGTTGGGGAGCATCTTGCTCTAATGGATGCCAAAACGTCAACATGTTTATTCTACTCTCACAAAATAAATTGAATGTTAAGAGCTAAAAGGACTCGAGTAGATCTCACACCTTATTATGGTATACCTTGAGGTAGTGTTGCTTGGAAACACATTTATTTGTTACTTGGTTACAGATCAATTCAGAGTCCTCGAATACTTGTAATTATTTTATTCCTAACTTTTTTGCCTTTGTAACCCCAAACACAGGGTTTCATACTCAATGACATTATTAGTACAACTCCAAGCAAGCCTGTACGAGTATGTCTTTTAATTTCTAGAGAGAGATACGAGGACAACTCTAGCTTCGAAACCATTTTTGCATCAGGCACTGTAAAAAAAAATCTTTCATAGTTGGTTGTCCATAGGGTTAGCGTCACTCGACACTTTAGCATTTTTAGGCTTGGTAATCGAGTAACACCCGATGTCCAATTCTATCATAGCATTGAAATCACACATGGAGAACTCATCCTCTATGCACAACTCATCAAGAGCTTCCTCCATTAGCTCCACTTTTTCCTCCACTTCTTCTACTATGTTAATGATGTTGACTGAGTCCATGGGTTTATCTGCATCTTGGATTTTTTCAATGAGAAAGGTGGAGGGATTCTCATTAAAAATATTGATACTCTTCCCCTTGAAAGGGACCTCCAGATGTGAATAATCAAGATACAGATAGTCCCCAAGCTTGATAGTGAATTCCCTTGACAAGAACATACTGAAATAGGGCTCCAAGTCAACTACCATAACTTCTTGGATTAATATGATTTGTGGCATATTGTGCAGCATGATCGAGATGTCCTTGATAACCCCCATGGTCCTAACTAGAGTTCCATCCAGTTGAAGCACTCCAAGACTACTCCTGGTGTACTCCATGTCCATGAATTCATATACATATTTAGGTATTACAGTGGGGGTAGCACCATAATAAACCATACAATTATGCATGACCCACTCTTCCATACTGAGGGATAGATAAAATTATGTCATCCTATTCTTTTCTATAGCATAGATGGTCAATAGATGTGTTAGAATAGTCTGAGTTGGTCTCCCTTTGCCCTTGATGGACTTGAGGGATTCCTACAGCAGGTCAACTTGACCAGGCAATTGGAGCACGTTAAAGAGGCTTACCTTAGTTGGGGTCTTCCTTAACTCTTTGATGACATTGTATGATCCAACACCAGATTGACCTCCCTATTTAGCGGTCTCGTATTGGGTGTGATACTATTTCGTTACTTCCACTCTCTGACACTTGGTGATAGAGGGGTACCGCAACTTTTCCCTCACCTAATGTCTTGATTCTGCTAGGGGCTAAGAGGTCAAAGCTTGTGGCTGAGGGGTCCTTGCTCTTGCCCTTTGGGGTAGATAGTCTCTTAACCAAGCATTGTCTATAGGTTTTGGTACCTATACTGGTTCTCTTTCTGGTGGCATGGCTATCTTTTCTCTTGGTAGCTTAGGATCAGAAGGTACCTTGAGTGGTTCCATCTGAACCAGATCAACCTCAATTGACTTCTTGCATATTAATATAAGAATGGAGACGTATTTGATAGGGGTATCATGCAATTATGATTAGCTTCCCTTTTCATATTTACCTATCCACTAGGTGTATCATTTGCAAGTGTTTGCATATAGTTCAGATGAACCATGTAGGTTTCCTCGCCATGCGGGTCATTATAGGAGGAGCACCAGTAGGCCCTATCATATGAACTAGCTTCATCACACTCCAACATCATGGAGTTACTCTCATGATATCTTTTGGTATGGGTAGCTTGATCCTTCATGATTGTGGATGAATTTCTCATTGGTGGATAGTTTTTATCCCTGAACTGGCTTTTCTTCATGATAGCCATATCATTCGCCATGGTTTTCATGAACCCATATACATCCCATAACTCCTTGGACTGATATACATTTAGAGATACCATAGTTGTGGGTGCAGGTAATGGTAATGACACCAATGGTGCTGACAATACTGGGTACTGAGGAGGAGCCAAAAGTTGAGGAACCATGGGGTTTGGATATTAAGGAGCCGGTACCTAAAATTGAGGAGTGGGTACTACCTAATTTTATGGTTTAGGAGCCCACGACTAATTGGGGTACATTTGAGGTGCAAAGGAAGTGGAGGTACTTGGATACATGTTCTACAAAAAACTAGGTAAATCGATGTAGTCACTTTTGGAGGTAACTTCTTGATGGCTACCAGATCGGCTTCCACCTTCTACGCCTGTTGGTACAATTTCAAAAATTTGTTAACATTAGCATGTCAGATATTCATGCTAATATCAAAGTGGAATGCTCTTAGGTAATAGAATACCACCTGCTCATATGTGGGTTGAAGGTCGGGAGTGAATCTCTGCCAAGTTTGAGTGAACCTAACATTGAAGTCAACTATCTCCTCCTAAGGGTGTCTCTAGATAGAGGTGAATTGATGTATTAGAGAGAAGGGGTCTACCTGCTCGTTGAAGCTCCTTATGAGTTTCCCTGCTAGGTGATCCAATGAAGTGAATGTGCTGGTTGGGAGTGATCGGTACCAATAGAGGAGCTTACCTTTCAATGAAAGTACCAACAACTTCACCATTACATCTTCTGTTGTAATCACAATGACACTGAGAGGGGGGGTGAATCAGTGTGTTCTTTAAAATTTCTAAAACATATGGTTTCAAATCCAGCAGCAGTTTAAAGCAGATAAAAGAGATACTAAATGCATCAAGAAAGCATCACACATAACACAACAATTTAACGAGGTTCACCAATGTGGCTACTCCTCAAAAATGACTGCTTGGACTACCATCCAAATCCAGTCAATGCAAAGCTACAACTTTACATAATCCTTTACCAAGCACCAACCGGAAGGAGCACCAACCCCTTAACTTTATCTCGCTTCAACTGAATGGAGCACCAACTCCTATTTTACCAAGCACCTACCGGAAAGAGGCACCAACCCCTTGTGCCAAGCTACAACTTGGAAGACAATAATAAAGATTACAAAATAAAACTTTCACCTCATTTCTCATAGTCTGCTATTTTTTTGCATTCTGCTGCTTCTGCGCAACACGATTCGCACTATCCGACCGCTTCTCTGAACTTCTTCGCACTCTCTGCTGTAATCAGAAGATCGATCACTTCTACAGTCTGCACATTATTACTTCGGACTTGAAACACACCCTCTACACATCGCGCTCTTAATTCTCAAAGATTCGATATGCACTCTTCACTTCGTCACTAAAGAAATATCGCTTCGGCCTTAGCTCAAATCGAAACGACTCACTCTCTGCACACTACAAATTTTGCATACACACCTTATCTTCGCACAAGTCACCTTCCATCTTCAATTAGCCCTCCTTTTATAGAAGAAATCTTCAAGAACAATTCTTAAATCATAGTCGGTTGTAACCCTAGGACGTCGGCTGCAAACCCTAATGATGTCGACTTCAAACCCTAGAATTTTTTGGCTGCTTAAACCTGGTGATTGTCGGCTGCAAACCCTAAAAATGTCCGCTATAAAACCCTAGCAAATGTCGACTTCAAAACCCTAAAAATGTCCGCTGTAAAACCCTTGACAATGTCGGCTTCAAAACCCTAAAAACGTCCATTGTAAAACCCTAGAAAATGTCGGCTTCAAAACCCTAAAAATCGTCGGCCTCGATTCAACTTGTCGGCCTCAAACGCTGCTGCCACCTCTGTCACCTTTCTGTTGCTGTTGCCATGAAATACTAACATGTCGCGATATCGTGACACTTTTTGTAGCCGTACGCCTTCATGCCCTTGCTGTCGCGAAATCGCGACCATTTTGGCCTTTGAAAGCTTTCCCACCGTTCATGTCGCGAAATCGTGACACTTCAAACTTTTGCTGACGTCATCCTTAATGTTGTCGCGAAATCGCGACGCTTCCGGCTTCCTGAGGCTTCTCTTGCAACTTGTCACGAAATCGTGACACTTTCAGCTTTTGCTGACGTCATCCTCATCTTTGTCGCGAAATCGCGACGCTTTCGGCTTCCAACGGCTTTTCTTTCACCCTGTCGCGAAATCGTGACACTTTCAGTTTTGCTGACGTCATCCTCAGCTTTGTCGTGAAATCACGACGCTTTCGGCTTCCAGCGGCTTTTCTTTCACCCTGTCGCGAAATCGTGACACTTTCAATTTTGCTGACGTCATCCTCAGCTTTGTCGCGAAATCGCGACGCTTTCGGCCTCCGTACAATTCTTGCTTCATGCGGTAGCAAAATCGCTACACCTTTGTGCCTTGTGCTTTCGATTTGCTTCAACTTTGAGTTCTGATCTTTTGACTGGTAGCGAAATCGCTACACCTTCACGTTGAGCATTTTTGGACTTGTAGCGAAATCGCTACACCTTCTTGTTTGTGCTTTTTCAACTTGTAGCGAAATCGCTACACCTTTGTTTTGTGCAATTTGACACGTAGCGAACTCGCTACACCTTTGAGTTGTGCTTTTTCAACTTGTAGCGAAATCGCTACACCTATGTTTTGAGCACTTTTGACTCGTAGCGAAATCGCTACATCTTTTTCTCTTAACACTTTCTCCCAGCTTCGGCCAACAAAAATTCAACATGTAGCGAAATCGCTATAGTTACTCGACTTAGCTTCTTGGCCTCCGACATGTCGCGAAATCGCTACAGTTACTTGACTTAGCTTCTTGACCTCCGACATGTCACGAAATCGTGACAGTTTGCCTTGTGCCTTCTCTCTCTTCCGACTTGTCATGAAATCGTGACATTTTCAATTGCGCCTTCTCTCTCCTCCGACTTGTCGCGAAATCGTGACATTTTCGATTGCACCTTCTCTCTCCTCCGACTTGTCGTGAAATCATGACATTTTCAACTGTGCCTTCTCTCTCCTCCGACTTGTCATGAAATCGTGACATTTTCGAATGCGCCTTCTCTCTCCTCCGACTTGTCGCAAAATCGCGACAGAAAACATGTCGCGATATCGCGACAGTTTTCTAACTTGTCTTTTTCTTCGAATTTTTGAAACTGGGTCATCTCTGTTTTCTAGGAAACTTCTGTCCTCTGCATCTGAATGACTCCTACACTGTCTGTCCACTGCATCATTGGATCTAACCGCCCGTGTTGACAACAATGACAAACTTCTTGCAACACCTTGCTCAACAATCTCCCCCTTTGGAATTGTTGGCAACACCTGTGTACATTCCTCGTAACTCTTCTCCCCCTTTGTCAATAATACCAAAGGGCTGCTGCAGACTCCCCCGAGTCCATCCTCACACTTCTCAGGCACAATTTGTTGTATCTGGCACAAATTATGATCATGAGCAAAAGAATAGTCAAATACTCAAATGCTCCCCCTGAGAAAGTGATCCCTGTAGCTAGTCACTTCTTAGGAAGTGTGACTACTCCTAATTTGCTTCGAAGGTACTCAAATACTTCCTTGGGCAAAGGTTTTGTAAAAATATCTCGCTACTTGTTCTCGTAGTTGGGACATAGTCCAATTTAACTTCTCCTTCTCGCAACTTTCTCCTTCAAGAAATGATACCTTATAGCAATGTGCTTTGTCTGTGAGTGCATTACTGGATTCTTAGAGATGTTAATTGCACCGGTGTTATCACACTTTACTGATATTGGTTCACTAAAATTAATACCTAGATCTTTCAAGGTTTGTTTCATCCACAAGAATTGTGTACAACATGTTGCTGCTGCAATATATTCTCGCCTCAACCGTAGATAAAGAAACCGACTCTTGCTTCTTACCGTGCCATGCAACCAATCTGTCCCCCAAATAGAATGCACCTCCACCGGTACTCTTTCTGTCATCAACACATCCAGCCCAATCTGCATCTCGAATATGATATAAGAGTGAAGTCTTTGCCTTTTGGATACCACAACCCATACTCAATGGTGCCCTTGAGATACCGAAAAATCCTTTTAACTACTGTCACATGAGTCTCTTTGGGACCGGCCTGAAATCTAGCTACCATGCAAACTGCCTGCAGAATATCAGGTCTGGTTGCCGTTAAATATAGTAAGCTTCCTATCATTGATCTATACATGGTTTGATCTACAGGTGGAGATTTGTCTTCTTTACTCAACTTGCGCACTCGTTGTCATGGGAGTGCTTACTGGCTTACAGTCCTCCATAGTGAACCTCTTTAACATTTCTTTCACATACTTAATTTGGGAAATGAATATGCCTTTCTCATTTTGATTAACTTGTAGCCCAAGAAAGTAAGACAAGTTCACCAATCATAGACATTTCAAATTCATTCTCGCATCTTATTTGCTAAGTCTTTACAAGATTCATCTTTGTTGCTGCCAAATATGATATCATCTACGTAGACAACTAGAACAATGAGATGCCCACCTTCTGTTTTTACATACAGATTACTGTCCACTAATCCTTTCTTGAATCCCTGTTGAGAAAGATAATTATCTAGCCTTGCATACCATGCCCGTGGTGCTTGTTTTAATCCATACAGTGCCTTTTTTAATTTGCAGACAAGGTTAGGATCTTCACTAATTTGAAAGCCATCTGGTTGTTCAATATAGACCTCTTCTTCAAGTTTTCCATTTAAAAAAGCAGATTTTACATCCATCCTGATAAACTCTAAAGTTCTTGTGGACTGCTAAGGCCGTAAACATTCTAATTGCTTCTAATCCGGCCACCGGTGCAAAAGTCTCTTCAAAATCAATGCCTTCGACCTGTGCATACCCTTTACAAACCAGCCTTGCTTTGTTCCTAATGACCTGTCCGTCTTCATTTAATTTGTTCCGAAATATCCATTTGGTGCCGATTATATTCTTATTTGCAGGTCTGGGTACTAATTCCCAAGTTCTGTTCTTTTCAATCTGATCCAACTCTTCATTTATTGCCTTCATCCAACTATCATCTTTGCTTGCTTCATCTATGTTTTTGGGCTCAATGTCGGATAAAAGAGAGTAATTACTTATTACTTTCTTTCTTGTCTGAATGCCAGTTGTGGGATCTCCAATTATTTGGTCTCTAGGATGATTTTTCTGCCAACTGCCTATTTTGAATTTTCTGTTTTCTTGCACCTCTGAGTCATCGGATAAATTATCTCGCATCAACCGTAGACGTATTTTCTGCTCCATGCACCTCATCTCCTTCAATGACTTCTTCGTATATTGGGTAGTTTTATTGAAAGTTAGCTATTTGTTTTCTCCCTTCATCGAATTTAACATCTGCACCGTCCACAATTTTCTTGAGTCTCTTGTTGTAGCATTTGTAAGCTTTGCTATTTGGAGAATAACCAACAAAAACACCTTCATCTGCTCTATCTTCAAACTTCCCAAGATTGTCATCAGCTTTTCTGATGTAGCACTTACAACCAAATACTTTGAGATGTTTTGCTGTTGCTTTTCTACCAAACCACAACTCATAAGGTGTTTTGCATTCATGAGTTCTTAACATGTATCTGTTTTGAATGTATACTGCTGTGTGAACCGCTTCTTTCCGTAATCTATCCTGCTATTTTGTTTTCTACCAAAGCATGGTGCGTGCCATTTCCTGTATAGTTCTGTTCTTTCTCTCTACTACACCATTCTCACTGAGGAGTTCTGGCTGCTGAATATTGTCTCCTGATACCATATTTTTCACAGTATTCTATAAATTCATTCGAAATGAATTCTCCTCCTCTGTCTGATCGCAAGCATTTAATCATTTTTCCTGTTTCATTCTCAACTAGCTGTTTGAAGGTTCTGAACATTTCAAAAGCTTCTGTTTTATCTTTTAGGAAGAATATCCATGTCATTCTCGGAATAATCATCGATACACAGCATAAAGTATTTGTCGCCGTTTATGCTTTGAGTTCTCATGGGTCCACACAGGTCAGTATGAATAAGTTCTAAAGGCCTGCTAGTGTGGTACTCTTTTGTTTTGAATGACACTCTGGTTTGCTTTCCCTTCTGACATGAAGCACAAACACTGTTTGAAGGTTTCTTAATGGTTGGAATATCTCTCACTGCTTGTTTAGAGCTGATTTTCACCAAATTATCAAAACTTATGTGTCCAAGCCTCTTATGCCACAACCAGCTTCTCTTCTTCTTGTCCAATAAAACACGTACCTTCCGAAGTTTCTGAGAGTGTGTACAGATTACCGGACGTCCTTGAACCAGCTTGCTATCAATTTCCCACCGTTTATTTTTTTGACTTCACAACCCTCGCTTCTTGAAGACTACTTCATGACCTTTATCACAGATTTGACTGACACTTAACAGGTTATGTTTCAAACCATCCACAAATAAAACTTCTTCTGACTTGATTTTCCCTTCACTAATTTTGACAGACCCTTTTCCTATAATTTTGGCTCCATCATTATTTCCAAACTTCACAGAGCCACCCTCATATTTTTGTAGTTTTTCAAATTTCTGTTTATCACCTGTCATATGACTTGAGCACCCACTATCAAGGATCCACGGTACACATTTATTCTGAGCTCTAAAAGCTGTCTCCACTATTAAAGATTCTTGTTCTTTCCCGAGTCTGTTCTTTTTGTTTCCATTCTGTTTTAACCGTGGTGTTGGGTTCTAGCTTGGATTTCCCTTTTCGTAATCTTGCACATATCCTTCGAAGAAATTCTATTTTGTTTTGCCCTATATGGTTGAATTCTTCTTTTTCGAGATTGATTTGAAACAGAAATACCGCGACAGCTTTCTAGCAATATGCCCAAAGTTGTGACAATTAAAGCATTCTACCGCATAACTCATTAGAGGAGCAAAAGCATTTCTACTAGTGAAACTTCTAGGACCTATATTGTACTTGCAATCCACAATTTTATGCCCATAACCATTACATTTAAAACAGAAACCATAGAAATAATGATTGAACCTCGAAAGATGGTTTTTGCCAAGTTGTTGCAGGAGCCTTGGATCTTCTTTTCTTTTGATGTGTGACCTTGGTAAAACCGTCATTGTCGGCTCCTATTTCAGGACTGGCATTACCGCTTTCTTTTGCCTGATTTGTTTTTCTTTCAATAGCCTGTTTCTTGTCTTTACTCTTTTCACATTCAACATTGCTTGCCTTTGGTCCATTTGATGATTCTCCTTCAATAAAGCCCAGACCGAATTTGATACCTGTGGGTCTTTGATCGCTTAGGATTTTGTCCATCTTCATCGAACTTTCATCACATTTTAAATGATACCTAATTTTTCGATCCAGCTTCTTGTATCTCGTATTCGAAGACCGACATTTTCTTCTTCCAATTTGCAATAGTAATCTATCTTCATGGTTACCTGTACTTCAAGATCTTCGAACATTTTCTTGTACTCCTCTGTCTGTGTTTTTAGACTGGCTATAATGTCATTTGCATCCTCAAGCTTCCTTAACAATTTTTTATTCTTTCTTTTCTCGGATTTCCATTCCATAAGAGCAGAAACCAGATCACCTTCTAAATCAACTTCAGCCTCACCTATTTCAATAGATACTTCGTAGTTCATTCCTTCTCTCTTTTGTGTGTTTTCTGCCTCTTCCGATTCTTCTACTTCAAACGCCATAAAGAGAGCCTCACCTGCTCCTTCTTCAGAGTCTTCACTAGAACTGTCCTCTGAAGATTCTGCATTTCGGGAGATAAAGCTTTTCTTTTTGAAATTGCCTTTTCTGAAGTTTGTTTTCTTCCTCCATTCACTTCTTTCTTGATGCTGAGTTTCTTCACCTTTGTTCTTGTCATTGAGAGGACATTTGATAGCAAAGTGTCCAATGCCTCCACAATTGAAACATTTAAAAGGTAGCTTTCCTTTGTATTTTCCTTTTCCTTTTCTCAACTTTCTCGACAAAATTTGCTTCCATTTCATCTGAAGCATCCTCTTCTTCGTACTCTTGTTTTGTGCTTTTGCCTTTTAGGGCTTTGAAAGTCGCTTCTCTGTCTGTGGGATTAGACCTTCCTATTCTCATTTCAAAAGCAGTCAAAGAACCATGCATCTCATCCATACTAAAACTATTTAGATCTTTGGCTTCTTCTATGGCAGAGACTTTAGAATCAAATCTAGGAGGGAGCGATCTTAATACCTTTTTCACGATAGCAAGCATCGGTTAATTCTTCGCCGAGACCTCTGATTGAATTGGTGATCCCATTGACTCTTTGCATGAAGGTCTCTATGTTCTCATCATTGTCCATCTTTAAAGATTCGTATTGAGCTCGATGTGCTTGAAGCTTGGCCTCCTTGATCCTATCATCTCCTTCATGGATGTTCTCTAGTTTATCCCATATATCTTTTGTCGATTCACAATTTATGACCTTGACTAGCTCACTGTCCACTAGTCCACACATGATGGCATTTTTTGCTTTTGAATCATATTCAAATGCCTTTTTACCAGTAGTGTCTATTGGAGCGGTTGCAGGAGCTTTGTAACCATTAACTACTGCACCCCAGATGTCAAAACCCAAAGCACTAAGATATGTCTGCATTCTAATTTTCCAGAACGCATAGTTAGTCCCATCAAACAATGGTGCTTTGTTCGAGGAGAAACCTTCACCACTTGCCATTGCGTAACTTCCAAGATCACCTTAGCTGTTTAAGCCTGTTCGTGTACTTGGCTCGATACCAATTGTTGTAATCACAATGACACTGAGAGGGGGGGTGAATCAGTGTGTTCTTTAAAATTTCTAAAACATATGGTTTCAAATACATCAACAGTTTAAAGCAGATAAAAGAGATACTAAATGCATCAAGAAAGCATCACACATAACACAACAATTTAACAAGGTTCACCAATGTGGCTACTCCTCAAAAAATTACTGCTTGGACTACCATCCAAATCTAGCCAATGCAAAGCTACAACTTTACATAATCCTTTACCAAGACCAACCGGAAGGAGCACCAACCCCTTAACTTTATCTCGCTTCAACGTAATGGAGCACCAACTCCTATTTTACCAAAGACCTACCGGAAAGAGGCAACAACCCCTTGTGCCAAGCTACAACTTGGAAGACAATAATAAAGATTACAGAATAAAACTTTCACCTCATTTCTCACAGTCTACTATTTTTTTGCATTCTGCTGCTTCTGTGCAACACGATTCGCACTATCCGACCGCTTCTCTGAACTTCTTCGCACTCTCTGCTGCAATCAGAAGATCGATCATGTTTGTAGTCTGCACATTATTACTTCGAACTTGAAACACACCCTCTCGCACATCGCGCTCTTAATTCTCGAAGATTCGATATGCACTCTTCACTTCGTCACTAAAGAAATATCGCTTTGGCCTTAGCTCAAATCGAAACGACTCACTCTTTATGCACTACAAATTTTGCATACACACCTTATCTTCGCACAAGTCACCTTCCATCTTCAATTAGCCCTCCTTTTATAGAAGAAATCTTCAAGAACAATTCTTAAATCATAGTCGGCTGTAACCCTAGGACGTCGGCTGCAAACCCTAATGATGTCGACTTCAAACCCTAGAATTTTTTGGCTGCTTAAACCTGGTGATTGTCGGTTGTAAACCCTAAAAATGTCCGTTGTAAAACCCTAGCAAATGTCGGCTTCAAAACCCTAAAAATGTCCGCTGTAAAACCCTTGACAATGTCGGCTTCAAAACCCTAAAAACGTCCGCTGTAAAACCCTAGAAAATGTCGGCTTCAAAACCCTAAAAATCGTCGGCCTCGATTCAACTTGTCGGCCTCAAACGCTGCTGCCACCTTTGTCACCTTTCTGTTGCTGTTGCCGCAAAATACTAACATGTCACGATATCGCGACACTTTTTGTAGCCGTACGCCTTCATGCCCTTGCTGTCGTGAAATCGCGACCATTTTGGCCTTTGAAAGCTTTCCCACCGTTCATGTCACGAAATCGCGACACTTCAAACTTTTGCTGACGTCATCCTTAATGTTGTCGCGAAATCGCGACGCTTTCGGCTTCCTGAGGCTTCTCTTGCAACTTGTCGCGAAATCGTGACACTTTCAGCTTTTGCTGACGTCATCCTCATCTTTGTCGTGAAATCGCGACGCTTTCGGCTTCCAACGGCTTTTCTTTCACCCTGTCGTGAAATCGTGACACTTTCAGTTTTGCTGACGTCATCCTCAGCTTTGTCGCGAAATCGCGACGCTTCTGGCTTCCAGCAGCTTTTCTTTCACCCTGTCGCGAAATCGTGACACTTTCAATTTTGCTGACGTCATCCTCAACTTTGTCGTGAAATCGCGACGCTTCCGGCCTCCGTACAATTCTTGCTTCATGCGGTAGCGAAATCGCTACACCTTTGTGCCTTGTGCTTTCGATTTGCTTCAACTTTGAGTTCTGATCTTTTGACTGGTAGCGAAATCGCTACACCTTCACGTTGAGCATTTTTGGACTTGTAGCGAAATCGCTACACCTTCTTGTTTGTGCTTTTTCAACTTGTAGCGAAATCGCTACACCTTTGTTTTGTGCAATTTGACACGTAGCGAACTCGCTACACCTTTGAGTTGTGCTTTTTCAACTTGTAGCGAAATCGCTACACCTATGTTTTGAGCACTTTTGACTCGTAGCGAAATCGCTACATCTTTTTCTCTTAACACTTTCTCCCAGCTTCGGCCAGCAAAAATTCAACATGTAGCGAAATCGCTATAGTTACTCGACTTAGCTTCTTGGCCTCCGACATGTCACGAAATCATGACAGTTTGCCTTGCGCCTTCTCTCTCTTCCGACTTGTCACGAAATCGTGACATTTTCAACTGCGCCTTCTCTCTCCTCCGACTTGTCGCGAAATCGTGACATTTTCGATTGCACCTTCTCTCTCCTCCGACTTGTCGTGAAATCATGACATTTTCAATTGCGCCTTCTCTCTCCTCCGACTTGTCATGAAATCATGACATTTTCGAATGCGCCTTCTCTCTCCTCCGACTTGTCGCGAAATCGTGATAGAAAACATGTCGCGATATCGCGACAGTTTTCTAACTTGTCTTTTTCTTCGAATTTTTGAAACTAGGTCATCTCTGTTTTCTAGGAAACTTTTGTCCTCTGCATCTGAATGACTCCTACACTGTCTGTCCACTGCATCATTGGATCTAACTACTTGTGTTGACAACAATGACAAACTTCTTGCAACACCTTGCTCAACATCTTCCTCGATAATTTGGTGAATAGTTTCTAGTACTACAATGTCTTTCATGTGCCATCGTAAGTAGGTAAATATTTTAGGGTGATGGGTGGTATAGTGTGCTGAGCCTATAGGGTAAGAGGTCCGATGTGGTTCCAAACTAGGAATAGCCTTGGCGGAGTCAATTGCACCATATGGGGTGGTGGATTTTCTTGGAGCAGTGGCTGCAATGGCTGAGCCAAAACAATGGGAACACTTGGAGCACATAGATCAATATTAGGTGGAACTGGAGTATTCTTATGATCTAAATAATTTGGTGGAACTAGGGGTAAGCTAGTAGTTATGCTATCGAGAGTTGGATTCCACGTAGAAACAATAGCTTCTTGCGAAGAAGTCTCATCTATTGTGATATTTGGATTAAGCACTCTGGGGTGCTCTCCTAGAACATTGATGTCAAGCTCAAAGAACTCAAATTCTTCTTTTGTATTTCTAATTTGCCACCTCATTCGCATGAAAGTGTGATCTTTTAAGTTGGTCTACAAGGTTCAGATATGTCTGAGTTTGTATGAGTTTCCAGATGTTTGGATTTGTCAACAATAAGATAAACATCAACTTCTTAGTATTGCTTATGCAGTGGAACGTTAGGTCCCACCGGGCATGCCAAAAACTATTGGTCAAAGATCTACCTTAGATAAGGGTTTTTCTAGTTATGTGCCCTAGACCTGACCAACATTGAAAGACCAAGAAGAAGAAATGCCTCCCATTCCAATCTCTAGAGATGGGTTGGTTCCCTTGTTATTCTATCTGGGGGATTGATATTAGAGAACTGGAAAGAAATGTAAATGATTGAAAGGAATGGAAAATATGGCCACATGCTAGATAGAATAGGGATGATGGGCTAAAAACATGATAACTTAACTGTACGTTGAATAAAATAGCCATTTAATACAAATGCTAACAGAAATTAAAACTGAACATCTAACATGCATAATCTCTAGGGCTACTCCAGAATTCACGTTTTACCAAAAGCTAAATCTAGATACTAGAATTCAAGCCTATAGATAAACCAAAGAATTTTAATAGAAGATAAGCAATAGAAGACATACACACAATCAGAAGTCCATATTTAGAGCCAGACACTATTTATATTTATAGTAGAATTTGAGTTACAACAAGCTTCTAGAAAACACCCATCATTTTACAATAAAATAGCAGGCTTATATAGAGAATTATACCACTTGCAAATTAAATGCACACCCACCAAACATCATGGTGGCAGAGAAGATAAGATTTACAAGGAGAAACAGTTATGAAATAGTAGGTGGGCATGGACCAAAACTGATGACTCCTCAAAATGTAACTAAATATCTTCAATGTTCTGACATGTCAATTTGGTGGCGTTGTCTCATTGCTTGCTGGAGACATCCTGGTAAAAGATAAGGCTTTACATCTTTAGAATTTTAGTTTTGGAAGCTTCCTACTGACTACACATCATACGACTGAGGAGAAGCACCTAAAAGTAGTTTAAATATGAGGAAACTGAACTAATCCAATTGTTGCCTCAAAAATAGAGTATATTTTAAAAAGTCAATCAGTCTTGTGCACTTGGGATAGTGCACAAAAGTCTTGCACACTCAAAATGGTGCACCAAAGTCTTGAACACTCCAAATGGTGCACCTTAGTCCTGCAGACTCCATATGATGTGCCTTAGCCCAGCACACTCCATATAGTATGCCTTAGTCCTGTGCACTCCAGATGGCATGCCTTAGCCTAGTGCACTCTAGAAGGTGTGCCTTAGTCTTGTGCACTCCAGATGGTGTGCCTTAGCCCAATGCACTCAAGATGGTGTGCCTTAGTCCCATGCATTCTATATGGTGCATATTAGCCTAGCATACTCCAAATGGTGTGCCTTAGTCTAGCACACTCCAGGCAGTGCACCTTAGCCCAGTGCACTCTAGACGATACACCTTTCTTACCTACACTTAGTCATTTTTATACCGAATTTGGATGCTACTCTTTTCCATTTTAGCAAGCATTGCACTCAGCTGGTAGTGCATTCCTAAAACTGAGCTTATCTATTTTGTCCCAAGACTAGGTTGTGCCCTTCCTTCTCTATTGGGCCAAGTTGCATCAGAGGACCTAGCACGAGACACCATCACCATCGAAAGGAGGATTTTCCTACATGGTGAGTAGACAAAAATAATGGAAATCTGAATATACACCATGTTGCAGAAATGACAACATAGTGCAAAATAAGGCTCTCATCCTTGACAACCTTTGTACTAGAGGCTTGATCCTTCCTAATTGTTGCTACCTCTGTGGTGCAAATGAGGAAACTTCTCGTCACTTATTTAATTTGTGCCAGTTCACCAAGGAGGTCTTTGACTCCTTTGAGTTGTTGCATCTCTCTTAGATCTCCCCTCATTATTTATGACCTCCTTTTTCAATGGAATTCTCCCTACACCTTCTCGTGCCTTCTCTTGTTTTGAGCCTTTAGTCTGGATCATCTTTTATGGGGTGTTTGGAAGGAACATAATCAACGGGCGTTCAATAATGTCTCTAATTCAGTTGACTTTGTTTGCTCTAGAAGCATTGCTACAACGGTGGAAAATGTGAATCTCTATTGCCCATATGCCAAATCCAAGGATTTTTAGATTCCTCTAGAGAGGTTTTTGGGCTTCCAAATTTATTTTGTATCATCGATTATCACCACTACTAATCCAAGCTAGTACTGTCTGTTAATCACCTTCTATTGGTTAAATTAAGTTGAATTTTTATGGTGCCTCAAAAGGAAATCCTAGTAGAGTTTATTTGGGAGGTATTGTGAGGAAACATAGGGGTGAAATCCTACTAGCCTATGCTAAAAATTTGGGTGTCAATTCTAGCCAAATTGTTGAAGTCAAGGCCATATACCGAGGTGTTCAGTTGATCAACTCATGGGACCCTCAAAAAGTCATTGTGGAAGGTGACTCCCTAGTCACCATCAACCATATGAAAGGGATCCTCCCTATAAGCCTTTCTTCAACAAACATGATCCTTGAAGCTAAAAGGTACTCTCAAAATTTCATGGAGGTAATCTTCCAACACACTTTTCATGAAGGTAACAAGTCCAAAGATTTCATGGTCAACTGCGGGATGAGTCAAGTAGGTTTCCATGTTTGGCGGGAGAATTTTCCTCAAGGTCTGAGAAGCTTAGATAAGTCCAGACTTTTAGGATGGGATGTGGAGGAAGGATAGATGTATTTGTCCATGTATTCTATGTCCTGCTTGTTCTATTTACTTAGTAGTTACCCCAAGAGAGGAGTCTTGGGCTAGGGTTTTTTTCTCTAAGAATAGTGGTTTAGGGAAAAAATAAAAAGGAGATTCTAAGGCAGAGATGGAATTTTTCTGCTCTATGTTCCTTCACAATTGGACAAACATTCCAAATAATCTAGACTTAGGGATTGGTTGGCATAATAAAGGAAATATTTACAAGGAAAAAAGCCCTCCTCGCATGATTTTTGTCACGATTTATCTCAGAGTTTGGGCTCTTGAGATAGGTAAAAAATTATCATTTGAATATGGAAGGTGCTTTCAAATTTTCTTTACATATGTGATATGGAGCTTTGGTCCCTCTTGGTTGATGTACATGTCATTTTCTATGAATCATTCCTCTCGTCACATTGCTAGAATCAAGATGTTTCATTGTGTGATATTGATGATGATAGTTTTAAGATCCATGAAGGGTTTCGATCTTGCATTCACTATCATGCCCATAATTGGATTATGAACACTCTCATTTACAAAGCTAATTTTAGCATTTTTCCTCATCGGATAGTCAGGAATGGACCTCGTGTGATATTGATTGTCCTTCCTTGGCATACCCAAAGATCATTGAGTGGCTCTCATTGGGAGGGGGATTATTGGTGATTATTAAAGGGGCTATGATGCTTCATAACCTTTATAATATGGTGGAGGTTAGAGCATTGAGCTTCATTCATCATGGGTTAAACTAAAATGGAGGAAACCATTCTAAAACCCACCAACCTAGTTTTTGATAATGACTTGAAGAAGATTCTAAAATGAATGAGTATTCTTAAATGTATACAAAATTTTAATGGGTATCACCTCCTCATGGCTAGACATATGGCCATTTCATGGCATTATAGTAAAGTTAAAGTTGGTGAGCTAAAGTTTTCTATCTCTATCCAGCTAATTGTTGAACCCACTGGTCTTCCAGACAATGATGCATGCCATAAGAGGGAAAAGCATTTCCTGACCAAGGAGGTTCAAAACTTTCTTAGCACTAGTGAGTCCTTGGAAAAGTACCAAAATGAATTAAAAATAATATTTGAAGGACCCATGGGATTGGATTTCCCTCTTAGTCATGAAGTGCTTTAATCTAGATAAATATCAAGAGATGCTAAGAAGTTTTCACTTCATGTTCTTGAACCAGTTTCAATGAAAAAAGAGCCATGAATGTCCTGATGTTATTGTTCCACTCTCTAGAGAATTTGGCTATGAGGGTTCAAAAAGGTAAATTCAACAACCCCCTCCACCAAGGTTTGTTTAAAATCATATTTGATTATGTGGTGTTGTCAAGAAACCTATCGAGAGATGGTATTGGTTGGCCTACCGACTAACCTTACATTTATGGAATTATCAGACTCTTTGGAGGATTCTAACTCTTATTCCAATAATTCCACCTAGGTCTCATCCTTTGAGGATGATATGGTTTATCATGTATAGGAGGACACTCTAATGTTCACTAACCCTTCCAACAATGATTTCAACAATTCATCCAAAGACTTGAACACTCACCTGATTGGTTCGATAAGAACCTCTAATTCTGGATCCATGACGTCGCCCCATGTTTTGGTTTCAACTAGGATTCATAATGAACCCCTTCTGGCATCCCCTATTTTGGGTTTAGGGGGAAGTGGGACCAAAATGAGAATATCTAAGTATCTTATCTCCAAACAAATTTTAAAAAGCCTAGGTTTGATGGATGTTTTGGAGGAGGATTTTGTACCAGCTAGAAAGAAAGTTAAATTCATGAATGAGACTAGTTGCAATCCTAATCCTTAACTAAAGTTAGATTTATACTGCAAATACCCCTATGTAATCCTATCAGGGATATGCCAACAAATTTATAGAATTCTATCTTTGATCTTATGAGGGCAACAATTTCTTGTGCTAAAGCTATCAAAGTCTTGCTTAACGAGGACCAACATAACTCTTTTATGGTTGGGGTTAAAAATAAACTAGACGACAAAGCAAATTAATGTCGTTCCTTCTAGGTATCCTTGTTTTTGTTCCTGTCTTATCTCAAGCTTCCCCTGCACAAGTTTTTGCTTCCTTTTTTTTTGGGTCCTATTTGAATTAAGGGTGGTTCAGTCATATCATGTTTGTAAGTTTCCCCTGGGTGGTAGTTGCTCTAGGGCTTGCGGGTTTTCTTTGGTTCTCTCTTGATGGTGGAGGTTGGATATTTTTGTTCGATTTTGTTGTATTGACTCTTGATAAATGCTTATTGGTCCTTGGTTAGTACATTTTAATTCCATAATGTAAAAGTTTTCGGGACCCTTTCAAAACCCCTTCTATCATCTTATCAAATATATATATTTAGATAGATATATGATAGGATAGTGGATTGGTAAGCTTGGGCACTTACCAAGAGGAGACCTAGGTTCAAAACTCATGGGCGTGCCCAGATTGGCAAAGGCAGTAGTATGATTCGACTCCTATGAGTGATGCACTAGACTGATGATGACGGTACGAACCCTGAGCGACCGACGATCCCCATATCATGTCGGGTTAACGTTAATGAGACGGTGGGTTTGTTGGAAGCAGTCATTGATGGTTTGAACCCTTGCGTGCTGGCAGTTACTAAAAATCGTGGTTGTAACCAATTCACCTATGTAACCAAAAAAGGATAATTGTAATGCTCATGGTTTTAAATAATTAAAGATCACTTTTATTTAATTAAGGTTGTTTAAATTTAAAAAAAAAATAGAAATTGCAAAAGTATAGTTTTTGTGAAATTTGTCATGGATTTAAGTTAATAGGTAGTGGAAATATAATTAAATATTTATAATTATTTAATTGTAGAGGAATGAGGTAAGAGGAGAAATAGAAGTAACAATAAGAACAAGATTTTATAGACTTAGGCTATAGGTTTGACTTTATTTTATTTTTATATATTAACTAAATGCACTTGGAAATGCTTGCACGTTGTTTGTTTTGTTTTTGTGGTATGTCTTATATGTTGTATATAAGTTGAAGCTTGTGCTATTAGAAAATTAAATTATTTATCTTTATCTTTTTATATATATATATATATATATATATATATACATACACGGGTTTAGTTGTTGCTACCTATGAAAATGTTTTCCTAGGTTAGTAGTGGCTACTTTAAAGGTGGGTTAGGGTCAACAGATATTGCTTGGGAGCTAGGGTTTGAGAAATGGTTCACAAGGTTGTTTGAATTTAATTGATTATTTTATTAGATCTAATTTCTCTTGCTCTCCACTAAATTATGTTCCATCACAATATATAATCTTGACCTGATTCCAATTATAAAAATTTAGATTTTTGTGATTGATTGTTATTTTGAATGTTGTCATTTTATTTCAACTTATGGAAATTATATAGGTAAGTAAACAGGAAACATTGTTGTTGATCATTTTATGATGGAATATTAATCTCTCAATTTTTCCCTTAAGAGAAGACCTATCATCATCTCCTTTTTCACTTTTCTCAAACTCAAGATATATTTTCAAAGGATGTCCTCCACAAGTTTTGGGGGCTATGAATAGTCATCTAAAAATGAAGACAATTTAATAGCCTCCTTTGCTTTACATAACAACACTCAAACTTATTTTCAAGCAAACAAGTCAAAGCATTAGAAGTGTGCACAACACAATCCAAAACATCAAAGGGAGGTTTATAAATATCCCTAGTTGAGGGTTTTCGAAGACCCTTGGCTAAGCATTTATATACATCAGTGGATAAAAAAATGGTAAAGCCCTATATGGTGGAAGAATATTGATTCCATGGGAAAAAAACCAACATGCAACATAAACTAGAGGATGTGCACTCTAGGAAGGACCAAAATAACCATGAGCACATGCAAGTGGAACAAATAATACAAGCCAATTATCAAATCCTATTCTAGCAAGAGAAATCTGAATATTTAGTCGAGTTCACAATAGAAAATCTTAAACAAGGGTAGAACCAAGGGTGCAAACACATAAGAGGTAAAGTATTGACTTTAAAATAACAAGGTAGGGTTATATAGCAACAAGTGTAAATGTCTAAAAAGGGGAATAACCTTGGACTAGTGGAAAGTAATCAAGCAGGGGCTAATGTTGTTGATCATAATAAGAAAAATGAGCCAATCCCTAGTATAGGAAGCGATTCTAGTGAAAAATTGTCAAAGATAACCTTCCAAAATGTCTTGAGAGGAGGACAATTGCAAATAAGTATATTTAACACTAGGATTTCTAGAAAACCTTTAAGAATACCCAAAATGGACCCTAGGAAAACAACCTTGGAGTGCATGAATGTGGTGAATGACTCTCCTCTAGTCCAACTTTAGATATCAGACATACATACTAGGATCAATGCTATGGAACACAGAGAATTAATTTGTCAATTTTTGGTTCTTACTCCAGGCCACCTTGCTTTCAAGATGCGTCCTTATAGACAATGGAGAAGTACAGGTGACTTAAATATTTTTTCCTACCCCAACAGTTGTTTTTTAGTTCTTTTGCTAATGAGGATAGAGAACAAAATTTCCAATGGGTTCCATAGTTTTTAGATAGGGAAAATCTTTTCATGAAGCCTTGGCATACCAAGTTCAAGGTAGAAGAGGAAATGCCATTAATAGCCCTAGTTTGGGTGAGATTTTTTGGGTTGCCAACATGTCAAATAACTCATTAGATAGAGCATTGTATTGAGCATATTAATAGGGTTACATTAGGCTCTAATTAGCCCATAAGAAGCAGATCTAACGAATAACAAATGCACCCCAAATAACCCAACCTAACCAAATGCTAACGAATATTGTTAGCATATAACAATAAGACTAATAATGTAATAACAATATATGATATGCTAACATCCTCTCTTATTACATTATTTGGGTAATTGAATAACTACTAGCTATGCTAACATCCCCCCATACAATAATATTTGGGTAAAGTATATAACTACCCCAATATAGTGAAGAAGAAGAAGAAGAGAAATGAAAGAATGGTGGCTCGTGCTTTGTCTTCGGCTCTGGCTCTGGCTCATGGCTCTGGATCTGGCTCTAAGCATACCTCTAGATTTGTACCTTTGGGTCTATCTTTGAATCTGCCTCTCGATCATTGCCTCTGGATCTTCACGTAGATCTACCTCTGGAACTTTGTCTCTGGGTCTGTCTTTAGGTTTGTCTCTGGGTCATTATCTTTGGGACTGTCACTCGGTCTGTCACTGGATTTGCCTCTGGGTCTACCATAGGTTTTACCTTTATGGTAGAAGCCATACAACATTTATTTCATCATGGTCCATTGTGTGAAATCTGTCCATCCACAATCAATATGAACCTTGTTGGCCATTTTAAGTTTGTACTAATAATTGGAAGAAGAGTAATTCGTACATCCACATGAATCACAAGGATGTAATATCCAACACTTAGCTGCAACATGTCTTGAATTTCCATAGTGACTGCAACAATGCTTTTTAGGATATGGAGGAGATTTAGGTGATATTCTCACAATGACACTGAGAGGGGGGGTGAATCAGTGTAGCAATTTAAATACAGATATATAGCTCTTTCAAACTTAAGTAGAGAGAACTTAAAAATAGATATAGCAAATAAACAAGAGAGCAATCCACAACACAAGATTTAATGAGGTTCACCAGATTTGGCTACTCCAAAAATTAGACTGCTTGGACACCCATCCAAATCTAGCCTTTGCAAAGCACCAACTTTACAAACAATTTATCTGCACCAACAGAAAGGAGTACCAACCCCCTAATGCCAAGCACCAACTTGGACTTCAGTTTTGAACAGATTTTATGACATAAAAATGCCTTCTCTGCAATAAGACCCTCACTGGTTTAAATCCTTTATAACAAAAATTGCATATTCTTACAGCTCTGCTATTCTCTCTTACAGCTCTCTCTTCTGTATATTTTTCAGCATAATACACTCCTTTGTACTTTTACAGCACTTTCTTTTGTATCTTTTACAGCACTATCTTTTGTACTTTTACAGCACTCTGTTCTGTACTTTTACAACATTGTCTTCTATACTTTTACAGCACTCTATTCTGTACTTTTACAGCACTCTGTTCTGTATCTTTTACAGCATAGTCTTCTGTACTTTCACAGCACTCTATTTTGTATCTTTTACAGCACACTGCTCTCTGTATTTTCTCTGCACAATACTCTTTGTATTTTCTCTGCACAATACTCTCTGTTCTCTTCACAGCAAAATACACTCTCCTATACTTTTTCAACAACTATACTCTATGTACTTTTTACTTTTTAACTAGCAAAACACTCTTGCCACGTGCACAGTTCAACCCTAACCCTAGCTTCCTGCACATGAAAACATTCTTTCGACTCTGCTTACTACGTTGTTAATAGCCTTAAAAACTTACTTACGTCTCTGACAGACTTATCTGCCCACTTTACGGCTCTGATAGCCTTTCTGGTGCTTTGTAAGTAAATCTGCTATTTTGACAGATTTACCTTTCTATTTACAGCTCTGACTGTCTTACCTGCCTTTTTATGGCACTAACAATCTTACCTGTGTATTTACAGTTTTGACAGCCGAACCTGCTTATTTATAGCTCTGACAGCCGAACTGTCGCTTTGACAACTTTTTGTCTTCTTCTTGGCATGCGGGTGCGAAAACACATGTCATGAAATCGTGACACTTTTCGCCTTCGTTCACTCTTCTTGGCATGCACCCGCGAAAATGGAACATGTCACGAAATCGTGACATCTTTTTCTCTCTCCTATTTCCTTCGCTTTCACCCACGAAAATGGAACATGTAGCGAAATCGTGACATCATTTTCTCTCTCCTCTTTCCTTCGCTTTCGTCCACAAAAATGGAACATGTCACGAAATCGTGACATCTTTTTCTCTCTCCTCTTTCCTTCGCTTTCGCCCGCGAAAATGGAACATGTCGCGAAATCGTGACATCTTTTTCTCTCTCCTCTTTCCTTCACTTTCGCCCATGAAAATGGAACATGTCGCGAAATCATGACATCTTTTTCTCTCTCCTCTTTCCTTCACTTTCGCCCGCAAAAATGGAACATGCCACGAAATCGCGACATCTTTTTCTCTCTCCTCTTTCCTTCGCTTTGCACTGTGAAAACCCGACATGTTGCGATATCGCGACATCTTTTTTCCTTAGCGCTTTTTCTTCTCATCAGATCGCGAAAACCCGACATGTCGCGATATTGCGAAATCTTTTTTCCTTAGTGCTTTTTCTTCTCATCGGATCGTGAAAACTCGACATGTCGCGATATCGCGACAGTTATTCTTGCGCTTTCTCTCTCCTCCGTTATGTCACGAAATCGCGAAAGAAAACATGTCACGATATCGCAACAATTTTCTTACTTGTCTTTTTCTTTGATTTTTTTTTTAATCTGGGCCACTTCTTCCTTCTTGGAAATTCACTGTACCTGTTCTGACTGACCTCTGAACATCTGTCCACTGCATCATCAATTGATCTAACTGTCTGATTTGACAACAATGACAATACTATTTTTTCACCTTGCTCAACATTAGGTTTTACAAACATGGAATTACTGGTACTTGCATGTCCAATATAGCCAAGTCCTTCATTCTTTGCCCTGACATTTAGCATTATAGGATTTTTAATTCCTTGTTCTTGTTTACCTAATCTCTCACCATTGAATCCCATTTTCTTCATCATTTTGGAACCAAATTCTTTGGTGTATTTTTCAAAACACCCAATTTCATCATCTTCATCAATGCTTTTAACAATATTGCATTTGTCGCTATTGATAATATTATGGAGTTCATTTTTAGGAGGTTCAGTTTTTAAGTCACTAGTATCATAAGCAAAATCTGCTACTGTGATGATATCACCTGTGCTACAACTGATATCTGCCATCATAGGCATGAGGTCACTTGTATCACAACAAGCATTGGCCACCATGGTCTGAAGGTCACTTGTGTCACTACAAGCATCGACCATTAGGGGTTTGACCTTTGTTTCCTCACTAAAGTCCCTGTACACTTTACGTTGGGCAATATCAAGAGAAATCAATGATATGTAGATTGCCCTTATGATGCCTTTAGGGATTTGAACACCATTCTTCTGAAGGTCTTAAGAATCTTCATAATCTTTCAGAATGGATTTTACACCACTACGTAGTGTAGAATATTTGTCATCCTCATAAAAATCCATTCCTTCCATCTCTAGTGGAAAGTAAGGACCTTTAACTGATTTTTCAACAACATCAGTTTGTTTAGGGGCTTGCTTTTTCTTTGATCTACCCATTTTTAAGGTGTTAGTCTCTGCCAAAAATGCACCTTTTACAATGAAATTTTGCAAAAATAATTGACTAAGGTGTCGGTCACTGTCGAAAATGCACCCTTATAAGTCTTCCCCATTTTTTTTGCAAAATTATATCTCCCCTTAGTGCAAGATAGGAGATGGTGGAGAGAAAAAATTTATCCCTCCCTTTAGTGCAAAAAAAAAATGCAACAATGAAGCCTCAAAAGGCTCTTACAAAGCTTGCCTCGTAGGCAAAGGGACAAATTGATCATCAAAGAAAGAATCTCCCTCGTGAAGTACTTCCAAAAAAAATGTTGCTATTTATGAAGCCTAAAAAGAAAAGAGGTTGGCAACAAAAATGGGTAAATTTTTCTTGGAATTAATATGCAAAATATAAAATAAAGTTTTAATCACAATAGTTTAATTTATAATAAAAATAATTTGAACTTTATTAAAAAACATTTAAATTAATGATTTTTAGTTTTAATAAAAGAAAAAATATTAAATTATTATAAAAATAAACATTAAAAAATAACTTTAATTTTAAAATTTGCAAATATTAAAACCTTACCCTTTATTTTTATGTGGCCCCGTAGCAAAAAGAAACAATGCTCTCTTGCAGGTATTGAACCCGTGATGCTTTGTTCGAAAGCGTCTTATTGGCTTGTCGGTCAATCGGGCTAGCTTCCCCAGTTGAAAGCTATAGCGCACGAAGCATTATTTATCTTTTGTCAGGCGGTGTGGCTCTTTTGCTCAATACTGCCCCTATGTGGTGGCATGCTCCTCAACGATGGCTACCTCTTTAGTGGTGGCATTCCTCCTCTGCACCGTGCAACCACTGTCAGGTTGCAACTTCGACGGGGTTTCTGATATTTCTTCTGCAAAAATAGCAATATTTCAACCCACTATCGTCTTCTACATGCCATGAAATAGATTTGTTCTACCTTCTCATTGGCTACAATACCACCAGATATTTCTTCTCATAGGAGTTTCTAGCCTTTTTCTACATCATGCGTCAATCTCTATGTACGGTGTTGTTGTCTTACAATGTCGCTTTGCTGCTGTTGCTAGAAACTATAGCCTAAAAATATCTCATCACACTTTCAACAATGGCGAATCAGGGTTGACGTCGGGGATCGCTAGCTGTTGTGTTATGGCTAAAAATGGTGTTGGTTTGCAAAATTTCCCAACATCAACTACATCGAATTGTAGATCTACAAATTGCACTTTCTTGTACACATAAAAATGCAACTACGATGCGATTCAATGCTCCTCCTCTAATACAGTGAGTATGTGTTGGGATAAATATCCCACATGCACTATGGTAAGACTTCCTCAACACTTTAAAAACTAGAGAGTTCTTATAACTTAATGTCCACCTTAGGGTGGATGATCACCCCTTTTTTACCTTTTGTTGGTCGATATGTCCATTCTACGGTCAGCGTGTGCAGTGTCAATAAGGTCCAGTCAAATGTCGTATTTTCCACCTGTAGGTCTACATGTCAGCTAGCCTTAGGTCCACCATAGGTCCGGTTGTGTCCACGTGTGCCCCGTATCCGGTCTTAGGCAGCGTCTAGTCTACTTCAGACCCCTGGCAAGGTCATCGATATCTCTTCGATCTGCTCCATCAAGATCCTACCCCGTATTGGGGATCTTGCAGGTCTGAGTTGCTGGCAGAGTCCTGTTGTGTCGGTCCTCTGGGGAAGGGCCTCAACCTTAGCCCAAGTCAAAGGTCTAGCTCATAGTTAGGATCATGCTTCCACTCACCAAATCAGAGTGGAGCGATAATATTGCTCTGATACCATGTCAAATAACTCATTAGATAGAGCATTGTATTGAGTATATTAATAGGGTTACATTAGGCTCTAATTAGCCCATAAGAAGTAGATCTAGTGAATAGCAAATGCACCCCAAATAATCCAACCTAACCAAATGCTAACGAATATTGTTAGCATATAACAATAATACTAATAATGTAATACCAATATATGATACGCTAACACAACATAATTTTAGAATCAAGTTGTTTTCATGGCAATAGACAATACTCTAGGATCTTATATGATAACATCAAAAAATATAAGTTGATTTGAACAAATTATCTATGTCATAATTAATGTTCTCATCAACCTTAACAAGCTCTTGTTAAAAAATATTACTTTGCAATGTTGGGAGTATATCTAGGAACAAGATGTATACTATGATAACATCCCCTTTAAGTGCAATATTTGGCATGAATATGGTCATCTAGCTAGGGATTATAAACATTGGATCCTAGAGCAGGCATAAGAGGAAAAAACCCCTAGAGGTTTAGAGCTGCCTAAACAGAAGAATTTACTGATAAAATAAACATCTAAATATTAGGTAGTCATCTCCACCAATTAGTTTGCTAACCTCCCAATAGATGATGAGAAGAATATCATGGAGACGTAGAACCTAGAAACTCCTCTTCAAGCCCTAAGAAAGGAACCAATAGTTGAAGAAATAAATTACAATACTAAGCCAATTCAAGATCTACTAAGTAGCCCACAAGAGAACCTACCCCAAAATTTGAAGAGATATCAAAGAAAAATAAAATCCAAGAGAAATATAATGACTCTAATAAATCAAGTGGAGGGACTCATAAAGGAATAAATAGTGGAAGTGACACTTAAGAATATTTTGATAGGGCCATGGTGGTATTATCTCCTACTCTAGGTTTGAAGTCCATCCAAGAACCAACATGAGTGAGTCATGAGTCTACTATAAATATGAAGCTAGATAGATACCAAAGAGTAGGTAGGAAGACTACTCAACATCAAATAAGGAAATAAGGTGCAAAGTTGATAGCAATGGTAAAGCCAAGGATCTTACCCATATTTTTTAGTCCTCATGCTTGATGAAGCGCATCACCTGGAATATTCAAGAGTTTAAGGGTAGCCTAGTAAATTATAATTAAGTAAAATAAATTATTCAACAACATCATTCACATAGATGGTTTTCATCCAAGAAACAAGTGTCAAAATAAGAGATGCAAATTTTTACAAAAAATATTTGGCCTACATGTAGGGTGGAATTCCTAAGCTCCCAAGGAGCTTCTAGAGGAGTGGCTTATCTTTGGTACCTGAAAGAGATAGTGATACATTAAACAATGAGAATTTGGGGGATTTTGGATTTATTGGACTAAAGTAGACATTCTCCTTGATATTGGTTGTCTTAATTTATACTCTCCTATCTGTCTCGATGAAAAATAAAAACAATGAAGGAATGCAACTTATATTATCGATCATTTTCCTAGAGCTTGGTCACTTGTAGATGGTGATTTCAACACCATCCTCTTATTGAAATAGAATATAGGGGAAATCACACTCTAGATAGTAGTATTGACCTCATAATGGAACATATCAGATCTCTTCATCTGGTAGACATCAAACCAAATAATGATATGATGACCTGGTCTAATAAAAGGTAGGGTCCAACATGTATTCTAGAAATACTAGATAGGTTTCTATTATCATAGGATTTTTTGAGCAATGGATATATTCCAAGAGCACACAAATTGAATAATGCAATATCATATCATTGGTCAATATTGGTGGAAGTGTGGAAGACCAGATCCAATCATGCTCCTTTTAGATTCTAACTAATGTGATTTTGAGATAGTAGTTTTTGAGATAAGGTTCAACAATGGTGGTAGGAAGGTAAACCCAAGCATGGTACAAAGATATACTATTTTTTTAGGAGGCTTCTGTAACTCAAGTCCAAATTGAGAACATGGAACTAGGAAGATTTTGATGATATAAAGAAAAATAAATGATGTATCTTAACAAAAATTAAGGACCTAAATGAGCAAATACAAAGGATGGCTCTACTAAGATCTGAATCAATAAGGAGGTTGCTTGGAGTATATTACATTATTTGGTACATGCTAATGTACCCCCATGGTACCTTCATGGTACATCTTGTAAATATTAGATTAGGGTTGAGTCTTAGTTTAGAGTGTGAGTATTATTTTATGTAATGTGCAAGAAATGCACAAGTGTTATGTAATGTTGTAATGTGTAGGAAATGCAAGAAATACACAAGTGTTATGTAAGTGTGTATGTGTAGGAAATGCACAAGTATCATGTGAGTGAGTGTGCAAGTGTAATGTGAGTCTATGTGCACAAGTGTCTTATATGTAAGAGTGCACAAGTATCTTTAGATTAGAGTGTGCATACAAGATAGAGTCATGTGTATGCAAGTGTCAAGTAGTCAAGCCAAGAGTTATAAGACTTCGCATATGAAAAGGAATAGTCAAGTATTAAAGAGTCATTCTACTATGGCTATATAATACTCCATAAGAAGCATCATAAAGGTATCATAAGAAGTATCAAGTATCATATCTGTAAGAGAAAGAGGAGTAATAGAGACTGCATATATTTTGAGCAATTAATATTGTAAGTTGTGCTACATGCTTTGTACGTGTATGATTCAAGCTATTACATTCATATTATTGTTTATTAGTGAATGTTATTTGATATAATATAAGCCTTGATTTACACATTAATTGCTCATATTATACTAATTACATTGTTATATTGATCTTAATATATTGTGGCTATATTATATTTGATCCTGTGGAATTTATCCTGAGTTTTATGTTAATATTATGACTTAAAAATCCACCAGTTGTACAAGAGCTACTATGAGTAGTTTCTTGCACAAGTTGAATTTATTTAGCTACATACAAAAATTGATTTTTTCTAGTTTGATAAAATTGATTTAGAGTCTATCTACTTTAAAGGGAGTTAGATCTGGACTCTATTGTAAGGTCATAGTAAGTAGAAAGGCTAGAGTCTTTCCATAGTTGGAGGAACAACTAGTGAAGACTAGGATGCAGTTATAGAGCCTTTATATGGTTGAAGAATAACTATTGAAGACCAGGATTGATCTATATAGTGTTTCTATAGTTACAACCAATGAAGATAAGGATTCATCTATATTGGAAGGCGTATCAAATTTTAAGATAAGTTGATCATTTTAGGGACATAGGTAACCCTTGACATCAAAAAGGATTTTAGGAACTTAAATAGTATTTGCCACTAATTTCTATCAACTTAGAAGGAATTTGAAGAATTCAAGACAATAAAGTCTTCTTGAATTTGATTGAGGCATTAGGGAAATCTAAGTTACCTTGACATTATTTTTTGAATTCTTAGATGTGACCTAAGATATTTACAACAAATATTGATTGTCAAAAGTGTGAGAAGCATCCTATAATAGATAGAGAAGAATTTCATCTTATAAATGTAAGAGTAAGTAGAAAAGGATAAGTATATATCAAGG
Source organism: Wollemia nobilis (assembly GCA_028583015.1). Taxonomy (NCBI): domain Eukaryota; kingdom Viridiplantae; phylum Streptophyta; class Pinopsida; order Araucariales; family Araucariaceae; genus Wollemia; species Wollemia nobilis. The sequence goes on from JAQPPZ010000367.1 coordinate 5,115,405, forward strand.
ATTGATATATCTATTTGAATGTAAGCTTTCATCAAGTAGAGATTAATCAAGGTTGCAAAATATTGAAGTTTTAAGTCACAAAGAAATTGACCTTGATACAAAGATTTAAATTCTTGAAGATAGACCTTGACATAAAGGATTCAAGTTCTTAATATAGACCTTGAAATAAAGGGATCATATCAAGTTTTGAAGAGAAACCTTGAGATTAAAGATTGCAGGTCGTTCAGACCTTGATATTGGTAGTTGTTGGTCATAAAATCTGCCCAGGAAAGGATTTGGGTAAGTGTATGTGCCCTAGACCTGGACCAACATTGAAAGGCCAAAGAGAAGATATGCCCCTCATGCCAATCTCTGGAGAAAGGTCGGTTCCTATGCTAAAATAATTTGGTGTTTTGAGTTAAGGGATGCAGGAAAGAGATAACAAAGTAAGGGTGTAGGAAAGAGATAAAAAGAGTTCGAGTTAGAGAAAGAAATAAAAAAGGGGTAAGGGAAGAGAGATCGATAATTTAAATTAGGAGAGAACAGGAAGCACGATCACTAACTAACAACTTGAATAGCAGCAAAGAACACCAAGAATAAACGAAAGAAACACCACATTAATGTTCCTATGTATCCTCTAGACGAGCTCCAAGATTCTCTTTCTCCCTTTCATCAAAATTCAGGGTTCAGAGTAACGACGATTAGGACAAGCGAATATAACAGAAACCACAACCCACCAGGCAACATAAAAGAAAACCAATATAGCGTTTTTCCTCTCCTATGTATCCTTCAGGAAAATTTTAGGGTACAGTCCCCAATCGCACACCGAATTCAGGATTCAGAGTTACAGTATGCAAATGAATAAAGACAAAAGAAATAAACACAGAAGATAGCATACAAGAGAGAAATTGAGCCCAAAGCTCTTTAGTATTAATCGTAGGACATCAAGTTATAGTAGCTTTCTAGCAGAAATTTCCCCCCCCCATTTTCATTACAATGTCTGGGTTTTATAGAGGACCCGACCCTCTGAGCCATAATTACACAAAAAGGAGGAGTACATCCTCATAATCTGATAAGTCGGCTCTTGTGGCTCTCATGAATGAGCTCTCAATTCTGTTACCAAAACTAGCAGCTGCGGTCGGATCAGTTGAGGAAAGATGCATTAATGAGCCGCCATAATGTCCTTGGTCTCCAAGTGCAATGCTCAAGTGGTCGCCATGCTCACCGAGCTCTCCATCATGGACTGATACTTCATTTCCAATTGCTAAAAATGAACAGTGGGCTTATCGGGCACAAAAAAATGTATTTATGAGGCACTTGATCGCCTCGATAAAATACCCGACTTGGAGCGCGTGCCCCTGAAGTGCTTCGCTAGATGTTTGTTTGCAACTTCACTTTGTAATGGACTTGAGCCAAAGCAATAACTCCTTGATTTATACTTCACAAAATGGAGCTTCGCAAAACAGCTTCGGGGGTGATGAGGGCCGAAGCAGATCTCCTTCGCAAGATGGGCTCTTCACTTCTTGCTACTTCGCTGGAGAGATGTGTCAAAACTGCTTTGGCGAGGCCCTTTACTCGAAGTAGATACTTCACTGGTGAGCTTGAAAAATGCTTCGCAGTGAAGCTTCTTCAAAATTGTGGTTCGGGGGTATTTCGGCCGAAGTGCATTCTTGTCTTCAAAATTGCTTTGACTGCTTCTACTTCGGGTGAAAATACTTCGCACGAAAGGTGGCCGAAGCAGATGCTTCGCAACTACTTTCAGCGAAGTAGAAATGGTTCGCTGATGGGGAGGCCTGAAGTGGGTGCGTCGATGGCTTTTTAGTGAAGCATTTTCAATGTTGTGCTCCTTCAAATCCCGCTTTGCAAGTTCCTTGCTCGAAGTAGCCTTTTGAAGTACTTCATGCCTGAAGTAGTTCTCATTTTCTTCCTTTGCATTTTGTTTTGGCGACACCACTTCGCAAAACTTTCGCCCGAAGTACCTACTAGAAATTATTCGGGCCTGAATTAGTTTTCTTGCCTTAGCCAATTTGGACTACGATTTTCCTTCGACGAAGCTGTTCTTTTGAAGTGTCGCTTGAATTTTGCTTCACAAAACTTTAGCCCGAAGTAGCTGCTAGAAATACTTCAGGTGCAAAGCTCTCTTTTGTGCCTTAGTAGAATTTCTTCTTCGGCAACGCTGCTTCGCAAGGTTTTCACCCGAAGTAGTTTTTTGAGGGACTTCGGGGCCGAAGTAGTTTTTATCCTTAACGATATCTTTTGGTGAAGCTATATTTCTTAGCTTGTTCGGCAGCGAAGCTCTTTCTTCTTTATTTTATGTACAAGGGGGTGGCAGGGAAAGCCAAAATTGCTGCAACACTTGAAAATGTTGTTTCTAAAAAAACAAGGGAACAAATTCATGAAATTAAAAGAAATACTTTTACAAAAAATTTGATCTTTCTACCCCATTGTGCAATGTGACAAAATTATCAACATTCTTGGTGGCTCGCGGGGCAACGAGCTCGTATCGATGGGAGAACCCTTTAGCCTTGATCCGTTGGGCCAGAGTTACCTCCAAACCCTTCTCCCTCTTCTTCTTCTTCTACGGGTTGTTCCTTGACTTGTTCTTCTTCTTCTTCTGCTTCCTCTGGTGCGGCTCCATGCGACGATGATGGGACAAGGCGATCGTAGATATTTTTCATGGTTCAGTGGACATGAGCCCAGGCACCTTTTGAGAAAGGCTCTTGATCTTGCAATGCCTTAACTAAAACACGAAAGTGGTCAATCTGCCCAATATTAGCATGTTTGGCTCTGGTATACAAATCATTCAGGCAGACTGCAATCTTGCAGTATCTTAGAATGAAATATGTGATCTGTCTTTTCATTATTGGATTTTCCCATTCATCTATCTTTAAGACGTCACCTTCAAACTGAAGCCATGCCGGCTTAAGCTCTTCCTTGGTCAGAATATTCCCATCATCATCCGTGAAGCTCAGGAAACCTAAGGAAAAGAGATCCTGGAAGTAGCCTATTAATGTTCATTGTTCATTCTCAAACATGTCCAGGAGGTCTTTTGCCTTTTGTGCCTTCCTCACCTTTGAAAAGAAGGTGCAAAATTTGGCTTGGGCCGTGGACCAATCTCTAGCTGTCGGACTCATTGCAACAACCTGCAAGTCTTGATATTTCGTGCTTTGAACATCAAAGGCTAGTTTGAGTCAACCTCTAGCTTTCTGAGTGACCTCATCTATGGTTGGCTCTCCTTCGCTAGCGACACGCTGTGCTTCAGTAATATAGGTCAAAATTGATAGGCCACTGGAGGCCCAAGATCTAAAATTTTTTGGCAAGTGTGAGCGGATTTCTTTGATCCTACCTCTGTCAAACATCTCCAAGCTTTCCTTTTGGTGCAATTGCTACTACAACTACAAGATCTTGCTTTCAAATTCTTTGGCCTTCAGATCATTCTTGGCTTGTCTCTATGCTTGGTTCTAAGCTGTACACTGCAGTTGTAGTATTTTTTGTTTCAAGGTGTGTGTTTCCTTCTTCATCAGCCTACACTGCTTCTCTGAATCCTCTAGCTTGGAGTGGATTCTAGCCAGCTCTTCCTCCAACTTGATGTTGGCATTTTCTACTTCAAATCTGTGCTGATTAGCGATGTTTGCATGCGCATATAAAGTTTCAATCCTGACGTGCATAGATGCAGATTCATTATCTACATTCAAATGCTCCAGGTCCTTGGATTTGTCTTGATAATCATAGTCCGCTGGAGTCATTTCATCCAGGGGATTTTGGACCTTCGAAATATTTTTTACTTTGTGCAACTTTTCGGCCTTCAAATCGAAGATAGCACACTTTTCCACCTGGGCTACGGAGCGCCCTCTCTTCTTCCTCGCCTCCTTTAGCATTTTTTGTGTATTTTGCTGAGCTAGGAGTAGCTTCTCAGGTAGAGGGCGTTCTTTCATCATGGATAATTTAGATTCAAATAAAGTTGGATATTAAGCCAAAGGGGTAAATAAATATAAATAATGAATAGGGGATGCCTGTAGCACCCTAAAATTGGCACAGTAAAATTGGAATAATTACATTCACCTTAGTAAATAAATTTAAATTCAAATTTAACCTCCCAAACTGCCCGTTAACCGCCGAGAAACTCGTTTCCTCTTTTTTCGTGCCATTTTTAGCAGTTTTTTTTATCGTTTGACGATATCATCTCCGATCAGACGATATCGCCCCAGATTTGATGATTTCGTCTGGACTAGAACATCCAGATGATTTCATCACAAAACTAAATTTGCATAGTTGGAATTCGTTCCAACGGGTCTCCAATCCGAGCAAAAGCGTGTCTGCACCGTTGGGACCCTTCCCCCGTTGGAGATCTCCCAAATTGGGATGATCTCCAACCTCCCAACAACTATCCTATGCTTATTTAACTCTAATACTTTTCCCTCCCCAACCCCTGGCTGAATGTTTATGTAAATCAACTCCCTATGCGCTAAAACACTTCAAATTTGCTCTTGCACTAGTCCTATATTAATTTTATTGCAGGTACACCATTGGTTTTCAGCCGAAGCCAGCATCTATCGCAGCCGACGAACCTGTCAAGATCGGAGGCGATCTCATAAAATTCGAGACGATTTCATTCTGATGCGAGACGATTTCGACTGCAGCACACATCGAGGCAATCAGTGCCTGGATTTTGCCCTTCTTTCTCTTTTCTCTATCATTTTATGCTATAAATTAGATTGTCTATTTAGTTTTTATACTATATTGCATCTGGAGTTCACCCATGTTGTCTAGTTTGCATATTAAGATCATATTCTGCTATTTAAACACAATGATTTGCATTTACTTTTGTTCTTGCATATTGTTCAATACTCATATTACTTTTTCATATAGTTTGCCCCTATTTACAAAATAGAATTTCTTGTATTTCGCATCTGTTTGCTGTTTTATAGGTCTCTGATGAATTTGTTTGACGAATTCGTCAGATTGAAGACGATCTTGTCAGTTTAGACGATTTTATCAAATTGAAGGCGATTCTGTTGAATTGCAGATGATCCAGACTGCTTAAAGCTTCAGAAACTCCATCAGACTTCCGAATCAGGTAATCTTCATTGACCTCTTGCAAATTCTCTGTTTCTGCTTTCTTTTATGTTTGTTGTATTCATTTAAATTGCATTTTCATGTAGTTTAAGTTAGAATCATTCGGCCAAACCTAGGATGAATGCTTAAAAATAAAATGAACTCATCTAAAATTCATTCCAAAACCTAGGCGTGGAAACTGCCATCAAATGTTTCCTGGTGAACCCACCATCCGTCGACAAATCACCAAAATGCACCTCCCTTGAGAGGCGGGACCTTCGTGAAGTCCTCTCGTCCGAGGTACCGCACCATCCTTTTCCCATCCTCCTTTCGGGCGTGGATCCAATAGCCTGAAGGTAGGGATGCGAAAAATTTGGAGCGATACATTTTTGTGAACCCGACGTGAATGCATCATAACCTTTTGAACAAAAAAAAACAAACAAAACAAAAAAAAAAAAAAAAAAAATTAGAACTAAAACTTAGATGCATTTTAAAACATTTAAGGTTCAAAATCATGTTTAGATGGTAGCTCCTAAAAAGAGGTTAGCAGTTACTATAAACGTAGTAAACCAATTAGTAGCCATAGAAGTTAATTCTGTCCTTAGTATCCCTAAAACAAGTAGAAATCAATCCTTGTGGGACGAGCTTATCAGGAGACTTAGTATCATTTCATCTAGGTCCACACAACTTAAACAGATTAAGAGGCTAGTCTTGGATAGAATCCTGGATCCTCATCAATTAGTGTTCTATCATGAACTTCGAGGAGCTTGCCATAGATGGTTAGCCTATAGGAGAGCTTTAGTATCTTCAGAGTTGTTCAGCTTCGAGGAATACCTCGAGAATGTAGACATTGTACATCGATTCCTAGGCCTTGTAGAGGACCAAGAAGTTGTTCTCACGGATAGGGAAAGATGGAATAGAGTTCTCACGAGTCAGTGCTATATCGAGATTATTGCCATGAGCTTTACTTTTATCAACCAAAGATCTCAAAGCAGACAATATCACCATAGCCCTTTTCATCAAATTCTTAAAAGAAAACTTTCAATTTGAAGAAGAACATTTCATGACCCCTGAACAGCTTGAACCTATTAATGATATCCATAAGTTATTCATATAATATTAGTTCATCTACTTTCAGCCTTATTATTATTGTGTGCATTTATTGTTTCATTTGCTGTCTTTATTATATTGTTTCAAAGAAAAACTAAAAAAAACTAAAAATCAAAAAAAAAATCAAAAAACATAGTAAAAAACTTAAAAATTTCATTTACAATATTGCATTAGGTATATATAAATATATACCTTTTAATTTGTTGCATATATATATATATATATATATATATATATATATATATATATATATATATAAAATATATATATATATATATATATATATATATATATATATATATATATATATATATTTGCTGAAATCAAAACTTAGCACCATGACTAAACTTAGGAATGGTAAAGAAATTTTAGAAGAAGGAGAAGATTGGCTACAAAATACAACTAAAAACCCAAATGTCCTTCTTGGAGATACAAATCCGAAAGGTGAAACTCTAGGTCAATCAGATGAAGACTTAGGTGAAGATAAGGAACAAGAAGGAAGTGTTAAAGAATCTTCATCCCCTAGAATAGCTCCAAATGGAGGCATCACTTTTGACAACGCGGAAAATTTTCAAAAATTTCTTAATCAACATATCGACGTCCTTAATGTGGCAGTCCGTATTGATAAAGGGGAAATTAGTGATGCTCAAGCAGCCTTAGAATGGGCACTTGATATGCAAACTAATCCCTTGTCTTTCATTGATCAAGAAAGTGATAAGGGTGGACCATCCAATGCGAATATGGTCACTATAGCCCAAGCCATGACCAAACAACAAGTCACCCAACCTCCTAAGCAACCTGTTACTAAACCTAAAATCACTCCCGCACAAAAGAAAATTCCCTTCACTACTTCCTTCCTCCAAACTATTGAGCAAAATGCTTTAAATAGACAAAAATCTAAAACAAAGCCAAATACAAACTTTCAACAATCTACAATACAACACAATCCAACTTCAAAACTCCTCCATAATATTTTTCCTACCAATGTTTTACACAATAGTAACATGGCATCTAATCTACATGGTCCTCCATCCAACGCCCATAACACTTATGGCAATGCCCCACCGAATCAATATGGGGGGAAAACTAGTAATCTGGAAGCTATGATGAAACAATTGGCTTCACGTATGGACCAGATAGATCCCTACCGTCCCTCGTATAATTATCGAGAGATTTGTATCCAACCATTGGATCCCATAGTGGTAGCTCAACCATACCCTAAACATTTTCCCATGCCCGTCCTGCCTATCTATAAAGGAACCGAAGATCCCATAGAACATCTTCGCATGTTTAGGATAGCATGTCACGACATATCGCATGACGACTTGATATTACTAAAAATGTTCCCCAAAAGTTTAGGTGGAATGGCGTTAGAGTGGTATTATCAATTGCCCACTCATTCCTTAAGAAACTTTGAAGAAACAAGCTGAGTCATTTGTTCATCAATTTAGTGCCTACATCGAGAGGCATGTAACTATTAAAGACCTATACAATTTAAAACAAGATAAAGACGAATGTTTTGCTGATTTCTTAGCAAGATGGAGACAATTGACAGGAAAACTACACTTTGTGCTACCCTATAGGGAAATGTTAGACATTTTCATTAACAATTTACAAGAACAACTTTCTTATGAACTATCAATAGCTACTTTGACTACCTTCGATCAAGCTATAGACTTAGCTCGAAGAGTAGAAGATGCCCTCATTAGGAGAGGCCAACTTAGAAATAAGGATGATGAGAAAACATCTAGAATCAATATAAAAACAAACAGGTTGTCGGTGATGGAGTCATTGATGCTAGTAAATGTTGCTAATGTCAATGCAACAAAAACAACGTAAAAATTCATCTTGAAACCTCCCGATAAGCCTCCTCGAGAGTTCAATAGATTAAACCAACCTTTATCAACTATTTTACCTCAACTTCTTGAAAGAGGTTTAATCCAACTGCCAGCTATCCAGGAACCTGACCCAAGCATACTTGGATATAGAGTTGATTTGCACTGTGATTTTCATAGAGGTCCTGGACATTCTACCAACGCTTGTAAGAGATTGAAACATAAAATACAAGATTTGATTGACAATAATGAAATGGAAGTGCAAGCCTTCCAACCTAAACAAAACCCTCCTAATAATACTCAAAAGACTGTTCCCCAAAATCAAAATCAGAATGCCAATCAAACTTTAGACATATTTCAACACCCTTTACCAAGACATGGTAAAGAGGTAGCTAATCAAATTGAACATCACAATGTTCCCTCTCCTACCCAATATGTAGGAACCATTAGCGGGCAATTACCTGTTCAGGACTCTCACACATTCGACACAACCTTATCCCTAGTTACAACCAGGCCCTTACATAATTTTCAAACTTCTGATTCTAGTGATATAGAGTCAGATAGTGAGAGTGAAGTAGACACCATTCAATCGAATAGTTCTAAAAACGAATTAGATCCTATTCAACCTATCACAGATGGTAATGTTCTAGAAGAACCATTTCCCAGAAGAGTCACTACTCAACCTTCTTCTAATGAAGTCTTTCCTTATGAACAAGCCATAAACTCTCAACCGAGACCGTTTCAACGTCGTCACTATAACATTGTAGGTACCATCGGAGTTGTCACCCGACAACAAGCTCAAAATCTCCAACAAGAACCAAACCAGAACGATGGACCAGCTCCATTTGTTCTGAAAAATCCTAATAAAGGAAATAATGCTCCTATTGTTCAACCTAAACCCCCTTATAGCATTAATGAACAGTTGTCTAATACCACCGCCAGAATCTCCCTTTTAGATTTATTAAGATCCTCCCCCACCCATAGGGATGAATTGATGCTTACTTTGAGCCAGATGATGGTACCTCAAAACATCCAACCTGAAGCTATGGCCAATACTATCATCACGCGAGAGATTGATTGTATTGACTTTCGGGATAAAGATATCCCACAACACAGTTTACACAAGGATAATCCCTTGTATATTACAGCTTTAATTGGGGATGTAGCTATCAAACGAGTCCTGATTGATAATGGCTCATCTCTAAACATATGCACCTTTGACTTCTACCAAAGATTTGGTTTTAGAAGTGATGAAATGAAGAATACTGATATGATTATCAAAGCCTTTAATGACGAAACACAAGAAACGTGTGGAGTCATTACCCTCCCATTGCAAGTTGGTCCTAGAACCCTTGAGACAACTGTGTTTATTGTACATTGCCCGAAGATCGTACAATATACTTTTGGGTCGCCCTTGGATTAACGCCATGCGAGTAGTCCCATAAACTTTACACCAATGTGTTAAGTTTGAGTTTAAAAATTAGTTGGTCACTATTCATGGTGACCCTAGACCTTTTGATATGTGTGCATTGGCAGAACCAGTTGGAGTGCAATTTTGCCCTGCTCTGTCATCCACATATCCTAGCTCTTCTTCATCTAAAACTGTGAAATATAAACCCATCACTTCATTTATTCCTCCATTAACTTCATCTTCCCATATAGATCAACCACCTTCTAAACAAATTACTGTAGAACTTCAAAAAGTTCTTAAAACTACAACCAATTCTTCAAGTTCTAATCCCATAAATTCAAAACCTATAGACACATCTATCATACCTTCCACATCTCAAGACATAGGTAATAAGCCTTCTACATCTTATGCCCTTTCTGATGATCTTTTACCATATTTATCTACAACCTTAATATCAAAAAAAATGAATGCTTTCATGCAAGATTCAAACCTTTTAAATCAATTACCGCCATCTCCTCGTACTTTGGGCCTCCCACAACCTATGGGAAGTACTTACCAAGTCGAGAGTTGCGCCTTCATTTACAAAGGATATGACTGGGGAAGGATCGCTCAGAATATCAAAACCCATCATGATGGATATGCTCTGTGCTATTTTACCAACGATTATATTAAAGCTAAACCCATGATGCTTAAAATGGGATATAAAGGGAAAGGCTTAGGACCTTTCCAAAATGGCATGAAAGAACCTTTCGAGGTAGAACCATGGCCTGCCCGATGTGGTGTTGGCCTATTACCTAGTAAGGTTCAACCTTTTCCTTTTGAGGATGATGATCATCTCATATTCTATCAAGACTATTTGGATAGACATGTTGATTTGCCTCTTAAAAATCTGTCATTTTCATGCAACATGCTATCCATAGCATACCCTGAAATGATTGCTGACCTCGATGAAGAGTTGGAAGGAGATATCTTCCATGATGTCTCTGTTGAAGAGATGTTGTACAACGGGTTTTATTTTGATGGTTCTATACCAACCATAGCTCAACTTGAGGCCACTGACCCTCATAACGAATTATCTAAATTAAATTTACAATAATTACAAGAGTTGGGCATTTCACCCGCCCCACCTAATTTTGAAAGAGATCTACACATGGAGGTAGAAAATGTCATTAAAATTAATATTGGAACTGAGGACAACCCTCACATAATCAACATTGGAGCATAACTAAGTCAAGAAAAACAAAAACAATACATAGCATTTCTTAAAGAGTATGAAGATGTCTTCGCTTGGACATATGAAGATATGCCAGGTTTAGACCCTTTTGTAGTCATGCACCATCTAGTGGTCCATCCGGATGCTAAACCTATTAAACAAAAACTTAGAAAAATGCATCCCAAAGTGGCTCTGCTAGTCAAAGGGGAGTTAGAAAAACTCCTGAATGTTATCTTCATACAAGCTATTGATTATGCTGAATGGATCTCCAATGTAGTTCCAGTCACCAAGAAAGAAGCCACCAAAGTTAGGGTTTGTACAGATTTTAGAGATATTAATGTTACATGCCCTAAAGATGACTTTCCTCTTCCAAATATGGATCAAATTATTGACTTCACTGCTGGGAGTGGGATGATGTCCTTAATGGACGGATTCTCCGGCTATAATCAGATCAGGATAGCTCCCAAGACCGAGCGAAAACAACCTTTATTACCCCCGGGGTACCTTTTGCTTGGAAAGTGATGCCATTTGGCTTAAAGAACGTCGGTGCAACTTATCAACGGGCTATGACCTACATTTTTCATGATATGATGCATGATATCCTACATGATTATGTAGATGATATTATAGCGCTCTCTCTTATTGAAGATCATCATTTAGACGATTTAAGAAAAGTTTTTAATCGATTACGAGAATATCTCATTCGATTAAATCTAGCAAAATGTATATTCGGAGTTAAATCCGGCAAGTTATTAGGGGTTTTAGTTTCTTTACGTGGTATCGAAATTGACCCTCTCAAAATTGTGGCTATCACTGATATGCCCGCACCCACTAATATATCTGAACAACAAAGTTTACAAGGTAAAATTCAAGCTATTCGTCGCTTCATTGATAAGCTGGTGGACAAAACTGGTCCCTTTCTTAAACTCCTTAAGAAGGATGTCCGCTTTAATTGGGACACAGAATGTAGAGAAGCTTTTGAACTTCTCAAGCAATATCTCCTTAACCCTCCGGTGCTTTCATCGCCTAAATCGATCGCCCATTTCTTCTATATATTTCTGCTTTAGATTCTGCCTTAGGAGCTATGTTAGCTCAGCTTGATGATGAAAAACGAGAACGTGCTAATTATTACATTAGCCGCACCTTCATCAGTTATGAAACCCGCTATACAGCGTTAGAGAAGTTATGTCTAGCGATCGTGTTTGCTACGCAAAAATTACGACATTACATGCTTAGCCAAAAAACATATGTCATTTCCAAATATGATCCTTTAAGATATCTCATGATTCCACCTTATTTATCGGGTCGCACAGCCAAGTGGGTTCTTGCTCTAAACGAGTTTGATCTCACCTTCATAGGATAGAAGTCTATTAAGGGTCAAATCATAGCAGATCAATTAGTTGTTGCACCCTTAGAGTCTACTCATCCCCTCATTATTGAGTTTCCTGATGAATGCCTTCAATTAGAGGCAGACCTTGTTGAACAATGGTCCTTATACTTTGATGGATCCCGATGCATGAGTGGGGCTGGTGTGGGTATTATTTTAATATCTTCGCAAAAACATCTTATTCCTCTGTATTTCAAAATAACCTTTGCTTGCACCAACAATACTGCTGAGTATGAATCTCTAATCCTTGGATTACGAGCTGCTTTAGCGCTTAAAATTAAAAACCTCTTAGTTTTTGGGGATTCCCAATTGGTTATAAACCAAATTAATGAATTTTATCAGACCAGAGATGATAAAATTCGCCCATATAAGGCCTATGTTTTACAACTAATGGCCTTGTTTGATCAAGTTACCTTGGAAGCCATTCCTCGAACTAGCAACCGTGCAGCTGATGCTATGGCCGTCGTTGCATCTCTCTTACCCTTGGAGTTAGACGACGAATATGCTACTATCATCATTCGTCGACTCCAGGAACCCGCTTCACATAAGTCATGCTTAGAGCCTTTGGATGTGTTTCTAATCAAGGAAACTACTCTTGAACTCTGGTATACAGACATATTTTATTTCCTCCAAAATGGGACTTTCCCTGCTAATTCTAATCGCAACCAACGTCGGTTATTACATCGACGAGCAAGTCGATTTGTAATCATTGGCAATACTTTATATAGGAGATCTTTTGAAGGTATCCTATTAAGATGTCTAAATTTAGAAGAGTCTAAATCAGCCTTGAGTGAAGCCCACGATGGATCTTGTGGAGGACACTTTAGTGGTAGCGTCATTGCTAAAAAGCTCCTTCGGATAGGATACTTTTGGCCTACCATGGAAACGGATGCACATGAATATGTGCGCCATTGCGACAAGTGTCAAAAACATGCTGACCTTGTCCATGCGCCTACACAAGAGCTGCAGGCTATTTCTTCTCCTTGGCCCTTTTCTAAATGGGGCTTGGATATTATTGGTAAAATTAATCCTGTGTCTTCTGATGGACATAAGTTCATCATAACCACCACTGAGTATTTCATGAAGTGAGTTGAAGCTATGCCTTTAGCTTCCTGCACTGTTTCACAAGTCTCTAAATTCATTTTTAATCAAATCATCTGCAGGTTCGAAATTCCTGCAATCTCATCTCTGACAATGGAACCCCGTTCAAAAATAAAGATGTTAAAAAATTATGTCAAAAATATAAGATTCAACATCGCTGGTCTACTCCCTATTATCCTCAGGGTAATGGTCAAGCAGAAGCTTCTAACAAAACTCTAATCAAAATTCTCAAAAGACTAGTCAATAAAACCGCCGTGGATCGGCATATTCAATTATATCCAGCCCTGTCGGCTTATCAAACTAGTGTTCGAACCCCCATGGGCACTTCACCATTTGTTTTGGTATATGGTGCCGAAGCAGTTTTTACATTTGAATTAGAAGTTCCTTCTTTGGATCTGCTACTTCAAGACACCGAAGTAGGAGATGAATATCGCACTGGCAGACTCAGTCAGCTGGAACTCCTAGACGAAAAATGCATCAATGCTTTCGAGCATCTCCGTGCATACCAAAACAAGCTTAAAAGAGCGTATAATAAGAAAGTTCGTCATCGATCCTTTGAGATTGGCGACCTTGTTCTAAAAGAAAATAAAAAAAATACAAATGCAACCAAAGAACTTAAAGGTAAATTTGAGCCCAACTGGCTCGGACCGTACATCATTACTGCAAAATTTGAATCAGGAGCGTATAAATTATCTACCTTAGATGGTAAAGAACTTAAAGAACCCATGAATATTTTACATCTCAAACGTTATTATGCATAAATTTGGTCATTTCATCCATGTATATATTTGTTCAAAATCATTATCGTGTATTTATTTCAATTTATTCAAAAAAACCTCAAAAACATTCATAAAATCTTCAAAAATATTTATTGCATTTATTTAAAGCACTTGTAAAGTTCCTTTTGCTCCAAAACAAAAATCAACATAAAAATCCAAAAACAGCTATATGCTTGACTCTTTCGAAACCAAAACAATATACAGAATAAAGAGAGAGTCAACATTCTCAAAACTTTCTCAAAATCATTATCTTCTTACAAATATTGCAATTACATGTTTCAACTTATTTTGGATAAAACTAGCATTTATTTGGCATCCCTCACTTGCATACTCACACAATAAATATCTTTGATTTTATCTGGCATGATTACTAATATCTCTTATATCAAAGTTCACAAAATTCAATTAAATAAAGTTTGAGCATAGAGAATTGATCTTGTTATTTACTTAAACCAAGCACATCTTTTCACAATAAAATGATTATATTTGTAATTTCCATGTTTTGTTACATAGTAGAACTAATTTCTTGAGTGAAAAGTTTCCCCTGCTATCCTATCATGCACATGGTCTAGAATCTTTGAGAATTGGCAAAAGGACAAGCTCACCCCTACCCAGAATAAAAATCCCTTGCTCTACAGCTAATCTGAGCAAGTATCCCTAGAAAAAGAAAAAAAAAAAAAAAATTCAAGAAAAAGAGAAAAGAAAAATGTTATGTCAGCAATGTTCCAAGCATTATCAAGCAAAAGAAATACAAAAAGAAAAATAAGCAAAGTTCAAAAGAAAGCAAGAAAAACAATAAAATCCCTTTCCCTACCCTTTGAAAAGAAAAGAAGGGTGAATGAGCTTGAATCCCTGGAATTCTCAATTATTCAAAAACTGTGAGGTAAGCCCCATAACAGGTGGTTTGTGCCCAACCTGCTTGGCCTTGGGTAACTCCTAGCGTGGCGATATGTCTGTCACATTAGCGACCTTATTTTGTACGGACCTATGTCTACTTATGGATTAGCTAGCTCTTGATAATCCGATCTACATAGTAGCCTAGTATGGTTATATGCATCTACATCATGGTTAATGAACACTTATTTGGTTTCTTCAAATCACTTGTATCATAGTATCTTGCTCAAAATTGGTAAATGAACAATGCAATTGCACACACATTTGTATTTGAGAGATTTTGTCTATCATTATGATAAATCAAGATTGGCAATGAATTCACTTATGCACATGGGATTCCTTATAAATTTAACTTTTGTCTTCAAAAATACTTTGAAATATTATTTTTGCAACTTGTTTGGAATAATCAAGTACAATTATTTACCACAAAGATAACTATATAATAGAAAAAATCAAAAATTTCAAAACATATCATATATAACTTATCGACTTTCGCGACGATGGTATAGTTTCAAAACCAAAATTGGAATTTTATGCTTAGCGCAAGTCCTCATTTTCATATTTTCTGTTCATCAAAAATCAATCATGCAATAAAACTATCCTTTCTTTGATCTTCGCGATGATGGTATAAGTCTATACCTACATATTCTATGCCTAGCGCAAATCATTGTAACAATTTTTTTTTTTCCCAATTTATCAAAGATCATACAAAACATATGACTTCATTTTACACCAATTATGCTTTTCAAAAAGCAAACACATTTTGATCATTTCATGTCATTATGTCAACCTTTGCATTTTGCAATGATGGTATAATTCTTAAGGAATTATTCACAAATTTTATCACACTTAAGAATTTATGCCTAGCAAAAATCATTTCACAATATTTCATGCATAATATTTTTATGGAAATCTGAAAGCAAACCATCATCATCATCATTTGCATCATTACAACAAAGTCTTAAGACAGTCTCTTAAGCACTCTTTTCTTTTAACAATATTTCTATCCTGGGACTAGCTTGACGACCGAGTGAGCAGCGACTCCATGAAATGGTCTATAATAGCGACAATGTCCTTTGAAATTATTGTTAGAAATCTCTTTTTATTTTTATCACATTTCATTACAACCAATAAATTTGTTACATCAGATTATTTCATTTAAAATATTTATAACATGACATCCAAGTTATAATATTTTTCAAAACGACATAATTACATGAATCATCAATAAAATCATTACATCAATCAACTAAATAAATCAATCAAACATAAAAAGCATCATAAGTATCACATAATACAAGTCATATGATCAAAAATATCTCATCTATATATATCAACAGAATATATACATCATCAAAACTGGATTGGTATGCCACAATCTATACCTCGGCATACTCAATCCTCTATCAATACAAGTATAATACAATATCAATGGCAGTATCCCGCCCTCTAGCCTCGAGAGCCTCTAGAGCTCTCGGCCTCATCTCCTCCCCTGCCATGTGGAGGGCGAGGTGGTCCCATCACAGTATGTGTGGTACTGTGAGTCCTCGTCGTCGATCGGGATGAGCTCCTCGTCGACCCTGTCTTGATAGGATCTGCTATGGTAGGTGGCACCTATACCCTCTGGCCCTTTGGTACCGCCTGGTAGTATAGCGCCTGATAGAATGCGGTCTGAGAAACTGACCGTAGTAGCTCCTGAGTGCTTACCCCTCCACCTCGTGCCCTGAGACAAGAATTCTCGTCTCGTAGCTGTGACACCTCAGCCTGGTGCTGTGTAGCTGCATCCTGTAACATCTGCACCTGAGCTCGTAGATGATCTCTCTCTATCCGAAGAGTAGCCATCTCATTACTCTCTCCAATGTCCATGCCCTTGCCCTTATCAGGCGATGGTGGCCTCTGTGGAGATGGGGGTCTCGCCTCCCTCCTCTCCCTCTCCCTCTGTCACGGCCTCTCCTGTGCCTGTGGCCTCCTCTGCTCTCCTCTGCCGCGACCCCAGGCTGCCTCTATCGACGCCTGGCATCGCCTCCCTATCTGATGCACAACTACGTGGATCGGTCCCTGAGCCCTCATCATCCGAGGAGGGTGGATGCCTACGTACCAGGCATCGTAGCCATCAGCTACTCCAGCATCGTCCCCATCCACTGGCTGAATGGGGGCATCGTCCGCATCCTGACTCTAGAATCGCTGCATATCTGGAGCCCTGCTAACTATGGTGTTATCCCAGATGATCCGAGAAAACTCATAATCCTTGAGAGATGGGATCCCCTGCTGTAGACCGAACTATCGCAACACTCGATCGTAGCGGTGGATCTCCACCTCTCCCCTCTCCATCCACAGCCAGCAGACTCGCTTGATGCGAGCCAACTCCTGTGCATCCTCTGCCCACCCTGGATGCTGCCTCCATGGCCTCCAGGTGATCTGGTCTGGTACCAAGTCATCCAGTAGTCTCTGGGACACCGACAGGTCGATCCATCACTGTGCCCCTCTTCGGAGCCACCAGTAGAAGACTCAGGGCCTCTCCCCGTCAACCCCTGTCAGTGGAAGCCCTACTGGCCTCCGCATCGTAATGTGCTCCTAGCACCAAACCTGTAGGAGCGATTTCATGACCAGACATCGCCCGCCCTTATACACGACCCCATAAAGGATCCTGTACAGTACGGCATAGAACAAAGCTGCCCCAAGAAAATCTGTAGCCATGGTCACGCATGTTGCAGATCACATTTGCCAGCATCCATGGTACCCTGCATCGACTCTGGTGGCACAGCATAAGTCCACCAATCACTCCATCCAGAACCCGTGTGAGTGTAGATGCCCCAGGCATCTGGCGTAGTGCCTCAATGTTAACTTTGCCCTTCTCTAGGGCGAAGCTCGGGTCACCGCACAATCGTCCCATAGCACGACCTTGATTGGCCGTAGGAGTAATTAGTCGTCCTTGTATGGGGATTCTCAGAATCCTCCATACATCCTCCAAAGTGGGAGTCATCTCCCCTATAGGTAGCCGGAAGCATGAAGAGCCCGGATACCACCTCTCTGCTAGGGCCGTCAGTAGCCCCATGTCTGTCAAAACTTGTGGCATCTCTGCCACATGTAGTAAGCCGGCCTGTGCCAGCTGATCTCACTCTGCCTGTGTCAGAGCGGCCAAGTCATCTATCAATCCTCCATATTTTCACTCCCTGCTCTTTAGTAATCCTCTCTGCAAGCATAAACATCATAAACAACAAACAATCATTAATAACAATTGTAGCAATCAATAATGCCACTTAAAGATCAAATTTTTGCAATTGATGATATCGCCCACTATTGGCCGATATCGTCTAAAATTTGAGCAAAATCGTCTCCAATTTTGCGTGTCGAAATCGTCTCTAATTTGATGAAATCGTCCCTTTTTTGCCGATTTCGCCCTTGGGCGAAATTGACGAACTTGAGACGATTTCGTCCAACTAGGGACGATTTCGTCCGGACGACGTCGATGGCCAAAAATGGCCACGATGCTCAAAATTCATCCTAAAATTCATTTACAAAGCATGTAAATTCAAATTAAATCAATCTAAACTAAGTTTAAACCCTTACCCGTAGACCGTGGCAGACCTCTGCAGATCTGTGCGCTGTCTCTACCATTTTTTTTGCTCTAAAGCTCTAAAAATAGTAAAATGAACAGTAACAATGAATTAGGGTTTTACCCTATTTTTCTTAATTTTATTCAAAATAATTCACAAATAATTTTTTGCTTTTCGTGTTTTTACCTCAAATGTTCGATTTGGGTAAAAACACGGAGGGGGCACCATAGTAAGTCGTCAGTACGATTCGACCAAGAATCGTCGCCTAAAAATGGGAATAATTTTTTGCTTTCTCGTAGATCGAGAAGAACTCATCTTTAACGCATTTTCTTCAAAAAATTCGCTAAAGAGGGGGCAAAATGTAGCACCCTAAAATTGGCGCAGTAAAATTGGAATAATTACATTCACCTTAGTAAATAAATTTAAATTCAAATTTAACCTCCCAAACCGCCCGTTAACCGTCAAGAAACCTGTTTCCTCTTTTTTCGTGCCATTTTTAGCAGTTGTTTTGACCGTTTGACGATATCGTCTCCGATCAGACGATATCGCCCCAGATTTGACGATTTCATCTGGACTAGAACGTCCAGACGATTTCATCGCAAAACTAAATTTGCATAGTTGGAATCCATTCCAACGGGTCTCCAATCCGGGCAAAAGCGTGTCTGCGTCGTTGGGACCCTTCCCCCGTTGGAGATCTCCCAAATTGGGATGATCTCCAACCTCCCAACAACTATCCTATGCCTATTTAACTCTAATACTTTTCCCTCCCCAACCCCTGGCTGAATGTTTATGTAAATCAACTCCCTATGCACTAAAACACTTCAAATTTGCTCTTGCACTAGTCCTATATTAATTTTATTGCAGGTACACCACTGGTTTTCAGTCGGAGCCAGCATCTATCGTAGCCGACGAACCTGTCAAGATCGGAGGTGATCTCATCAAATTCGAGACGATTTCATTCTGATGTAAGACGATTTTGACTGCAGCACACATCGAGGCAATCAATGCCTGGAGTTTGCCCTTCTTTCTCTTTTCTCTATCATTTTATGCTATAAATTAGATTGTCTATTCAGTTTTTATACTATATTACATCTGGAGTTCACCCATGTTGTCTAGTTTGCATATTAAGATCATATTCTGCTATTTAAACACAGTGATTTGCATTTACTATTGTTCTTGCATATTTTTCAATACTCATATTACTTTTTCATATAGTTTGCCCCTGTTTACAAAATAGAATTTCTTGTATTTCGCATCTGTTTGCTGTTTTGCAGGTCTCTGATGAATTCGTCTGACGAATTCGTCAGATTGCAGACGATCTTGTCAGTTTAGACGATTTTATCAAATTGAAGGTGATTCTGTTGAATTGCAGACGATCCAGACTGCTTCAAGCTTCAAAAACTCCATCAGACTTTCGGATCAGGTAATCTTCATTGACCTCCTGCAAATTCTCTGTTTCTGCTTTCTTTTCTGTTTGTTGTATTCATTTAAATTGCATTTTCATGTAGTTTAAGTTAGAATCATTTGGCCAAACCTAGGATGAATGCTTAAAAATAAAACGAACTCATCTAAAATTCATTCCAAAACCTAGGCATGGAAACTGTCGTCAAATGTTTCCTGGTGAACCCACCATCCGTCGACAAATCACCAAAATGCACCTCCCTTGAGAGGCGGGACCTTCGTGAAGTCCTCTCATCCGAGGTACCGCACCATCCTTTTCCCATCCTCCTTTCGGGCACGGATCCAATAGCCTGAAGGTAGGGATGCGAAAAATTTGGAGCGATACAATGCCTCACCAGAAGGTGTGGCGATAGGTGTACCAGGAGTCCCAATGAGTGCAAAAATGCCATGTGAGGCAAGGGAATGAAGAGCAGGGTCTAGTTTTGGGGCACTACCTTTGCCTTGGCTAATGTCCAAAGGATTGGTGGCATGGGAAGGCAAAGTGGTAGCAACAGACTTGTCTTGGCCTTATGACTCAAGTGGAGTGGGGCTAACGGGATCGATGGCAAGAGGCAACGTGTGAGGAGGCGACTGACTTTGTGAGGGAGGGAGAGACTAATGGGGAGAATCGGCCGAGACCACGGTAGACACGTGAGAGACTAAGGCAAAGGGTGGAGAATGCTTACCTGTGTGCCCTTCATGCAGAGTGGCCATAGTGACTTCTTGCATGATAGGCTCTTACTTCTTTTGGGCTTCGACACTCCCAACCTCCACAACTTCTACTTTGGGGTCTCCCTCTTATTGGAGGAGTTCCTCCACATCAATGACATCTATGTTTGGGACCGTCTTGACACTTGGTGGCCCTGCATCTTCAACATTTGCTTCGGTCGGGCCTGATGTAGGTTGTTCAACAGGAGCACTTGGGAGCTTTGTGCGAGGTCGCTTTGGGTGGCTCAAAGGCACTTGAATTTGCTGCCTCTTTCTTTTATTTCTCTCCAGTGGTTGCTCTGACTCTTTGGCACTTGTGTCATGGATTTTTGACGGTCCCTATGGTAGTGCCTTTGGTGTAGCTTCGGCTTCTTCCTCTTCTTCTTGCTCTGAAGCATCGTCAGCTCCTCTTGGGCTTTCACCCGATCATGGGGTAGCTGGAGGAACAAAGTCAACGAAGGATATGGACTTCCAAGTTTCAACATTGGCTTCATAAAGAATTGCGAAGTCTTTATCTACTATCAAGAGTTCGTAATAATTCATATTTTTACGATGGACTCTCATTATCCACCACTCCCTTAATTTTTCCTCGCTCCAATTCTTCAATTCCTCCTTTAAATCATTCTTCGCTTTTCTCCAAAACGTGGAGCTTGGAGTTGGGAGGGGGTGTTGGTCAGGGTCATATTCGACCTCCATGGGGTAGAACTCATGTCAGGGAGGTAATGTCCTCGTTCTCTCCAAATGTCACTCTAGATCCTTCCCATTGGGATTATTCCTTTGTTCCACAATTTCAGGGTGGGGGTAGATGTGGAAATTCTTGAATTTTAAGTGATCCCTCATCACTCCCAAGGGATCATAGAGCCATTGCTGAGGAATCTAGAGCAGGCCAAAATTGGTAAGCTTTTCCTCCAAGAAAATGTTATGTTTTAAGGCAAATACTTCAATTACTCCCATCTTGAAGGGGAAGTCACAAGTATGTGCCCATTTTCGACCATGGTCGTAGATGGTGTTGGTTGCGTCGCTCTGTCGAGTGACCTCCAACATGAACTGGTACTCAGAGGGGTAGACTGGTAGCAGGAAGGGCCTCCCAATGAAGCCGAACATACGAATTACGAGCCCCTATGTTAGTTGAAACATGTCTCCCCTTTTCTCTTGCACCATTTTGTCTCTCAAACTGAGGGGGACCCGAGGGCAAGAACCCTTCAACAAATGCATAGCGGGTCCCAAAAATTGTTGGTTAAAAGAATAATAGGACTCTGTCCTCAATAGGAGGGGAGTCCACTGGTACACTGGCAGAGGATTTCCATCCTCGCCGCTTGGATAAATGGTGATATGAGGGAATCACTTATGTACTTGGTAGAAAAACAACCAGACAAGGAAAGAACAGGGTACGAAGTACTGGCCCGTCAACGAATTCTTCATACTGGTGAGCCGCGTATGCAAGGTTCGAGCCACCCATTCTACCTAATCAAAGAAAACTAGGTTGGTACTTGGTCTTGAGGCATCAGGGGCATAGAATTCCCCTCTTGAAATACATTCGACCAAAGACACCTGCCAGGGTTGCATCGAAGCATCTGTCGATAGGCCCGCCACCCATGCAATGATGGAGAAAATGTCGGTGTTCTTGAAGGCCGCCAAAGGTAAGGGTGTTGAGCAAGGTGCAACAGGAGTTTTGTAATTGTTGTCAACACAGTCAGATAGATCTGTTGATGCAGTGGACAGGAAGTTCAATGGCTAGTCAGATGCAGAAGACAGGAGTTCAAAGGTTACTCAGAGTATGTACAATGATTTTCCAAGAAGACCGAAGTGGACCACTTGCAAAAGATCAAAGAAAAATACAAGTAAGAAAAGTGTCGCGATATCGCGACAAGAAAAACTATCGTGATTTCACGACATGTTGGAAGAGAGAGAAACAACAAGAAAAACTGTCACGATTTCGCGACATGTTGGAAGAGAGAGAAACAACAGGAAAAACTGTCATGATTTCGCGACATGTTGGAAAGAAAAAACACAAGTGGAAAAACTGTCACGATTTCGCGACATGTTGGAAGAGAGAGAAACAGCAGGAAAAACTGTCGCGATTTCGCGACATGTTGGAAAGAAAAAAACACAAGTTGAAAAACTGTCACGATTTCGCGACATGTTGGAAAGGAAAAAAGACAAGTTGAAAAAGTGTCACG
The DNA here is from genome assembly GCA_028583015.1 of Wollemia nobilis. Taxonomy (NCBI): domain Eukaryota; kingdom Viridiplantae; phylum Streptophyta; class Pinopsida; order Araucariales; family Araucariaceae; genus Wollemia; species Wollemia nobilis. The sequence continues at coordinate 5,138,054 of JAQPPZ010000367.1, forward strand.
ATTTCACGACATATTCCAAGAGAGTTTGTACGGAAGAAAAAGTGTCGCGATTTCGTGACATATTGCAGGAGAGAGAGTCCGAAAGAAAAAGTGTCACGATTTCGTGACCCGAAGGCAAGAGAAAGCACTAAGGAGAAAAAGTGTCGCAATATCGCCATGTCGGGCGACAAGCAGAAAAAGGCTAAGGAGAAAAAGTGTCACGATATCGCGACATGCTCGGACCCGAAGGCAAGAGAAAGCGCTAAGGATGAAAAAGTGTCACGATATCATGACATGTCGCATTTTCACGACAAGAAGAGAAAAGTGTCCGATTTCCGACATGTTTCATTTTCGCGGTCCAAAGCGAAGAGAAAGAGGAGAGAGAAAAAGGTGTCACGATTTCGTGACATGTTTCATTTTCGTGGTCCAAAGCGAAGAGAAAGAGGAGAGAGAAAAAGGTGTCGCGATTTTGTGACATGTTTCATTTTCACGGTCCAAAGCGAAGAGAAAGAGGAGAGAGAAAAAGGTGTCGCGATTTCGTGACATGTTTCATTTTCGCGGTCCAAAGCGAAGAGAAAGAGGAGAGAGAAAAAGGTGTCACGATTTCGTGACATGTATTTTCATGGGCCAAAGCTAAGAGAAAGCGTACGAAAGAAAAAGTGTAGCGATATCGCTACATGTATTCTCGCGGGCCAAAGATAAGAGAAAGCATATGGAGGAAAAAGTGTAGCGATATCGCTACATGTTGTATTCTCATGGGCCAAAGCTAAGAGAAAGCGTACGGAGGCGAAAGTGTCGTGATATCACGACATGTTATGTTTTCACAGCAACAACAATAGAAGAGTTACAGGGGTAGTTGAAGCCGATGAAGACCGATGTAAGCCGATGAAGAGTAGGGTTTGCAGTCGACGAAGACTAGGGTTTGCAGTCGACTAAGATTAGGGTTACAACCGACTAAGATTAGAGTTTTTCATCATAAAAATGTTGTTATAAAAGTAGGGCTATTTTGGAGAAATAGGTAGAATCGAAGTGTGTGAAATACGGTCGTTGAGTGCAGAAGAGCAAGTCTTGTCCAATCTTTCGAAGTGTGGAATTTTGCTAAGAAAGTAGAGTGCGCAACAAGGAGAAGACGACTATGAGGTGCAGCAGAGTGAAAGTAGAGTGCGCAACAAGGAGAAGATGACTGCGAGGAGCAGCAGAGTGTGCGAAGTGCTTACGCAAAAAAAGCAGAGAACACAAAGGTGAAGTAGACTAGGTAGGGTCTTGTAAAAGCGAAGGTATCTTACTGTTAAACCCAAAGATTCTATTTGAAGTCCAGGTTGGTGCTTGGCATCAGGGGTTGGTGCTCCTTCCAATTGGTGCTGGTAAATCAGGGGTTGGTGCTCCTTTCTATTGGTGCAGATAAATCGGGGGTTGGTGCTCCTTCCTAGTTGGTCTTTGGTAAATTAATTGTAAAGTTGGTGCTTTGCAAAGGCTGTATTTGGATGGTAGTCCAAGTAGTCATTTTTGAGGAGTAGCCACATTGGTGAACCTCATTAAATCTTGTGTTGTGTGTTGTTCTCTTGTTGTTCTTACTATATCTATTTTTTAAGTTTTAACTGCTGCTATTTTTAAGAGCTGTTAATTCATAATTAAAGAGCTACACTGATTCACCCCCCCTCTCAGTGCCATTGTAAGTCTAACAATTGGTATCAGAGCAAAGTCCTTGTACAAGCCTAACCAGCTAGGGTGATCTTGGAAGTAACACAATGGTAGGTGGTGAAGGCTTCTCATCAAACAAAGCACCACTATTTGATAGATCTAACTATGCATTCTGGAGAGTCAGGATGCAGACATATCTCTATGCCTTGGGATACGACATCTGGAACTCAGTAGTTAGTGGATACACAACTCCCACCACTCCTCCAAAAGAAGCGAATGAAAAGAAACTATTTGAGAATAATTCGAAAGCAAAGAATGCCATCTTGTGCGGATTAGCAGACAGTGAACTAGTAAAGGTCATGAATTGTAAATTGGAAAAATAAATATGGGACAAACTGAAGAGTGTTCATGAAGGAGATGATAAGATCAAAGAAGCCAAGTTACAGACACATCGAGCTCAGTTCGAAGCATTGAAGATGAATGACGATGAAAACATTGAGGCATTCATGTTGAGAGTTAATGGAATCATCAATGCGATCAGAGGACTCGACGAGGATATCGATGACTCCGTTGTCATGAAAAAGGTATTAAGATCTCTTCCTCAATGATTTGATTCCAAAGTCTCAGCGATAGAAGAAGCTAAAAATCTAAACTTTTTTAGTATAGATGAAATGTATGGTTCTTTAACTGCATATGAGATGAGGATAGGAAGATCTAAACCCACTGACAGAGAAGCAGCTTTCAAAGCCCTTAAGAATAAAAACACAAAACAAGAGTCCGAGGAAGAAGAGACATCAGATGAAATGGAAGCAAACTTTGTGAGAAAACTGAAAAAGGGGAAAGGAAAATACAGAGGGAAGCTTCCATTTAAATGTTTCAACTGTGGAGGCATTGGGAATTTTGTGACTAAATGTCCACTTAAAGAGAAGAACAAAAATGATGAAGGATCCCACCAAGAAAGAAGTGACTGGAAGATGAAAACGAATTTCAGAAAAGGCAACTTCAAAAAGAAAAGTTTCATCTCCAAGAATGTCAGTTCATCAGAAAATAGCTCAGGAGAAGAGTCTAAAGAAGAAAGAGATGAAGCTCTTTTTATGGCATTTGAAGAAGTTAAATCAGAAAAAGGAGTGACGTCTGAATTTTGTGATGAGATTTTTGAGGCTGAAGTAGATCTAGAAGGTGAGTTGATATCTGCACTTGAAGAGTGGGAGATAGAAAAGAAAAAGAACAAGAAACTATCAAGAAAGCTTGAGGATGCAAATGGAATCATAACCGACTTAAAAGTACAGATAGAAGAATCTAAGAAAATCTTCGAAGATCTCGAAGTGCTATTAACAATGAAAATAGATCATTGCAACAAGTTAGAAGAAGAGATTGTTGGTTTAAGAATGCAGCTAGAAGAGATGAATAAGAAAATCAGTTGTTATCATAGACGTGAAGAAAGTTCTATGAAATTGGATAAGATCTTAAATGACCAAAGACCTACAGGCATCAAATTTGGTCTAGGCTTCATCGAAGGAGAATCATCAAGTGGATCAAAGGCCAAGTCCATAAAGAATGAAGCTAAGAAACAGGTTGATCAAGGAAAAATGTCTCATGAAAGAGAAAGCATTCATACCAGGCATGATGGGAGAATTGAAAATGATGGATTCACCAAAGTCACACATCAAAGAAGAAGAAGACCTATGGCTCCTACGGCAACATGGCAAAGACCATCACCCAGGTTCAATTATCCTTTCTCTGGTTTCTATTTTAAATGCAATGGCTATGGGCATAAAATCTTAGACTGCAAATATAATGTAAGACCAAGGAACTTCACCAGTAGAAATGTTTTTTCTCCTCTAATGAATTATACAGTGGAATGTTATAACTGTCATAAGTTTGGGCACATTGCAAGAAACTGTAGAAACACATTTACTTCAAATCAGTTTCAGGGAAGAAAATTTCAACCATACAAGATGAGTCAAAATAGAAAGCTTTTCGAAAAACATGCTCAAACTACTGATAAGGGAAAGGCAAAAAAAGAGCCCAAAACTACTATCAAAACAGTGTGGAAAGGAAAAGAACAACTGAAGGAAGAAAAGGAATCCTTAATTGTTCAAACTGCATTCAAAGCATAGAATAAATATGTACCATGGATACTAGATAGTGGATGCTCCAGTCATATGACAGGTGACAAATTTTTTTTTGAAAAGTTACAGAAATATGAAGGAGGATCAGTAAAATTTGGAAATAATGATGGAGCCAAGATAGTCGGCAAAGGCTCGGTCAAAATTAGTGATGGAAGGATTAAATCAGAAGAAGTCTTATTTGTGGATGGGTTGAAACATAATTTATTGAGTGTAAGTCAGATTTGTGATAAAGGTCATGAAGTAGTCTTTATGAAGCAGGGTTGTGAAGTCAGAAAAACTAACAGTGGAAAATTGATAGCAACAGGGTCAAGAACATCTAGTAACCTGTACACGCTCTCAGAGACTTCAAAAGGAGTTTGCTTTATTGGACAGGAAGAAGAAAATTGGCTGTGGCACAAGAGACTTGGTCATATTATTTTTGATAATCTAGTAAAAATCACCTCAAAAAGGGCAGTGAGAGATATTCCCACCATTAGCAAACCTGCAAACAACATTTGTGCTTCATGCCAAAAGGGGAAACAAACTAGAGTCTCCTTCAAAACAAAAGAATACTACACAAGCAAACCTTTGGAACTAATTCACACCGATTTATGTGGACCCATGAGAACACAAAGCATAAATGGTGACAAATATTTTATGTTGTGCATTGATGACTATTCCAGAATGACATGGATATTCTTCTTGAAGAATAAATTAGAAGCTCTTGATATGTTCAAGATTTTCAAAAACCAGGTTGAGAATGAAATAGGAAAGAGGATCAAATGTTTAAGATCAGACAGAGGAGGAGAATTCATTTCAAAGGAATTTGTAGAATACTATGAAAAATATGATATCAGAAGACAGTTCTCAGCGGTCGAGACTCCTTAGCAAAATGGAGTGGTAGAAAGAAAGAAACAGGATCGTGCAGGAAATGGCACGATCTATGTTGGCTGAAAGCGAGTATGAGACATATTTTGGAAAGAAGCAGTTCATACTGTAGTGTATATCCAAAATAGGTACATACTGAGAACACATAAAAGAAAAGCTCTTATGAACTATGGTTCGGTAGAAGAACAACAACAAAATACCTCAGGGTGTTTGGCAGCAAGTGCTATATCAAAAGAATTGAAGATAATCTTGGTAAGTTTGAAGATAGAGCAGATGAAGGTATTTTTGTTGGTTATTCGCCTAGAAGCAAAGCTTACAAATGCTACAACAAAAGGCTAAAGAAAATTGTGGACGGTGCTGATGTTAAGTTTGATGAAGGTAAAGAACGAGTAATTAGTTATGAAACAAACTACCCAATCTATGAAGAGGTTATTGAAGGAGATGAGGAAAATGAAACTGAAAAGATACAAAAAATTGACTCGGATGATGATGCGGAAATGGAAGAAAATAAGAAATTCAAAACAGGTAGTTGGCAGAGAAATCATCCTAGAGAGCAAATCATCGGAGATCCCAAAGTTGGAGTTCAGACAAGAAGAAGAGCGGTAAGTAACTACTCTCTACTATCCAACATTGAGCCTAAAAATATTGATGATGCAAGCAAATATGAAAGCTGGATGAAGGCAATAAATGAAGAATTAGATCAGATAGAGAAAAACGACACTTGGGAACTAGTACCTAGACCTACAAATAAAAATATCATCGGAACAAAATGGATTTTTTGAAACAAACTGAATGAAGACGGACAGGTAGTCAAAAATAAAGCAAGATTAGTTTGCAAGGGTTATGCACAAGTTGAAGGCATTGATTTTGAGGAAACTTTTGCACCAGTAGCGAGACTAGAGGCAATTAGAATGTTTTTGGCTTTAGCAGTCTACAAGAATTTCAAAGTTTATCAAATGGATGTGAAATCAGCGTTTTTGAATGGGAAACTTGAAGAAGTTTACATCGAGCAACCAGATGGTTTCCAACTTGGTGATGATCCCAACCTTGTTTGCAGGTTGAAGAAAGCTTTATATGGATTAAAACAGGCACCCCGAGCATGGTATGCAAGGCTAGACAACTATCTCACTCAACAAAGGTTCAAGAAAGGTATGGTGGATAGTAATCGGTATGTCAAAACAAAAAATGGGCATCTTATTATTCTTTTTGTCTATGTAGATGATATCATATTTAGCAACAGACAAAGATGAGTCGTGCAAGGACTTAGCAGATAAGATGCAGAAAGAATTTGAAATGTCAATGATTGGAGAACTGTCATATTTCCTCGGATTGCAAGTTAACCAAAGTAGGAAGGGCATATTCATTTCTCAAGTTAAATATGTAAAAGAGATGCTAAAAAGGTTCACCATGGAGGACTGTAAGCTAGTTAGCACTCCCATGATGACAGACTGTAAGTTGAGCAAGGATGACAAATCTCCACCTGTTGATCAAACCATGTACAGATCCATGATTGGAAGTTTCTTGTACTGACGACTACCGGACCAGACATTTTACGGGCAGTATGCATGGTAGCACGATTTCAAGCTAATCCTAAGGAGACTCATGTAACAACGGTGAAAAGGATTCTTCGGTATCTCAAGGGTACTATGGAATATGGATTATGGTATCCGAAAGGTAAAGACTTCACCCTTATTTCGTATTCGGATGTAGATTGGGCAGGATGTGTAGATGATAGAAAGAGTACTAGTGGAGGTGCATTCTATCTTGAGAGGCAGATTAGTTGCATGGCACAGTAAGAAACAAGAGTCGGTTTCTTTATCGAATAGTAGAGGCAGAATATATTGCAACGACAACATGTTGTACACAGGTACTGTGGATGAAACAAACCTTGAAAGATCTTGGTATTAGCTTTAGTGAGCCAATATCAGTTAAGTGTGATAACACCAGTGCCATCAACATCTCCAAGAATCTAGTTATGCATTCACGCACAAAGCACATTGCTATCAGATATCACTTTTTGAAGGAGAAAGTTGCAGAAGGTGAGGTTAAGTTGGATTTTGTTCCAACTACAGAGCAAGTAGCAGATATCTTCACGAAACCTTTGCCAAATGAAGTTTTTGAGTACCTTAAAAATAAACTGGGAGTGGTCACTCTTCCCAAGAATTGACTAGCTACATGGGTCACATTCTTAGGGGGAGCATTTAAGTATTTGATTATCTTTGTGCTCATGGTCATGATTTTTGCTAAGTGCAATAAATTGTGCCTGAGAATGTTGTGCATGGACTCAGGGGGAGTCTGCAGTAGCCCTTTGGTATTATTGTCAAAGGGGGAGAAGAGTGATAGGAAAATGCAAATGTGTTGCCAACAATTCCAAAGGGGGAGATTGTTGATCAAGGTGCAACATCAGTATTGTCATTGTTGTCAACACAGTCAGATAGATCTATTGATGCAGTGGACAGGAAGCTCAATGGCTAGTCAGATGCAGAAGACAGGAGTTCAAAGGTTACTCAGAGTATGTACAGTGATTTTCCAAGAAGACCGAAGTGGACCACTTGCAAAAGATCAAAGAAAAATACAAGTAAGAAAAGTGTCGCGATATCGCGACAAGAAAAAATGTCGCGATTTCGCGATAGGTTGGAAGAGAGAGAAAGAAGAAAGAGAAAAAGGTGTCGCGATTTCGCGACATGTTGGAAGAGAGAGAAACAATAGGAAAAATTGTCACGATTTCGTGACATGTTGGAAAGAAAAAAACACAAGTGGAAAAAGCGTCGCGATTTCGTGACATGTTGGAAGAGAGAGCAATGAGGAAGAACTGTCGTGATTTCGCGACATGTTGGAAAGAAAAAACACAAGTTGAAAAACTGTCACGATTTCGCGACATGTTGGAAGGGAAAAAGACAAGTAGAAAAAGTGTTGCGATTTCACGACATATTGCAAGGAAGGTTGTATGGAAGAAAAAGTGTCGCGATTTCGCGACATGTTGCAGGAGAGAGAGTCCGAAAGAAAAAGTGTCGCGTTTTCGTGACCCAAAGGCAAGATAAAGCGCTAAGGAGAAAAAGTGTCACGATATCGCGACATGTCGGGTTTTCGCGACCCGAAAGCAAGAAAAAGCACTAAGGAGAAAAAGTGTCGCGATATCGCGACATGTCGGGTTTTCGCGACCCGAAGGCAAGAAAAAGTGCTAAGGAGAAAAAGTGTCGCGATATCGCGACATGTCGCATTTTCGCAACTAAAGAAGGAGAGAGAAAAATATGTCGTAATTTTGTGACATGTTTCTTTTTCGTAGTCCAAAGCGAAGAGAAAAAGGAGAGAGAAAAAGGTGTCGCGATTTCGCGACATGTTTCATTTTCGTAGTCCAAAGCGAAGAGAAAGAGGAGAGAGAAAAAGGTGTCGCGATTTCATGACATGTTTCATTTTCACGATCCAAAGCAAAGAGAAAGAGGAGAGATAAAAAGATGTCATGATTTGATGGAAAGCCGGGATTCTCACAAACACATTCACAGTAATTTCACAATAATTTCATTAAATTGCTTAATACAGTTTACAGTAGTTTTTCCAGCATACAACTTCTCCCTCAATCCCGAGCTTCACCATCCCTTGCCCTTACAGAATTTCGGGTTTTTAACGAGACCCCGATCCTCTAGGCCATCAATGCCCTGCCTAACAACTTTCAAATTCAAATTTTCCCTCCCTCGGTCGAACTTCCAAATTTTTGTCATAAATGGGCAACTGCCCGACCCACCATGAAAACCCCATTAATGATCTTCTCTGTCCTGCAAACGCCGCCTTGGTCAGATCGTCCTTCTCAGTCTCTGTTACGCCCATAATGTCCATGCTCTGTACTGTTGCGATGGCCATCCCCATCTTTAATACACGCGGTTGCCCATTTTAACTTTAATCTTCGCGGCAGCCCGCGCGTCTAACTCTGGCTTGGTATTCCACTGGCCGCATCACCTTAACACACGTGGAGGCCACGTGTCACTACGGCTTGCCTTCTCATCAGTCCGCGTGTTCACATAAGCTTGACTTCATATCAGTCGCGATATCGTGACCCACTGTCCTCCTGCTTTCATTTTGGCAAACAAAGCCGCGATATCGCGACATGTCGCGATATCGCGACCCAAAGGTCAACTCTTCTCCTTTTTGCAAGTAATGCCATGATATCGCGACCAAACCATCCCCCTTTCTAAGTCTGTACCGCCTTTGTGTTCATTTGATATCACGTCGCGATATCGCGACGTCGCGATATCGCGACGAAAACTGGCTTTGCCTTTGCTGAAGCTTTGAGGTCGCGATTTCGTGACCCCAGCCTAATTTTTGCCCCTGCTTTACAATTTCCCCAAAACTTCCCCTCCGAAAAGAACCAAAAATGCTTCAAAAATACAAGAACTTAAAGAAAACTTAAAGGATGCAAGATTGCTCATACTTTCACCGGATGCTCCTGCATCAGACACCCGGGGTAGATTAAAAGTGATCCTCACTTCTGTGTTGTTGGGGGAAGATCCAGGCGGTCAACCTCCATTTTCGACAACCAAGTCGCATCTTCAACAGGCCTGCCCTTCCACTTTACCAAGTATTCAGAATATTGTTTGTTTCGGGTGCTTCTGCCTTCACGGGTGTCTAATATCTCCTCAATCTCGTTGGTGGTCGGAGTAGCAGCTGGAATTTGCCACAATTCTGCACTTGGCATCTCGGTACCTTCTCCCTCATGATATTCCACTAAATCGGAGATATTAAAAATAGGTGAAATATCAAGCCAACTTGGCAATTCCACTTCATACGCATTTCCTGATTCTCGCCTTCCCAGTATTCTGCATGGTCCAAACTTCTTCATCTTCAATTTATTATAAGTCTTGGCAGGAAATCTCTCCTTCCTGAGATGCACCATGACCTCATCTCCTACTTTGAACTCCTTGAACCACCGCTTCTGGTCCGCCCTCGCCTTATATTGAGTATTCATCTTTACAATTTGTTTCCTTACTTCTTCATGCAGACTCTTCATATGCTCTGCAAATTCTTCTGCCTCGGCACTACACTTTTCTTTCCTGTCCAACTTTCTCAGTTCAGACACATTCCTTGGGCTATTCCCGTATATTATCTGGAATGGAGATTTGTTGGTGCTCTTATTGACTGAACTGTTATAAGCAAATTTCGCCTGTGGTAAGACTAAATCCCATCCCTTGGGTTGATCTGCTATCAAACATCTCAATAAATTACCCAGGCTTCTGTTCACCACCTCCGTCTGTCCGTCAGTCTGTGGGTGGTATGCGAAACTGAATTTCAGATCTGTCTTCATCTTCTTCCACAGAGTTCTCCAAAAGTACCCAACAAACTTGGTATCTCTGTCAGAAACTATGCTTCTTGGCAGACCGTGAAGTCGTACCACTTCCTTGAAGAATAACCCGGCAATGTGAACTGCATCACTTGTCTTCTGGTAGGGAATAAAATGTGCCATTTTGGAGAATCGGTCAACTACCACAAATACTGAGTCATTTCCCCTCTGTGTTCTCGGCAACCCAAGAATAAAATCCATGCTTATGTCCTCCCATGGCCTTTCAGGTACAGGTAATGGCTGGTACAGTCCTGTGTTTTGCTTTACACCCTTCGCCATCTGGCATATTCTGCAACCTTGCACAAACTTCCGCACATCTTGCTGAAGTTGTGGCCAGTAGTAATTTTCCTCCACCAGGGCAATGGTCTTATCCCTACCAAAGTGCCCAGCCAGTCCTCCGTTGTGCTTTTCTTTAATCAAGTTCTCCCGCATGGAGCTCCTTGGAATGCATAATTTGCTTCCCTTGAACAACATTCCATCTTGGATTAGGAAATCCAACCATTTTGTTCGGTTCACCATAACAGGTGTTAAGCAAGCCTTCCAGGCTTCTGCAAAATCTGGATCTGCAGAGTACAAACCCTTCAGTTCTTCAAATCCCACTACTTCCACTATCAGTCTAGTCAGTAAAGTCTACCTTCTGCTCAAAGCATCTGCAACTCTGTTTGACTTCCCACTTCTGTGCTTCAGCACAAAGGTATAACTTTGGAGGAACTCCACCCATTTCATGTGCCTTTGGTTCAGTTTTGTCTGATTGTTAATGTATTGTAAAGCTCGATGGTCAGTAAATAGAACAAACTCCTTTGGCAATAAATAGTGTCTCCACTTTTTTAGAGCCTGAACTATAGCATAAAATTCTTGGTCATAAACTGAATACTTTTTTCGAGCATCATTTAACTTCTCACTGAAATAAGCAACTGGTTTGCCTCCTTGACTCAGTACAGCCCCTATTGCACTGCCATTGGCATCACAGTCCACTTGAAACACCTTGTTAAAGTTTGGAAGTGCTAAAACGGGCTGTTCTGTGACCCTTTTCTTTAATGCATTAAAGCTCCTTTCAGCCCCTGATGTCCACTTGAACTCCTTTTTATCTCCCCTCATTGTTTCTGTGAGAGGTGCACAAATGCTGGTGAAGTTCCTTATGAACTTCCTGTAAAAGCTGGCCAAACCATGAAAAGATCTTACTTCTATTGTGCTTCTTGGGGTAGGCCATTCAATGATGGCTCTCACCTTCTCGGGGTCCATTTTCAGACCTTCTGCTGAGATTACAAACCCCAGGTATACCAATTCTTTCTTGACAAAATTACACTTTTTCAGATTTATTAGCAACTGCTCTTCTCGCAGTTTTTCAAAGACCCTCCTGATATGCATCAGGTGTTCCTCCAGGGTCCTGCTGAATATCAATATGTCATCTAAATAAACAATAACAAACTTTCCCGGGAATTCCTTCGATACTTCATTCATCAGCCGCATGAAAGTACTTGGTGCATTGGACAGCCCAAATGGCATGACCAACCACTCATACAAGCCCTCTCTTGTCTTGAAGGCTGTCTTCCACTCATCTCCCTCCCGGATTCGGATCTGATGATAGCCGCTTTTTAAATCAATCTTTGTGAAGTATTCAGCTCCACTTAAACAGTCCATGATATCATCCATTCTTGGCAACGGGAATCTGTATTTAATAGTGATTTTGTTGATGGCCCGTGAATCTGTACACATCCTCCATTCCCCATCCTTCTTTGGTGCCAGCACTGCAGGTACTGCGCATGGGCTCAAACTTTCCCGAATCAATCCCTTCTCTAACAATTCTTGGACCTGTCTATTTAACTCCTCAGTCTCTACAGGCGTCATCCTGTGTGCAGCTTTATTTGGCAAGCTTGATCCCGGTACTAGGTCTATATGATGGCTAATTTTCCTTACTGGGGGTAAACCCTCAGGCACATTGTCAGACACAATATCTGGAAATTCCTCCAGCAGATTTAGGACTTCTGTTGGGGTATCCTGGCATTCCTTCCTCCTAACTCTAGGGATTATTGCATAACATAAATGTTCATGCTTCAACCCGTTCAGGAACTTCCTCCCCTCAACTAAACAGACTCTGGAATTGTTACATACCTTTTCATCCGCATCCTTTAAAGGCTTTAGTTTATGGCGTACACCATTCTTTGTCAATGAGTAGGTGTTGGCACGGCCATCATGCACTGCACTCCGGTCAAACTGCCAGGGCCTCCCCAGCAACATGTGGCAAGCATCCATGGGTAGGATGTCACACAGGACCTCATCACAATAATTTCCAATGTTAAATTTAACGGAACACTGCTCATTGACCAAAGCTCTGTGGTCCTTCTGTAACCATGCGACCCGGTATGGGTGTGGGTGCTTCTTCCTTTCTAACTGTAGCTTTGTAACCATTTCCTCAGAAACCAGGTTATCCGTGCTACCATTATCAATAATGATATTGCAAACCTTGCCCGCACATTTACATCTGGTGCGGAATAAACTTCTTCTCTGGTCTGTGTCCTTTTCCTCATTCAACAGGACTCTTCTTACAAGCATTGTTTCTCCTCTCTCCGCTTCTTTGGAATGCTCAGACTCAGCATCTTCCTCTGCCACAGCAGCTCTGGCTGGACCCTCAGGCCTCTTGTTCGTCCTTTCCCGGTGTTGTGGACACTCAAATGCCCGATGTCCTTCTTCACCACAGTGGAAACATGTCCCACGGAATACTCCTCTTCCAAATCCTCGTCCAGATCCACCCCGTCCTCTTGGGTAACTATTCTATTCTCGGGGCTGATAAACATCTTCTTCCTTTTGGTCCTGGTTACTACTGGTTTCACCAGTCTTCTTCGGGTCCTTGTACTTTTCTCCACTGGTTCTCCCACCAGTTCTTCCACCATGGCCCCTTCCTCTTTGCTTGCCTTCAAACCGCCTGTTCAGTTTTTCTTCCACCTTTAAGGCAAACTGGTAAGCATCCTCAATGGTGCTTATCCGAACCAAGCTCAGTTCCTCCTGGATACCGAGTCTCAACCCATTGATATAACAGGCCACCTTTTCTTTGTTTGCCTCCAAATGCCCAGTTCTAATAGAGATCTTGTAGAACTCCTCGGTGTACTCTTGGACAATTTTGTTTGTCTGCCTCAAACCCTGCATTTTTCTTAGCAGATCCAACTCGTAATCTGTCGGGATGAACTGTCTTTTCAGCTTCTCCACCATTCTATCCCATCTTGTTATTCTCTCCTTCCCCCTTCTGTTCCTCTCCAACTGTATTCCCCTCCACCAAATGTTGGCATGACCCTTCAACTTGGTCTTAGCAAATCTGACCCGGTTAGGGTCTTCAACCTCCTCATATTCGAAATACTCCTCTAAATCATTTATCCAGTCAATCACTTCTTCTGGATTTAGGTTTCCCGAGTATGTAGAAACCTCCATCTTCGGTTGTTTTCCAATCTGAGAGATGGCCTTGTACAACCGGGCTTGTGCAGGGTCCACAGCCTCTTCCTCCTCCTCAGATTGGTCTTCTTCTTCAACTTCGTCTTCACTTTCCTCATCCCTCCCGGGCTCGTGCCTTCTGCGTAACTCCGCCTGCAGGGCTTGAACTTGTCTCTGCAAGGCTCGGAAGTCTTCGGCCGGCACCACATTTCCTACTCCGCCACGGTTTCTTCGTGGAGGCATTATGTATATTTTTTTTTCTCTCCCACAGATCCTGGTGTAACTGCCTCTCTCCGGCGATCTGTTACACGCTCAGGAGCTCCCGCTCTGATACCACTTGATGGAAAGCCGGGATTCTCACAAACACATTCACAGTAATTTCACAATAATTTCATTAAATTGCTTAATACAGTTTACAGTAGTTTTTCCAGCATACAACTTCTCCCTCAATCCCGAGCTTCACCATCCCTTGCCCTTATAGAATTTTGGGTTTTTAACGAGGCCCCGATCCTCTAGGCCATCAATGCCCTGCCTAACAACTTTCAAATTCGAATTTTCCCTCCCTCGGTCGAACTTCCAAATTTTTGTCATAAATGGGCAACTGCCCGACCCACCATGAAAACCCCATTAATGATCTTCTCTGTCCTGCAAATGCCGCCTTGGTCAGATCGTCCTTCTCAGTCTCTGTTATGCCCATAATGTCCATGCTCTGTACTGTTGCGATGGCCATCCCCATCTTTAATACACGCGGTTGCCCATTTTAACTTTAATCTTCGCGGCAGCCCGCGCGTCTAACTCTGGCTTGGTATTCCACTGGCCGCATCACCTTAACACACGTGGAGGCCACGTGTCACTACGGCTTGCCTTCTCATCAGTCCGCGTGTTCACATAAGCTTGACTTCATATTAGTCGCGATATCGCGACATGTCGCGATATCGCGACCCACTGTCCTCCTGCTTTCATTTTGGCAAACAAAGCCGCGATATCGTGACATGTCGCGATATCGCGACCCAAAGGTCAACTCTTCTCCTTTTTGCAAGTAATGCCGTGATATCGCGACGTCGCGATATCGCGACCAAACCATCCCCCTTTCTAAGTATGTACCGCCTTTGTGTTCATTTGATATCACGTCGCGATATCGCGACGTCGCGATATCGCGACGAAAACTGGCTTTGCCTTTGCTGAAGCTTTGAGGTCGCGATTTCGTGACCCCAACCTAATTTTTGCCCCTGCTTTACAATTTCCCCAAAACTTCCCCTCCGAAAAGAACAAAAAATGCTTCAAAAATACAAGAACTTAAAGAAAACTTAAAGGATGCAAGATTGCTCATACTTTCACCGGATGCTCCTGCATCATGATTTCGTGACATGTTTCATTTTTGCGGTCCAAAGCGAAGAGAAAGAGGAGAGAGAAAAATGTGTCGCGATTTCGTGACATGTATTTTCATGGGCCAAAGCTAAGAGAAAGCGTACGAAAGAAAAAGTGTAGCGATATCGCTACATGTTGTATTCTCGCGGGCCAAAGATAAGGGAAAGCATATGGAGGAAAAAGTGTAATGATATCGCTACATGTATTCTGGCGGGCCAAAGCTAAGAGCAAGCGTACGAAGGCGAAAGTGTCATGATATCGCGACATGTTGTGTTTTCACGAAAACAACAATAGAAGAGTTATAGGGGCAGTTGAAGCCGACAAATATCGACGTTAGCTGACGAAGATTAGGGTTTGTAGCCGACAAAGATTAGGGTTTGCAGCCGACTATGATGAAGGGTACAGCCGACTAAGATTAGAGTTTTTCATCATGAAAATGTTCTTATAAAAGCATGGATGTTTTGGAGAAATGGTCATGTATCGAAGTGTGCAAAATACGGTAGCTAAGCGCAAAAGAGCAAGTCCTGTCGAATCTTTTGAAGTGTGGAATTTTGCTAAGAAAGAAGAGTGCACAAAAAGGAGAAGACAACTGCGAGGTGCAGCAGAGTGAAAGCAGAGTGCGCAACAAGGAGAAGACAACTGCGAGGAGTAGCATAGTGTGCGAAGTACTTGCATAAAAAAGGTAGAGAACACAAATGTGAAGTAGACCAGTCAGGGTCTTGTAAAAATGAAGGTATCTTACTGTTAAACCCAAAGATTCTATTTGAATTTTAGGTTGGTGCTTGTCATCAAGGGTTGGTGCTCCTTCCAGTTGGTGCTGGTAAATCAGGGGTTGGTGCTCCTTTCTGTTGGTGCAGATAAATCAGGGGTTGGTACTCCTTCCAGTTGGTGCTGGTAAATTAATTGTAAAGTTGGTGCTTTGCAAAGGCTAGATTTGGATGGTAGTCTAAGCAGTCATTTTTGAGGAGTAGCCACATTGGTGAACCTCGTTAAATCTTGTGTTGTGTGTTGTTATCTTGTTGTTCTTATTGTATCTATTTTTTAAGTTTTAACTGCTGCTATTTTTAAGAGTTGTTAATTCATAATTAAAGAGCTACACTGATTCACCCCCCCTCTCAGTGCCATTGTAAGTCTAACAAAGGGCATTTGGGGTATCTTGTTTGAAGGGAGCCCACTTTTGAGGTTCTCGCACAGGAATTTCAATATGTAGTTGTTGGAAGTGAACCTATCTATCTGTTCTCTCATAATGATGTTGCAAACAGAATAGCCCTTGGGCGGACCTTGTTGTGGCACGAAGGTTGCTTGTACATATTCCTTTAGAATGGAAAACAATTTATGACCTGAAGCATCCAACATTGCCTAGATGCAGGCTGGTAGTTTTGCACGATAACATAGATTAACTCTGGACAGTGGTGAGCAAACGGGGTCAAGTACCAGTAAATCTGATAATAATAGGCAGTAGCCCTCTTATTCTCTGGGGTGAGTCTGCTCACCATAAACTCAATAGTGCATCGGAGGTCGGACACACCCTTAGAGAGCTCTATGTCTCTAATTTTCTCCCACCCATCAATTGGTGGTTCTACAAGCTGCTCCTCCTTAGAGTCATCTCCTTCTTCTATCGACTATTTTTTTGGGTGAGGGGTGAGATTGATCTTCTTAGGAGTATGCTTTTTCTCTTCCTTGCCCTTCTTTGTTTTTTTAGGGCCTGCAACTTCAGGCTCCTTCCCCTTCTCTTTGGAGTTCTTCTTCCCCATGTTGAAAATGATGGTGGCAGAGTCCTTGATACAGAGGGCTTTGATGTGAAGGGCTTAGATGCAAAGGGTAGGATAATTGTAGAGTAACCGAAGGCTCTTAGTCTTGCACAAACTGATGGATAAATAACCTCCTCCTTGCTAGAGCTTCGTGCTTTATAGCCTAAAAAGGTAACTACCTCAATTTATGGCACCTACCAAAATTAAATTAATGTTTTAGACAGAGGAAGTTTTCATGCCCTTTTATTGGCTCTACAGCAACGCAGTACATGGGTCCACGCACTTTGGTAATCATGAAATGCAAACTACTGCCACCTTGTACCTTGGTGCAGGCTTTTACCTTAACCGAATCGCCTTGGGATGTGCTTCACCACTTTTACCTTAAATTCATTCGCTTCGAACTCTTTTGAAGGTTGTTGTCAGCGCATTCTTTGAGGCACATTTTAAATTCTCCTGTCTCGCACGTTTTTGGTTCAACAAAGTTGAAATCAGCATTGAAAATGCTTCACGACGAACCTTTGGTGCGGGATGCCTTTTGATGCTTCGGGCTCGAAGTACTTTTTCTTCACCACATTGCCACTTTGCTTCGTGAGAACCGCCTACCGAATCTTGCCTTCTTGGAAACTGCTTCGCAAGGGCTCCTTTTAAAATCTACTTCGCAAAAATTTTGCCCAAAGTCACCTCTTAAAATGCTTTGGGTGCGAAGCTCTTTTTGTGCCTTCATTTGAATTTTGGTTCGGCCCTTTTTGTACTTTCACTGGATGCTCCTGCATCATGATTTCGTGACATGTTTCATTTTTGCGGTCTAAAGCGAAGAGAAAGAGGAGAGAGAAAAATGTGTCGCGATTTCGTGACATGTATTTTCGCGGGCCAAAGCTAAGAGAAAGCGTACGAAAGAAAAAGTGTAGCGATATTGCTACATGTTGTATTCTCGCGGGCCAAAGATAAGGGAAAGCATATGGAGGAAAAAGTGTAGCGATATCGCTACATGTTGTATTCTTGCGGGCCAAAGTTAAGAGCAAGCGTACGGAGGTGAAAGTGTCACGATATCGTGACATTTTGTGTTTTCACGGCAACAACAATAGAAGAGTTATAGGGGCAGTTGAAGCCGACAAAGACCGACGTTAGCTGACGAAGATTAGGGTTTGTAGCCGACAAAGATTAGGGTTTGCAGTCGACTATGATGAAGGGTACAGCCGACTAAGATTAGAGTTTTTCATCATGAAAATGTTCTTATAAAAGCATGGATGTTTTGGAGAAATGGTCATGTATCGAAGTGTGCAAAATACGGTCGCTAAGCGCAAAAGAGCAAGTCGTGTCGAATCTTTCGAAGTGTGGAATTTCGCTAAGAAAGAAGAGTGCACAACAAGGAGAAGACAACTGCGAGGTGCAGCAGAGTGAAAGCAGAGTGCGCAACAAGGAGAAGACAACTGCGAGGAGTAGCATAGTGTGCGAAGTACTTGCATAAAAAAAGTAGAGAACACAAAGGTGAAGTAGACCAGTCAGGGTCTTGTAAAAATGAAGGTATCTTACTGTTAAACCCAAAGATTCTATTTGAATTTTAGGTTGGTGCTTGTCATCAGGGGTTGGTGCTCCTTCCAGTTGGTGCTGGTAAATCAGGGGTTGGTGCTCCTTTCTGTTGGTGCAGATAAATTAGGGGTTGGTACTCCTTCTAGTTGGTGCTGGTAAATTAATTGTAAAGTTGGTGCTTTGCAAAGGCTAGATTTGGATGGTAGTCTAAGTAGTCATTTTTGAGTAGTAGCCACATTGGTGAACCTCGTTAAATCTTGTGTTGTGTGTTGTTATCTTGTTGTTCTTACTGTATCTATTTTTTAAGTTTTAACTGCTGCTATTTTTAAGAGTTGTTAATTCATAATTAAAGAGCTACACTGATTCACCCCCCCTCTCAGTGCCATTGTAAGTCTAACAAAGGGCATTTGGGGTATCTTGTTTGAAGGGAGCCCACTTTTGAGGTTCTCGCACAGGAATTTCAATATGTAGTTGTTGGAAGTGAACCTATCTATCTGTTCTCTCAGAATGATGTTGCAAACAGAATAGCCCTTGGGCAGACCTTGCTGTGGCACGAAGGTTGCTTGTACATATTCCTTTAGAATGGAAAACAATTTATGACCTGAAGCATCCAACATTGCCTAGATGCAGGCTGGTAGTTTTGCACAATAACATAAATTAACTCTGGACAGTGGTGAGCAAACGGGGTCAAGTACCAGTAAATCTGATAATAATAGGCGGTAGCCCTCTTATTCTCTGGGGTGAGTCTGCTCACCATAAACTCAATAGTGCGTCAGAGGTCGGACACACCCTTAGAGAGCTCTATGTCTCTAATTTTCTCCCACCCATCAATTGGTGGTTCTACAAGTTGCTCCTCCTTAGAGTCATCTCCTTCTTCTATCGACTATTTTTTTGGGTGAAGGGTGAGATTGATCTTCTTAGGAGTATGCTTTTTCTCTTCCTTATCCTTCTTTGTTTTTTTAGGGCCTGCAACTTCAGGCTCCTTCCCCTTCTCTTTGGAGTTCTTCTTCCCCATGTTGAAAATTATGGTGGCAGAGTCCTTGATACAGAGGGCTTTGATGTGAAGGGCTTAGATGCAAAGGGTAGGAGAATTGTAGAGTAACCGAAGGCTCTTAGTCTTGCACAAACTGATGGATAAATAACCTCCTCCTTGCTAGAGCTTCGTGCTTTATAGCCTAAAAAGGTAACTACCTCAATTTATGGCACCTACCAAAATTAAATTAATGTTTCAGACAGAGGAAGTTTTCGTGCCCTTTTATTGGCTCTACAGCAACGCAGTACATGGGGCCACGCACTTTGGTAATCATGAAATGCAAACTACTGCCACCTTATACCTCGGTGCAGGCTTTTACCTTAACCGAATCGCCTTGGGATGTGCTTCACCACTTTTACCTTAAATTCATTCGCTTCGAACTCTTTTGAAGGTTGTCAGTGCATTCTTTGAGGCACATTTTAAATTCTCCTGTCTCACGCGTTGTTGGTTCAACAAAGTTGAAATCAACATTGAAAATTCTTCACGATGAACCTTTGGTGCGGGCTGCCTTTTGATGCTTCGGGCTCGAAGTACTTCTTCTTCACCACATTGCCACTTTGCTTCGTGAGAACCGCCTACCGAATCTTGCCTTCTTGGAAACTGCTTCGCAAGGGCTCCTTTTAAAATCTACTTCGCAAAAATTTTGCCCAAAGTCACCTCTTAAAATGCTTTGGGTGCGAAGCTCTTTTCGTGCCTTCATTTGAATTTTGGTTCGGCCCTTTTGAGGGTAAATTTCTTCGTTGTGAACCTCCTCGCAACCACTACTTCGCATTGAAAGTCCCCGAAGGAGATTTTTGAGTGTAATACTTAGCTGTACAAATAAAAAATTATATACAAAAGTAGATACACATATTTTTTTTACAAGAGTTTTACCTCAACGATGAAAAGTCTTCAGATGAAGACCATTGACAGAGATCGGCAAAACCTGGCCATCTGCATCTTTGAGGATGAAAGATTTGGTCGAGTTCACCTTCAAAATTTCAAATGGCCCATCCCAGAAGGCATCTAGCTTGTCGTGATTCCCAGGATTGGCCTTCCAGGAGTCCCACTTCCATACCAGATATCCCACTTTGAATGTGCAATTGGATGATTTCCTTTTGAACCAATATTGGGTGATCTAAGCATGCCTAGCGAAGCTCTGGTAGGCTTTTTCACGATATTCCTCTAGCTGTAGCAGCTAAGCCAGTCTATTTTCCAATGGATTGATTCCTTCCTCTTCTAACAGCTACAATACAGGGATATCTATATGGGTAGGTAAGATGGCCTCCTTACCG
The DNA here is from genome assembly GCA_028583015.1 of Wollemia nobilis. Lineage (NCBI taxonomy): Eukaryota > Viridiplantae > Streptophyta > Pinopsida > Araucariales > Araucariaceae > Wollemia > Wollemia nobilis. The sequence goes on from JAQPPZ010000367.1 coordinate 5,158,384, forward strand.
TAGACCAGGGCATAGGGTGAAGTCTTGATTGACTTCTTGACTGAAATTCAATCGACCCACAAGGCCTGATCTAGAATAAGATGCCAAGTCCTTTTGTTCATCTCTATGAGATTTCTCAGCACCCTCAATAGAGTCTTGTTGGTTGATTCCACCAAGTTGTTGCCCTGTGGATAGTAATTGGAGGATACTTTATGATATATCCCATATTTATAGAGGAATTCATTGATTTTGGCACCTACGAATCCAGGACCATTGTTAGTGATGATTGCTTCAGGGATGCCAAATTTGATGATCAATCCTTCAAGGAAGGCTATGACAGTCTCCTGATCAGCATGCTTCATGGGAACTGCTTTAGCCCATCTAGTGAAGTAGTCGGTTGCAGTCAGGACGAACTTATGCCCAGTGGAGAAGTTTGATGATATGACCCCTATGAAATCTAGCCCCCATTTTTGAAAGGGTGATTCAACTTGTATCAGTCGAAGATGCATCGAAGCATTTCTACTTCGATCGGCAAAATTTTGACACTGCTCACATCTACGACAAATGGCGAAGGCATCAGCGAAGAGTGTAGGCCAATAATATCCAGATGATCTTTAATGTCGTCATTCTTCCAAAGAAGTGACCTCCAGATAATCCTAAATGGAATTCTCCCAGGACTCTTCTTTTATCATCATCTTTTATGCACTTGAGAAAGACGTCATCAATGTTTCTAAAAAATAGGCCTTCGAGGCGCAAAGTATATCAGGAGGACCGCATCCTAAAATGCCTTCGCTGTGAAGCGTTCAGATGTGAAGGACATATGCCGGTGTTGAAGTACTCGATTATATCACTGAACCAGTCCTGCTCATCCTCTTCCTAGTTTACGAAGCATCCTTCTACTGGCGAGTCATCTCAATGAGATTCGGTAGTTTCGGCCGCTACGCTCTTCGCCAGTTCTTGACATAATGTGCAACCGTGAACCAATTTTGTGGGTTTGATCTCGATATTAAATTCTTGTATCTTGCTGACCCAACCGACTCTCTTACTACCCAATTCTCCTTGGATGATGAAATTGCACACATCGGGATGAATGACAAAGACTGTAACCCAAATTTGGGAGATGAACTGCTTGAATTTCCTGAGAGACTTCATTACTGCATGCACCTGACATTCTATGAAATTGTATTTCTCTTCATGGGGATTGATCACCTGTCTTAGAAACGCAATGGGACGCTCTTCACCATCTTCCCCCTTTTGTGTTAGGACCGCAGCATAGCTCTCGGGTTCCCCTATGGCATACAGGATAAAATCTCGACTGTAGTCAGGGTTGATCAGGACCAACACCTGAGCGATTCGAGCCTTAAACTCTTCAAATGCCTCCTTTATCTCTTCTGTCCAGATAAATTGGGTGCCCTTATTCAAAAGTTTGGACATCGGCTTGATGACTTGGGCAAAATCGGGGACAAACTTCCTCACGAAGTTGATCTGGTCAAAGAAATATTGAAGTCCTTTCTTGTCTGCTAGGAGTGGGAGCTTCGTTAGAGCCTCGGATCTATTAGGATCTACAGCGAGGCCCTTTTCTGATATCGCATGTCCCAGCAACTTTCCTTCGCTGACTACGAATATGGACTTCTTCAGATTGATTGAGATGCCAAACTCTCAGCATTTTTTGAAAATTTGTTGTAGGTGTACGGGGTGATCCTCCCTTCTTTGAGAGAAAATGGTCATGTCATCTAGATATATGATGATAATCTTATTTAGAAGCTCACCAAAATCTAGATCCATAACCCTTTGGAAAGTAGCACCAGCATTCAAAATTCCAAATGGCATTCGCTGGTAAGCAAATGTCCCCCACTTAGTGGTGAACGTTGTTTTATGCTAGTCTTCGTTCCTAACCCAGATCTGATTGTATCCGAAGAAACCATCGAGCAGGGAGAAGCGTTGAGCTCTAGCCACTAAGTACAAAATCTGATCGATTTACAGAAGAGGATAGTGGTCCTTGAGAGAAGCTTGGTTCAGGTTACGAAAGTCCATGCATAACCGTATATCTCCATTCTTTTTTCTGACGAGGACTAGGTTCGCTACCCAAGAAGAATGCTTGATGGGATAAATTATCTTTACCTCGAGCATTTTTAGGAGTTTGGCCTTCATCAGGACCTCGATCTTCAGGTTAATCGACCTTTGCTTTTATCAAAAGGGTTTGACCCCCTCCTACAATTCAATTGTATGCTGGATCAACTGTCGATCGTATCCTCTGAGGTCTTGATAATACCAAGCAACTATATCAGGATACTTCCTGCACAGAGTCTGGATCTGTTCTATCTCTTCCATGGATCTGTTCTATCTCTTCCAAAGTGCAATCGGTTCCAAATTTTATTGCTTTTCTAGGTTCAAGCTTTAAATCTTGATACTGCTTTTCATTAACTTTGATCCTGTGAGAGAGTGCTCGATCATTCTGATCAAAGAGGCTTTCAAGAGTGATCAGTCCCTTGGGAACATGGTTATTCTTCAATTGAACTAGCCCTTCATATTCTTCTTCATCAAGGCTTCTTTCTTCGACTGTGGCGGCTTCTTGAATCATGAAATTTACAATCTGCTTGTCATTTTCAAATACTTACCAATGTAGGTCTCTGTCTGGGACATAGGGTCTGTAGATCATCCTCACGGCTTTGGGCTTGTGCACCATGTCTTCTGCTAGAGAGTACTTGGCTGCGATGGATGCTAGAACATCAGCATGTCGATTCTTTTCTCGTGGGATAGACTACAGATTGAGAGACTCGAACTGGTCACATAGGTCCCATACCCTATTGCGGTATGACTTTAGATAATGTTTCTTTGAAGTGCACTTTTTTGTGACCTAGTTGCATACCAGTTCAAAATCTCCAAATATTTGGAGGTGCTTTATGCCTAACTTGTCAGCTTTCTTGAGTCTTAGGCATAATGCTTCATATTATGTTGCATTTTTGGTGCATCTCCTTATCAACTAGTAGCAATACTCCTTTTGCTCTCCGGATGGCGAAACTAGAAGAATCCCTGAACCAGCTTCATTTTTACATCGGGTGCCATCAAAGAACAACTTCCATAGTCCTTCTTGGGCACTTGTTCTATTCTCTGGTTGGGTGTTTTTCTCAGGCTTGGTGATCCCATAACATCCTATCTCGGTCTCTATCATGGAATTAAAGTCTGCAAATGAGAACTCATCTTCATAACTTAGTTGCGCAAGAGATTCCTCGACCAGGTCCATCTACTCTACTTGCTCCACTATTGCATTCACTGGATCGCTGCTCTCTTCTTTGGACATCTTCTACATAAGGAAGGAAGAAGGTGTTTCATTGTAGATCTTCACCTTATTTCCTTTGAATGGAATCTCCAGATGAGAGTAATCCATAAACAGATATCCACCCAGCTTTGCTATGAATTCCCTTGACAATCACATACTGAAGTATGGCTCCAGGTCGACGACCACTACCTCTTGTATGACCATGATCTGAGGCATCTTATGTAGTCGAATAGGAATGTCTTTGATCACTCCTATAGTCTTCACTGGGGTACCATCCAACTGGAGTACGCCTCAGCTGCTTCACATATATTACATCCCTATTTCTTCGTAGACTACTTTTGGCATGACTATTGTCGCGGCCCCAGAGTCGATCATACAGTTATGTACAATATACCCTTCCATCTATAGAGACAGGTAGAATGGAGGTGGTCTGTTCTTCCCCGTAATAGATGTGGATAGAGTCTACACAAGAGCAAGCGATGCTACCTTTTTTGCTTTAGTCATCTTCAATAATTCTTGTAGTAGGTCCACTTGTCCAAGTAGTTGTAGTGCATTGTACAAGCTGATCTTGGCTGGAATAATCTTTAACTCTTCTACAATGTTGTATGCCATGGAATTGAGCACCTTGGATTCCTTTCTCAGCTCATATCTGGTGTGATACTGCTCTGTAGCTTCAACTCTTTATCACTTAGTTAGTGAAGGAAACTTGAGCTTTTCCCTAGCCTGCTCTTTAGTTTTTGCCTGAGGTGGTTTGGCAGAGGACTGTTGAGCTTTTTCTTTGATCGGTGTAGGCGGAGGAGCTTCGTTCGAGGCCGAAGAAGATTATTGTCCCTTATCAGGTTGAATGTGCACTTTTAAGGGATCCATCTGAGTAGCATCCACTTCTATCACCTTCTTTCCTCCTCTGGTAAGCACTGCAATCAGCTCTTCTTCACCAATCGCCAGGTTCTGACTCATTTTCCTGATGACATTGACTTGATCGCCATGACTACTACTCACTAGTGTTTGTACATAGTATTGGTACAACATGCAGGTATTCTCTTCATGTGGATCATTGCACGTAGAGCACCAATATACACAATCAAAAGTGCTCGGAGCTTCATCAATCGCAGCATTTCTCGTCGAAGCCTTCCATTGCTAGACTGCTTGGTCTTTGGTAAGTGCAGGCATAGGATAAGACCTTCTTGGTAGAAATTCTTGTTATGCTTGCTTCTTTTCACAATGGTCATGTCGTTAGACAACATCTGAACTATGGAGTTTAGAGACTGCATCTCTTGCAGAATTTTAGCTTGCATATCATCGGCTTTTGGAACGAGTGGCAATGAAGCCAATGTCGGTATTGGAGGAAGGGTGGGTTGTCAAGGTGGTGCTGGCAGTATGGGGAATGCCGAAGTGACAGTGGGCTGCAAAGTTGAAAATATGGGAAAATGAATTTGTGGAGCGGTGATTTGAGACACAATAGGATTCGGGTTCCAATATGAGATCGGGTATGTAGGGGTTACAGAGATCTGTAAAGCGACAGTGCTCGCATACTAGGATTGAGGGAATTCAAGAAGTATGGGCATTGGCATCCTTTGGGGAAGCTTGCCCACAACTATCAAATCCATTTTTGCCCTCTTGGATAACTCATACAACTCGGGAAAAGTATTGATGTTAGAATATCTTACCATGATACTAATATCAGGGTTGAAATCCTAAAGGAAATAGTATGCTACAGCTTCGTTAGTTGGCTAAAGTCTGACTGGTACTCTCTGCCAGGTTTGAGTGAACCTAACATTGAAGTATGTGATCTCTTCTTGTGGATGTCTTTGGATTGAAGTGAACTAATGCAGGAGAGAGGTAGGCTCGAAGGACTCATTGAAGCTTCACATCAACTGCCCGGCTAACTAGTCCCATCCCGTAATAGTACCGGGTGGTAAAGATCTATACCAGTAGAGGGGTTTTCCTCTAAGGGAAAGAACCACAAGCTTTACCATAACTAGCTCCTCTGTGATGTCATGGATCACCACCAGAGAGATTATGTCCTGGATGTGCTCCAGAGCAGTCTTCCCAGTTCCATCAAACGTTGGGATCTTCTTTATAGCAGCAGGCATCACTTGCCCTTGTCCTGCTAGATTTAGCAGCAACAAAGAATCCCATGCTGGGAACAACCTGGGTGGTGGTTGCTGTTGCATTTGCTATTGTTGTTGTTGTTGATGTTGTTGTTGATGTTGTTGTTGCTGCTGCTATGCCATACTTGCTCCTAGATTTTGAGAAACAGGAATCCTCAAAGCTCCTCCTTGATTGCTAATAGGATGACTAATAGCAATGGAGGCACTAGGATGCTTCAGTGATTTGGGAGGATTGGGAGGAAAACTATATGTTGTGCTATCAGAAGTTAGGCCTTATTCATCAATAACAGCTTTTTGCGAGGATGTTCCACGTAACAGTGACTCGGGGGTGACCAACCTTGATCGCTCCCCAAAGGCGTCGATATCTAGCTCAAAGAACTCAATTTCCTCTCTTGTATTCCTAACTCTCCATCTCGTTTGCATGAAGGCACAAACTTTGGTACTAGTATTTATGACTTAAAGATTCTCGGGTAAACAGAGTCACCATATGCTAAGAGTCTTTCTGTAATGAGAGCATCGGTTCTCACTACCACTAGTCAGGTGAGACTGACCGGGTCACACCGGGAACTGGTTAGAACTATTGGCCTCGATGGAGATGGGTTTGTGATTGGCGATATTAAAATATGGTACCGTGGTCCCATCAGGTGTGCTAGAAACTGTTGGTCATAAAATCTACCCAGGAAAGGATTTGGGTAAGTGTATGCACCCTAGACCTAGACCAACATTGAAAGATCAAAGAGAAGAGATGCCCCTCGTACCAATATTCGAAGAAAGGCTGGCTCTTATGCTAAACTACTTTGGTGTTTTGAGATAAGGAATGTAGGAAAGAGATAACAGAGTAAGGGTGCAGGAAAGAGATAAAAAGAGTTCAGGTTAGAGAAAGAAATAAAAAAGGGGTAAGGGAAGAGAGATCGATAATTTAAAGTGGAAGAGAACAGGAAGCACGATCACTAACTAACAACTTGAATAGCAGCAAAGAACACCAAGAATAAATGAAAGAAATGCCACATTAACCTTCCTATGTATCCTCTAGGTGAGCTCCAGGATTCTCCTTCTCCCTTTCGTCGAAATTCAGGGTTCAGAGTAACGACGATTAGGACAAGTGAATATAATAGAAACCACAACCCACCAGGCAGCATAAAAGAAAACCAATACAGCATTTTTCCTCTCCTATGTATCCTTCAAGAAAATTTTAGGGTACAGTCCCAAATCGCACACCGAATTCAAGATTCAAAGTTACCGTATGCAAATGAAGAAAGACAAAAGAAATAAACATAGAAGGCAGCAAACAAGAGAGAAATTGAGCCCAAAGCTCTTTAGTATTAATCGCAGGACATCAAGTTATAGCAGCTTTCTAACAGAAATTCCCCCCCCTTTTCATTACAATGTATGGGTTTTATAGAGGACCCGATACTTTGAGCCATAATTACACAAAAATGAGGAATACATCCTTAGAATCTAATAAGTCAACTATTGCGGCTCTCGTGACTGAGCTCTCAATTCTATTACCAAAACTAGTAACTGCAGCCGGGTCAGCCAGGGAAAGACACATTAATGAGCCGCCATGATGTCCTTGGTCTCTCAGTGTGGTGCTCGAGTGGCCACCATGCTCGTCGGGCTCTCCATCATGGACTGATACTTCATTTCCAATTGCTAAAAATGAACAGCGAGCTTATCGGGCACGAAAAAATGTATTTATGAGGCACTTGATCACCTCGAGAAAATACCCGGCTTGGAGCGCGTGCCCCTAAAGCGCTTTGCTAGATGTTTGTTTGCAACTTTGCTTTGTAATGGACTTGAGCCAAAGCAATAACTCCTTGATTTATACTTCACAAAATGGAGCTTCACAAAATAGCGGTGGGTGTTGTTGAGGGCCGAAGCGGATCTCCTTCACAAGATGGGCTCTTCACTTCTTGCTGCTTTGCTGGAGAGATGTGTCAAAACTGCTTTGGCGAGGCCCTTTGCCCGAAGTAGATACTTCGTTGGTGAGCTTGAAAAATGCTTCACAACGAAGCTTCTTCAAAACTACGATTCGGGGGTATTTCAGCCGAATTGCATTCTTGTCTTAAAAATTGCTTTGACTGCTTCTACTTGGGGCAAAAATACTTTGCACGAAAGGTGGCCGAAGTAGATGCTTCACAACTACTTTCAGCGAAGTAGAAATGGTTCGCTGATGGGGAGGCCCGAAGTGGGTGCGTCGACGGTTTTTCGGTGAAGCATTTTCAACGTTGCACTCCTTCAAATCCCGCTTCGCAAGTTCCTTGCCCGAAGTAGCCTTTTGAAGTACTTCGGGCCCGAAGTAGTTCTCATTTTTCTTCCTTTGCATTTTGTTTCGACGACACCACTTCGCAAAACTTTCACCCAAAGTACCTGCTGGAAATGCTTTGGGCCCGAAGTAGTTTTCTTGCCTTAGCCAATTCGAACCTCGATTTTCCTTTGGCGAAGCTGTTCTTTTAAAGTGTCAATTGAATTTTGCTTCGCAAAACTTTGGGCCGAAGTAGCTACTAGAAATATTTCAGGTGTGAAGCTCTCTTTTTTGCCTTGCTAGAATTTCTTCTTTGAAAACGTTGCTTCGCAAGGTTTTCGCTCGAAGTAGTTTTTGAGGGACTTCGAGGCTAAAGTAGTTTTTATCCTTAATGATTTATTTCGGTGAAGCTGTATTTCTTAGCTTGTTCAACAACGAAGCTCTTTCTTCTTTATTTTATGTACAAGGGTGTGGCAGGGAAAGCCAAAATTGCTGCAACACTTGAAAATGTTGTTTCTAAAAAAACAAGGGAACAAATTCATGAAATTAAAAGAAATACTTTTACAAAAAATTTGATCTTTCTACCCCATTGTGCAATGTGACAAAATTGTCAACAGTAGCAAGAAGATAAATATAAGAGAACAATAAAATATTGAGGATATCTATTTTGAAGACCTATTCAAAATGGAGACAGTCTAAGAGAGGAAAAATATTGAAAAATAGGCCTTGATGTAAAAGAAAGATTAAAGTTTGAAGATACAGAAGAAAAGCAGGTTAGAATAGAAGGTAACCATTAGAGAGCAACAAGATTGAGAGATAGAGATCAAGGGTCCATAGATAAGAACCATATTACAATAGAATAAAATAATTATACAAGAAAGCAACCAGATGGAATAATGAAGTGTAGTAGAAAGGGCCAAGGTTAAGCATGCATAACAACACATGAAGGGCCAAGGTCTACATATATGAAAAATCAATGAAGGAATAGTGGTTACAATGAAATTATAAACTATTCAAAATTCATCTGAGTTACTAGCATACAAGTTGCTAAAGCTCACAAATTTCTTAGAAAGCGAATATTACATAAGATAAGCCAAGAGTTATTAAATACGTCATTATTATTATGTATCAGGTTTGACGTAGAATAAAGCATAAAGAAAAAGGTATAACATAAGGAATAAATCACAAGACCAAAGGTGCAGTCAAACATAGTCAACAAGCATTCAATGCTTTAGCAAAATGTCATAGCACCATAGCATGATGTCGAAGGGCAATATCCATAGTACATTATTGAGTTGAGCTACATTGAGAAATAAACATAAAAGCACTAAATTAAGCATACTGAGGTGTTGCACATGATACGTCCAGTAGAGAAAGAAATTCCAAGCACCAATAGGTTAGAACAAAAGAGAGAAGGAACGTTCTCATAACCAACAAGTAATAAAAAGAAGCACCAAAGGTTTTCAATAATAACAAGTAATGGCAGGTAGTGCCAAAGGTTACAATGCTAGAAAGTAAAGGTATATAGTGCCAAACTTCTCAACACCATCGAAGTAATGGAAGGAATTGCTAGAGTTATTCAATGCCAGTGAGTAATGAAAGTGCAACAAGTAGATAGGCAGTTCCAAAAGCGTAGCATCCACCAGACACTTGGAAGTAACATCATTGAAAGGCATTTGAAATAGAACATTAGAAACTCTAACACTCATATTTTATCACCTGAATTTAAACACTCCAAAATGAAATGACGTGGAGGCATGTAGTGCTCAACCAAGCTGATTAAATTAGTTCACACACATTGGATTAGTATCTCAAACATTTGCAACATTTAATACACCTACAACATTGGAAAGAAGAAAGGCATGTAGCATTTTTTGAAGGTAATTTTTGGTTTATTAGGTTTTTACAAAGTTTAACATTAGGAGTAATAAGGATAGACATTTATTAAAGTTAAATGTCTTTACTAAGGTTTATTAAAGTTTAATTTAGAGTGATAAGGTAGATTAAAATGCTTTTTTAAGCTTGAATAAGGAGTAAATAGTGATTAATTATTAGATTTGGTTAATGGAGCTATAAGTAGGATACTAATCTAATTACTTATAAGTTTGGAGGTATAAGGTTTTTTACTGATTTGTTTCTAAATTTGAAATTTATTTGATTTAATATTTTTGAAATAGAAGATTATTAAATTTTTACAAATTAATTATTTGGAAGTCAAAAGGTGTTCAACATCAGACTTAGGAAAATAAAATTTGTAAAGTCTCTATTTCTTTGTTTCTAAAAACTAGGGAGATATAAGGATTACTACTTCATAGGATTAAATTTAGAAACTTTAAAATATTTAAACCTAGGGAGTTATAAGGTAGTCTACATCAAAGGTTTCATTTAAATGAGTACTACTATGTCTAACAACAATTTTTTCCTTTCTAAATATCAACTTCTAAAAGGACCAAATTATACAATGTGAAAAAATAAAGTGAAATCAATTTTAATAGTGAAAAAACTTTGGGATATAGTTAGTGGAGAAAAATAAAACCTACTGAAGATGTTAGAGAGATTCAAAGATATGAAAATGGTGAAGCCAAAGAATTTATGATAATAACATTTACAATAACTGATGAAATACAGTCTTATATAAGTACAATAGAAACTTCTATAGAAGCTTGGAATACTCTAGGTAAAATATTTGAAAAAAATAAAGCTAGTATCTTCAATCTTCAATCTCAATTATACACCTCAAAATTTAATAGTGGTTAAAGTATTGAACTATTTCTTTCAAATATTTAATAGTGGTGAAAAAGTAGAAGATAAACTTCTTGTTCAAGTGATATTGAGATCTTCTTTAGAAATTTATAAACATCTACTCACATATTTGCAAGTTTTAATAAAAGATACTACATTTGATGAGTTAGTCAAAATTTTCAAGAATATGAAGTAGAAAATTCAACTAAATATGAAATGACTAACAATGCCTTAGTGTCAAAGGATAATTCACAAGGTAATCTTGCTTCAAATCCAAGATATAGATCCAAATGGAATACTAGATATTGTCAAATATGTAATAAAAATGGTCATAACACAAATTTCTATAGATACAATCCAAAGAATTAGTCTCAAGGAAATCATATGAATCAAAGTGGTCAAACAAATAAGTTAGTACAACAAAGACAATATCAATCTTAGTACAATCCACAATAACAATAATTTCAGCATCAATGTCCTCAATATCAATATAGTCAACCTCAGTTACAATATATAGAGGGTAATAAAAAGAACATCTAGCTCAAGAAATTCATGAAATTCAGGAGGGCAATAGGGACTTTCACCCCTTTTGAGAGGTGACATCACTTTTAACTGTGACGTATTGCACCACACAATGCTTTCGCTCGAAAATAAATCGTCAAACCCCATTCGCTTCCTGAAGAGGCAAAATCACATGGCACCTCTCAATAGGGGTGCATTCAACCTAAAATACCTCGACTTTGCATTGAGCACTTTTATTTTTGTTTCTACCCTTGTCATATTTGAAACTGGCCCCAAGTTGTCATTCAACTCTTTCACCTTTAAATGCATTTGAAATCTCCTTTCACCCCAAAAAGGGGTGACAAAGAGTTTTGCCCCTCACTTGGGGTGAAGGTGCTCTCTAAGTTTGCTATGATACGTTCACATCGGGCTTGCACCACTTTAATTTTAAAACCCTCTTCAATTCATGTTTCACCCCGGAGAGAGGAGATAAAGACTTTCACCCCTCTCTTGGGGCAAAAGCACTTTGAAAACCTTCTTCAGCTCAGTTGGCACTCGACCCACGTAACGCTACTTAAAACTTTTTTTTAGGCTACATTTCACCCCAAAGAGGGGCGCTAGGGAGTTTCACCCCTCTCTTGGGGTGAAAGCACCTTCAATTTTTTTAAACTTTAAAGTAGCCAACGCTTTAAAATTAATTTTGCTCCCAAAAAGGGTGACAAGGGTTTTCACCCCTCAATTGGGGTGAAAGCATTTTACTCCTCCATTTTAACTTGAAAATTTTACTCCCTTTCTTTCTGTCGAGCAAATTTACTCTTTTAAAATTACGTTTCACCTCCAAGAGGGGCGAAAGGGATTTTTGCCCCTCAATTGGGGTGAAACTCATTTCTTTCCTCCCTTTGACTTTCTCCTTGAATTAAATCATGATTTTCACATTCTTGGGGTGAAACCACACCTGTGATGCACTTCATATTCATGAAAGGCAAAAAGGACTTTCACCACTGCCAAAGGGTGAAACAACTCAATTTAATTTGTTTGAGGTGCTCCTCCAAAATTAATCTCTTGTCGACGCTCTTGTTCTTTAGCATTTTTTAAACAAAATACTTCATTGCATTCATGATTTCCATGTTATTTACAATAATGCAATATTATAAAAAGAGGTAAAAAATATAATTAAATAAGCATTAAAACTATAGCACCTTCATTAATAAATTTATCAAAATTTTACAATTAATATTCAACAAAACTGCAATGTGGCAAAGTTGCAAAACTACCAATATTCTTGGTGGCTCATAGGGTATCCAGCTCGCATGGATGCAATCGACCCCAAGCCTTCATCCATTGGGTTCAAGAGTCAGCTCCACCAGGTGCATCAGGCTACTTACTGCTCGCCCCAACATCTTGCTCTTCGACCTCTTTTTCTGCAGCTTCTTCCTCTGAGAGAAACGTGATTGTAGCCTCATACACTACAACAACATCAGACCAAGCCTCTCTAGTGATTATCTTTATGCCATTAAGTGAATCCACTAGATACCTAAAAATCTCCACCTGCCCCATATCAATGTAATTCACCCATTGACTGAGTTCCAGTAAACTAGAATCGATGTGTGTGAGCTTCCTCATCAGGGGCAACACATGGTCTTCGGTAAGAGGCTCATCCCAATCATCAATTTTGGAGGCGTCATCAACAAATATCACCCAAACTACTTCCAGGTCCTCCTTCGATAGTATGTTCCCATGATCATCAATGAAACTAGGGAAACCATTATCAGCTACTACATTAAAATAGGTTGTTGAAATTTTTCTCTCCTGCTCAAACATGTCGAGTAGCTTGCGGGCCTCCTTAACCTGATCCAGCCTAAAAAATACTAGCACAGTACAACTTTGGTGCTTGCCCAAGCTCGGGCCATATCACTCATGGGGTGAAATCGAAGATCTGATCTAGCTAGCACCTGCATCTACATTGCCTTTACCATAAGAGGTTCCAGGTGCTCTTCGCCATACTCTACTATGTACTGACCATATGAGATGACAGTCTATATTTCCTGAAGGTACATGAGGACCTATGTCACCTTTGTTGCCTAGGTCTTACAATGAACAAGCAACTGGCTGCATGCCTCCTTGAATTTTTCTTTCATTAGGACTATGGCCTATGTTGCTTTCGTGGCTAGTTGATCCTGTAAATTTTAGAGTTGGCTTTTCAATACCTCAACCTACTGTTCTGCTCCTCCTTTGGCCTGTTGATGCTTCTAGAGCATCTTCTCCAACTCTTCTACCCTTTTCTACCAATGAGTTACCTCTGACTATGTGGATTGCAACTGTGCTCGAATTTTCACCAGAGACTCCTCCAGATCGATGATCTTAGCCTCAGCCTCAAAGAAGCGATTCTTATAGTGCTCACCATGCAGGAACAAGGAGCTCATCTCTGCTTGAATGTTCCCCACCATCTCCATGGTGTCGAGCTTTGTGAGGTCCTTGGTGATGATCTCATAAGTATAATCATTCGGAGTCATCTCACCCTGAGGCTTCTGGACCTAGGGAAACATCTTCATTGTATGGGCCTCCATGGCATTGGGATCAAAGGAGACCTTCTTCAAGGGCTTCACTAGTGCCATAGCTTCTCTTATTTTTTAACTCTTCAGCCACTATGATGAACTCAAGTGAGCTTGGATGATATTTGTTGCAATGGGTTGTTCTTGTACAATCGCTATATCTAACTCAGGTAACACCTATAGCTCCAAAAATGGGGTGAAAGGGAAATGAGTCGATTGAGGATTTGGCTCGAGGGAAGTGGAAACTGGCATAGTGGAAATGGTGGAGGGAATGGAAATAGTGGTAGAAATGGAGGTAAGGGGTTTGGCCATAGTCACACTCACTCAAGGAGGAGCTTGTGTACTTACAATGATAAATAGAGGTTACTATAGCAGATGATATGGGAAGTGAAAATGGATTTGGAGTGGAGGTGAAAGAACTAAAAGAAAGGGAAGTAGAAGAAGTGGGAATAGAAGAAGTGGGAGCATTGGTGATCGACGGTTGGGAAATGGGAAGTGAAACTAAAGTGGAGGGTATGCCAAATGAAGGTGAAATAGAAGTGGAAACCAATGGAAGGGAAACAACAATCACCAACTACTCAGGGAGAGAAGAAAGAGAAGAAAATGTACCTTTAAGCTCTAATGTCATGGGAGCCAATGGGGATGAAGGTGGTTGTGACATTGGATCTTTCTCCGCCTAGTCCTTTGGTTCTGATGCAATGTCCTCCTCAATATTTATAATATCAGCACTCTAGATCAATGACTCTATCCAAACCAAAGGAATGACTTCTAATAATTCTACTCATTCAACCAAAACCAAGGGAGGGGGGTTTGATGAAACTACTCTAATTCTTCGCTTCTTTAAAATTTTTATAATCGGTAGCTTTTTTACCTACTTTTTACCTTATGCTGCAATGACTCTTCTGGCACTTGCTCCTCTTCCTCGGGCACAAGTGGCACTTCCTGGACCATGGGATGCTCTTCTTCGGCCATGTTTTCCTCACTGCTAGACTTTTGCAAACTTTGAGGTACAATACAAGTGAAAGTAATCGATTGATAACTGGTGTAGAACTCATCATAAGTGTCCAAAAATATTTCATCCATTACCAGGCCATATGGTGACCCAGTTTTTCCTCGATGAGCCCTCATAATCCACCAGTTTGTAATTTTTTCTTTGGACCAACCCGAAAGTTGCTCCTTCAACTAGCTAAATAACCCTGGTGGAGGAATCTGATTCTTATATACTGTAGGGTTATATTCAGCCTCCATTTCATAGAAACCATGCCAAGGTGGGAGTGACATCATGTTTTCCACGTGCCACTCCAAGTCATGTCCCTTTCGGATTGTTTTGATGCTTTTCAATATCTGGCCTTGGACAACAATGAAAGCTTTTGACCTTGATGTGCTCAGCAAAGTGACCCAAAGGATCATACTTCCATCATTATGACAACTCCACCATTTTGATGTCATAAAAGGTCTCAGTTATTAACCGATTATGGCCCACCTAGCTCACCTCAATGCCTCCAAAGTGAAAAGGCATAATGCACATGGTTTTATTTCCATACCCTGCCCCATACACATCATTAATAAAATCATGTTGTTGAACAACCTCCAAAGCAAACAAGTGCCCTGTGGCAAAATATGGGAGCATAACTGGCTTGCCAGTATAGCCAAAAATGTGTAGCACAATACCTTGTATCAATAAAAATATATCACCTCTTTGCTTTGAGATGATTTCTTCTCTCATTGCCCTCGATACCCTCTCACTTTTATAAAAAATCAACTCCAGGGTAGGACCCACAAACATACGATTGAAATTATAGAAAGACTCCTGCCTTGACAAACTAGAGGTCCACAAATATACCGACAATTTTCTATTCTCCTTGTCAACCTGCCTACTTGCAATGAAAGAAAACTTCTTGTGCAAGTGAAAGAAGAAATACCAAATCAGAAAGGATGTGTGCCTAAATACCTTCATTCCTTCGCTCTACATTTTCTCCAGCTAGGAATGCATTCTTCTAGCAATATGATCAGCCTAATCAAAGAAAATGGGATTCATCCTTCCCATCATTGCAACGGGGGCATAGAATTCAACCTGGGAGATGCATTGCACCAATGCTGCCTACCACTTGTGCACCATTGAATCTGTTGGAAGACCCATGACCCAAGCCACCATAGAGAACAAATCTAGACTCTTGAAATCTATCAATGACTTTGGTAACATTGGTAGCTCACCATGCTGGGGTGTTTTTATCAACTGTGTCTCCATGAACCGACATAGTGTCACGGTTGACTGATATCTTTCTTCCTATTCACCAATGTGCAATTTCTTGAAAATGAAGTTCGAGGGTGGTGTAATTCCACAAGTGAATGCCTCACGGACATCTTCAGCTGAGATGGTGAACAACACATCACCTTTTGCATTCTGCACCATCCTAGTTTTAGGATTATAAAACTTTGAAATAGCCTCCACCAATTTTGGGCAATAGTGAACTAGAGTGCACAGGTACCAGAAGAGATGGGCATGATATGCTATGGTGAGAGGACTCTCCGACGTTAACCCTTATTGGACTGCAACATCTACATCCTGGCATAATTTTTCAATGCCCTTGTTGGTAATAACGTAGTCTCCCACCTGAGCCAATGTATCAGAGTATGGATCCAAGTCGACATTTTCATGGTACCTTGCTTTCTTGGATTTCTTTCCTCCCTCAATCTTCTTCTTCACCTTCTTTGGCTCTTTAGTGCTAGCAGATTCAGTAGTTCTTTTACCCATTTTCAATAATGCTCAAGCCTCCTGTAACTTCTGCACTCAATTCACCTTAATGCAACAATACTTTAGAAAACATAAAAAACTTTTACCTCCTCTTATTGGTGCACCAAATTTATAATTGTGCCTTCATCAACCAGATTAAATGCACATGCTGATTTTCGAAGGAGTTGGGCGAACGTGCGTTTTGATATTTGCATCGAGCATGATCTTTAATAATGTTTTAACTATCTTCAACCTCCCTTTACCCAAAATATTTCTCGATTCTTGTGCTGCCTCCAAACTTGAAAAGTGCTCCATGAATCTCAATGGGTGGCCTCGAGAATGAAAACTACCAAGTGTCTATGAAGGGCATGCCTCGAGATGGAAATAAATCAACTTCATAGCTTTAAATCTTCAAAACTGCATTCTAGGGTGAAACGAGCAAAATTCCACTTCTCTTGGGTGCTCTTAATTTTTAAAATGATGTCAAGGCACTCTGAAATTAGTCCTTGGCAAAAAAAACTTTTAAATGATGTGCTTTGCTTTATAAAAAACATCTTTGGGTGAAAATAATCTACACTTTGCTCTTTCTCCAACCATCCATGCTCCCGAAGTCTTCCTTCCTATTGCTTGGAAAAATAATAGCTTGAATGCCCTTTTAAAATATTCTTCCTCCTTGATTTAGCTTTAAAAAATGCTTTCTTTAGAAAAATCAAGCTTTCCCTGCTTTTCTAGAAAAAGCAAATTAAATCAATTTCACCCTTTTTCCAGAAATAAACCCTTTTAAACTGAAGCTTATCCTTTTGCATGAGAGATTTTTTTCTTTTTTATATTTTATTTTATTTTTCTTTGGCCTTCAAAAGTTGCTTTTGAAATAGACTTTCACCCCGCTTTTTAAATAAAGCCACATGGTTCAAAGCCTTGGACAAAAATTTCTTTTTTTTTTATAAAAAAAGATCCATCTCCCTTGATTTTTCTTTCGCCTTAAAAAAAAAAATGAATACAAATTTCACCCCCAAATTGGGGTGAAAGTGCTTTTTTTCTTTCTTTTCTATATTTACCTTTTCGCCTTCACATAAGGCGACTATGACTTTCACCCCCTAATTGGGGTGAAAGTTTTATTTTTCATTAAAAAAAAACACATATAATATATTTAAAATATACACTTTTTTACTTCCCCTCAATTGCTTCATCAAATTTGCTGAAATTTAAAAATAAAAATCATCAAAAAAAAAAATTCATGGCAAAATCAAGTTTTACCCCTGAAGATGTATTTCCGAACAAATCTACTCGCTTGGGGAGGTAAAATAAAACATTTTTTCCTCTTTTATCTTTTTTTTATACATCTGAGCATAACATATTTGAAAAATAAAAGGAGAAAATTGTACATATATACATACTTGTGCCCAACAATTTCAGTGATGGTAAGTCTTCAGATGAAGACCATTTATTGGGATCGGTAGCTCTCGACCATCCATGTCCCGAAGATAATAAGCATTAACCGAATTTGCTCCTAAGATCTGGAATGGGCCTTCCCAAATTACCTCAAACTTATGGTGTTTGTCAGGCTTCGCTTTATCTGAGTTCCACTTCAACACCAAGTCATCGACTTTAAATGCCCTTTCGAATGTCTTTTTGTCAAACCACTTATGTGTTGTTCTGGCATGCTCCATGAAAGCATTATATGCTTTCTCTCTTTCTTCTTCAAGCTGCAAGAGTTGCGCTAGTCTCGCGCTCATAGGGTCAATTTCATCACCTTCATCACTAAGCAACTGCAAAGTCTGGAGGACTGAAAGTTCAATATGGGTAGGCAAAACTACTTCCTTGCCATACACCAGGGAGTAGGGGGAAGTTTTAATTGACTTCTTCATTGATATGTGATCGGCCCATAGAGCTTGGTCCAATAGTAGATGCCAACTTCTCTTATTGTTCCCAAGTGTTCTTTTCAATATCCGAAGTAGGTTCTTGTTTGTGGACTCAGCTAAACCATTTTCCTATGGATAATAATTGGAAGATGCTTTCAAATAAATTCCATATCTACTCACAAACTCAGTAATATTTGCTCCAATGAAGGGAGTCCCATTATCAGTCACAATGGCATCTGGTACACCAAAATGGGTAATCAGCCCCTCAAGGAAAGAGATGATTATTGCTTGATCTACTTTCTTTGTTGGGATGGCCTCTGCCCATCGAGTAAAGTAGTCCATTACTATCAAAATGTATTTATGTTCAATAGAAGAGTTAGGATCGATGACCCCAATGAAGTCTAAGCCCCACTATTGAAATGGAGCTTCTACCTAGATCAGATGTAGAGGCAAGGATGCCTTCTTACTCCTACCAACATATCTTTGACAATTATCACAACTTTGACTCACCTTATGTGTATCTACAAAAAGGGTGGGCCAAAAATATCTAGCCTAGATGATCTTCAAGGCCATAGGCCTTCCTACATAATGTCCACCAGACAAGCCAGAGTGGAACTCCTCCAAGATCTTCTACTTTTTAGACTCTTTCACGCATCTGAGGAGTACTCCATCTATGTTTTTATGGAATAAACCATTCAACAATAGGACATATCTGAGCACTTGTAACCTAAATCTTCATCTCTGAGAGGAATTGAGATGAGGGGGACATCTTCCAGATGTGAAGAATTTGACAAGGTCCTCTATCCAGTCATGATCACCTGATACCTGGTTGGCAAGATTACTCTCATTGATAACTTCATCATGTAATGGTACTAGCGATTGAGAAGTTGCACTCTTAGCCAACTCTTGATAGAGTGCCCGACCATGAACCAATTTGGTCGATCGAATCTCCACATCATACTCTTGAATATTTGAAACCCAGCCTGCTCTTTTGTCACCAAGCTCTCCTTGAATAATAAAATTCTTGACATCTGGATGAATGACATAGACAATTATCTTGCTTTGAGAGATGAAATATCAGAATTTCTTCAGAGACTTCATAACCGCATAAACCTGCTTTTCAATAAAATTATACTTCTCCTGGTGCGGCTAAATAACTTGGCTTAGAAAAGTGATTGGTTGTTCATCCCCATCATCTTGCTTTTGTGTAAGCATGGTGGCATAACTCTCCTACTCACCTACTGCATAAAGGATAAAATCCTTAGAATAGTCTGGATTGATCAATACAGGTGCTTGAACTATTCTCTCTTTAATCTCTTGGAATGCCTGCTTCCTTTTCTTAGTCCATTTAAAATCTACGTTTTCCTTAGGAGTTTAGTCATCGGCTTCACCACCTGAGCGAAGTCGGTGATAAATTTTTGGATAAAGTTGATTTGGTCAAAAAATGACTGTAGGTCTTTCTTATTGGTTGGCAGTGATAATTTTAAGAGAGATTCAACTCTCGTAGGATCAATAGCTAATCCTTCCTTTGAGATCACATGTCCCAAGAGCTTTCCCTCCTTGATAGAAAAAATGGATTTCTTTGGGTTGATAGAGATACCAAATTCCTGACACTTTTCAAACACCTATCTCAAATGAGATCCATGCTCTTCCCTACGATGTGAGAAAATAGTCATATCATCAAGGTATATAACAATTATTTGGTTCAGCAACTCACCAAAAGTGACATCCATTGCTCTTTGAAAAGTGGCACCAACATTGGAAATATCGAAAGGTATTCTTTGATAGGTGAAAGTGCCCCACTTGGTAGTAAATGTCATTTTATATTGGTCCTCATCCTTTACCCAGATCTGGTTATAGCCGAAGAAACCATCAAGCAATGAAAATATTTGTGCTCCAACGACAACATGGAGGATCTGATCAATCTATGATAAGGGATAGTGATCTTTCAAAGATGCTTGGTTCAGATTATAAAAATCTACGCATAGGCGAATATCTCCATTCTTTTTTCATACTAGAACCAAATTCGCCACCCAAGTTGAGTGTTTGATGGGGTAAATGATTTTTACCTCCAACATTTTTAGCAGTTCTACTTTCATAAGCACTTCAATCTTTGGATTAACAGGGTGTTGCTTCTATTGAAAAGGTTTCACCCCTTCCTGCAATTCGATGGTGTGTTGAATCACATTTTTGTCATACCCTTTCAAATCATGATAACTCCATGCAACAATATCAAGGAATTTAGAGCACATATTCTTAATGTCCTCGAGCTCTTCTAGAGAGCAATCTATCCCAACTTTGATGATCTTGTCAGGTCCCAACTTCAGCTCAATATACTCTTTTTCATCCACCTTGATCCTATGCTTTTCTGCTCTATCACTCTGATCAAAGAGGCTTTCTAATGTAATCAATCCTTTTGGGATGTGATTATTCTTGAGCTGGATCAAACCTTCTACTTCATCTTCATCCAACATCCTTCCCTCCACACTACCAACTTCTTTAATCAAAAAGTTTACAATTTGTTCATCATTATCAAAAACTTGCTAGTATATGTTCTTATCTAGGATTGAAGGTCTATAAATCATCCTTACAATCTTGGGCTTTCACACCACACTCTCAACAGGAGAGAAGTTTGCACCAAGGGATGCTAGGAGATCTGCATGCTTATTTCATTCTCATAAAATCGCTTGAACATTTAATGCATCAAATGATTCAAAAAAATCCCATACCTTATTGTGATACACCTTTAGGTAGTGCTGCTTTGAAATGCACTTGTTGGTCACCTGGTTGACAATCAACTCAGAATCTCCAAAAATTTACAACTATTTGATCCCGAGCTTCTTCACTTTCTTCAGGCCCAAGCATAGTGCTTCATACTCGATGGCATTATTTGTACAACTCTAGGTCAACCGATACGAATATATTTTTTGGATTCCTGAAGGAGAGATGAATACTACTCTAGCTCCAACACCATTCTTGCATCTAGCACCATCGAAGTACATTTTCCATAATAAATGTAGAACCTAGATCATCAAACACCTTCTCTTCACCCTTCTCAGGCTTAGTGATGGTATAACAATTGATCTCGATTTCCATCATTACATTAAAATCAAGCATAGAAAACTCATCCTCTAACCGAAGCTCATCCAAAGCTTCCTCCATCAGATCCATCTCCTCCAACTCTTCAATCACCATGTTCATTGAGTCTACAACCTTTTCTTCATCTTCAATATTTTTGATATGATATGTGGAGGGCTTCTCATTATAAATGTGTATTCTCCTCCCTTTGAATGGAATCTCTAGGTGAGAATAGTCCAGAGATAGGTAGCCTCCCAACTTAGCTGTGAACTCTCTAGATAGACACATGCTGAAGTATGGCTCCAAGTCTACCACAATAACTTCTTGAATGATAGTAATTTATGGCATACTATGTAAGACAATTGGGATATCTTTGATCACTCCCACCATTTTTATAGGAGTGCCATCCAACTGTAAGATGCCTGGGCTGCTTCTTGTATACTCCATACCCATGATTTCACATACTACCTTTGGCATGACAATTGTCACTGCACTAGAGTCAATCATGCAATTGTGTATGATCCAACCCTCCATCCTAAGAGATAGATAGAATGGGGGAGGTCTATTTTTTCCCATGGTTGAAGTGGGTAGCATCTAAGCTAGCACTATTTACGTAGGATTTTTCTTCTTATCCTTCATAAATTTCAATGATTCCTGCAATAGATCTACTTGTCCAGGTAGTTGTAGTGCATCATAGAGACTCACCTTAGTAGGAATCTTCTTCAATTCTTCAATGATATTATATGACTATGCATTAGGCTCCCTTGATTCACCAATAACTTCATATTTGCTCTGGTACTATTGTGTAGCCTCCACTCTCTGACGCTTGGTCAAAGATGGGTACTTGAGCTTTTCCTTTGCCTATTCTTTTGTTTTGGTATGCACTTGTGTAGTGGAAGGTTGTGAAGTAGATGCTTTTGCTTGCATTCTATCCTTTATTAGAGTAGGCAAAATATCCTTTAGCAAGATAGGCTCATCTACTTTAGATGTTGGTGTAGGCGCTTTTGCTTGAGACTGCTTCTTTTCATTCTGCACCTTCTACTCAATAGGTACCTTCAATGGCTCCATATCTATCGGATCAACAATGATAGGTTTCTTCCTAGATCTTGTGAGAACTGATACTTGCTCAATAGATGGGACCATGAAGTTGTGATCAATTTTTATGATCATGTTAACTTGACCACTAGAAGTGCTTTCTGCCAAGGTCTGCACATAGTTCAAATGAACCATGCAAGTATCTTCACCATGAGGGTCATTACAAGTAGAGCACCAATATGTTCACTTTGATGTACCAACTTCTTCATTAACCAATACAGTTGTATTTCTCTCAACACCTTTGCTAGTCGAAGTTGCTTGCTCTCTAGTAATCGATGGTGTTTGAAATCTTCTTGATCGAAAGTCAGCTTCAACTTGCTTCTTCTTGATGGATGTGATTTCATTTGACATTGTCCTCACTATTGAATTAAGTGATTGCATCTCCTACAATAATTTCATGTGGGGATCAAGATTTGAGGGCACTAGAGGTGTTGGCAAAGGTAAAGGTACTAGCAGAGAAGGCAATGTTGGGATAGAAGGAGGAGCAGGTAATTGTGGAATAGTTGGAGTGGGTAATTGTGGGACTAGAACTGGTGCAATTTGAGGTGGACTCGAGCTCCATGAAGGAACAGGATACATAGAAGGCATGGGTTGTGAAAATGCACTAGAATACAGATGTTGTGGAAGATCAAGAAGAATAGGTATTATTACCTTTGGAGGTAGCTTACCTATGGCAATCAGATCTGCTTTAGCCTTTTGCACCTGCATGTACAAATCTGGAAATGTGTTGACATTGGCTTGTCGGATGACCATACCAATGTTAGAATTGAAAGCTCGAAGATAGTAAAACGTGGCTTGTTCATGGGTTGATTGGAGACCATCAGGGACTCTCTACCAACTTTGAGTGAACCTGACATTGAAATCCACTATTTCCTCTTATGGATGTCTTTGGATATTTGTGAATTGATGTAGTAAGGAAAAAGGATCAACTTGCTCATGGAAATTCTTAATCAGTAATTTTGCTAACTGATCCCATGTGGTGATAGTAGCGGGTGGTAAGGACCGGTACTAGTACAACAACTTTCCTCTAAGGGACAACACGAGCAATCTTACCATAATATCTTCATCTGTAATGTCATGTATTATTACCAAAGAAGCCACATCTTGGATGTGCTCGTAAGTAGTCTTACATGTACCATCATAGGTGGGCAAAGCTTTCAATGCTGCTTGAGGGACTAGGTTTTGAGCTTGTAGATTCAAAGCTCTTGAGCTATTCCATGCTGGAAACTACCTTGGTGGTGGCTACTGTGGTGGTGGATTTTGAGCCATGTGGATTGGTGTGTGTGGTTGGGGAGGTGGAAAACTAGTAGTTGTACTAGCAGGACTTGAAGGAATGGAAAACACACCAGCTAACTGAGAGGATGTTGTAGTTGATGGGACAGTTGGAGGAACTAACCTAGGGTGTTCTCCTAGCTCTTGGATGTCAAGTTCATAAAACTCAATAGGCTCTTCAAAATTTTTGGCCTTCGATCTTGTAATCATGAAGAAAGATTTCGCTCACTTCATGTTCAGAGGCTTTTGGGTAGAGTTGAGTCACCAGATGTTCTAATCATATAGTACAAGGTGAACATCAAACCTTAATACTATTAAAAGTGGAACCTTTTGAGAGTCCCATCAGGTATGCCAAAAATTATTGGTCATGAATCTACCTAGTTACAAAGTCTATGCCTTGTGCGCCCTAGACCCGACCAACATTGAAAGGTCGAAGGAAAGAAATGTCCTCCGAGCCAATCTCTAGAGAGGGTTGGCTCCCTTACTAATCCTACATTAGGTATAAGCTTAGAGTAATAGGAAAGAAATGGGAAATTATGGAAAGAGATGGGAAATATGGCTATAAGCCAGCAATGTAGGATGGGGATAGACTAACAACTAAATTTCACCAAGCAATTAGTAACATGCAACAGAAATACAAGTGCAAAAACTTCTAATAGTTATGCAAGAAAATAACCCTAGAGTGCATTTCAGTGTTCACTCCCTCACAAGCAAAGACTAAATTCAGAAGCAGAATTTACTCACAACAAATAATGGAAATGAAAGCCTTCAAAAATTACACACAAAAAATTATCAAGTGCAAAACCACTCGAAGAACCAGAAGCTGAAGCGTTTCTATTGATGTAGAAAACTTAGAGTGTTTTTCTGCAGAGTGTCCATCCTCCTTTTACAATGAAAAATGATTAGTATTTATAGAGGGATTTCACCTCTATCATTTAATGCATATACAACAAAATGTTGGTAGATCAAAAACTAGTGTGCATATTTTCCTCCTCGGCATCAGTGACATCTTCAATCAAAACATTCTTCATGGAGACAATGATCCTACTTTGATGGGAGAATCTCATGGGAAATCCATAGGATTAAATGCTTGAAGGCAGCTTCAGCGACGGTGCATCGGGAAGCAATGAAATCACCTAAAAATCTAGAATTTGATCTTTGAATTTGCTTCACCCTTGTGCCTTGGAAATCGACTTTCACCAAGATAGTCCACCATGTATTAATGTCATTTTGAAAAATAGCATAGTCGGATGGTGGTGTATTGGAAATGAGCCAAAACAACATTTAATCTTGCATATTCAAAGCAGAAATTTTGGAAATGCAGCCCGCATTGCCTCCAAGAATTAAATTCTATCTTTCTTCACCTCTTTCCCACAAAATCATGCCTTTGGAAGCAATCACCTGAGAAATTAATGTCAAAGAATTAATTTCACCCAAGAGTGGGGTGAAACAACCTTTTCGGAGCAACAACGGGTGACAATGCAGTTTGGTTTGACATCTCCAGCAATTTCACCCATTAGTCACTCTTTTTTAATTACCTTTTTTGCTTTTGCCTCAAAGGAGGGCGATAGGGACTTTCACCCCTTTTGAGAGGTGACATCACTTTTAACTAATTTTGATGTATTGCACTACATAATGCTTTCACTCGAAATCGAATCGTCAAACCCCATTCACCTCCTGGAGAGGTAAAATCACATGGCACCTCTCAACAGGGGCACCTTCAATTTTGCTATACCCCGAATTTGCATTGAGTGCTTTTACTTTTATTTATGCCCCTGTCATATTTGAAATGGGCCCCACGTTGCCATTCAGCTCTTTCACCTTTAAACACATTTGAAATATCCTTTCACCCCAAAGAGGGGTGACAAAGAGTTTCACCCCTCACTTGGGGCGAAAGTGCTCTCTAAATTTATTGTGATGCATTCACATCGGGCTCACACCACTTTAATTTTAAAACCTTCTTTAATTCATGTTTCACCCCAAAGAGGGGCGACAAAGACTTTCGCCCCTCTTGGGGCAAAATTTCTTTGAAAACCTTCTTAAACTCAGTTGGCACTCGGTCCATGTAGCGCTACTTAACACTTTTATTTAGGCTATGTTTCACCCCAAAGAGGGGCGCCAGGGAGTTTCACCCCTCTATTGGGGTGAAAGCGCCTTCAATTTTTAACTTTAAAGTAGCCAGCGCTTTAAAATGACTTTCACCCCAAAAAGGGGCGACAAGGGTTTTCGCCCCTCTATTGGGGCGAAAGCATTTTACTCCTCCATTTTAACTTGAAACTTTCACCCCTTTCTTTCTGTCGGGCAATTTTACTCTTTTGGATTTACGTTTCACCTCCAAGAGGGGCAAAAGTGATTTTTCCCCTCAATTGGGGTGAAACTCATTTCTTTTCTCCCTTTGACTTTCTCCTTGAATTAAATCATGATTTTCACATTCTTGGGGCGAAACCACACTTGTGTTGCACTTCATCTCTATGAAAGGTAAAAAGGACTTTCGCCACTGCCAAAGGGTGAAACAACTCAATTTAATTTTTTTGAGGTGCTCCTCCAAAATTGATCTCTTGCTGGTGCTTTTGTTCTTTAGCATTTTTGAAACAAAATACTTCATTGCATTCATGATTTCCATGTTATTTATAGTAATGCAATATTGTAAAAAGAGGTAAAAATATAATCAAATAAGCATTAAAACTGTAGCGCCTTCATTAGAAAAATTATCAAAATTTTACAATTAACATTGAACAAAACTGCAATGTGGTAAAGTTGTAAAACTACCAACAATTATGTAAGTGTTTATGCATAGGAAATACACAAGTGTCATATGAGTGAGTGTGTAAGTGTAATGTGAATTTATATGCACAAGTGTCTTATATGTAAAAGTGTGCAAGTGTCTTTAGATTAAAGTGTGCATACAAGAGTGAGTCATGTATGCCAGTATCAAGTTATCAAGCCAAGGGTCTTGAGACTTGGCATATGGAAAGAAATAGTCAAGTATCCAAAGAATCATTCTACTATGGATTTATAGTACTCCATAAGGAGCATCATAAAGGTATCATAAGAAGTATTAAGCATCAAGTATCTATGTATCAAGTATCATATATGTAAGAGAAATAGGAGTAATAGAGAATGCATAAATTTTGAGCAATTAACATTGTAAGTTGTGCTACATGCTTTGTACATGTATGATTCGGGTTATTACATTAATATTATTGTTTATTGTTGAATGTTTTTTGATATATTAAAAGCCTTGATTTACATATTAATTTGCTTATATTATTTTTCTTACATTGTTATCTTGATCTTACTATATTGTGGTTATATTATATTTGATCCTGTGGAATTTATCCTATGAGTTTTATGTTAGTATAAACGCCTAAAAATCCATTAGAGGCTAGGCTTATTTCTCATATAAAGGAATGGTACAAAAGAGATGAGATCCTAAGGAAATAGAATTTTAGGATCCAATGGCTCTAGGAAGGAGATAGGAACACTAGATTCTTTCATAAATCTCTCCTAGAAAGATGATCATATAATTTCATCTCTTTCCTAAAACTATTTGTGGGTGATTCAATACACACATGGGATAGGATGAAATATATAGCAAGAGAATAACTTACCCAACTCTTTAAGGTAGAACCACTGAACTAGGAGGCACAACAGAAAATACTCCAAGAGATTCCTTCTTTCATCACATAGGATGATAATATTACTTTGACTATCCCAATTACTACCAAATAACTACAATAGGTAGTTTTCAAGATGTATAAAGGAAAAACTCCAAGCCTAGGTGGATTTCTCAAATAATTCTACCAAGAGTTCTAGGATATCCTCAAGGAAGAACTATTTCAAGTGGTAGAAGAGGCTAGGTTATCCAAAGTGGCACTTAAAGAGGTTAACAAGACATGTATAGCTTTGGTTCCAAAAATCCAAGAGTATGAACACATATCTGGATACTAACCAATTACCCTTTCTAATTTCCTATATAAAATTATTACTTAGATCATGGCAGAAAGGGTCAAACCTCTTTTTCAAAAAATTATTTCTTTGAAATAGGGTGGTTTTGTGGAAGGAAGACAAATATTGGATGATATAGTCTTAACTCAAGAGGTCATCCACTCTATACAGGTACAAAAAATATCATCTATGTTTATTAGGTTAGACCTATCCAAAGGATATGATAGAGTTTATTGGCACTTCCTCTTAAATGTGATGATACAATTTGGATTCTTAGGTGATTGGGTAGAATGGATCAAGGGATGTATTTCCTCAATATCCTATTTAATTCTAGTAAGGGGAGGTCCTACCCAAATATTTACAACTTCCAAAGATATTAAGCAGGGATACCCCTTATCCCCATACTTGTTCATCATATTGGCTAAATGTTTGGAAAAAACATTACCTAAGGATAGGAAAACCAAATATTTGGAGGAAATAATAACAAAAATTAGAGCTAAACCAATTATTCACCAACAATTTTTTGATGACTCTACATTATCAAGAAAGGCAATAGTATGGGAGTCCTCAAAATTTAAAATAATTCTAGGATAATTTACAAAAGTGACTAGACAACTTATAAATGAAGAAAAGTCCAAGGTCATCTTTTACCATTGCTCACCTAGGCAGGATATAATGTTTTTGGATAATTTGAGATATAATAAGACATATCTTCGAATCACCAACCTAGTGTTGGAGTATATTACATTATTTGATACATGTTAATGTACCTCCATGGTACCTTCATGGTACATCTTGTAAATACTATATTAGGGTCAAGTCTTAGTTTAGAGTGTGAGTAATATTTTGTGTAATGTCGTAATGTACATGAAATGCACAAGTGTTATGTAAGTGTGTATTTATAGAAAATGCACAAGTGTCATGTGAGCAGGTGTGCAAGTATAATGTGAGTTTATGTGCACAAGTGTCTAATATGTAAGTGTGCACAAGTATCCTTAGATTAGAATGTGCCAAGTGAAGAGTCATGTCTAGGTGTGTATACAACATAGATTCATGTGTATGCAAGTGTCAAGTAGATAAACCAAGAGTCATGAGACTTGGCATATGGAAAGGAATAGTCAAGTAGCCAAAGAGTCATTCTACTATGGCTATATAATACTCCATAGAGGATCATAAGGAGAGAAGCACATGCATATTCATCATCAAGTGTTATATTTGTAAGAGGAAGTGGAGTAATAAAGATTACATACATTTTGAGCAATTAATATTGTAAGTTGTGCTACATGCTTTATTCATGTATGATTCAGGCTATTACATTTATATTGTTGCTTATTAATGAATGTTAGTTGATATATTATAAGCCTTGATATACATATTAATTTGCTCATATTATTCTACTTACATCATTATATTGATCTTACTATATTGTGGTTATCTTATATTTGATCCTGTAAAATTTATCCTATGAGTTTTATATTAATATTAAGGCTTCAAAAGCCATAAATGATATTAGAGCTATAACAAGTAGTTTATTGCACAAGTTGAATATATTTAGCTGCATATAAAATTGATTTTGTCCAGTTTGATAAAATTGGTTTAGAGTCTATCTACTTTAAAGGGAGTTATACCTGGACTCTAATGTAATATCAAAGTAGAAAGGCTATGATTTTTCCATATTTGCAAAAATAGCTAGTGAAGACTATGACTCAGCTATAGATTATTTCCACGATTGTAGAATAACTAGTGAATACTAGGACTCATCTATAGGATATTTCCATGGTTATAACCAGTGAAGACAAGGACTCAACTATTCAAGGGTGAATCAACTTTAAGATAGTTGATCATTTAGGAAAATAGTCAATCCTTGATATCAAAAATTTTTTAGGGACATAGATAATCCTTAACACTAATTTCTATCAACTCATAAGGAAGTTGAAGGATTCGGTACAATCAAGTCATCCTGATTTGATTGAGGCATCAAGTAAATTTGAGTCACCTTGATAGTATTTGGGTTCTTATGTGTGATCTAAGACATTTTTGAAGATAGATTTATAGCAGATATTTATCGTTAGAAGAGTGAGAAGCTTCCTACAATAGATAGAGAAGAATTTCATCTTCTAGTGTAAGAAGAAATTAGAAAAGAAGGATACGTCAAGGATTGATGTATCTATCTTATAAAAGCAAAGGTTAATTGAAAGTTGCAAAAATATTTAGGCCTTAAATACAAACCTTGAAATAAAGAAATTTTAGGTCTTGAAGTGAGACCTTGACTTAAGGAATTTTAGAGGTATTGAAGATTTAGGTCATTAGATATTGACCTTGACAATAGGCTTGACATTGAAAGCCATATAAATATTTAGTAAAGAAGTTACTAAAGTGCAAAAAGCAAGAATAAAACTAGATGAGTGCAGTCAATATAGAAGCTGAAGAGGTTGAGCACCAAAGAAACTAGCTAAGAAGCCAACTTTCAAAGTTCTAATCAAAGAAAAATCTAAGTAGCAAGCTTACAAATAAGACTATGCAAGCATTGAATATTAGAAACCAACTTTTGGAATAGAGAAAGGCTTGATGTCATACATGTAAAAGAAGTAGTCTTTCATAAGAATCTAAAGGCAGAATAGCAAAGAAAAAAGGCAACATTCAAATCTAAGCCATGTAAGGAAGAAAGGAGCCATCCAGATAAAGGTAATATAGATTAAAAAGCCATAGCCATTTGACTCAAAGCGTCAACCATATTAAAGGTGGTGCAAAAAGAGTTATGAAGCACACATAACTACACCGTGTGTAACATCATTCTAAATCAGCATTGAGGAAGTATTACATGGTGGATATAGACAATGTTGAATAGTAATGTTCAAACAACATCCAGATACTAGGTTAGCACATAGACTTTAGATAGTGCTTGTACATTAGTTAGTACTCAAACTATAGCAACGCATGGACTACAATCAACACCTAGACTTTAGCACCTAAATACCAAGCAGTGGTTAGTTTCTCTGAGTTTTGAACTTGAAAGAGCCTAATAACAAGCTCCTATGAAGCTCTCAAGGTATTGAAAACTCTTGATAATGAAAAGAAAGCAATAAGCATTTCTCAATGTTAGGTGACATGCAACAATGTGAGACAACATCATTCTGGATTGAAACATGATAGGAAAGTGAATTATTTGGTATGCATGAGAAGATAATACGTTATAAGAATATGTAATAGCTGAAATATTAGTGATTGGTGAAGCATTGGCATCTAAACGGACTAAAGTTCTAAGTATTGTAATGCTCCTAAGTGAAAAATAACACGACAAAAATGAGAACACCATCCTAGCTTGTAACATATCCTCCACATACCTAAAGCTAAAATGTTTCATCTCAATTCATTTGAGAGACACACAGAAGTTCACCCAAGATCATTAAGACCCTTTGCATGCATTGTAATAGGTATTCACATTAGAGTTTATAGCATAATACCATCGTGAGCGTACAAAGGATTGACTAAGGTATTTAAAAATTTTAGGATTTTATAAAGTTTCATTAACATTAGGAGTTATAAGGTGATAGTTAAATAAATAATTAATTTAGTTGGAGAGATAAGAAGATTTATAAGGTGATAGTTAAACAATTAATTAATTTAGTTGGATATATAAGAAGTGATTATAAAGTTTTATTAACTTTAGGAGTAATAAGGTAGAGAGTTATTTATTAAAGTTATTTTATTAAGATTGAATTAGGAGTGATAAGAGAATTAGAGTTAATAAGAGTTGTTTAGTAGATTAAATTTTATCTTATAAAGTTGGAGTTATAAGTTTTTGATAAATTTCTAGATTTGAAATTTATTTAATAATTTTTGAAGATTATTGAATATTTGAAAATTAATTAATTTGGGAGTCAAAAGGAGTTCTACTTCAAACTTAAGAATATTTAAATTTGCAAAATTCTTATTTTCTTAGTTTCTAATATTTAGGAGACAAGGATTTCTACTTCATAGGTTTTAATTTATAAAAATTAAATTTTATATTCTAGGGAGTTATAAGTTTTTTAAAAGGGTACAAAAATGGATAAGTTATCAAGAGAAACTTTTCAACATAGAAGAAATTATCAAAGTATAAAACCATATTATTCAAAAGGAAAAGTTCAAGAACAAGGTTCATTTAATGAGCAATATCATATTCTTCAAAACTCTTGTCAACAATGCAAAATAGTTTCAAGTAAGTCTAATCAAGTGAATCAAACAAAAAAAATCTTTGGTATATAGACTCAGGTGCTAGTCAAAATATGACAGGTAATTTGCAATGGTTTAATTATTTAGAGGTCAAAGATAATTTCTATTTGAATATTGATGATGATAAGAGATACTGAGTTTGTAGAAGTGGTAATGTAACACCTAGTGCAATTTTTTCATATATTTTTTTTTACGGTGTTAAGTATGTTCCAGGATTGACAATAAATATCATTGCAGTTACTAAATTGGTTGAAAGTGGAAGATCAATTGAGTTCAAATGTACAAATGAGAACAATAAATGTAATATCAAAATAAAAACATAACAGAGGCTACAAGATCAATTAAAAATTGGATATATGCTTTAGATTCAATTGTCTTTTTCTCAAGAGCTTATCTTATTTCAAGATAACATTGTTGAATGTTATGAAAGACAAAGAACAGGAAATGAGAATCAGGAACCTTTCTACCATCAAAGGTATTGGGTGAACCCAAAGTTCAGGATGATGAAAAATATGCGAGGATAGCAGAATATCACATGCATTACAAGGCCACTTCTAGATTAAAGATCAAGATGAAGACTATGATTGAATACTAAAGTCTTCAATAACCAAATAAATTAATGGATGGGGTGTTAGATAATATTACATTATTTGGTACATGCTAATATACCCCCATGGTACCTTCATGGTACATCTTGTAAATATTATATTAGGGTTAAGTCTTAGTTTAGAGTGTGAGTAATATTTTATGTAATGTTGTAATATGTAGGAAATGCATAAGTGTTATGTAAGTGTGTATGTGCAAGAAATGCACAAGTGTCATGTGAGTGAATGTACAAGTGTAATGTGATTTTATGTGCACACGTGTCCTTATATTAGAGTGCACAAATTGAAGAGTCATGTCTAAGTGTGCATACAAGATAGAGTCATGTGTATGCAAGTTTCAAGTAGAGAAGCCAAGAGTCATGAGACTTGGCATATGGAAAGAAATAGTCAAGTAGCCAAAGAGTCATTCTACTATGGCTATATAATACTCCATAGAGGATCATAAGGAGAGAAGCACATGCATATTCATCATAAAATGTTATATTTGTAAGAGGAAGTGGAGTAATAAATATTGCATATATTTTGAGCAAATAATATTGTAAGTTGTGTTGGAAATTTTGAGTATAGTGTTGTCATTGATGTCAAAGGTTTGATGTCATTGGTGGTCATTGATGTCAAAGGTGAAAAATAAATGCAAAGGAATTTTCCATGGTTGTGAAAGCAAGCAAAGAGAATTTTGAAGAAAAGGATTATAATATTTAAATATTATTAAGAAAGTTTGAAAGTAACAAGGGCTTCGTTGAGAAAGGTTCATTATTTGCAAGGTTGAAGAAGATCCCAAGGCAAAAGACAAAGGTTCTAAGAAGATTAATTATAATATTTAATTTAAAAAATTAAATATTATAATAATATTTTAAATTACCTATGGCGCCAAAATTAAAATTGTTTTGAAAAGTGTTGACGTCATTTTTCCCTAAATAGAAACGCATATAAAAGGTGGAGTAAAAACTTTTTGACAAAGTAGTATGTGAAAGTTATTAATTGGCATTCAAATTTATTTTGCATCTCATTCGAAATTATAGCGCACAGTGATCGATTGAAAGAAATGAGGTAAAGAGACACATTTCTCTTGCAAATGGACGGTGCACGAGGTTGAAGTAAAAGAAGGTGTATGGTTTGTTTCAACCGAGCGGGTAGCTCAGTTGGTAGGGGGACCCTACATAAGATGTGGCACAGAGGAGGTTTCGAGATCGAGTCTCGGTGGTGATAGGTTGTGTGTTTTGTTTTTTTGATCAGTGGTTCATGATAGGTTAAAGTTAAATTGGTGCATTGAGATTGTTGTATGGGCAGTTAGCCCACGTGGTGCTCTAGCAAGTGCTAGAGCATGGGCTCCGTGAGGTCACGCATGTTCGAATATCCACGGCAGCAAGTTGGTAAGGGAAAATATTTTTATAAAATCTTTGTTTAATTTTGGGAGTCATAAGGATTATTTTTAATAAAGTTTTTGCTTGCTATCGGGGAGAAGGGGAGGGTTTAGGGGGGAAAAAGAAAAAAAAAAATTTTTTTTATTAGGGAGTCATAAGGGTTAAGTTTATAAAATTTGAATTTACACTTAGGGAGTTATAAGGGTACAATTTAATAAAATTTTGAGAGTGCTTTATATAGTTTATTTTTGCAAAGTGGATAAATGAAAAATATGTTTTGCATACAAGAATAGGAGTAATAAGGTGTTATAGTGGTTTGATATTTTATTGTAATATTTTGTATGGTGAAGGTGAGTTTGAAGGTCTTTGATAATTATTAATGCCCTATCTTTTGAAAGCAAGAGAAGAGTTATTGAACATCAATTTTATATTTCATTGAACATATCTTTTTGAGAAGGAAATTCATGTGGATGTTTTGAGAAAGTATTTTTCTATCTAACTCTTGAAGTGGAACTAGAAAGATCAGTTGTTTGTGAGATAGGTTTTTGAAGACATATCTCCATAAGAGAAAATTAAGAGGTATGGGCACATCATTCCTTTTTTAAAGTGTTTTGTTGAGTGAATTTTTTTGGAACATAAGGTGGAGTTAAAAGGGTTGTTTGGTAAGCATTGTTGAAAATATTTGAGTTAGGGTTTGAGACCTACATGTGCATCAATTGTTGAGAGAAAGTGGAAACAATTGTATTAGGGCTTGTACTTCATTGTTGAATGGTGTTGGAAATATTTGGGATAGAGTTTGAGATCCCCCCCCCCCCGCCCAGAACAAGTGTGCTTCCATTGTTGAAAGAGATTGAGACATTTGTGCTAGAGATTGTGAACTACTTGTGTTAGATTTGAAGACAAGTTTGTGAATCATTGTGAAACTTTTTGAGCATTGGTTGAGAGATATTGAAAGCAATTGTGAAAGTGTTTGAGATCAATCTTGTGAGGGAAATTTGTGCATGAGTGTGATTGATCTTTGAGAGAAAATTTGCAAGAAAGATAGACCAGTTTTGTGAAGCTAGTTATACATTGTTTTGATTTGATTTGAAAGGGATTTTGCAAGAGATAGAGATTGGATTAGTGGAATGCAAGATTTATGAATGTGAAGAACATATTGGGATTTTGATAGTGCATATCATTCTCTATATGTTCCAGAGGTTAAACGAATTCTAGGTAGAATATGTCTGAATTGCCTAGTTGAAGAAAGTATTTCTGAAAGAGATATAAGCATTTGTTTGTATGCAAGATTTGGAAATATTTGAGCAGGTTTTGTGAGAAATATTGAAGGTAGATTTAAGCAAGTCTTATGAGAAGGCTTGAAGGCAGATTTGAGCAAGTCTTTTGAGAAGGCCTAAAGGTAGATTTGAGCAAGTCTTATGAGAAGGCTTGAAGGTATATTTGAGCAAGTCTTATGAGAATACTTGAAGCAACTTTGAGGTAGATTTGAGCAATTCTTGTGAGAATACTTGAAATAGCATTGGGGCAGATTTGAGATAGAATTGAGAGCAGGTTTGGTTGCTGATTTGTTCAAGATTTGTGTTAAGGCTTGGGGTAGATTTGAGATAGAATTGAGAGCAGGTTTGGTTGCTGATTTGATCAAGCTTTGTGTTAAGGCTTGGGGTAGATTTATGAGCAGAGTTAGAGCATATTTATGCTAGACTTGTGATAGGGTTTGGTGTAGATTTGAGATAGAGTTGAGAGCAAACTTTGGAGGTGACAAGAGTAGAGAGGACAAAGGTCTCCAGTGGATAGAGGTCCATCAGCCAATGTAGTGGGGATAGAGGTCTCCTGTGGAGAGATATCCACAAGCTAGAGTAGTGGGGATAGAAGTCTTCTAGAAGTTCACCAGCTAGAGCAAAGGGGAAAGAGTTCTCTTGTGGAGAGAGATCCATGAACTAGAGCAAAGGGGAAAGAGTTCTCCTATGGAGAGAGATCCATGAACCAAAGAAAAGGGGATAGAGTTCTCCTATGGAGAGAGATCCATGAACTAGAGCAAAGGGGAAAGAGTTCTCCTGTGGAGAGAGATCCACGAACCAGAGCAAAGGGGATAGAGTTCTCCTGTGGAGAGAGATCCATGAACTAGAGCAAAGGGGATAGAGTTCTCTTATGGAGAGAGATCCACAAATCAGAGCATAGGGGATTGGTGTCTCCTTTGGACAGAGGTCCATAAACATTGTAATAGGTAATTTATTCCCAAGAGATTTGTTGAGAAAATTTAGAAGAAATATTTTCTCCGTGGATGTAACCCACATTGGGTGAACCACGTTAAATTTGTGTCTCTCATGTGTGTGATGATTTGTGCATTGCTTTGATTACTAATATTGATATTTCCATTGATAATATTGGATAATATTGTTTGGGAAAGAAAAGTAAAAGTTGATCTTATACTGTTCACCCTCCCTCTCAGTATAAGCCTGTGTTCTTCAATTGGTATTAGAGCGGGTTCCTTCAAAAAAGTCTAACAACTTGAAGGAAGATATTATAAGAACACAGATGGCATCTCAGAATGGATCCTCATAAAATAAGGCACCATTATTTGATGGGAACAATTATTTTCTTCTAGAGTATAATAATGAATACTTACTTGATGGCACAAGGATATGAGACATGGCAATCGGTTGAGGATGGATTCACACCTACAGCTACTCCTCCCACAGATAAATATGGTAAGCTGTTACATGTGAATAATGCCAAGGCTATGAATGGAATATTAAGTGGATTACGTGAAACATAATTTGTGAAGGTTATGCACTACAAATCAGTAAAAGAGATATGGGACAAATTGAAGCAAACATATGAAGGAGATAAAAAGGTCAAAATGGCAAAACTACAAAATCACAAGAAAAGGTTTGAAGATTTGAATATGGAAGATGAGGAAGATATTGCTACATACTTACTTCATGTGGATGAGGTTTTTAATACCATGCGTGGACTTGGATTTGAAATTGAAGACTCCAATGTTGCTCAAAAAGTATTAAGATCACTCCCTATGAGGTATGATGGAAAGGTTTCAGCTATAGAAGAGATGAGAGATATTGATCAGTTGACTATGGATGAGTTACATGGAATTCTCATAGCTTATGAGATGAGAATAGTAAAGTATCCCAAATCCAAGAGAGAAGTAGCTTTCAAAGCTTCAAATAAGACAAAATATAAGAAACCAGAATCAAGTGGTGAGTCAAGCAATGATGAAGAAGCTAACTATGGGAAAAGAAACAAGGACTCAAGAAAACACAAAGGTATGAAGACTATGAAATGTTTTAATTGTGGTAATTTTGGTCACTATGCATCTAATTATCTAGAATCCAGAAGCAGTAGTAATGAAGAGAAACAGGATCATAAGAAAAAGGAAGGAGGAAAATCTAGGCATGAAAAGAAAAACAGGTATGGTCAAAGCAAGCATGAAAAGAAGTTCTTTCAAAGGCACAAGAAGAGTTTATATGTTAACAAGGCAAGCAAGGCTTCAAGTGACAGTGATGAAAGACTCTCATATAGTGAAGAAGGAGAGATTCTATTTTTGGCAATAGAAGAGGAAGAAGATGCTCCTATTGAAGATAAAGTTGAAAAGTATAAAGATGCTCTTGGAGACCAAGAAGTAGAAAAAGATTCAGAAAATGAAGAGGAAGGCACAATTGATCTAGAAGCAGAACTTATTGTTGCTCTCAGAGAATTGAAAAAGGTTAGAAAGTAAAATTCAAGACTAAAGGCTCAAGTTCAAGAACATGAGGAAGAAAAGGAAAAGCTTCTACAAGACATGACAAACTCAAAAGCTAAGGCAAGGAGATTTAAAAAGGTCATGGTTGAGAAGTTAGAGGCAAAAGAGTTAGAATGTGAAAGATTAGAACATGAGGTAGCTTCACTAAGGATGGAAGTGAAATATTCTAAGGACAAGCTACACAAGTTTGGGAAAATTTCAAAGACCTTGGATAAGATTATCAATGCACAAAGATCTTCATCTATCAAAACAAGACTTGGTTTTGAAGAAGGACAAGGGAAACAAGAAGAAAGGTCAAGCTCAAGCTCAAAAGAAGAGGAAGTTTTAGAGGAAGAGAGTGAAGAAGAAATTAAGACTTATGAGGATAAGTTGAAGAATAGAAGCTTCACTAAGAAAGGAAACAATGCACAAACAAGAAACATGGATCATCACAGAGAAGGCAAATAAAGGACTAAGAGACCAGAGGGTTCAAGACAATATTTCTTCAAAGGACGTTGTTTTTCATGTAAGTGGTTTGGTCACAAGGCTATGCATTGTAGGGAACATTGAAAGAAGGAGTATGGCCTCACTAAAAGGAATTTCAACTCATTCAAATATGGATATTTCTTCCAAGGGTATTGCTACTCTTGTAATCACTTTGGTCATAAAGCAATCCACTACAAGGTTCATAACAGAAATGATTATGGCTTCACCAGGAGGAACTTCAAGATATTTGCACCTTCCAAGAACTACAACATTAAGTGTTACAAGTGTAATAATCTTGGGCATAAGGCCAAGTGGTGTAGAACAGAGTTTCCATAACTTCCAGAGATAAGCAAGAATAGGGACACTCAAAAGGATCAAAAGGGTATGTTGAAAAATAAGGTTGACAAAGAAAAAGAGCATTGTATGCTGGGAGTAGAAATACTCCCACCCCAAAATTAATCACCTCAAGGAGAGGAGGTGGGGAGGGGGTTGAGCTAAG
This sequence comes from Wollemia nobilis, assembly GCA_028583015.1. Classification (NCBI taxonomy): domain Eukaryota; kingdom Viridiplantae; phylum Streptophyta; class Pinopsida; order Araucariales; family Araucariaceae; genus Wollemia; species Wollemia nobilis. The sequence goes on from JAQPPZ010000367.1 coordinate 5,196,688, forward strand.
AGTCTTATATTTAGCCCCAAAGGAGTCCCTTTGCCATTGATGTCAAAGGGGGAGAGATTTGAGTATTTGAGTAAGGGGGAGAGCATTCAGTTAGGGGGAGTAGTTCCTCAGGGGGAGCAGAATTGGAATCCAGTGGTAGGAAAAGGAATTTTTAGAAAGGGTTGCCATCAATGACAAAGGGGGAGATTGTTGGAAATTTTGAGTATAGTGTTATCATTGATGTCAAAGGTTTGATGTCATTGGTGGTCATTGATGTCAAAGGTGAAAAGTTTAAATTTTATCTTCAAGGTTATAATATAAATGCAAAGGAATTTTCCATGGTTGTGAAAGCAAGCAAAGAGAATTTTGAAGAAAAGGATTATAATATTTAAATTATAATATTTAAATATTATTAAGAAAGTTTGAAAGTAACAAGGGCTTCGTTGAGAAAGGTTCATTATTTTCAAGGTTGAAGAAGATCCCAAGGCAAAAGACAAAGGTTCTAAGAAGATTAATTATAATATTTAATTAAAAAAATTAAATATTATAATAATATTTTAAATTACCTATGGCGCAAAAATTAAAATTATTTTGAAAAGTGTCGACGTCATTTTTCCCTAAGTCAAAATGCATATAAAAGGTGGATTAAAAATCATTTGGCAAGGTAGTGTGTGAAATTTATTGATTGGCATTCAAATTTCTTCTATGTCCCATTCGAAAGTATAGCACACGGTGATCGATCAAGAGAAAGGAGGGAAAGAGGCACATGTTTCCCTTGCAAGTGGACGGTGTACAAGGTTGAAGTAAAAGAAGGTGCATGGTTTGTTTCAATTGAGCAGGTAGCTCAGTTGGTAGGAGGACCCCATGTAAGACATGGCACGAAGGAGGTTCCAAGATCGAGTCTCGATGGTGACAGGTTGTGCATTTTGTTTTGTTGATCGGTGGTTCACGACATGTTAAAGTTAAGGTGGTGCATTGATATTGTTGTGTGGGAAGTTAGCCCATGCGGTGCTCTAGAAAGCGCTAGAGCGTGGGCTTCGTGAGGTCGTGCGTTCAAATCTCCATGGTAGCAAGTTGGTAAGGGCAAAATTTTTTTTATAAAACCTTTGTTAAATTTTGGGAGTCATAAGGATTATTTTTAATAAAGTTTTTGCTTGCTATTAGGGAGTCATAAGGGTTAGGATTTTTTTAGAGTGCCATAAGGGTTGAAATTAATGATGCATGATTTTTGCTATTAGGGAGTCATAAGGGTTAAGTTTATAAAATTTGAATTTGCACTTAGGGAGTTATAAGGGTACAATTTAATAAAATTTTGAGAGTGCTTTATATAGTTTATTTTTGCAAAGTGGATAAATGAAAAATATGTTTTGCATGCAAGAATAGGAGTAATAAGGTGTTATAGTGGTTTGATATTTTATTGTAATTTTTGTATGGTGAAAGTGAGTTTGAAGGTCTTTGATAATTATTAATGCCCTATCTTTTGAAAACAAGAGAAGAGTTATTGAACATCAATTTCATATTTCATTGAACATATATTTTTGAGAAGGAAATTCATGTGGATGTTTTGAGAAAGTATTTTGCTATCTAACTCTTGAAGTGGCACTAGAAAGATCAGTTGTTTGTGAGATAAGTTTTTGAAGACATATCTCCATAAGAGAAAATTAAGAGGTATGGGCACATCATTCCTTGTTTAAAGTGTTTTGTTGAGTGAATGTTTTTGGAACATAAGGTGGAGTTAAAAGGGTTTTTTGGTAAGCATTGTTGAAAATATTTGAGTTAGGGTTTGAGACCTACATGTGCATCAATTGTTGAGAGAAAGTGGAAATAATTGTATTAGAGCTTGTACTTCATTTTTGAATGGTGTTGGAAATATTTGGGATAGAGTTTGAGAACAAGTGTGCTTCCATTGTTGAAAGAGATTGAGACATTTGTGCTAGAGATTGTGAACTACTTGTGTTAGGTTTGAAGACAAGTTTGTGAATCATTGTGAAACCTTTTGAGCATTGGTTGAGAGATATTGAAAGCAATTGTGAAAGTGTTTGAGATCAATCTTGTGAGGGAAAATTTATGCATGAGTGTGATTGATCTTTGAGAGAAAATTTGCAAGAAAGATAGATCAGTTTTGTGAAACTAGTTATACATTATTTTGATTTGATTTGAAAAGGATTTTGCAAGAGATAGAGATTGGATTAGTGGAATGCAAGATTTTTGAATGTGAAGAACATATTGGGATTTTGATAGTGCATATCATTCTCTATATGTTCCAAAGGTTAAACGAATTCTAGGTAGAATATGTCTGAATTGCCTAGTTGAAGAAAGTATTTTTGAAAGAGATATAAGCATTTGTTTGTATGCAAGATTTGGAAATATTTGAGAAGGTTTTGTGAGAAACATTTAAGGTAGATTTGAGCAAGTCTTATGAGAAGGCTTGAAGGTATATTTGAGCAAGTCTTTTGAGAAGGCTTGAAGGTAAATTGAGCAAGTATTTTGATAAGGCTTGAGGCAGATTTGATCAAGACTTATGAGAAGGCTTGAAGGCAGATTTGAGCAAGTCTTTTGAGAAGGCTTGAAGGTAAATTTGCAGAGTAATTGGAGATAGAATTGAGAGTATGTTTGGTTGCTAATTTGATCAAGCTTTGTGTTAAGTCTTGGGGCATATTTGAGATAGAATTGAGAGCATGTTTGGTTGCTAATTTGATCAAGATTTGTGTTAAGGCTTGGGGTAGATTTATGAGTAGAGTTAGAGTAGATTTGTGCTAGACTTGTGATAGGGTTTGGTGCATATTTGAGACAGATTTGAGAGTAGAATTTGGAGGTGATAAGAGTAGAGAGGATAGAGGTATCCAGTGGATAGAGGTCCATCAGCTAGTGTAGTGGGGATAGAGGTCTCCTGTGGAGAGAGATCCACAAGCCAGAGAAGTGGGGATAGAAGTCTTCTAGAAGTTCACCGACCAGAGCAAAGGGAATAGAGTTCTCCTGTGGAGAGAGATCCATGAACCATAGTAAAGGGGAAAGAGTTCTCCTATGGAGAGAGATCCATGAACCAAATAAAATGGGATAGAGTTCTCCTATGGAGAGAGATCCATGAACCAAATAAAAGGGGAAAGAGTTCTCCTGTGGAGAGAGATCCATGAACCAGAGCAAAGGGGATAGAGTTCTCCTGTGGAGAGAGATCCATGAACTAGAGCAAAGGGGATATAGTTCTCCTATGGAGAGAGATCCATAAATCATAGCATAGGGGATTGGTGTCTCCTTTGGACATAGGTCCATAAACATTGTAATAGGGAATTGATTCCCAAGAGATTTGTTGAGAAAATTTAGAAGAAATATTTTCTCCGTGGATGTAACCCACATTGGGTGAACCACATTAAATTTGTGTCTCTCATGTGTGTGATGATTTATGCATTGCTTTTATTACTACTATTGATATTGCCATTGATAATATTGGATAATATTATTTGGGAAAGAAAAGTAAAAGTTGATCTTATACTGTTCACCCCCTCTCAGTATAAACATGTGTTCTTCAAGTTGTACCACATGCTTTATTCAAATGATTCAAGCTATTACATTCACATTACTACTTATTAATGAAATTTATTTGATATCTTATATGCCTTGATATACATATTAATTTTTTCATATTATTATACTTACATCATTATCTTGATCTTACTATATTGTGGTTATCTTATATTTAATCCTATGAAATTTATCCTATGAGTTTTATATTAATGTTAAGGTTTCAAAAACTTATTGAATGTATTATTGGGCTTTTAATAAAGCTCTATATTTTCTCAAAAGGGTTTTATAATTGGTTGGAAAATACTATAGATCCTCTTACACCTACTTGAAAAAGGGGAACAACATGCACAAATATGGACTTGAGTAGAAGGATTCAATTGTAATAGGAGAATTTGGAGAGCCTTTACATGTTGATAACTTTTAAAAGTCTTACCTATCTAATAAAGGCTAAACTCCATAGTAGTTAGCAAAGGCAAGAAATAGCGAAGGAGGAAGTGTCTTTGCTCTACATGACAATATCTAGAATGAGATACAAATAGAATCATGAATCAATGTGGATTTTTTTCACCTTTTATGAGAACTTGGTTGTTTTAGTTGATACATTATAAAAAAAAACTACTTAGAGAAGAGAAAATAAGACATTATTTTTTTTAAACAATAGAGGTAAGGTAGGGCCCTAACCAAACCATCCAAACATGCATGATTTTTCTTGAACAAGGAAACAATTCCATCACTAATGAAAGAGGTAGCACTCACTTGAACTTCTGATAGGGTGAGCACCATAAAATTCCTCTAATTTAATTTAGTAAAGGTCCCAAGTATTATATCAATGAAGCAATCCATATCTATTTTAAATAAGAAACTTTATTATAAGGGTATTTTAGCTTTTGAAAATGGGAGTGGAATGATAGATCCCAAGTATTATAATTAAGGAGATTGATATTGACTTAAGGGAGATAGATTTTAAATAAGTACTCAACATTTATCCTCTTATTTATATAGAGAGGGGCCCGACCGTTCAAATATAGGTAATTTATGTTCTCAATTCCTAGCCAACACCCTATCTATTCAAAGCACATTGAATAGAAAACCACTCAATCAATTTATTGATCCGGAATCCATCGATTCATCGATTGAGGGCCTTATTAATCTAAGATACAATGACAAGTTTGGAGGGGTAAATGTATGCTCTTTTTAAGATATATCTATCTAGATGATTTGAATATAACGTAAATAATTAAAATGTGTGTAAGTCTCTATCTAGATTGAGGTTGTATGTTTATTTGTTACTACATAAATAGTCATGATATTGGTGTGAAAGAAAGCAGTTGAGTTTTATTTATTTTTTATTACATAAATCATGATATAATCATGATCTTCATGTAAGTGCAAGTAGGGAATGAGATAAGTGCATCATCAATCTAGAGTAGATGCAATAGAAAAATATCATGGCCCCAACATTCATATCCACTATCCCTTTGGATGTGTAGATAGAGAGTCTAATCTTCACATGAAATGATGTAAGAAAAGGTTTATAATTTAATTTGAAGGCCTTGGTGGGTCCCTTATCCTAATTAAAAGAGTATGTATCCAAGATGAGTCCATAATTTTAAGTATATTGACCAAGGGATAGAACGGTAGCATGCAAATCCTAGGAAATATTTGGTGCTTAAAAGAGGATCCCATATCCTCTTGGTAAATTACCTTATCACTCACTTCACTTTGGTTATGCAAATTTTTTTGGAAATCCAAAAATGATGAACTATGCTTCAGCACCCGTTCTCTATATTCTTCTATTCCTAGCTCAACTTGTAATAATTTTTTGCATACACCATATTTATTTTAAAAGGGCCTTTAGCCTTACCTTTAGAATAGAGATGAGGGGGAGGGCTCTTTATCTATAACTAAGCTCTCTCTATCTTTATAAGGATTGGATTAAAATAAATGTTGAGAAGAAGCCACCACTTTCTAAATGAGAAGGCATATTATAAGCCAAGAAATGGACTATATGCTCTTATCTATTTTAAAAGGCTAGTTGGACCCTCATTATTTTAAGGTAAATGAGGGTTATCCAAGATATTCAGGTACTATGGATAGGCCATATTTTATGGAGGAGTAACCTTGATATTTGTGATACATGTCACGTTTGTTACATATGAGCGCTCCTTATCCTTTTCTCAACCTACCTATTTATTGTTCAATGCCTCTTGGTCACATTGTAACGTATACTCACTTGTGTAGGACTTGATGGAGGATAACAAGTGTCACCACATTTGTAATGTATGCTTGAGGTTGATGAGCGTTGAGAGTTGAAATCCCTATAATGTATGCACCTTAGAAGATTTATGCCAAGTGGCATTCATGCTCTCTACCTGAAGTCCTTCCTTGTAATGCCTTCCAAGAAGATTATTATAACTCGTCAAGTCCTTTCGTATACCATTCCTTTGCTTTTCTATGTTGCTTGAGTAGCAAGCAAACTTATATTTTGTAGGTGGATTGATGAGGTATTATGGAGCTTGAATAGAAATTACAATACTTCATTTGGTGGACGATCTTCACCAAGTTTAAGACTTTGAATCTAGCTCCTTTGATTTTTATCTTCTATGCCTCCAATGTATTAAATATTGTGCTTCTTGGTAATATATATACTCACTTGTTATGTTGCCTGTCTCACTTTGGTAGAAGTAGACACCTTCTCTTTGTAGTGTAGATGTTGTATGTCCCACATTGGTATATGTGGATGTTTTTCATCCCATGTTGGTAGATATGGATGTTTTTCATCCCATATTGGTATATGTGGATGTTATTCATCCCATGTTGGCATATATGTGCTCTTTAATCTACATAAATGTAGCTTTATGATAGCCTCTTGTGGGATTTGTTTTTGTAGGTTCTTCTGTCCAAGATGAGCACTTTGAGTGGATCTTTTTTCTTTGGAAGAAGAGTGCATATTTTCGATCTTTTTTGGCTGATTTTCCTTGTAGATATTGGGCATTTTTTGGGCACATTCAAATCTCCTCTTGAGCTGTAAAAACTAGATTAGAATAGTGCAATAAAATGTACTATAGATTGTACATAAACCTCCTTTGTTTTATGGTATATTTTTCTCTTGCAATACAAGGGTTTTGAGGTTGTCTTTTATGAGTAGACACCTTCCTATTTTTTCTTGGACACTTTGATAACCAAGCTTAGATAATAGTACATAGAAGCTTTTTGATTTATGCAATTTTTTGCACTTTTTTTCTTGCATCCAATCTTGTAATGCTTTGGATTTGAGACTCACCAAGTCTCAACCTTTGAAGCTTCTATTTTTGTTTTTGGTTAGTTGTGTTCTTCTACAAGTTTGTAGGATTCTAACCTTTTTGGGTGGATTATTTTGACCACTATGAGTTGCATAGTTTTGTACTTCAATAGTGTCTTTAGAAACTTGATACAAATCATATTTTGTTCCCTTCAAGAAACACAAAACTAATTTTTTATGGGAGTAGTATAATAGTGCAAATAAATCTAATGGAATTTCTTTTTAATGCACTAAAAAATTCACCTTATCACTCTAATAAACTCTCAATATAATGCACTTAATCAATTTACTGCAACTAATCAAGAATAACCTGAAATGAATCTTCAAGAGTTATTCTACAAATTCACTACAACTAAAATTATAGGGCTTAGTCTTCTTTTTTTTCCAAATTAGATGAAAGGTATTTAATAGATATAATTCTAAAATATAATCAAATCCTAATTAATGTGTAAATTAACCTTAAAAATAACATTTTCCTTTTTGCACTTTTGAATACTATACTCTATTTTTTCTTCATGCAACTTTAATCCAAATAAGGTGCTCTAATGAATCTGATAAGTAGTCTAATTAATGAGTTAGTTATCACCAGTAGTTGCATACATTTTTAAAACTTCTATAGATCCTTTTTCTACTTCTGTAGAGGATGTGTATCTTGATATATAATATCACCAAGTTGCTAGTTTGAGTAGGATCTTGCAGCTTTTTGTAGACTGTCTTGAACAACTCCTTCTTCACCAAATGATGGTCTCAAACTTTATTTCATGGGCCTAAGATTTGATGGTTTGTTCTCATATTTTGATCTCCTCCTTCTGCTTTAGATTTGGATAAGTCTCTATCTCTAAAGCAATGCCTTATTTCTATGAGAATCAATCTTTAAATCTCCTAGATTTGATGAGCTTCTTCTGTCTTCAAGTCTTCTTATCAAATTCTGACTTCAAGCAGGATCTTCTTCTCAAGATTTTGAATTTCTTGAGGTCTTTTACTAGATTCTTCTTCTAAAATTTAGCACTCCTTTCCAAATTCTTCTTCTCAAATTTTTCATCCTTGCCAAATTCTCCTTCTCTTGGGCTTGTTATCGAATGGTGACAATTTGCCCAAGTCCTTCACTATCAAGGGCTTCTCCTTGGTAGTGGATTTCTCCAGTGAGTTATATTTTGATGATTTCTTTAGTAAGGCTTTCCTAGCCTTTTTTTGTATGCTCGATGAGACCTTCCCAAGGTCTTTGATCTTGAAACTTTTGCTGGTCTTCCCTTGAGATATTTTCAACTTTTTTCTCCTAGAAGTGTTGGCGATGTGATTAGCTCCTTGATTTTTTATTCTACTACTTCTAGATTCGATAAAGACTCTTCTAGTCCTTTTTCTTCCAAGTCTAGAAGTCCTTCAAAGATATCTTCTCTTAAACTCTTTTGCTTCAAGTTTTGAATTGATTCTGAAGAAGATACTCTTCCTAGATTTCTTGTAGGATGTTTTCCAACTCACTGAATCTTCTTTCCCTGCAACAAAAATATTAATCATGAAATATTAATCTACTTTTGAATAAAATATTCCTTTCTAATTCTTCTTTAGGGTCAAGGCTTATGTGGCCTATTTTATTATCAAAGCTTTTGTGGCATTTTTAGTATCAAGGTTTTTGTGGCTTTTTCTGTATAAAGGCTTCTATGGATTTTTTAGTATCAAGACTTTTGTAGCTTCTGCTTCAAGGCTTCCATGGCCTTTTCTTCAATGCTACTATGGCCTTTTTGTATCAAGGATTATATGGCCTATTATTCAAGGCTACTATGATATTTTTGTATCAAGGATTCTATAGCTTGTTCTTCAAGTGTGAAGCTCTTCAATCTAGCAATGGAGATCTTCAGTCTCCTGACTTCACCATGCCTCTTCTCTAGAAGTCTTCTTTTGCAATGTTCTTCTCTTGCACAAGGAACTAATATCTACACTATGAGGGCACACCGACCTTTAGAAAATGAAGTTAGAGTCTCCTAAATTTTTTTTGTAGGAGTACCAATCTTCTAAGAATTAATTATCTACAATAAAATAAACTTTGAGAAGTTAGAAAAATCCAGATATCTTGGATCTTCACTAGATTATTTTTCAATCTAGTGGATTGAATGTTGAGTCCTGGTCTTCATAATTTTTCTTATAAATTTGTGGAAAGACTCTAGTCAAATTGTAATCTCAGTATTTTATAGAATTAAGATTTCTTTCAGTCCTCACTTGTGACTCTCCCTAATTCTACCACCTAGATTCTTCTAAGATATTTTAATAGTGATTGGTCCAATGGTGCATTAGGTTGATAAAATACTTAGGCTCAATAATTATGGTGGTTTTCTTGTAGATCTACACATACTAGATCTACCATAGCTATGATACCACTATTAGCTTTTGATATAATATGCAAAGAGAGATAGTAATCATGAGATGCAGAACAATATGAAAGAAAGTAAATCTGCTAGATGACTCAGACATGCAATAAATAGAAATGATATAAATAAATACAATGTAGCTATGGAGTAAGTGAACACTCCATTAATAAAGCTACTAGACTACATTGCACTCATCACCACTGGATGGTGATCCACACAGAACTGTACTACCTACGAAGATGCTCCAAATCGTTGTATCCCTGACTCTCTCTGATTCTATATATCTAACTAACAATGAGGCCTTCCTTATATAGGTATAATAGGATACTTGACCAACACTCTATCTAGTTGTACAAGGGACATCTTGCACATTTACAACTTGCACATTGACACTTGTGCATTTATTACATTGCATGAAGTAACTAGATAACTTCCCCTAAAGTAATCTAATGTCCTAAGTATGTACCTTGGAAGATACATTTACATGACCAAATGATGTAATATAATCTATTTCTAACAACTTTTACATGACTACGTACTCATAGTAATACAAGACAAGAACTAAACTTAGCTTGATGACTTCTATAATAGAGAATGCAAAACTAGCCTTAGTAAAGAAAGCACTGAGTTTACCATAATGGAAGGAATATTTGGAAGCAAAATACACATCTCTAATGAAGAATGAAATATGGGATCTCATTGATTTTCCAGAAGGAAAGAAACCCATAGGCTACAAGTAGGTTTTCAAAGTCAGATATAAGTTAGATAAATCCATTGATAAATATAAGGTATAACTCATTGTAAATGGCTATGCATAGAAGGAAATAAAATACTATGAAGATACATTTACACCTACAGCAAAAATGACCATAATTCATGCATTATTTGCATTAGCAACGTAGTTTGGTTGGAAAATTCATCAAATTGATGTCAAAAATGTCATCCTCAAGGATGATCTTGAAGAAGTATAAATAACAAAACTTAAAATATTTATTAACTGTGGGCAACGTCAAAAATTTTGTAGACTAAAAAAGTAATTATATAGATTGAAAAAAGCTCCCAAATCTTGGTATATCAAAATTAATGATCATTTACTGCAGCATGGTTTCACCAAAATTTCCTCCAATGCAAATCTCTATGTTAAGAAATTTTAATTGAGATAGTGATCCTTGCACTTTATGTTTATGATTTGGTCATCACTAGCAATTCATATAAACTAGTGAATGACGTGAAGCATGACTTAAGAAAATTATTTAATATGATATGTTTGAGGCTTCTACACTATTGTCTTGGCTTGGAAGTTTGGCTAAGAAATAATTACATTGTGGTCACACAGACAAAACATGCCAAGACACTAATAAAAAAATACAAGATGACATATTGCAAACCTATGATGACACCTATGGAGCAAGGGTTACAATTGTATAAATTTGATAAATCACATCACGTATCTACTACTCTTTATCATGTGTTGATTAAGAGTCTCATATACCTAACAAACACCAAGATTGATATCAATTTTATTGTAAGTTATATTTCTAGATTCATGTAGGAACCCAAGGAGAGTCATTGAAAATCTAAAAAAATGATATTATATTATGTATGTGGTACATTAGAATATGGCCTTGAATGTAAAAAGAATGATAATTTTTTCCTACAATAGGGATACATGAAAATTTATATATATAATTTATAAGGAGTAGGATCTTGTTTAGATCTTGTAGGAATCCACTCCTTCGCATCTTGACTCTCATTAAGGCCTTCAATACTCGTGTCGCTCCAACCAACAACTGGCCCAGGTGAAACTTATTGAACACCATCCCACCCCTAATCTAACGAGATGAACAAGCAATGTCAACATTAGACTACTTCTTGACTAGTGAGGGTTGGGACCAGTGCCTATCTACGAGAGCACTTCTTGCATATGACGGAGGCCGACGATGAGAGCGGTATCAAAAACACTCCTGAGAAGAGTGATCTAGGGGATTTGATTGATTGTACATAGAGAATTGGTCCAGTGGGTCAAAATAACTTGCAGGTGATCTAACTCCATAACAATTTTTTTGGCTTGAGTACATATCTATAGCCACATGTCATTAAAAACCGTTAATTTATCCGTATGAGTAAATGTGATAGAAGGTGTATACTATTTAGAAATAATTTTGTTACAGGTCTTACAAATATGAAATAGCAGGCTAATTTTGAAAATCTAACAGACCTCAAAGAGTAGGAAAGAAAAAGTAAAAGAGTCCCTAAGAAGATCTTGGGACCAAGAAACTCTTGCAGTTGTAAATGGAAAAAAAAGGAAAGAACTCATCCCAAGTTTACCTAGATCTTCTGTAGTGTTAAAATAGGTGAGTACAAGACTCGAGTACACCACAAAAAGAATATTTAGGATCAAGAATTCCAAGGTACTTCAAATTTTTCCCCAAGGGAAGACCTTGACACAACAAGCTCCATGCAAAAAAATATTTCTTGGGCTCAACATAAGCAGCCCAAACATTCTAAAATCTAGAATTCCATCTAGTCCTTGTAGAAAATAAGTCCCAACACTGATTGAGCTTAGGCACCATAGGAAGGTGAGGAGATAACCATTTATACCCCAAACAAGACTTATAATTAAGTAAATGAGTGTCAACATGCCATCTCTAGTTTGACCACCAAGGATGCAACAAGCGCACACCAATCTTGTGCAATATAGAAAGGGGTGAGAGAAATAACATCATCATAAGTTTCTTTGTCCACACCATTCAACCTGAAGGTGCGTTTGAACTCATTCTATGGGATCCAATCCTTGGTTTGGTAATAAAAGAAATCAACTACTTTAACAATACCTTTTTATAAAAACCCTTGAGCATGAATCCATTGCACCTGAGCCAAGGAAGAATCTTGATGAATAATATCTTTGATAGAAATACAAATGAAGAATATCTTTGATATAAAGTAAGTTGAATATGATTAATTAACTTGATAAAAATGTAACGAGAACAATGCAATATTTTGTTTTTTGTAATGAGAGTGGCCCTAATAAAAACCAAATAAAGCTTTTAAAAAAAGAAATATAACAAGGTAGAAAATTTTAAGTTTTGCTAAATATTAAACATATTTAAATATAATATTGTATTTCAATATAATGTTATTATATGCTCCCAAGGACTAGGTGGATTGGTAGTTACTTGTCTTATAGAAACTTACCAAGAAGACACTTAGGTTCAAACCTTGGGGGCAGCATGTTTGCAAAGGTAGTAGTTTGATCTGAATTCTCTGAGTGCACGCCAAACCGATAATGATGGTACAAATCCTGAGTGATCGATGGTCCCCCCACGTCGGGTTAACAATAATGAGGTGGAATAGATTTGATGGAAGCAACCCCTATGGTTTAAACCTTGCACTTGAAAGTTACTAAAAATAGTGTGACTCCTATGTATCAAAATAAATAAACAATATATATATATATATATATATATATATATATATATATATATATATATATATATATATATATATATATATATATATATATTGTTATTATATTACAACTAATTATAATTATTATTTTTTGTTGAATGTGGGTAGGGTGAGAAATCCCTACGACCAATGCTTAGGTTTGATAATTCCCATATCATTCATGATCCTTTGTAATAATGAGAGCTAAGCTTATTAATAGGGGATTAACACACACATGTTGTGGTTTGAAATTTGGACCTTTCGAAGAAGATCCAAAACCCATTGCATTGTCCCCAGATACAACTAATTAATTTTTTTTAAGCAAAAAACCCCTTACAAGGCCATCTTTGGTCTAAGAGACCATGACCAGAGGGTTCTACACCATCAAAGTCACTCAAGAGTCGCACCCAACCCTACCCGTACCAACATTATCAATTGAATTTTGGGTACCCAATTCAACTTTTTGGTAGGGTGGATATTCGAACCTGGGATCTCCCTTGGAGGATTGCCCTCTCCTCTCCAACTCACCTACAACACATGGGTAAGATAAAACTAATTATAATTATAACTTATATGTATAATAAAATAATATTCATCGGGCTTCTCCAATTCTATGGCTTGGAATGTTGGGGTTCGGTTAACATCATCTAACCTAGCGGGTTAGGGTTGATAGCAGTAGTATTTTCTATGTATTAAAAAAATATGCTAAAAATAGTGTGATTGTAACAAACTCTCCTATGTATCAAAATATATATTTATAATGTTATTATATTACAACTAATTATAATTATTATTTTTTATTGGATGTGGATAGGGTAAGAAACCCCTACGACCAACGCTTAGGGTTGAGGATTCCCATCCCATCCATGACCCCTTTTAAGGCTGAAAACTAAGCTTATTAATAGGGGATTAACACACATGTTGTGGTTTGAACTTTGGACCTTTCGAAAAAGAGCCAAAACCCATTGCATTGTCCCCAAGATACAACTAATTAATTTTTTTTAAGTAAAAAAACCCCTTATAGGGTCACCTTTGGTCTGAGAGACCACGACTAGGGGGTTCTACACCATCAAAGTCACCCGAGAGTCGCGCCCATCCTTACCTGCACCAATATTATCAATTGGATTTTGGGTACTCAATTCAACTTTTTGGTAGGGTGGAGATTCGAACCTAGGATGTCCCTTGGAGGATTCCCTCTCCTCTCCAACTCACCCACAACACCTGGGTAAGATACAACTAATTATAATTATAACTTATATTTATAATAATATAATATTCCTCAGGCTTCCCCAATTCAATGGCTTGGAAGTTTGGGGTTCGGTTAACATCATCTAACCCAACAGGTTAAGGTTAATAGCAGCAGCGTCGTTCTCCTATGTATTAAAAAACATGTTAACTTATAAAAATTAAAAAATATATATTTTTTTATTATGTTATATTATTATAACATCATCTAACCCGACATATTAGGGTAGATAGTGGCAGTATCCAATGAGTTAGTGATTCTTCTATGTATTAAAAAATTATGCTAAAAATAGTGTGATTGTAACCAACTCTCCTATGTACCAAAATATATATATAATTATAATGTTATTATATTACAACTAATTATAATTATTATTTTTTGTTGGATGTGGGTAGGGTAACAAACCCCTACGACCAATGCTTAGGTTTAAGCATTCTTATCCCATCCATGACCCCTTGTAAGGCTGAGAGCTAAGTTTGTTAATAGGAGATTAACACACATGTTGTGGCTTGAACTTTGGACCTTTCGAAGAAGATCCAAAACCCATTGCATTATCCCCAAGATACAATTAATTAATTTTTTTAAGCAAAAAAACCCTTTATGAAACCCCTTTGGTCTGAGATACCACGACACGACCAAGGGGTTCTAGACCATCAAAGTCACCCAGGAGTCGTGCCCAACCCTACCCGCACCAAAATTATCAATTAGATTTTGGGTACCCAATTCAACTTTTTGGTAGGGTGGAGATTCGAACCTGGGACCTCCCTTAGAGGATTTCCCTCTCCTCTCCAATTCACCTACAACACCTGGGTAAGATACAAGTAATTATAATTATAACTTATATGTATAATAAAATAATATTCATCGGGCTTCTCCAATTCGATGGCTTGGAAGGTTGGGGTTCGGTTAACGTCATCTAACCCAACGGGTTAGGGTTGATAACGGCAGCATCATTCTTCTATGTATTAAAAAACATGTTTTATAAAAATTAAACGAAAAATATATATGTGTTTATTATATTACATTATTATAACATCATCTAACCCAACGGATTAGGGTAGATAGTGGCAGTATCCAATGAGTTAGCAATTCTTCTATGTATTAAAAAAAATATGCTAACTTATAAAAATTAAAAATATATATATATTATATTATTATATTTTTTTATTATTATTATTTATTTTTCTATTAGAAAGTTGTGATAAACCCCTACAATTGATCCATAGGGTTGAGCAGCCCCCTTCCATGATCTCTCGTAAAACTAAAAAATATGCTTATTAAGTAGAGCTATGCTTATCAATAAGGTATTAACACACAACCATGCACATGTTACGGTTCGATCCTTGAACCTCTTTTTTAGAAAAAACCAAACCCTAAACCATTGTGTTGTCCTCTAAGGACTATTTTATTTTCATTATTATTAAATAACTTTAAACTTTTTCAAGATTTTAATTTTTTTTTAATGTTGATATTACAAGGTAAAATATGTGAACCATATTTTTTAATAAGTGTTTTTTTCAATATGTTATATGAAATTGAAACGTGTCCCACTCGTATTACATCATCATAGTAGTATTACAACAAAGCTATTACAACAAAGCTTGGATATTATCTAAGTATAGTTTGGCAAGATTTGGGTTTTCTCTTTAAAATATAATTGAAACGGGTTTCACTTGTATTACATCATCACAGTTGTATTACAACAAAATCTGGATATTATCCATGTATCATTTAGAAAGATTTGAATCTTCTCTTTAAAATGCTAAGGAATCTAACCAATTGAATTAATTTCACTTGATGTTGATAAGTGTTTTATAATACTAATAAATTTTTACATTAAAATTTGTACAACTTAACATCATTGTCATGTTGACACTTTAAAACCAAGTATAAGATAGTTATTATTTCATAATAAATATATTTTTACACATAAATAAATAGATAGACTTTGGAACTTGCTTGAAAACATGTGTATATGTTTCAACATATTTTCAGACGTGCATAGGTTGTATAGATATATAATTTATTTATTTATTGATTGGTTTATTCAATTTCTTTTGTTGGGTGCAATGTTATTGTGGCCTAGTTTTTTTGTTTGACTAAGTTTTATGGGAGCCTTGGGATGAGTTTCCACCCATTCTCCACTTTGAAATGAACATTTAATTTAAACTTACTTTTAATGGGTATAATAGTGGAGACTTTGAAACTGAATAAAAGGTTTAAGGTTTGAATATTAGGTAGGGTTGTATATTATGCTTTAGTAACTGAAGTATGCTGGATAATTATATATTGAGTAAACAACATCTTCCATGAGGATCATCTAATATGACCCATGATTCCATGGATATTAAAAACTACTTTACCTTTTACCTTTAGACTCCTTGATGCTTTTGATTAGGGTTTAAGAACTCATATAAGCTCTTCTTTTGGATAGTTACTTTTTTACCTAGAACTATTCATATTTTGAAGAAAGGAAATTGGAAAATCACAAAAGGTACCTCTTGTTCTTTCATCTAAGATTGGCTACTTTACCTTTTACCTTTAGACTCCTTGATGCTTTTGATTAGGGTTTAATAACTCATATAAGCTCTTCTTTTGGATAGTTACTTTTTTACCTAGAACTATTCATATTTTGAAGAAAGGAAAATGGAAAATCACAAAAGGTACCTCTTGCTCTTTCATCTAAGACTAGCTGCATGTTGGCAACCATGCATGGACATGCTTTATAGGAGAAAAATATTTTTATGATGTCCATTAAGGTTTTTATTTTGGGGGATGGCGGGTGCATGGTGGCATGAAGGGCATGGTCATACAAAGGATACAAAAAGGATCTTGGATGCTTTGTTGAAACTTGCACACAAAGGCATCACTAGGTTATATCCTCCTTTTGGAATTTCTTAAGGGAAATTTATTGATTTTTTTTTTTGGTTTGAAAAGTCATTCATAAATGTTGATTCCTTGATATAGTATTGGAATTATTATTTTGATTTTGTTTAGAAAAAGAAAATGGTGGGTTTTGCATGGATTAGTATTTTCAAATGGGTTTCTTTGCTTATTTGTTCTGCATGGATGAAAATAATCACATAGTGAGTTAGTGGGTATGAAACTTTGTTTCTATTGGCAAATATTGTAGGCCCTAAAATACTTAAATGAATTTAAAGAGTAAATTTTTTTAGTGGATACTTAGCATTAAGTCCATATATGTTATAACAAGGTTTCTAATTGTTCTTTAACAATACATGCTGAATATTTATTCCTTGATATAGTGTTGGAGTTTTTTTAGTTTTGTTTAGAAAAATAAATTAGCGGGTTTTTTCATGAATTAATAAATTTAAAATGGGTATATTTTGTTGGATTTTTCTCTACATGGATGAAATTTGTTGCATAATAATTTAATGGGTATGAGGCCTTGTTTTTATTCTTAGATTTTGTAGACCCTAAAACCCTTAAATGGGTTTAAAGAGTAAATTTTGTTGGTGGATACTTTGAATTAATCCCATATTTGTTATACCAAGGCCTCTAATGTTTCTAACAAGACATGCAAGAGCCTTTTTAATGTATGTAAACCTTTCTTTTTTTTTGACAAAAATTAAGGGGATATTTAACTAAATAGGTGGTAATGATAATTAATATTGTATGTGATAATTTTGTTATGCTTTGTGTTGTTAATCTCCTCCTATGAAGGCTTAATCTAACACCTTAAGTACGACATATCTATTTGAAAAACCATGACATGATAACCTTATTAAACTACTAATAATATAGCACACTTATTATATGGCCATCTTGATTTGATTTCAAAGCTAGTCTAATCGGGGTTTCACTACTCCATGTCAAGGAACTTGAGGTAGGAGTTTTAATTGTTAAGATACCTCAAGGATTACTTAACTTGGTTGCCTTGTACTGCATTTAATAAAATCCTTACAAGAATTTTGTTGAAGCAAATGAGCATCCTCGATGTAGCTTGATTGATGCATTTTTGTTGTTATATGTTCATTTCTTTTGTAGTTGCTATAGGCAAGTGGCTGCAATTGATTGGGTACTTTTACTATAGTTACATAAGCATATTTTTAGCATTATTGTGATAACTTATATATGCATGAACAAACATGTTTATTGTCACATAAAATAAAGTCTTATTGAAGCTAAATGAGCCTTTAACTATAGTTGATAAAGGCATTTTGTTTATAGTTTGAATGGCCATTTTTGTGTCACTCCATGAACATTATGATGGAACTGATATAAACATTATTTGTAACATGTGGCTTGAAATAGAAGCTAATCAAGAGTCACTCTCTAGTTTAAGCATTATTACATAGGTTTTTCAATCTATATATAATAGGTAGCAAGGATACCTCTTGTGATTTTATGAAGCATCCTTTGTGGTCTTTGAATCCCATTTTGATTAGTTTGTAACCCTCATGAAAAGAATGCAAAAGTAGCATGGTGATAGCTCAAAATTGTGTGACTTAGACCCTAGTTTTTGCATTCCAAAGTTATAGTGTTTTCACTCTATTGTAACTTGATACAAATTCCACACCACACAGATAAAAGCATTTACAAACTCTAGCCTATCTATTTTTATTAACAAGGTGGTTATAAATAACCATTTTACATACATAGAAATTGGACATTAGATAGAACAAGTGGAGGCCTACCAAGCATCAAAAGGCCATGTAAATATTTACATATTTAGATTTACCTCCACATGTCAAATGACATGGAAGGAACATGGATAGCCATGAAGGTAGAAATTTTACATTTCATATCCAAAAGGTGGCTATATTATATTTACAAAGTAGCCCTTTTTATTTTATATTTTCAAAGTGGCATTTTTTATTTTTTATTTATAAATTGGCCATGCATACCTATAAGAATATTTAGATATTAACATATATATTAGAATATTTATTTTTTATTATATTATATATTATTTCCTTATCTTTCCTTCCCACCATAGAAGCATTGGGTTCCAATGCGTACAAAAGGACGAATAAAAGGGAGAGGTAACAACTCAAACAAAAACAACTAAACTAGAGCAACAATAGCAATAATATGAGCAATATCAGGTATAGGTACTTCAATATGAACAATCCAAGTTGGAGCAACAAGAGTAAGTGAGGCTATAATAATAGGAGCAATAATAAAAACACGAGTGGAAGCAGGTATAGGAGCAACAATAGGAGCAGGTATTGAAGCAACCAAAACAACAATCAAAGTAGGAGGATCAATAGGAATAGTTATAAAATCAATAGGAGGAGGAGGAATAGGAGCAAAAACAAAAATGAGAATAGGAACAAGTTCTCTAAGAGCATCTACCTTCAAAGAAGCATCATACCATGTGGACAAAAATGCTTTGTATGGGGAGTGGTGAGGTTGTAGTTGACTAAATACTAATGCAATTTTATGTGTATGAAGCATAGTAGTATAAGGCAAGTGTGGAGTGGGATGGGTACTAAAAATGAGAAAATATTTGTGCTCATTTTGGAAGGTATAAGTATTATGATATGCATCATATTGAGCCCTCTTATCATATTGATAAGGTTTACCTAGGAACATGCCACAATAGTCCATGGGTGTGACATCACAGGTAAGAATGTCCACATATTTAGGGCCAAAAACAAAATACAAGGTGCAAGTCTATGTGATCATGGAAGTAGTATTATGGTACTTCCAACCAAGTGGGTATGGTCAAATATGAGGATAGATAGGCAACTATACTTTATCAATAATGTATTGTGCAATCAAGTTTTATTTTGAGCCATTATTAGTGATACAATCCATAAATAAATTATATGTAAGATGTGCACAAGTAACAAATAGATGATCTCTACCTCCTACAAGAGATTGATGAGTTAGTAAGAAAATATTATTAATGTGACCTTTTAACTCAGGATAGATTTGATTTTCACTACAAGTATTGATAGGATTTTATGGTGTTCCTTCATCCAAAGTTTTATCTTTGGATGATTGTGCAAACAATTGTTTGTTTTTTATCTTTAGATAATTTTTTCCAATTGGTTATATGGGATTGAAATAGGCCCCACCCGTATTACATCATCACCACATAATGATATTACTACAAAGCTTGGATATTATCCATGTATCACTTGGCAATATTTGAACCTTTATCTTCTCCTTAAATGTTGAGTAATCTAACCAGTTGAGCTATTTCCACTTGATATAGACAATTACTTATTATATGACCTGACATTTTACAATGATAACACATTATTTTAGGAGTTGAATAATAAGAAGAAGATGGAGAAGAGTAATAAGAAGAAGGAGAAGAATACTTCTTCAGATAGAAAAAATACTATCAATTCTAAGGTCTCCAAGGTTATAATGTGCTAGCTAAAGAAGTAGACTAAGGAGTTGTTGAATAAGACGATTGAGGTGAACTAGCTGGAGAAGATCAAATTGCACGATACTGAGTAGAAAGTTTCTTCTCTACAAGCTAAGCTTGATTAAAAACTACATTGTGTATCAATCAAAGTATATTTCAACTCATGAAACAAGTGTATCTGAAGACCACTCTTAAAGTTTGCAATATGAGTAGTTGTAGGGTCTTGAACATGAAGCATAATACACAAGTGGTTGAATGGATAGTTATAGTCCTGAATGAACATATGGCTTCCATGCCTCAAATGAATCTAATGGATGAGTAAATATTTATCATAATTTGAAGGATAGAAGGTAACCTTCAAGGATGTGACCAATTCATCCCAAGTGGTGATGGCATTCCAAGTAGTTTGATGCTCAGTGATAAAAATATTAGCAACACCAAAAAGTTTCAACTTAGAAAATGGGACCTTATCATCATCAAGAATTTGGCTATAGGTAAACCAAGTATCCATGTCTAGAATCCAACTAGTGAGAACTTCGGGATATCTAGAGCTATCATAGATCTTAACCTCACATTTGATGTGATATCGGGTGTCAATAGTATATAACTCAGGTGATGGAGGTTAGACTTGCATATTATTAACCTTATTAGCTAAATTACTAACCATTTCAGCTAAGTTCATAATTTATTTTGTGTGCCAATGAGCCTTAGATATTAATATATTAGAATATTTATTTGTATTATATTATATATTATTTTCTTATCATAGTTGCAATTAATAAAATTCTTAAGGGGAGTTTCTACTTGCAATAAGGACAAAGGAGTCAACTTGTTATGTATTTATGATGTAATATTTTTAAACTTTAGCATGAATTTTATTCTATATGTATTATGCCTCAAACCAAGAATACTATTGTAGTTGTTTGTTTATCCTTATGAAAGAAACATTGTTCCAAGATAGGGTACATGAATATGAAGCAATAGACTATGAAATTAGATCCATGGTATTAGTTGGATTCCTAGAAAGTAGTCATTTGTTTAGAGATAAAGTCCAATATGATGGTCTATGCAAATAAACTTAGGGATAATATGTTGATTCTTGCATACATGGATGAATGCATTCAATAGTTAGTTGTTGCATGTTGGTGTATATAACTATAGATGGATATTATAATAATACATAGGTGATGTATTTACCTAGGTGTATATTGATCATTGTGCCTTAAATCTATATTTAATTTTGAATGTATACTCATAAAATTTATTCATATAATATTGCATATTCGTATGAGCATGAGCTAGAATTGTTTACATATTTTCTCTCTATTGGTTAGTTCTATACATATCCCTCCTTTTTTTAAGGGTCAAATGATGCAATATTGTATGTGGGTCAAATAAACAAGCACGTGGGTGTAAGAGGACACAACTAAAGCATGAAGAACTACGAAATTCAAAACAAAAAACTCTTTTTTTATATATTATCTATAAGGAAGGAAAATTTGTAATAATTGTGTGAAAATCTACAACCAAACCTCTCTGCATTACAATCAAGCCCATCTCCCCAAAACACTCCCCAAATTGAATCTAATCCAACTTTAATATCAAAATTACAAATAATAGTTTCTCGCCCAAACCAAGAAACACAAATCCGCTCCAAGGAAATAAAAAAAAAAATCAGTTTACAATTTCTCACTTGAGCCATTAATGCAATGGTCATAAATACCATAGAACTATGTGCACAAATACCATAGGATTATTTCCCACCCAATTCATTAATGAAATAGTCATAAATACCACATAACTATGTGTGCAAAGACCAAATAACAATTTCTTGCTTGAGCCATTAATACAACGATCATAAAAACCATAGAAATATGTGCACAAAGACCATAAAATAATTTCTCTTGAGTCATTAAAGCAATAGTTATAAAGACCACAAAACTACGTGCACAAAGACCACAAAACTATGTGTGCAAAGAACACAGAACTAGATGACGCCTATCACAACACT
The DNA here is from genome assembly GCA_028583015.1 of Wollemia nobilis. Lineage (NCBI taxonomy): Eukaryota > Viridiplantae > Streptophyta > Pinopsida > Araucariales > Araucariaceae > Wollemia > Wollemia nobilis. The sequence goes on from JAQPPZ010000367.1 coordinate 5,218,903, forward strand.
ACTGATATTTTTATTTTTTTATTTTTAGGTCAATGCAAGATTGTGTGAACACAAGGATGCTCCTGCATCATACACCCTTGCTAAAAATAATGTGAACTTAAGGCTCATATTATGACTACACAAACAACTGATTCAACCATCCAAGTCAACTTACTTCAGCTTTAGAAATTCATGAGTCTTCCTCAAGTCCTTTACCCTTCCATAAAATTAGATATTCTTTGTACTTGCTCTACTGATTTTTCTTTCCAATGCATGAATCCAATATTTGTGTTATTTTCTCTCACTGCTTCTCAGGAATCTCCCTCCTCCATCTATATGTCTTCAAAATATTTGGTTGAATGAAAAATATATTGAATATTGATGAGATATCCTACTCCTCATGCAATTCAATTTCATAGGTATTTTTAAAAAATAATGCAAAATGTGACAAGGACCTATCTTCTTGGGTTTCATCTTGCTAAATTTTTTGTGTGTGAACCTCTCCTTTCTCATATGCACCATGACTAACTCCCCTCTAAGCATTTTTTTTCTCTATGACAATCATTTTTGTACTCCTTATACTTAGCAGTGCTCTCCTCAAGTTGTTTATTTACTTGCACATGCACCTCCAACAGATATGTGACTCCACAAGGAGATAATTCATACACCACTTGAAATGGTATCCTTCCAATCGACCTATTCATTTAATTATTGTATGTAAACTCTACTTGTGACAACTTAGAGTTCAATATGCAGGATGTTCTCCTACAATATATTGCAATAGATTACCAAGACTTCAATTGACAACCTCCATCTATCCATCTATTTGAGGATGATACGTTGAACTATAGTTGAGTTGCGTGCTCAAAGTTTTCCAAAGAGTGTGCCAAAATTTTCTAAGGAACTTTGTTTCATGATCTGACATAATACTACGTAGCAACCCATGTAATCCCACTATCTCCTTGAAGAACAAATATGCTATCGTGGATGTGTCATTCAAATTTTGACAAGGAATGAAATGCATCATTTTAGAGAATTTGCCCACCACTATAAAGATAAAATCATGACCTCTTTGCATGTATGACAATCCAAGAACAAATTCCATGGATAGTTCCTCCCATAGTCCATTTGATGTGTGTAAATTCTTGTACAACCCTATGCTTTATGCCACTCCCTTAGTTGTCTGGCATATTCTACAACTTTCTATAAATCTATGCACATCTTTGCATAAAATAGGTCAATAGTACCTCTCTTCCACCATCACCTATATCTTATTTATGCTAAATTTCCCTTTGAGTCCATCTCCATGTAACTCCTTGATGATATTCTCCCTCATCAAACTACTCGGGATGCACAACTGCTTTCTCCTAAACAAGTATCCCTATTGCACAATGAAATCCGCAAATGGACCTCTATCTCCAACCCATGGCTCCATGCATGTGTGTCATGCATCAGCAAAATTTGGATCTACACCATACATATCCTTCATCCCCTCCATACCCACTAGTTTAACTATCATTTTGAACAATAGTGTGTACCTTATACTCAAGGCATCTACGACCTTGTTCATACTTCCTGTGCAATTCTTCAACACAAAAGAGTAACCCTACCAATATTTTACTTGCTTGTTCAACTTTACACTCATGTCGAGACTCATCATGTATGATACTTTATTAGACAAACTAGAACCTCGAATCAGATGAATGCGATATGAGATTGCACATGCAGGTGGTAATCCATATAGTATCTCTTCACCAACTATATTTGTGAACTCTTCTAGTAGTGTGCCAATATTTGGCTCTTTAAAGTTGCATGACTCTAACTCCTTTGCTTTTATGGGTGTTACTACTAGCACATAGTAGTCTTGCAAATCTCCCATATCCTTGAGAAAATCCTTTATTGATAACATCATCACTTCATCCTTCTATGCATATTCTTCCTCCATTCTTATTGGATTCAACTCAAACTTCTTCCCATCCTTCCTGATGGTGAAGGTGTTCTTGCACCCATCATGGATAGCACTAACATCATATTGCCAAGGCCTTCCTAGCAATATATGGCATGCATCCATTGGAATCACATCACACCAAACCAAATCTGCATATCCTCCTATACAAAAGGTAACTAGACTTTGCTCCATCATAGTCAGTTGTTTTCCCTTCTACAACCAAGATATCTTGTACAACATTGGGTGCATGACCTTCTTCAATCCCAACTTTTACACCATATCTATGGAGACCAAGTTGTCTATATTGCCTCCATAAATTATCAACTTGTAACACTTTCCTCCTGACTTACAATATGTGTAGAAGTGGTTCCTCCTCAACCAGGACTCCTCTTCACATGTAGGTTTTAGTGGTACCTTGTGAACCATCAATTTTTTCATATCCTCTATATAAGCACTTTCTACTTCACAAACTAACTCACCACTATTTTCATGCACTTTCAAACATTTGAATGTTTGATGCCTTGCTTGACCACATCTAAAGTAGGTCCCTCCAAAATCCTTCATGTGTCTTGGAGACTCTTATATCTATCTTTGTTGAAGTTTTGTTTACAATTAGCATCTTGTGTGCTTCCACTCATACCAACACCTTCCTTTTGCAGGTTAGTCTTCCTTATCCCCTGCTTGCTTCATTCACCATCCTTGCCATTATCGCTATTGTTGCATGTGTTGTGTTGTCTATGGGACAACTTCTCCTCTACACATAGTACTAACTGGTAGGCTTCTTTGATAGAGTTGATCATCAGCAAACACATCTCATCTTGAATCATGATGTTTAAACCATTCACATACCTTGACACCTTATTTGTTTCATCCTCTATCTATTTTGCATGAATACACAGTCTATAGATTGCCTTCATGTATGCTTGCACAGTGGTCTCTCTTCAACACAATTTTTGGAGTTTCTTGAACAAATCATGCATGTAGTTAAACAGTAGGAGCTTTTCTCTAAGCTTCACCATCATCTTATCCCATGTGAATATTTTGTGCTTGTTCCTCTACACATGGCTCTTCTAGACCGAGTCCCTCCACAAGGCAGCATGCCCTTTCAACTTTGTGGTGATGCACTTGACTCTTTTAGGGTCCTCGATTACTTTGAACTCAAAGTATCTCTCTAGCTCGGTGATCCAATCCACCAAGTCTTCTAGATTCAAGCTCCTTGCATAGCTCAAAATATCAAACATGGTTTACTTCTAGCATTTACTATGGCAGTTACAAATCTTTCTTCTATTGTGAGGTTTTGTGTGGCCTCACCCTCATCCTCAACACTATCTTTCTCATCACAATCATCCCTCTCATCTTCACTGATATCACCCACCACTACACCTCTACATTACATGGCCTTAATAGCCTCTAATATGTTAGAGTTACTATGTTAGTAACTCCTAATATTACCTTATTTGGTAATTAGCATATTTACCTAGGTAGTAGTTTTTTTCTACCATTGTAAATATATTCACTAAATAGATATTTAGTGAATATCTATGTCGTTAGTCAATTGTTAGTTGTTAGCAACATTAGTGTTATAGGTTAGTAGGTTAGCGCATTTTTTTAGTGTTAACTTAGGATATTATTTTCTAATATCCTTCGGTTATTCATATCCTATTATTGTCTTATTAAACATTGCATTATTAATAAATTGTTAATTCTTCTGCACCAATTTCTAACATTGGTATCAAAGTAGATGGGCCTGCTTGATGATCGTTTTACTTGATCTAGTCATGGATCTGGACAATATTGTAGACTCCTATGATTCTAGACCCCTAGAGACACAATGCTTTGATCTGACTAAGAAGGATTGATAAATAGTCTCAGATGATCTAAGAAGTGCAAGCAAGTGTATGGTCAAACTAGACATGTTTATCCAGATCTAGACAACGAATTGTTGAAGGTGGAAACACCTTACTAGTCGATTCTAACCTGATAGATCTATCAATTTTTACCAGCAGTGATGTTGGCATGGCAGGTCTAACCGACCGTGGTGGAATCCTATGCTAAGACTGGGATGGACCACTTGGAGCCTATGCATATGGCTCACTACAGTTGTAGTGGAAAAATTATCTGCTAAGATTGGGATGGACCACTTGTAGCTTGTGCATATGGCTCACTACAGTCACAACCTGATACATACCAACAGAGCATCTACTTGGGTGATATGGTGGAATCCTATGCTAAGGTTAGGATGGACCACTTGGAGCCTGACTGGACAAGAACATGGACAATGATCCAGACTTGCTAATTGGATGGAGGACGTGGCTACGACACCTACTTAATGACCTAAATGGTGGACACCAAATTTGGGAGGTACAAACCCCACTAGGAACCCTAATGATGATTGACACGTGGTCAGACTGGGAGGACTGGACGACCGACACGTGGCTGTACTGGGAGGACTAGACATGTGGCTAGACTACTGATGTGGATGGACTCCTAAGTATGGGTTGATAAAACATTAGAAAAGGGTTGATTACCCAAAGGTAATCAAAATTTCTATTGTTAATTCTTATTTGTAAAGTACGTATATGCCCCCGTACGTCCCATGTGGGACTAAAGCCAAAGAAATTTTTTAGTGTTTTATCAACGACAATACGATGTGATCCAGCTGAAGACGTGACCATCGCATAAAATTGTGGTGGGATAGATTCACCACCTATGGATCAGAGTTGCATGGAGGAAACAGAATTGCTGGAGCAAATGGTCCTGCACTACAAGCTCCCATCGATATACGATTTTTGCCAAATATTTGTAGAGCGAATTGTGACATAGAATCGGTATTCCTAAACATCTTGCGTAGAATTTACCACCGATGCATGAAGCTTTTCATGGTGAATGTCGTCATTCATAATTTATGGTTGAGTTAAAATAAGCACACATAGCATGTAGAAGCAGTCATTAATGATGGTTGTGAGCTTTTTGAGGGAAGGCATTTGCAAAAGGGCATCGGCGTTTCCCTACCAATAAATTGTAGCAGCCTATGAGAGAAAACATAGAGCATATTTTTTACGAATTGATGCAGGTGTTCAAAGAAACTCGCATAGAAAGCAAGCACCCCGGTGATGTACTAAGGTTTTAAGCAAAAATTTAAAAAAATTACACAGTCGTCGATGAAGTCTATCCAGTGATATCGTGTCATCCGCAAATGGTCCATCTCCATGGATGAAAACAAAGCCACGATGGTGGCTCTTTCAATTCATTTGATGCTCTAGCTGAGACAATAGAGTGCACGGTGGTAGTGGGCTACCTCCCGCGAGGTCACAGGTTCAAGCCCCAATGGCTATTTTTTACCGCAAACAACAAAGGTTTTTTTTTTTATTATTTGTTTCTTTATTTTAGTTAAATTTTTTTATTTTTTATATAATTTTTTTAATAATTTAACTTGATTTTTGACAAAAATTATATTTTTATTAAATTAAAATTATATTTCATTAAAAATTTAATTTAAAATTTTACAAACTTAAAAGAAAATGAAGGGACCTATTTTTTGCATATTCAAACAAATGAGTACTTTTGTTTTCTCCAAAAAGGGGGATATAAGACAAAGAATAGCACTATTTTTCTTGCAAAATTAGGGAGCCCTAAAATATTCTCAAAACCTTGTTAATTTTACAAACAATAAAGGATCAAACTTGAATTCTTTTTTGCCAAATTGTAACACAAGGTGACACAAAATTTTGTAAAATTCAAAGGCAAAGTGTGCATTTGTTTTCTCCAAGGAGGAATATAACAAAAAAAATTACACATTGTATTTGTTTGCAAAACTGAGAAGAAATTGAAGCCCTTGGGTCCATAAAAACCAAGTCGTGTGTAGACTGCTTCTAGAAGCCTTTCAAATGTGGGTCGTGTGTTGACTTACCTTGAAAGGAGTGCTACTTTGTTAATTTTACAAAACAAAGGGGGGAAGACAAGAAATTGTATTTATTTGCAAAATTGTAACACAAAGTGAGAAGCACTTAAAAATCAAACTTGTTAATTTTGCAACACAAAAAGGAAAGGCAATTGTTTTATGCCACATTCTTTGCAAAATTGAAAAACAAAGGGAGACATTGAATATAAAATTTTTTGCACAACACAAATTAAAATCTGGTTGCAAAAGTTGGTAATAAAGGTGCATTTTCGATATTCCTCGACACCTTTATTACAAATTGGCAAATTAGGTGCATTTTTGGTTTCATTCAACACCTAAGTGATAAAAAATTTGTGGGCACTCTTTGATTGATTATTGCATTTACTTTATTGTTATTTGCAATTATAAGTCATAAAAATCAAGAGCACTCAAAACCCCAAAATTTCACAATAATTTGTGTAATTCGTTGCACATGTATAAAGCCATTTTTAAAATTGATATTCTCTCCATACAGCCCTAAAATTCACTCTTATTTTTTTGGCTCAATTACCTCAAACTGATTATCCCTCTTTAGGATGATTTTTAGGCAGTTGTCATTAAATATCTTTTTGAGTGAATTTCTCTTTCATTTCTTATTTTTTTGGCTTCAATATCCTCAAACTGATCATATTTCTTCAAAGAGAGTTTTCAAGTATGTGTCATTAAATACCAATTAACAGTGAAAGAAATATCATATTGGTGTAAATTCTAGAACCATCATCATGGCAAGTATCAACAAATACCTAAATGATACACAATTGCTTAAGGTCCTAACTATTCAGCATGGAAAACCAAGATGAAAGTCATTCTTATTGTAGATTAAATGTGGGATTTAGTGTATGGCACTGAAACAAGACCCACATCATCAGGAGCAGATCAGAAAGCATGGGATAAAAAGAACAATTATCTTCTCATGTTGATTCTCCTAGCTACAACTAATGAGATCCAGCCTCACATAAGTGAAGCTAAAAATGGTAAAGATGCATGGGATGCACTTTGTACTATTTTTGAAGGTAAGAATCAATCGACTATTCTAAACCTTCAAACACAACTTCATACACTCCATATGAAGTCAAGAGAATCAATAGAACTATTCCTCTATAGAGTGGCAAAACTGAAGTCAAAGATGAATGCTTTAGGAGCAAAAGTAGAAGATACTATCTTGACTTTAGTAATATTGAGGGATCTTCTAGAATCCTATAAGATGTTAATAACTTCCCTTAATGTATCTCAAAGAACAGTCACCTTTGTGGAGTTAGTCAATTTGCTTCAAACAGAGGAATCAAATCAGCTCCAAAGCAATGAAGTGTCGAACAATGCACTTTACTCAAAAAATCATGGTGGAAAGAAGAAATGAAACTTTCAGAAGGGAGGATCACCTTAAAAAGATAATGGAAAGCAACCTCAAAAGAAGTTTTGCACAAATTGTAAAAATGACAACCATGACACCAATTGGTGTTGGTTTAAAAATAAGCAAAAAAAATGGCAAAGGTACATCACAAAGGTAAAATAGACAAAGAGGTAATGTTGCTAGTGAAGTGTCTGATTCTGATTTTGATTATGGTTCAGAAAGAGCACACAAAGTGCTCATGGTTCAAACAACATTGTAAAGAGAAATAAATTTGTCACCCTAGACAAGCACCATTTTCACTCTCTTTTTAGGCTTCATAAATAGCAAATATTTTTGTTTGAAGTACTTACAATAAAGGAGTGGTTGTACCTCTTTTTAGGCTTCATAAAATAGCAAACTCTTTTTTTTTTGAAGTACTTGTAACAAAAGGGGAGGATTTTCTAGTGTAATTTTTTAAATTTGCCTAGGAGGCAATCTTTGTATAAGCCTTAACAAGATTCATGAGTTGCATATCTTTTGCACTTAAGGGGGATAAACATTTCTTTCCTACTTCACATATTTTTTTGTAAAAAGGGATGAAGACTTATAAGGGTGCATTTTCGACAGAGACCAACATCTTAGTCACACTTCTTGCATAAATTCCATTACAACATGTTTTGTAACAAGGGGGGAAACTTATAAGGGTGCATTTTCAACAGCGATCAAGACCTTAGCTACCTTATCAAAACTTTTGTAAAAATCATATTATAACAAAATTAACCTCATATGTAGTGATCTACTCTAGTACACCTAACAATTGCAGTGGCTGGTTACCCATGCAATCTGGTTGGATGAAAAGATTACAATAAGGGCATTCATTGATGTGAAGACAAAGTGAGGAATGACCCACTTGTTTCTTAGAACAGTCAGAGCATTGTGACAGATCTCGAGACAAAACAAGAGCCAACATTTTAAACATTTTTTCACTATATTGGGGAAGTTATATACATTACCCAAATAATGTAATAAGAGGGGATGTTAGAGTTACTATGTTAGTAACTTCTAATATTACCTTATTTGGTAATTATCATATTTACCTAGGTAGAAGATTTTTCTACCATTTGAAGAACACAAGCTTATACTGAGAGGGGGGGTGAACAGTATAAGACCTCTTTTTACTTTTTCCATTATACTTCAAAACAGTAAAGTAATATACCCAAAGCAATATCAAAGCAATGCACAATATCATCCATAAAGTGACACCAATTTTAACGTGGTTCACCCAGAATGGTTGGGCTACGTCCACAAAACTTTTCTCTAAAAGTTATCTCAAAGTTCTTTGGTAATCCTTCCCAATTACAATTTTTATGAGCCTCGGCCCAAAGGAGATACCTTCCCCCAATCAAAATTTATGAGCCTCTACTCAAAGGAGATACCTTCCCCCAATCAGAATTTATGAGCCTCTACTCAAAGGAGATACCTTCCCCTCTGCTCTGGAAATGATCCCTCAGAAGATCAACTACCTTTACCTCTTGTCGGCATGTGGAACTCCTTTCCACCGAAGACCTCCTGTCCTCAATGCTTACCCTAAGAGACCTGCGCCTTCTATGATCACGTCCACGACAGCTCAGCAACTCTGTACCAAACATAGTCGGTCGGTCTAGTACAAGTCTTCCTCTGTCCGTCAGATCTGTCCAACTCTTGAACAAATCAATCCTCTGCATACAAGCCTTCTCAAAGACTTGCCAAATTTGTCCTCAAGTTCTTCTCATAGAACCAGTGCACCTCTATCCTCAAGTTCTCTGATAGAACTATCAAACTCAGCTCACAAGTCCTCTACTATGACCTGTCCAAATCTGCTCACAAGTCCCCATCGAAACCTATCCAAAACTCAGCTCACAAGTCCCCACCGAAACCTGTCCAAAAACTAATCACAAGTCCCCACCGAAACCTGTCCAAAAACTCAATAAGCTCACCAAGAAAAACTTTCTTAGTAGGAAATAACAAAGTGAATTGTTAGAGACCCAATGTGATTTGTCAACCTCATAGAAGCATAAAGAGAATTGTTAGAGACTCAATATGTTCTATACTCAAATCCCAATCTCAAAACTCAACTCAAATTAACTCAACTCAATCTCAATCTCAAATCTGAAAACTCAACTCAATATCTGAAATGGATAGGATAGAATGCTTTCTTTCAAGAACATGAAACTCCAACAATTGCCAACTATGCAAAGAATCACATAACAATGATACTCATGTTCTTTTCACCATCAATTAGGGCTTCAACAACAATGCTCATCAAACAAGGTTCAATCAACATCAGAAAAGGAAACAAGTAGAACTCCTTTTCTCTCCAATATTGTTTGAATAAAAAGCATCCACCAACTCAAATCACAATAGCACAAAACAACTTTTCAATTCATCAACAAAGGAGTAAGCCCAACACTTTAACCAAGTAAAGAATAGCTTGATTATCACCAATTTAATGAAAGCTAATGTCAATCTCAAAGCTGCCCACTTAAGGTTTCACAACTTCACACAATAATCAATTCTAACATTAAAATATCATGCTTTCATTTCCATAATCAACCAAAAGCACTCTCAACATTACAAGAAATATGTATCCCTTATACACCTTATTTCTCCCTTATTGTCTTATCAAAAATAAATTTTATCTCTCATAAGAATGCAATAAGTTAATGCAAACAACACCTTCAAGAGAATATTTTATCAAAATAAAGCAAGCTTCAAACTCCTTATAACTCCTAAGCTGTTTTTCTCTCTAATAAACTTCCTCCATCCGCAAAATACACTAGCAAAAATTAATTTCGAAAATACCTTGGCCAACACCAAAAATCGCGCTATGGAAAAATTGTGCACGAATTCTAACACCACCCGCTGCATCCACTTCAACGAAGAAAAACCCTTTTGCATTATTCAAATGCAAAACCTCCCGTTTGGGTAGCGCGCCAACAGTCTAGCCGCTACCGGTGCACCAAAGGCGTCCGATGAGGTTTAAACCTCACTCTGTTTCCTTTGTACCTTCTATGCCAGGGCTAAAATAAACATAGGCCTCCCTGTCTTCTGATGCGAACGACGATGACGAAACCTTACGACGGATACAAAAAATGAATGACGGATATCCGAACAGCGGATCATGAAATCATAGCGAGGAAGAAATTGAACATTAGATAGCGAATTCACAGCGAGCAACACCTTTTGAAACTGCGGATGGGATAATCTTTGAACTTCATCATGGGAGATTTATATGCATATTTCCCATAAACTCTTGACATCGGTGAGGAGTTTAACACGTCGGTGGAGGAGTTTAACACATCGACGGAGGTCTTGGCTAGCGCCCACAATCTTAGAACATAGTGCCATCATAGTTAAGACATTTTCGCCATGGGTTAGGAGAACCCAATGCAAACAATAAATATTTATTTAAAAATAATTAAAAAGAACCTTAACAAGGTTTTTAATTATTTAAACAAATACTTCCTCCTGGACCCAAATGCATTAAACTAATGCATCCACTTGTAATTCTTAAACCTGCCAACTTGGGGTTTACAAAAGACCTTTGAAACTGTCATGTCGTAACCTTCATCAAAACAAGTTGTTTGACATCAAATCGAATTCCTTCAAGAGCTTCTTGACATCAATGACAACTTATACACTTGAGCAAAGGCAATGTACCCAAAGTACCCAAAATTGCCAACAATCTCCCCCTTTGTCATTGATGGCAAACCTTTACTAAAAACACTCTCAAGAGCCAAAACTGAAACCAACTGTGCTAACAACTGACCAACTATGCCCACAATTGAGAATCTTCCTTTGAATTTTTTCTCCCCCTAACTTGAAGCTCTCCTCTTCTCTTTGAAGCTCTCCCCCTTACTCATATCTCTCCCCCTTTGTCATCAATGGCAAAGGGTCACCTTTGGGGCTCGGGACTAAGAATGAGCCTCTTAGCTTAGTCCCTCTCCCACCTCCTTATGAGGTGATTAATTCTGGGGTGGGAGTAAAACTCCCATTAGGCACTGATCATCATCAACGTCTATAACTTCCTTGTCGGGCCTTCTCTTGAACTCTTTGCCCATATTCTTGTTCTTGTCACTGTTCTTGTTCTTGTTCTCATCCTTGTTCTTGTCCATGCCTTGATCCTTGGACCTGATCATGCCACTGTTCATGTTCTTGTATTCTGGAATTTTAGCTCTAAACTATCTGATTATGTGACCTTCATTGTTGCACTTGAAACACTTGACGATGTTGTTTCTCTGAGGTAAACCTGATCTTTGAATCCACTAGTTCTGACCAAACCTATTCTGACCAAACCTGTTCTGGCCAAACCTGTTATTTGCCTTGCAATAAATTGCCTTGTGCCCAAACTGTTGACAAGAGTAGCAATACCCTTGAAAGTAAATAGCCCTTCTAAAACTGTCATTTACATTCTTCACTTGAGCCATGCAATGTGAAACCATGTGACCAAGCCTATGACAAGCAAAACATCTATCTTGAAACTTTCCTTTATTTGACCTCTTAGGTTCTGAAAACTTCTTCTCATTCTAAATTTTGTTTTCTATTTTTGTGCATCTATCATTCAAGGACTCCTTTTCTGAAATACTTTCCTCATCAGAACTCTCTTCCTTTTGGAGTCTCTTACTAGACTCTCCAACTTGTTTCTTGTGTGGCTTAACAAAACCAAGGCTTGTTTTATCTGTTGTCTTTCTTTGACCTTTGATGAGTGACTTAACCTTTTTGGAGCTATCTTGGAAACTGTAAAGCTTATCCTTGTACTCTTTAGTTTCCTCTTTCAAAGAAGCCATTTTCTGTTCTAACTCACTATACTCAAGAACCTTAGAATCTAACTCATCCTTGAGTTCCTGTGTCTTAGCTATAGAGAAGTCAAGACTTTCTATAAGATCATCTCTCTCCATACAACATTCATCTAACTTATCCTTGAGTCTAGCATTCTTCTTTCTTTCCTTTTTCAAAGAACTAAGAGCACTAATAAGTTCACCTTTAAGATCTACTTCACCTTTCTCTATATCTTCCTCTATTTGTTTGCTTTTTGAATCATCAAAGCCTTTTTCAGATTTCTTATCACTAGAGGTGCTACCCTTTTCAAAAACCATACATGCATCTTCCTTATAGTTTTTTGAAGCATCCTCATACATACTAGAAACAAAATCATTATTTGTGCAATCATCCTCAAGGTGACCAAAGTTTCCACATCTAAGACATTTCATGATAATGAATCTATGTTTTGGTTCTTCCTCTTTTTCTGATATGAACAACATCTTATTTTCTTTATCACTTGAAGAACTTTCACTATCACTACTAGAACACTTGCTTTGTCTAGGTAGAAACTCTTCTTGTGCTTGTGAGAATACCTCTTTCCTTGATTGTTGTGCTCATCTTTGTTTTTCCTATGATGCTTGTGCTTTTCAGAATCCTTGCTCTTAGAATCCTGTTTATCTTCATCACTTTCATTCTTGGGAACAGTACAGTTAGTAGCATAATGACCAAACTTTCCACAATTGAAACATCTTACATTTTTCATACTTTTGTGCTTTCTAGAGAACTTGCCTTTCTTGTAATATGCCTCTTCATCACTAGAAGACTCATCACTATCTTGAAGCTGTTTACCCTTGGATTTCTTGGTAGCCTTGAAAGCTGCCTCTTTCTTGACATCAACCTTCACTTGAGTTCTCAACTCAAATGCTGCAAGTATACTATGGAGCTCATCCTTTTTCAACTTATCCAAATCTTTAGCTTCCTCAATAGCAGAAATCTTTTCACTAAATCTATTAGGAAGAGATCTTAAAATCTTATCACAAACATCATTTTCAGCAAGCTCAAGACCTAAGTCTTTCATGAAGTTAACAACCTCATCCATATGAAGCATGTAGTCACTAATCTTTTCATCATCATTCATCTTGAGTTGTTCAAACATACCTTTGAAGTGTCTCAACTTGGCCTTTCTGACATTTGTATCACCTGTATGAACCACCTTCAATTGATTCCATATTTCACTAGTTGTCTTGCAGTGAATCACTTTGGTGAGATCTACTTTCTATAAGCCTTTTAGGATTGCATTCATTGCTTTTGAATTGTTGTGATGTAGGAGCCTTTCTTCTTTAGTATTAGGACCATGTTCAGGAATAGTGTACTCATCTTCAATCACTTCCCAAACCTCATTCCCAAGTGTCATTATATGAACCTTCATCCTTGCACTCCAAAGACCAAAATTTGGCCCATCAAGAATAGGTGCTACATTGCCACTTGAATGATCCATTGTGTTCTTTACTAGCTTTTCCTTCAAGTTGTTAAACTTTTTGAAGGCACCTGCTCTGATACCAATTGAAGAACACAAGCTTATACTGAGAGGGGGGTGAACAATATAAGACCTCTTTTTACTTTTTCCATTATACTTCAAAATAGTAAAGCAATATACCCAAAGCAATATCAAAGCAATGCACAATATCATCCACAAAGTGACACCAATTTTAACGTGGTTCACCCAGAATGGTTGGGCTACGTCCACAAAACTTTTCTCTAAAATTTATCTCAAAGTTCTTTGGGAATCCTTCCCAATTACAATGTTTATGAGCCTCGTCCCAAAGGAGATACCTTCCCCCAATCATAATTTATGAGCCTCTGCTCAAAGGAGATACCTTCCCCCAATCAAAATTTATGAGCCTCTACTCAAAGGAGATACCTTCCCCTCTGCTCTAGAAATGATCCCTTAGAAGATCAACTGCCTCTACCTCTTGCCAGCACATGGAACTCCTTTCCACCGAAGACCTCTTGTCCTCAATGCTTAGCCTAAGATACCTCTGCCTTCTATGATCACGTCCATAGTAGCTCAACAACCTATACCAAACATAGTCAGTCGGTCTAGTACAAGTCTTCCTCTATTTGTCAGATTTGTCCAACTCTTGAACAAATCAATCCTCTGCATAAAAGCCTTCTCAAAGACTTGCCAAATTTGTCCTCAGGTTCTTCTCATAGAACCAGTGCACCTCTATCCTCAAGTTCTCTGATAGAACTATCAAACTCGGCTCACAATTCCTCTGCTAGGACCTGTCCAAATTTGCTCACAAGTCTCCATCGAAACCTGTCCAAAATTGCTCACAAGTCCCCATTGAAACCTATCCAAAACTCAGCTCACAAGTCCCCATCGGAACCTATCCAAAAACTGCTCACAAGTCCCCACCGAAACCTGTCCAAAAACTCAGCAAGCTCACCAAGAAAAACTTTCTTAGTATGAAATCACAAAGTGAATTGTTAGAGACCCAATGTGATTTGTCAACCTCATAGAAGCATAAAGAGAATTGTTAGAGACTCAATATGTTCTATACTCAAATCCCAATCTCAAAACTCAACTCAAATTAACTCAGCTCAATCTCAATCTCAAATCTAAAAACTCAACTCAATATCTGAAATGGATAGGATAGAATGCTTTCTTTCAAGAACATGAAACCCCAACAATTGCCAACTATGCAAAGAATCACATAACAATGATACTCATGTTCTTTTCACCATCAATTAGGGCTTCAACAACAATGCTCATCAAACAAGGTTCAATCAACACCATTCAACTCAAAACACAACCTTAAAGCATTTCACAATCAACATCAGAAAAGGAAACAAGTAGAACTCCTTTTCTCTCCAATATTGTTTGAACAAAAAGCATCCACCAACTCAAATCACAATAGCACAAAACAAATTTTCAATTCATCAACAAAGGAGTAAGCCCAACACTTTAACCAAGTAAAGAATAGCTTGATTATCACCAATTTAATGAAAGCTAATGTCAATCTCAAAGCTTCCCACTTAAGGTTTCACAACTTCACACAAGAAGCAATTCTAACCTTAAAATATCATGCTTTCATTTCCATAATCAACCAAAAGCACTCTCAACATTACAAGAAATATTTATCCCTTATACACCTTATTTCTCCCTTATTGTCTTATCAACAATAAATTTTATCTCTCATAAGAATGCAATAAGATAATTCAAACAACACCTTCAAGAGAATATTTTATCAAAATAAAGCAAGCTTCAAACTCCTTATAACTCCTAAGCTATTTTTCTCTCTAATAAACTTCCTCCATCCGCAAAATACACTAGCAAAAATTAATTTCGAAAATACCTTGGCCAACACCAAAAATCGTGCTATGGAAAAATTACGCACGAACTCTAACACCACCCACTGCATCCACTTCAACGAAGAAAAACCCTTTCACATTATTCAAACGCGGAACCTCCCGTTCGGGTAGCACGCCAATAGCCTAGCCGCTACCGGTGTGCCAAAGGCGTCTGATGAGGTTTAAACCTCACTCTGTTTCCCTTGTACCTTCTACGCTAGGGCTAAAATAAACAACAGGCCTCCCTGTCTTCTGATGCGAACGACGATGACGAAACCTTACGGTGGATACAAAAAATGAACGACGGATATCCGAACAGCGGATCACGAAATCACAACGAGGAAGAAATCGAACATCAGATAGCGAATTCACAACGAGCAACACCTTTCGAAACTGCGGATGGGATAATCTTTGAACTTCATCGTGGGAGATTTATATGCATATTTCCCATAAACTCTTGACGTCGACGAGGATTTTAACACGTCGACGGAGGAGTTTAACACGTCGACAGAGGTCTTGGCTAGCGCCCACAATCTTAGAACATAGCGCCATCATAGTTAAGACATTTGCGCCATGGGTTAGGAGAACCCAATGCAAACAATAAATATTTATTTAAAAATAATTAAAAGGAACCTTAACAAGGTTTTTAATTATTTAAATAAATACTTCCTCCTAGACCCAAATGCATTAAACTAATGCATCCACCAATAATTTTTAAACCTGCCAACTTGGGGTTTACAAAAGACCTTTGAAACTGTCATGTCGTAACCTTCATCAAAACAAGTTGTTTGAAATCAAATCAAATTCCTTCAAGAGCTTCTTGACATCAATGACAACTTATACACTTGAGCAAAGGCAATGTACCCAAAGTACCCAAAATTGCCAACACCATTGTAAATATATTCACTAAATAGATATTTAGTGAATATCTATGTTGTTAGTCAATTGTTAGTTGTTAGCGACATTAGTGTTATAGGTTAGTAGGTTAGCATATTTTGTTAGCATTAACTTAGGATATTATTTTCTAATATCCTTAGGCTATTCATAGCCTATTATTGTCCTATTTAAACATTTCATTATTAATAAATTGTTAATGCTTCTACACTAATTTCTAACATAGTATTTCCAGGATGACTCTCATCGTATCAACGAGATCAATGACTCATGGGCCAAGGTTGTTTTTGTCACCTCCTCTTCCAATTCTGCAAACCATCTCTATGGTTCACTTGCAATGCAGTTTCAACTACATAAATACTTCATATCAAACAACTCTTATGATCCAACATCATGGAATACGATCCTAAGCTCTGATTTCAACTAATGGAGTACCATATACAAGTCGAATTAACAAGCACATGAGCACAAGAGTACACAACGAAAGTAGGAAGAATTATAGAAGTCAAAACAAGAAAACTATTTTTTATATTATTTGTAAGGAAGGAAAAAATGCAATAACTACGTGCAGATATATAGTTGAGCCTCTCTACGTTACAATCAACCCCATCTCCCCTAAACTCTCCCCTAATATAATCTGATCCAACTTTAATATCAAATTACAAATAACAATTTTCCACCCAAACCACGAAATATGGATTCGCTCCAAGGAAATTCAAAAAAATCCAATTTATAATTTCTCAGCCAATCCATTAATGCAACATTCATAAATACCATAGAACCATGTGCACAAAGACCATAAAATAATTTCTCATCTGGTTCATTAATGCAACAGTCATAAAGACCATAGAACAATTCCCTACTCAAGTCATTAATGCAACGATCATAAATATCAGAGAACTATATGTACAAATACCACAAAATAATTTCTTGCCTGAGTCATTAATACATGGTCATAAAGACCACAGAACTACATGTGCAAAGAACACAAAACTTTGTGGCACCTATCACAACACTTAAAAAAAAAAAATTATTATTAGGTCGATGTGGCACCTACCAAAACACTAGTTGATGTAATTAAGATGGGGGTTTATAATTCAGAGACCTCTCATTTGGGTAGTAAATTATTCTTGTGATGTTCTCCCTCCTCTATTTAACATTGTGCCATCTAGATCTAGGATAGGGATAATACTTTTAGAAACTGACAAGATAATTTTTGACTTCATATCTTGTTCGTATGGAAGTTTGATTCTATCATGACAACTAAGAAACTCTTTTGTATTTTGATTTTAATTAATTTTTAAAAGTGATCATATAAGGATTGTTAATGCATAGCAATGAATTCATTGAAGTATTTGACAAATTAGGTAATGAATATATTTGAACAAGTTACTAAAATCAAAAGCATGATTGCCATTCAACTAAGTTATACTTTGTCTAAATGTGTATAATAGTAACACTATATGATGAAATAACTTTGATGGTAAGATATACTCTATTATATTGACATTATGGCTTAATGATTGATACATTTCCAATAATGTTGTATAAATGTATATCTTCTTGTAGTATTTTAAAATTCTTATGGGGAGTTCTATAGATGATAGATGTACTTGTCTTTTGATATTTTATAAGCAATTCTTCTAAGATAATAATATTTTATGCAATTGCTTAGCATATTGAATATTTTTTGTATCATACCTTTACTTACAAGACCTTTTTGCTATTTAATACAATTTTGATAAGTACAATTGAAAAATATCTCATTATGTGCATGGATAATCTATTAGAGTTTTGCTTTAATAGCAATATTCCCACAAGTTGCTAAACAAAGAAGATTGCATAATTACATATTATCTATCAACTCTATGTGTGGTCATTAGAATAAATGCTTTCATACCATAAAAATGATCCCAAATTATCATATACTAAAAATATTAAACATGTTGGTCTTGATCAAGTCATTAATAGAAGTAGGACATCTATTCACTATTCTTGTAATAGGCATAGAATGTAGTTGAAATAAATCAACTCCTTGGACCTAATTTAGATAGAGAAGAAATATTAATCTTTTTAGTCTTGAAGGTTACATGGAAAAGAGTTGAGTACATCAAAATATTTGGTCATAAACAAGAAAAATAATAGAGACAAAATATGGGCTTAATGGATTTTAAACAAAGAAATCTCATAGTGTTGAACAAAAACATTGAAGGGAGTTAAGGTATTAACTTACCTAGTCTAGTAGATGCATACAAATGTCACAATATTATTCATTGGTGTAATAATATATACAAATAGAATGTGACATTAGAAATTATCTTTATTGACCTCCATTAAATAGATAATAACTTATTATCTTACCTAATTTATAACATCCCTCATTTATTACATTAATGTAGAAGTAGAATAACAATTTAAACTAACTAATGATAAACAAGGATACACCTAATAGTTTACAAAGTACTTAAAATTTTATGGACTAGGGAATAAAATAAATTCTATGACTGACATCAATACAAATAGTGAGACACTCAAGCATTCTAACATCAAGGTGAATAGGGACACTCTCAATTGTTCACCTAATTGAAATTACAACCAAGGATAGGAACAATACAACTATCTATGATCTTGCATCAAATATGAAAATTGAAATGCATGTTATCCATTTCCAAAGTTGCAAACAAGGACAAATTCAACTATCAACAATAATATTGACTAGGGGTGCATACAACTAGTCATAGATTATTAGTAGGTTAGAGCCTTACTGGATTACTTCATCTTGTACATAGTTATTCACAAGTACAAGTTCTTGTTTCAATTTATAAAACATATTCCTCCTTATTGTACTTGTAGGGAAGGTCTTCAACATGTATTATGAAACCACAATTTTTGCCAGCATTCTCACTAGCAACCAATGCCACCTTGTTTGTCTTCAATATGCCATCTATAATATCCTTAGCTTGTTGGACACACTTAAGTAATATCCCATGAGTCTATTCTTTAAAATTTATTTTTCTTTCAAGAAGACTATTTGGATCTCAAGAAAACATTAAAATCTTGTTCTTTATAAGTAACGTAGTTTCTTCTTTAATTGAGTCATTTTTAATAAGTTGGTTTGTCTTGCAAATTGGGGTTACTTTTGTTTAATATGAAAATAATGTAGGCATATTATTTAACAAAACAATTTTGATATTAATTCTAACGAGCTAAGTCAATAGAGAATAAAACTTGTGTATTTAACTATATTGTCTTGTGTTGTCTTCTTTAGTCTAAATAAGTTTTGTTTTAAAGTCATATTTGCACTGGATGATTACAAGCTAAACAAAGTAATGAGTCCATTTTGAACTTCTTTCACAATTTTCAAGAGATCTATGTAGTGTAAATAAGTATCAAATATCCCAAGACCAATTATAGCTATTATTTTTTATCTTTTATGGTTCACTTTGTTGCTTCATCAACATATTATGACTTTTTTGCATTATGATTAACGATGTCCCATAGATTAATATAATTGGAGCTTGATTTACCATTTATGAAAGTATCATCCTTTGAACTTATCAATAGCAATAGTCATATCCGTATATGCTAAAAAATTTATCCTCCACAACCAAAATAGTTTAAAGGTATTGAGTTTGTAAAGAGCTTTCCAACAAGTATAAATACCCCTGACCTCACAAAAAATAATGTGCTACCAATTAAAAAGAAATGGATATCAAGTCCTTCACAATTTGCATTTAAGACCTTTTTAATTCAACTTACTTTCACTTTACACCTCCATAATAGTAGAATACCACAAATATACCTCATGCATGACATGTGTAATAAAACAAAACTTATCTCCAATTGGTAGTGCTTAAAGTATTTAAAACTTATTTTTCAACATAAGGCACCTACACCATTAATCTTACAAATTGAATGGTTCACAACTACAATGTGTTTAGGATTGGTAAAACAATATAAATGGTAAACTAATCCATTGATTATTGATATCAAGTGGATTGTAATGTATACATAATAGGGTTGAATGAACTTTGAAAACTTAGAATAATATTTTACACCCCCCAAGGCCTTCCTCTCTTCATGGACATCTTCATTAAACAAAATAATATTTTTTATTACACCTTCAATGCAAATGTAATTAGCACACTTGTATTTATTCTTAAAACTACCAAATAAATTAGAAATGTATCTTAATATTTCAAATTTAATACCTCTAGTCAGCATTGATATCTTTTTGGTCTTTCAAATGATCTTTATATATATGTCTCAACTTTATCTCAATTGGAAGTAGTTTCCACTCTAAATGGTATTAATTTTCTATATATGGTTCACACTTTGTTGTCAACTTGTTTAAGAAGGCTAGTTGTAGATGGACCTCTCTCCTTACGTATATGTCCTTTACTTTGTTATACAATAGTATCACTTCTTTATAGGTTTATGTTTTTCAACAATATTCATAACAATTTGACTCAACACCTTCCTTGTTGGCTCACCATTTTACTTGGTTGTAAACAAGCTTCTCTCTACAAATGATAATTAGATGAATCGTGTTACACTTCAATTTGTGGATAATATTTCAATCATTTCTAATATTTCCAAGCTATGTTTCTCCTTCTTGCTTGATGGCTTTCTCATTTTCATTTGATCTATTAACTTCAAAGAACAATTTGAACGAACATGATCATTCACTAGTCTTTTTCTTTCTAAGATAGATCCTAATTTTCTCAAATAACCTTGTACATTGGATGATATTTCTCTCACATGGCTAGATTCTATACAACAAATGAAAATATAAAACTTCTTTGGATTCATAAACTTTGACTCTATTCCTAAATTGGTATGCACAAACTTTAAACTTCAAATAGTATCTCCTTCTCTATAACTTTAGTCTCACCTTTGGAACATAGTTCTTCTCTAATACCAAATTATGTGTATAAGAGGCTATAATAGTATTCATTGATGTAATACTAATATACATAGATAGAATATTCCATTAAACAACATCGCTGAGATACGGGAGGAGATCAAAAGAGTTACGTTGGTGGCCAAGCAGCAGGTCGCCAACAAATAACGCCAATTTGTCTCAAAAAACATTACATGTAGCTCGAGTAGAAATTTCAAGTTGTTAGGGAGCGTCGTGAGACATCGAGAAATCAGACCATGGAGAGTTGGGTTGAAAAAACCATGACAGATCTAGAGGGAGAAAGGCCTAAAGAGTCAAAAACTCCAGATCTACAGAATGAAGGCTTAGAGAGCCAAGATGCAAGCAAGAGCTTCAAAGAAAAATCTTCAAAAAAACTCCTTAGCTCTGGTACCATGAAAGAGGAATGAACCAGCAATATCATTCCACACCCAATATCAGAGCCATGAAGACAATCACAAATGAGCGAGAGAAAAATTATTACTTGCATTATTTCAAAATGACAAGAGGCCTTGCTTAAATAGGCAATGACAACAATGACAGCCACACGATCTGTTGGAGAGGATCAAGATCACCACTGTCGATAAATAACAAATAGATAAGGATGACAAAGCATGCCAAAATTATTAAATACCTAGGAACACACTATCTTATCTAGTGAACTTAAGCTAGCCTAGATACCTAAAAGCATAGGTATATAAATATACTCTAACCTAAATGACCTATAATTGATCATATTACCTAATTTGTAATAATAGCATCAAATATGGAAGGGAAATTGAATGAATTAAACTCTTTGGTTTGAAGATAATAATTTCAATGGTCTTGGTGTAGACATTGAAATGAGATAAACCATCAACTCTCAAGTCCTAAATTGGATATTGAAGAGAGTTAGGAGAGGTAACTCGATAGTATTTTATGACATTGATGGGGAATGAACTTTAATGAACTTTAATGTACTATTAAGCATAGAGAAGGTGCATCCAATTGGTATAGATGTACTATAAATTTGGCATGCATTGTAGATTTTTAGAATGCTTCTAAGAAATAAATCAATTATGTTGTAAATTATTTAAATATCATTATGAAATTAAAAAAATTGATAGTTATTTTAGGAAACTTTTGAATCAAGTTTTAACATAGTCTTTGAGTTAGTCATAGGACCCAACATTCATTGAATATAAAATAAACATCTTTGATATTTGAAGTCCTTTATGGTAGGGTGAGAGGCATGTGTTCATGCATTTCCCTGCATGGCTTTGCAAAGTAACCATTGTATGCTCTCTCAATGTGCCAAAAGAATTGTGAATGTTGTGATTGATATCATGACCTGCAATAATTTGAGTCTTGCCATAGAAGATTGCAATTGTTGTGCTATGGCCTATAACGAACATAAAATTGGTTCTATGCATATATATCCTATAATCTATGCCAAACCTCTTGAGTCACCCATCCTCCTCTCATTGTGTGAGAGAATATTCCTATTTTAAAATTTTGAATTTTAGAAGGCAAGACGAAAATTTTCTCAATACAAAAAATAGGCATCAAATTACAAAATTATGGAAAGTGTTGAATGTTGAAGAATATTACATTATTTGGTATTATTGTACATTTGAATATATTATATTAGGATGTGAGATATTAGAGTAGGATGTGTGATTTATATTTCCTTAAAGTATGTGTCAATGTGTGAGAATAGTCCAAGTGTCATGTAACAATATGTGTGAGTATGTAGAGTGTGAGAGTATGCAATGCCATATAATAACATGTACAATTGTGTAGTGTCAAAGTGTGCAAGTGTCATATATTAAAGTTTGCAAGTGTGTATAAAGTTAAGTCACATGTATGTGGCAAGATGTAAAGTCAAGAGATATGAGAGGTTTGTCTTATGTCTGGAATAGGAAAGGATACATATCTTGGATGTGTGAGGAGAGCATTAGTCAAAGTATTGAAAGGTCATTTGTAAGGCTATACTATGAAGATAAATCTCCAAGTATTGTATCTAAGAAAATAGAAGCTTCTATACAAATTTACAATAATATTGTAAGTTTCTTTATGCATATAATTGTTATTTGATAAATGATATATTCATTAATATTGGCCAATTAATTCATATTGTTGTTACTTCATAAATTTTATATTCATTTATATTGGCCATTCATATTAAATGCTAAAATATTGAGTTTGTTCCATGAAAAATATTGTTTTGGATGGAACGACACTACTAAGGGTGAGTATTCATTTGCTCAAGGTTATTTGACCTTATGCCATAATAATCCCAACCATTCTTCTGACATATTTTCTCAAGTGGGCTCAAAAGCTCTGGCCTAAGGTGAGGTTCTTTAATTGGCTTTTATTGCATCGTAGGGTGCTTACTCGGTGAGCAACTTATGAAGCGTGGTTTTCATGGCCCTTTTAGATGTGAAATGTGTGAAGAGAATGTAGAAAATATCAACCATCTTTTTATTGAGTGTACTTTAGCCTCTGAGCTATGGATGAGAATGGCAACTTTACTTGGATTACAATGGTCCAATTTTTTCACTTTTGAACAGCTTTGGAGGGATTGGCCTAATCAAGAGGGTGTTGATCATTTTATTAGGCGATTAGTTTGGATGGGTTCTACCATTCTTCTTTGGAATATTTGGAATGAAAGGAACAACCAAATTTTTAATCAATATAGGAAGGATATTCACTATATTTGGAAAAATACCATAGCCAACTTAGTTGAATCAGTCCATCATCTCCTTAATCACCCCCAAAACTCCCACCAAAGATGGGATCAAGTGATGCAAATATTGAAGATTAAACCTTCTAAGGGCAACCAACTTAAAGGGAATGTGAGTATTAGTAAGATGGATAGGACTAGAAATTGGCAACCTCCTCCTAAGGATTTTGGAAAATTCAATACCGATGGAGCCTCTAGAGGGAACCCTGGAAAAGCCGGTGTGGGAGGAATTGGTAGACTTTCGGATGGCTCCCTGGTTTTTACTTTTGCTGAGAATTTGGGTATTCTTTCCAATAACCTTGTTGATGGGTATGGTATCCTTAGAGGCCTTCAGGAGGCTACTAAGGTTGGATGGGAAAAGGTGTTAGTTGAGTCTGACTCTCAACTTATGATTAATCTCTTGAAGACTCCTTATAAGAATCATAAGGTGGATTGGAGAATAAAAAGAATTATTGAGAAGATTCAGTTAATCCAGATGGGATTTTTGAAAGTTGATTACAATCATGTGGTCAGAGATCAAAACAAGAGTGCTGATGCTTTAGCTAATTGGGTTTTGGACAAAGGTGATCTTACTTGTTATGGCCACCCTCCTATATGGTGGGCTTCTCAAATTAGGGAAGCTCTTCTTTCTATCATTTCTTTGGATGGCTCCAGTTCTGAAGGTACCTAGTTTCTTTTTTTTTTTTTTTGTTTCTCTTTGGTTCATTTAGTTTTTTTAGTTCCCTAGCTCATTCTATTCTTTATTTTTTTTCCTCTATTGATTCTTGCATTAATAGTCTTATGATCTAGATAGGTCATTGTTTTGTTCATTTTTTTTCTTTTGTCTTCTTTGTTTTTTTGTTTAGTTTTTTAAGGTGGGTGGGTTCTTTTGTTTTGTTTTGTTTTTGTGTTCTTTGTGTTGTTTTTTGTTGTTCTTGTGTTTTTGTTGTTTTGTTTTTTTTTATGTTTATTGTTATTGTTCGTGTTTTTTTCGTTCTTGTTCTTGGATTTCTCTTTGTTTGTGTTATTTTATTTTTTTATGTGTGAGTGTTTTCTATGTTTTTTTTTGTTTATTGTCTGTTGTTGGTTGTTTTTATTTTTATTTTATTTATTTTATTTTTTAGGTTTTGGTTGTGTTTATTTTTCATGTTTTTTTGGGTTATGTCTTTGTAGTGTTCTGTTGTTTTTGTCTTGTTTGTATTTTGTTATGTGGTTCTTGTGTTTTTCTATGTGGTTTGTGTTGTGGTTTCTTTTATCTTATTGTGCGTGTTTGGTTGTGCTTTTGGTTTTGACACACTCAAGGAGTTTGTTTTTTATTTTATTTTATTATTTTTGTTGTTATTTTCTTTTTTTAATTTGGTTTTGTGTGTTTGTTTGCTCCTTGAGTATGTCAAAGGTGGTAGGCCAGGTCCGAGTCCTGGGCGTTTTTGGCGGAATGGATACCCCTGCCTCCTTGGGTCTTACCCAAAAGTGGCATCCCTTTTGGGATGTTTTCCACAAATAATATATATATATATATATATATATATATATATATATATTGAGTTTGTTTAAGGTCTTGGATATTGGAACCTATGAATAAATCTGGCTAAAAAGCCATCAATGGTATTAGAGCCACAAGTCGTCACTCTGTGTGACAAGAAATTCTATTGTGTGACAAAATTATGTAATTCTTTTGTGCTAATGCAACTCTATAATGGTGCTATCATGAATATATTAACATTGTCATGGCATCAAATTATAATATTGGTGTAGTGCCTAGATACATCTCTTGAACTATGGATGAGCTACAATGGTACAAGAAATTACTTATTTTTCAAATAAATAGAAACTTCTTGTAAATTTAAATTAAATATAATTATTATAATTTGATTTATAATCTACGTGTTGGTATTGATAGACATAAAATATATTTTTATTTAGAATTCATATTAATGAATGAAAATATAAAACAAATATTTATCAAAATATACATTCCACAAAAAAGTAAAGATAACATAAAATCAATATCAATACATATTTATCACCTTGACATAAAATCAATAACAATACATATTTATCACCCTGAATTAATATACAATGTGTATATGTAAGATACACATACAAAAATAAATGCATATATATACAAAAATATGAATAAAATTTGTGTTACATGCGTTCTCTACATAGAGATTATCATTATTGTCATATCACCACCCTCATCACTACCTTCCTCAACAATGTAGTCATCTAAATCGTTTTCACCCTCTAATTCAATATTCCTATCCTAAGCCTTGTTGTGGAACCAATAGTAGAAAAATATTTTAAAAATTGATAATAATAATAATAATTAATAGTTATCAAACAATATTTAAAATTGTACCACTTAACTATACCACATTTTTTAATGATATTTTTGAATCAATTATATCATGATCTACAATCTTATCTTAAAATTTATAGGTAATGAGTATTTTGTATTTGATCTCCCATAAGAATAATTTAAAATTTTATTTTTAATATACATTAATATTTAAATCTATATAAATGAATATATTCAATTAAATATACAAATAAATTATTTAACATTATTTAAAAGAATACATGTGGTTGAGTATAGATTCATTCTCTCCAATCAATAGGTAATTTTCTTCCTTTTGTCAATCCTAGCCTAGTAGCCATCATATAACTACTTTATTCATCAATTGTTCCTCTTCTATTCACTTGCTTCTAGTGAGCACACAACTGGTCTCAGCCACAACACCATAGTCATTTGGCTTATTGCTTTGTTAGTCACATCATCATAGTCAATTGGCTTCTCACATTATTATTTTTGTTGAGAAATTTAGGTATATAACTTGCAATTAAGTTATAATTATTTTCTTAACATATAGTTAAATTATAATTTTTTTTTATTAGGTGAAAGAAAGGGTTTTGAAAAGGTCCTCGAACCTCTTACAAACTAGAATCCCTAGACCAAAGAGAAACATAAAAGGACTTGTCCCTTCCAAGGGATCAATAAATCAATCACAAACCAACACCAGGAAACAAAACAACAGGATCAAGGAGATCCAAGTGAAACAAGAGAACCAAAAAAGTTGGGAAGTGCAATTTCCGCTCAAGCCACCATAAAATTGAAAATCGAAAAGAAGGGACTGAAGCAAGAACTACTAAAACCCGAGAAATAGTTCTCATCCAAGCAACATCCTAGAGAAAAGGACTAAAAATTATTGTCTAAAGGGATAAAATCAAATTTTGAAATTTGAAACAGGGACACACAGGCTTCAATATGAGAAACGACAATAGCCTAGAAACTGAAAACCAAGAGTTGATTCAAAAATCAAAACGGCCAGAAGGTGCCAAAAAATCAACCAACAACTAAAGAAAGAAGTCCTTGAACTAGGACCCACTGAGACCTCCCCCATTCTGGTTTTAAAAAGACACCACATTAGATTTTCAACTAGAATCTAGGTCAAAAAACATCTGGAACTAATTTGATCACCATTCTTCTGTTGTGGGAACCCTCTCTTTCCTAGAACCATGATCTCAGAGTATATCAATAAAGACACCCCCGAACCCATGCATCCTTGATCACCAAGCCCTAGTAAAACCTTCCAGGTATTTTTAAAAACTCCCAATCCAAGGATCGCCTTTAACATTTGAATTTTAGCAAAACAATCTTCGGAAGCATCACCTACAAGAACCTAATAAGACCCCCTAATATGGGATCCATGTTCTCAAGCACAATACATCTAGGACCAATAGAGATATCTCTCATCCTCAAATTCTAATTTGAGTCAATAAAAAACTCCATTTTTCTCAGGGATACCGAAACCAATCTAAAGCCCAAAGACTTCAAACAGCTAGCCTCATCCTTTAGCATTTGGATCTTGCTCATGCTCAGCAAACCAACCTCATGAGGCAACATCTCCATGAACCTACCAGGGCCCCTAACACAAGGTCCTCATTCTTAAGCATAATACATCTAGAACCATCGAAGAGATACTCATCTAGAGTCCAATTTGTGTTCATAAAAAATCAATTTTTCCAAGGGGGGTCGGATCCATTCTGAATTCCAAAGACTCCCAATCGCTTATCTACACAAACCTCTCTAGATTTATAAAGGGATCCATGTTCTCATATCAAATCTGGGGCCAACAAAAAAATCTCTAAAATTTGGGTTCCCTCTCACATTTAACTGAGTAATTTGTAAAATTTTCCCACTAAAAACCACAGAAATGAAAACTTGTATGACCTTCTTTGAATCTGCAGGGTTGGGATCCAAGATCTCAAACCAACCAACTCCAAGGTCATACCCACCTTGGTCAGGCTCTAAGGACAAGAAACCCCAAAAAGGTCCACAAAGTAATATAAAAAACTAAATTATTATTTTTAAAACAATATAATAAACTAATAATAATTAATTTGACATAAAAAATAAAAATCATAAATTAAAAACCATTATTGAAATTGAAATTTGTCTTTCCTTAAATACTAAAATAATACTAATATTGTCTTGTCCTACTCATATTGAGGACAACATGGTACAAATTTATTAAATTAGTTATTTGTTTCAAAAAAATAAATTAATAAAAAATGTACATATAATAGACTTCAAATAAGTTAAGTCTACTAAAATTCATTTTTTTAGTTTGTATTTTACTTTAGTCGTATCTAATGGAAGGTTGAGATAAAAGTTATGCACTTAATTAAAAGAGCATACTCAAACATTTTTTACTTTAGCCATATCTAATGGGAGCTTGAGATAAAAGGAATGCACTTAATTAAAAGAGCATACTCAAATAAAATGATGCTTCATATGCTTTTTATTTACATTTGATCTTATGATTTTATGTCGTAGTACACTTAATTAAAAGTACATACTTAAACAAAATGATACTTCATATGAAATTTGATGATATCACGTTTTTTTATTTACATTTGATCTTATGATTTTATGTTGTAATTATAGAGATACATGTGTATATGTATGTTCTAATTCAAACGCTTTTTTCCATTTTTAGATATTTAATAATATATATTAACTATCTTTCCAATTATATGTTATATATATTAAATATTTATAGATAAAATTATAAGTTATTTTTCAAATGAAAAGTTGAATGACCTAGAGCAGTTGTCCTAGTGGTTAAGATGATGGTTGTTTCTTAAGTGGTCTTGTGTTCAAACCTCTTGAGGGTGGTTGTTGATGTAATTTGTAAACGTTCTCCTAAAAAAAATGAAAAGTTGAATTACTATTTTCATGTTAAAGGGCGAAAAGTAAAACGTAATGTTTCCTCACGAAGGATGATTATTACTTAAACCTTCTCAAAAGGGTAAAATAATATTCCAAAAAAAATAAAGGTTATAATATTGATCTTTGGCTATGAATATTATATTTTGAGGAAGATTACAACACTAAAGAAAATAAAATATCTAAATATTAAAATAGATAAAATATCAAGATGAAGAAATAAACATTTAATGAATCTTATGATTTAAATATTAAGATATGTGAGGCCTCTGCCCACATGATTTAAACTTGGGTAGGAAATGCCCACATATGGGTGGTCGTAATTGATTTTGATGCGATAAATATTATAGTAATAGAGACAAAATAAATCGGCAAGTAATTTTTTTGAAACAACAAAATGGACTGCAAAAAAAGTGTATGAATTGTCGGTGTTGTGCGATGCAGAGATGGTCTTGATAATATTTTCCAATCGTGGGAAGATTTACGAATACGCAAGTAACAGGTCGATTCCTATACAATAAGGGATGTTGAAGAGTACCGTAATTTTTGCGATCCATTAGGGTTTCAGAATAAGCTTGCAACCAGGAGAGATTCGTAGATCCATTAGGGTTTATGAGGGGAATTTAGGGTTTTCAGCAACTTCATTTGTTGGATTTTGGGATGGAGGGTTTCAAAAAAGATGCATGCATTGAGCTAAAAAATAATTTTAAAGAAGCAATCCATATAGGAACACCTTTAATAGGATGGGAACACAATCAAAGATTACCAAGGAAACCATTGCGGATGTCAAAGGTCGATTCAAGAAAAACAGAGATGGGTTGCATAAAAGTAACTAATGGATCCCCAGTAGTGAAGTTGGAAATAATGGATGTCCATGAAGGAATAAATACGATTGAGAGTAAAAGCCTAATTTATCGATCATAGAAATCTGATCGACTCTTGTTACCTTCAAGCAATGGGTTGTAAAAAACTGGAGCATTAAAGGTAAGTTCCAAATTTTTACTTACCCTAATGGCTACTTTCTTATTTTTTTTATAAAGAAGAAGATAGGGAGAACATTTTTCAAAGGGGGCCATTGTTGTTTTGGTAGGGCAGGGCTCTTCACGAAGCCCTTGCATACCAAGTTCAAAGCTAAGAAGAGATGTCATCAACTGCCCCTGTTTGGGTCCATTTATTT
This sequence comes from Wollemia nobilis, assembly GCA_028583015.1. NCBI lineage: Eukaryota > Viridiplantae > Streptophyta > Pinopsida > Araucariales > Araucariaceae > Wollemia > Wollemia nobilis. The sequence continues at coordinate 5,249,183 of JAQPPZ010000367.1, forward strand.
GGTCCTTTGATAGAATACTGGCATCCAAAGATACTCGCAACAATTAGAAATTATTTAGGAGTTTACATGATGACTTTTGATAGCACCCAACATTTAGAGCATATGATTTATGCAAAGATTTGTGTTTTGATTGATTTTGACAAACCACTTCCAAAGAAGATTACTTTACAATATGGGAGCAGGTAGTAGATTATGAAAATATTCTATGTAGATGCATAATTTGTCATGAATATGGCCATCTAGCCAAAGATTTTCCACATAAGTTCCCTAGCAAAGAGAAATGGGATGGGGACTTGGTAGGGTTTCAAATACCTAAACAAAAAAATACAAAGAAAAATAACAACAAAATAGAAAACAATAATTTCACCTAACACCTTTGAAATTCTCTCCACGGATGAGCAAACAGATGATGAGGATGGTCAAATGTAAAAAGTTATTATGGAGACATAGTTTGATGAAGAGATGGAACAGGAAGGATTGCATGATGAGAAATAATTAAAAGAGCTTGCCTTGAAGCTGAGAAATAGCAGTAATAGAAAAAAAAATACAATGTAGAAAACCAATCCAAGTGCAAAACAAAAGGGCATATTCAAACTACAAACAAAACAGATCCGCCAAAAGACCATAAAAATTCCAATAGTAGTGTCGTGGTACCAAGTAACTAGCCCATAGTCCCAACTGGAATGAAGCAAGATACGAATAAAAGGATAAGGATGCTTTATTTATTTTAGCTTTTTGTGTGTTGGTGTTTGTGTGTTCTTGTTTTGTGTTGTTTTAGCTCCTTGTGTGTGTCAAAGGTGGTAGGTCAGGTGCAAGCCCTGAGCGTTTTTGGCAGAATAGATACCCCTGCCTCCTTGGGTCTTACCCAAAAGTGGCCTCCCTTTTGGGATGTTTTCCACAAACAAAAAAATATTAAGATATGTGTATTGAGTGTTTCATATAGCTTACAAGTTGCATAGGCATCGAATATATAAATATATATATATATATATATATATATATATATATATATATATATATATATATATATATATATATTGGTTATGTATTCTATTATTATTGTTTATTCGTAAAGTAAAGATCTAATGTGTATCATATTCTTATTAATTTAAGAATATTTGTTGTGATTTACTATTTACAAATATTTTATTGATTAATGTAAACATTTTTATTTTATTACATTAGATTTGATTTCTATAAGGGTTTTGTAAACAATTTCTTATTTCTTAATTTTGGTAGCAAAGATTAGGAATTGTCCTTCTTTTTCATTAGATTCTTTGTTTTATTGTTTTTGTCTATACTTAGATTCTATATTTTAGTATTTTATTTTTACTTTAATTTGCATTTGTCTCTACATACAATAGGAGACCAACTAATCAAAATTAAAATGAAAATAAAAGCAACAAAAATAAAATAAAAACTAGCAAGTCACTCACAATGAAAACAAGAAAATAGTTGTCAATGTCTAATGGGGTATTGGGAGAAAGTGTGAGTAAAACAATAAACGTTTAGTTTTATGGGAATGGCATACACAAAGCCTTTTCATGGAAGGATAATGGACTCAATACCTAGGAATACTATTGCATATTCATACAAGTCTTGAAATGTGCCTCAATCCAAGTCAAAATTGCACCAAAGGATAAAAGAGGAGAAAAGTGTTGGTAAATGCTAAATAGTATCATTAGATAGTAAAAAGTAGATTATCCTAAGTAAAAATGAAATATTAAAAATTTATATAGAAAAAAAAGAAATTTATTCCAAGAAAATATGCACAAAGGAAAAAATTGTTGTAGGAAATAGGCACAAAGGCTGAAAATATTGCAAGAAAATAGACATAGAGGAAAAAAGTTTAAGATCTATCAAAATTAAACTTGAACAACCAAATAAGAAAAGAGAAATATCAAGTAGATGAGAAGAAAAGGAAAGGGAAGCACAAACCCAACCCTCTTACATGGTCATCAAAATTTATATGTGTAAGAGTTGATTAACTTCAAGAGTAGATTGGAATGCATGGAAACAGAGTGGGACACTAACTATAAGCTTCAAAAAATCATGGAGATAAATCATAAGCTAGAAGAAGCTAATAAAATGCTAAGGGAGCAAGTAGCATTGTTATAAAAACCTTTAAAGGAAGAGAAACAAGAATTCAAGCCAATCAAGAATCAACAATAAGGAACCTTACTTTAAAATATTCGGTTTCAAATTAAGGTATAACAAAAGATAATAAAGTTCTAACATTCAAAAAAACCCAAAAAACCCAGGAACCTATTCTAAAAGCTAATTTTGGGACACTAGATGGAGGAGTTAGGTCTCGAAAATATGATTTTTGGAGGGTCAGGCGCATCAAAGATGAGCCTGATACAAAACACACACACGAAACCACCTGTTAAATTTCAATGAAAACAGGCGTACGGTTCACAAGTTATGGCTCCGACAAGGTGCATCATATTATGAATGGGATGTAAATGACCTTGGACCTAAGGAGGGGTGGAGCAACCCCAAAAATACTTAGAAAATAAAGATATTATCTTAGAATATAAGGAGGGTCAACTCAAGTTCCAAACAAAGAATAATTAAATACATGAAGAAAGGCCTTGATCCTAACATAATTTTATTATAGGATTCAAAACTATAAGAAGAAAACATCGTTAAAACAAAACAAAAAATCATGAAGAATGCAGGCCTAGTTGCGGAAGTGACAAGCAGATATTCATGAGGTATCCTAGTGTTGTGGAAGGAGAAATTGATGATAAAAAAGATGCTACATTCTTCAGGTAACACGATTTCTATATTATTTTCAATCTAAATCAATGAAAGAGGAATTTATGGTGACAACAATTTATTCTCCAATACCATATCATGATAAAATCAGCTCTAGGAATCACTATCCATAGTTAGGAAAGCTTGGGCAGATCTCTCCTGGCTCATTGTTGGGGATTTCAACACCCCACTTCTAGTTGAAGAGAAATAGGAGGAAGATAAGAATTAGGGGAAGCCATTGAGGACCTACGGAGCTTCATGGCATCTTGCCAGTTGATGAATCTAGAATTGCATGGTTGTAAGTATACTTGGACTAATCACAGAATAGAGGACATAGTAATGTGTAGGTTGTACAGAATGATGGCCTATGAAAATTGGATGAAAAATTTACCAATTATAATCTGAAATCTCTCCCCAAAATAGGTTCAAAGCATAACCTGTTATTGTATATAACTAAATATAGGTTGAGGAAGAAGTATCATTTCTGCTTTGAGAACATGTGGCTCTCCCACCCAGGTCTAGAAGAGAAAGTTAAATAATGGTGGCAATTGGAGGTCACAAGAATAAATATGTTCATGGTGGCAAAGAAATTGTAGCATGTCAAAGCCCAACTAAAAATCTAGAACAAGGAAACCTTTGGGTGGATCAATGAGAAGAAGCAACATATTAAATATAACATTACCCAGGTGGAGATGGAAATCCAAGATATAGGAAGGTTTGAGAATCTCATTGAGCAGGAGAAGGAGAAACTATATGAATTTCATAATATGATTGCCTAGGAGGAGACGCACTGGAGACAAAAATATCAGGTCACATGGTTGAAGGAAGGTGATCGGAACACAAGATTTTTCTACCTCACAAAAATTAGACACATGGCTGCCAATAAAATCATGGAGATCAATAATAAAATGGTGAGTATTCTCAAGACCTTGAGGAAATCAAACATATGGGGTGAATTTCTTCAATGAATTACTCTTTGATGATGAACCAATTGAGGAAACAATAAGGGAAATCATGTTAGAACATATTCCCTTCCTGATAGATGACGATATAAAGAATAGTTTATTGAAACCTTTCACCAAGGAATAGATAAAGGATACAATCATGTTCTTCCCAAAGATTAAAACGCCTGGCCCTGACGGATTTTCAACAAAATTCTTCCAACACTTCTGGGACATGGTGGGAGATGTTTAGAAGGTGCTATGTGAATTTCAGACCTCTAATACCCTACTAAAGTCATAGAATGCCACATTCCTGTCATTGATACCTAAATTCCAAGGGGCTAATGAGTTCAAGAATTTTCATCCAAATAGTCTTTGTAATACCATTTACAATCTATTGACAAAGTTGTTAGCTAACCGATTGAAGCGATGTTAGGGTAAAATAGGTAGTATATTGCATTATACTACATGTATTATTACATCTACTTTCTACCATAGGAGATATTTACCATTGTATAAATCACCTCCTAGATTAACTTAGGTTAATAACTAAAATATCCTGAGATATTTTAGTCAGTTATTAGGCATATTCTATTTTCAATGTTGTTAGCACATCCTACGCTAACTTTGTTAGAGTTACTATTATGTAACCTATATATTGGGTTTGATAATTCATTTCAAGTCTAATGTCTGCATCAATAATATTTGATTTATTTCAGATTTGAGTAATCTCCTACTTACATTGGTATCATTCGCTAGGTGGGTAAGGCGAGCAACGCTCATTCCATTTGACCTGGACTGCAGCATTGGTCTAGAGTTTCTTGTTGGATGTTATTCGCTATACGTTGGTTGCTGACCTATCCTTCACGGAATGACCAACCCGCTCAACCGATCGACTGAAGCGATCGACACTTTGGCCATCGTGATCAGCCAACAAGGGCCGATGCGGTCAATCGGCCAGCGTCGACGCGATCAACCGACAAGGCCGACATGACCAGGCCGACGCGATCGACCGACCAGGGCCGACGCGGTCCCACGGCCCACACCGATGCGATCAACCGACCAGGCCCATGATCGACAGTGATTAGCTATCGACCAGCCCCATGATCGATGCCTTGAGGCATAGTCACCTCGGCTCCCATGCAGGTGAGGGCCCGCACAGCCACGTGGGCCCAGGAGCCATGTGGCGCACGCTCGAGAGAGCAGAGAGGGCAGGAGCACCCTCCCCCTCCCAACACGACATGTGGATGACCTCGAGATCCAAGAGGGCAAGAGGCCCTCCGATCTCTAAAATTGAACCTATCACCAGCTGCCACCTAGCGAGATCTACGATCAGCACGCACCCCGAGGTGCCACCTGGACCACTCATGAGATGACACATGGCACATAGGAGGACTGACGTAGACTCGACACATGGCGGACAACCACTGGACGACACGACTCTGACTCGGACTCTGACTGGACCGACTGGCCCACCCCTGGCGCCACATGGCGGCGTCCAAAAGGGCGGGCGACTCTCACCGATTGCTCGAAGGCAATCGACGTTGCTAAGGCACGTCGCAGCTTATAAACCGCATTGCATCCCATTCTGGGATGCATGTGGGATAAAATCCCACAATGCGTGCACCACCACAACCCGGGGGGGGCGGGGTGGCGGTTGGCTCGGGGGGCGCAGGGATTCCCCCGTCCAATCTAAACTTTTTTCAAAATCCCTATTTTTTCAAAATTTTCAAATTTTTTTTTTTTTTTTTTTTTTTTTTCTTAAAAAATTTTTTTTTTTTTTTTTTTTTTAATTTCCTTTAAAATGGGATAAAATTTATTTTAAGTTGGAGGAAAATTTTTTCCAATTTTTTCCTAAATTATATAAACTTCATCATATATTTATGCTTTATCTTACTTTCAAAATGAAATAGAAAAAAAAAAAAAAAAAACAAAACAAAATCAAATTATGTTTTTCCTCCAATTGGAGACAAAAGGAACATAGGAACCTCTTTTTGGCAAATTTTAAAAACCTGCTTCAACAATTTTTTTTTGCAATAAACTCCTCAGAAGTTCTATAGTTTTCTTCATTCATTTTTGGAGATATAAGACATAGAAACTCAAAATTTCTATTGCAAAACACAAAGCATGCCATGATTGAGGAAGCATAAAGGTCATCTCATTTTTCTCAAAACCACAAATTTTGCTTTTGTTCTCTCCTTCAAGAAAGGAGACATAAAAACATAAAATAGCAAATTTTTTTGTTGTAAACTTGAGATCCATAAAAAAAAAAAAAAACCTATTTTTTTTTTGCTCCTCATGCTAAATTGTTGAAGACAAAAACCAAAGTCGTGTGTCGACTGGTCTGGAAGCCTTTCAAACGCGGGTCGTGTGTCGACTTGTCTTGAAAGGAGTGCTCAAAAATTTCTCAATTTTGTAAACATTAAGGGGGGATAGAAATCATTTTTTTTTATTCTATTATTTGCAAAATTGTAAAGATAAAGGGGGGATTTTCCAAAAGCAAGAAAGGTGCAATCTCGATTGTACTCGACACCTTTCTCAAAAATTGACTATACTAGGTGCATTTTTGGTTGAATCCGATGCCTAGAGTGATAATAATGTGGGTTGCTCTCATGTTTTGATTATTGCACTAACACTCATGTTTTTTGTGTGCAATTAAACAATCAGATACAACATTGGCAGAAGCATTTCTCAAAACCCATATTTCACTCCAAAACGTGCTACACTTTGCACAGGTTGAACAGAAGTCAATTTTTTTTACCCCTTCAAAAGGTCAAAATCCAAAAACACCTTGATTACCTCTCTTTGTTTGGCTTAATTTCCTCAAAATTTTCATCCTTCTTGAAGGGTGTTAAGGCAGGTGCCATTAAATATCCTAGAGAGCACAATCAGAAGTCTGTCAACCTACCCCTTTAATTTGCTCTATCTTGTTTGGCTTAATTTCCTCAAACTTCTCATCCCTTGCTAAGGGTGTTAAGGCAGGTGCCATTAAATATCTTATAGAAGCAAATTAAACATCTTCCATATACTCTTTTGAGGGTATAGTGCAAGATACAACCATCTTAGTCCTATCAATTTGAAACCTTCACCATGGCCATGATCCACAAGTATCTCACTAAGAGCCAACTGCTCAAAGGTTCAAATTATTCTGCATGGAAGACTAAGATGAAAGCTATCTTAACTGTAGAGGATCTATGGTCTATAGTGGATGGAAGTGAAACTAGACCTCAATCACCTGGAGCAGATCAAACAACATTTGATAAAAAGGATAAAAAACTATCCTTAATGATCTTGCTAGCTATTACTGATGATATCCAACCTCATATCAGTGAAGCTAAGAATGGTAAGGAGGCATGGGATGCCTTAAAAACCATCTTTGAGGGAAAGAATCAATCAACGATTCTTAACCTCCAAACACAGCTTCATACTCTTCATATGAAATCAGGAGAAACAGTAGAGCTATTCCTCTGCAGAGTGGCAGAATTGAAAACAAAACTGCAATCCTTAGGAGAAAAAGTGGAAGACCAAGTCTTGACCTCTATCATTTTGAGGGCTCTTCCCGACTCCTACAAAATGTTGATCACTTCACTACAAGTCTCTGGAAGGACAATGACTTTTGTCGAGTTGGTAAATATGCTTCAAACAGAAGAAGCTAATCAACTCCAAAGAGATGAGGCATCCAACAATGCTCTTTTCTCAAACAGACAAGGTGGTAAGAAAAAGTGGAATCAATAGAAAGGTTCTTCTTCTAATAAAGACAAGGGTAAAGGCAAAGAGATTCAGAAGAAGAAGCAATATTGTAAGATTTGTGACAAGGACACTCATGAAACCAAAAGATGTTGGTTTAAGAACAAATCACCCAATGAACAAGGAAACAAGAAGGGCAAAGGCAAACCAAAGAACAAGAATAAATAGCAACAGGGACACATTGCAGTTGAAGATTCTAGTTCGGACTCTGAACGAGCACACAAGGTGCTCATGACACATACAGATTCCCCTCACAAGGACACTGTGTGGTACATAGATTCAGGTGCTAGTAAGCATATGACTGGTGATAAGTCCTGGTTTGAGACATTTGAGGCTCGAGAAGGTAGACCGGTCACCATTGTTGATGATCAAACCTATCGAGTTCAGGGAGAAGGAAGTGTTTCTGTCTCCCTTCCAGATGGAGAATGTAAAATTCAAAAAGTTCTTTATGTACCAAGATTGAAAAATAATCTCTTGTCAGTTCCACAAATCTTGGACAATCACATGAATGTCAATTTCAAGGTGGACAAAGAAAAGAAACGTTGCTTTATCACTCAAAAAGGAAAACAGATAGCAACAGGTTCATACAAACATGGTTTGTTTGTCTTAGATGCAATTACCTCAACACATACTACAATGGCAAGTAACCACAAAAGAGGCCACATCTCTATGGCATAAGAGATTTGGGCATTTAAGTTCAGGATATTTACTAGAACTCAGTAAATATCAAATGGTGAAAGGACTGCCTACTCTTTCATCTACTTTGCCAGTGTGCTCAGATTGCTTGTCAGGAAAGCAACACAGAGTACCCTTTGAACCTAGCTCCTTTCGAGCTAAGGTACCTTTGGAGTTGGTTCACACAGATTTGTGTGGTCCCATGTCTACTAGTTGTGGAGGAAAAAGGTATTTTCAATTGTTTGTAGATGATCACTCATGAAATATGTGGGTCTTCTTCTTGCAGTTGAAGTCTGAAGCATTTACCTATTTTCAACAGTTCAAAAAGCTTGTTGAGAAAGAATCAGGATGCTTCATCAAGACCCTCCATTCAGATCGAGGGGGGAATACACATCAAAGGAATTTTCCTCATTTTTATAGACACATGGGATAAAGAGACAGTTGACCACAACCTATTCTCCTCAGTCAAATGGAGTTGTTGAGAGAAGAAATCGGTCCATTATGGAAATGGTTCGATGTATGCTTAAGGGAGCCAATATTGAGCAAATTTACTGGGCTGAAGCTGTTCAAACTGTAGTATATCTTCTAAATAGAGCACCCACAAGGGCTCTTGAAGGTATGACTCCTCAGGAAGCATGGAGTGGAAGGAAACCCTCCATATCTCATCTACGGGTATTTGGGTGTAAGGCTTTTATGCATATACCCAAGGAGAAAAGAAAGAAATTAGATGAGAAGTCCCTACCATGTGTTTTTCTTGGATATGATGAATTCTCAAAAGGCTATCGATTGATAGACCCACTTACCAAGAAAATACATGTCAGCAGAGATGTAGTGTTTGATGAAGCTTTCACACCCAACACTACATCAGTATACCTAGATGATGAGGAGCAACAACCACTTCCTTCTCCACAACATAAAAAGCCTCCCAAATGGTATACAAGCACAATGAAAGATTCCAAACTCACTTCCCCACCTGATCTTACTCTCAATCGTCCAAAGACACGAAGCATGACTCAACAAGAAAATACTGAAGCATCCACTTCAGTTGATGATCTTTGTGCAGATTTTCAAGAACTTTTTGTTGATAGAGAGTTAGCAAGGGAAGATGATATGGAAATAGATGAGGAGAGGGTTTACTTGTCATCATTTGATGAAAATGAACCTTCTACAGTTGATGAAGCACTTAGACTGCCTCAGTGGAAGGCAGCTATGGATGCAGAACATAACTCCCTCATGAAGAATAAAACATGGAAGCTGGTGGATTTGCCTAAAGGAAAGAGACCCATAGGCTGCAAATGGGTTTACAAAGTTAAATATAAGGCAGATGGCACCATAGATAAGCATAAGGCCCATCTTGTGGTGAAGGGCTATGCTCAAAAGGAAGGCCTTGACTATGAGGAAACCTTTGCTCCTACAACAAGGATGACCACCATTCGAGTTCTTTGTGCTATGGCAGCACAGTTCAGATGGAAATTACATCATATGGATGTAAAAAGCACCTTTCTAAATGGTGACTTAAAAGAAGAAGTGTACATGACTCAACCTCCTAGATTTGCTGAGGAAGGCCATGAGCAACAAGTTTGCAAGTTGGTCAAATCATTATACGGGCTAAAACAAGCCCCAAGAGCATGGTACATAAAAATGGATAGTCACCTACTGCAACATGGATTTAAGAGAAGTCCATCTGACGCAAATCTCTATATCAAGAACACAGGTTCTGAAATAGTGATTCTTGTGTTATATGTAGATGATCTGATCATCACTGGCAATTCAGAGAAATTGGTTAACGTCGTGAAAGATGACTTGAAAGAGTCATTTGATATGACAGATCTAGGACTTCTCCACTACTGTCTTGGCCTTGAGATAGAATAGAAGAAGAATCATCTTAGGGTGACTCAAAAAAAGTATGCCAAGACTTTAGTAGAAAAATATCGTATGACTGATTGTAAGCCCAAAGCAACACCGATGGAATCAGGGCTTCAGTTATCATGATATGATGACTCACCACAGGTAGATGGCACACTATATAGACAGATGATTGGAAGCCTCATCTATCTGACTAATACTAGACCAGATATTACTTATGTTGTAAACTATCTTTCACGGTTCATGCAAAAACCAAAGGTCTCTCATTGGAAAGCAGCTAAGAGGGTTCTTCACTACATTCAGGGTAGTGCAGATTATGGTCTAGAGTATAAGAAGAATAATTCATTCTTCTTATAGAGTTACACTGACTTTGATTACGCTGGATCCATAGATGACAGAAAATCAACATCAGGGTATGTATTTCATCTTGGATCTGGTCCTGTCTCATGGCATAGTAAAAAGCAACAGGTGGTTGCTTTATCTTCAATTGAGGCAGAATATCGTGCTGCACGTGGAGCTGTGTGTGAAGCGATATGGCTAAGTCGCATCTTGGCTACCATGGGCCTACCAAAGAAACTTCCTATTCACATGTTTTGCGACAACTCAGGTGTTTTGAACTTGGTCAAGAATCCAGTACATCATGAACGAACAAAGCATATTGACACAGATTGTCATTTTATTCGTGATGAAGTTCCTAAGCACAGAATCAAGCTCCAACACATTCCCACCGACGAACGGGATGGCTTTGTGAGTGAAATATATATAATGGATGGTATTATAGAGATACATAAAGTGTTGCATTCCGTGGATAGGAGAAAGGTTGAAGGGATGTTCTTGAAATCGGATATGCAAAAGGCATATGATAGGGTAAATTAGCATTTCCTAGACAAGGTCCTAAGCAAGTTTAGTTTAGTCACATGTATATCCTCTGCTTCATTCTTTGTACTCATAAATGGATAACCTGTAGGTTTTTTCCAATCTCAACAGGGACTCCGATAGGGTGACGTGAATTCTCCATATCTCTTCATCATTATTATAGAGGTTTTGGGCAAGGCTATTAGAGCAAGGAAAGGCAGTGGCAATATCAAAAGCTTGCATCCGACAACTTTTCCAGCCACCATACACCATCTATTTTTGGATGACACAATAATTTTGGGGTAAGCTTTATTGATGATAGGCAAAGCATATTCCAGAGGTCTTGAAAGATTATGAATGGGCATCCCAACATAAGATAAATTTCAATAAAAATAAGCTATTATTTCTAGACACCCCCTCCCCCCGCTTAGACAAAGGAGGATTACTAATTTATTTGGGTGCTAGATAAGCTCCTTCCCTTGCACCTATTTGGGTATTCCACTCTTCAAAGGAAGAATCAAGGAGGATCTTTGGAAAGCCCTCATGGATAGATTTAAAACAAGACCGACAAGTTGGAAAGGTGTTACACTTAGCCAGTGGGAAAGTACCAACTCATTAAAACCACTCTTCAAAGCATCCTGATTTATTGCTCTTTAGTATTTTAAATACCAAGCGCAGTGACTAAAAATATTGATAAAATATGCAATAACTTTTTGTGGACTGGAGTGGAAGAAAAGAAACGGTTGGCGCTAGTGGCTTGGAAGGAGGTATACCAGCCTAGGATTTGGAGGGTTAGGCCTTAGGAAAATAAAGCATTTCAATTCATATTTGCTTGGAAAGTTGGTTGGAGACTCAATAATGATGAAAAAACAACTTGGGTTGAGATGTGTAAGGCCAAATATCTAGAGGGGCAGCATAATTTCTAGAGGTTGAAATCCCTCTTGATGGGCTCATCCTTCTAGAACGGAGTTAAAGAATGCAGGAAAACATTTCAAGATCAGATAAAATGGAATGTTAAGTGAGGCTCTCAAGTTTTCATTTGGGATGATATTTGGCTAGAGCAGGTTCCACTAGCTCAAATCCTAATCTTCAAGGAGTTGGTAATTTGGGCATAAGGCAATTTGGGGGCTATGGTGGAACTTCTACATTTGCATAAGGGATGGTAAGAAAGAACGAAAACAAATTTCCCTAGAAAGATAAGAGCTAATGGAAGCAACAAACACACTCAATAGGAGATTACAAAGGACTTTCATAAGTGAGTTGAGTGGAAAGGATGATTTGTCTTGGCTAGGACATAAATTTTCCTGCTATAAAGAAATATATCAAGTCTTAAAAAGGAAAAATCATGACCCAAAGTTTCTTGATAAGAAAGTTTGGATAAAAGAATTAACACCAAAAATTGCCTTTGGCTAGCCTTCCTGAACAAGTTTCTAACCATTGAGAATTTGAGAAAAAGAGGTATGTCATTGCCTAGTTGCTACATTTTGTGTTTAAAAGGAGCTGAAGATGTGGATCACTTGCTACTACATTGCAACTACTCTAGGAGGGTGTTATGGGAAATGTTTCAACATCTACAAATCACATGGGCCATGCCTCAAACATTTCAACAATTGGTATATCAATGGAAGATTCCAAAAGGCCTAAAGAAACAGTGCTCCTGGTGGGATATGGAATTACTACACTTTGCCTGAGCCATATGGAAGGAACGTAATAGAAGGATTTTTAGGGAAGAAATGCTTGATGAGAATGTCCTAGCCAAGAGGATTAAAATCATGATTGATGAAAATGTAATCCTTAAATTGCAAAAGGAGAAGGATAATAATGAAGCAGAGGATGAGGAAGACTTGTAGGCTTGTAATGAAAATGAATTGCAATAATCATGATAGAAAAGGTGACGGAACCCCATCCCCGATATAATCACTAGACCCAAGAGGAAAAACTTGGAGTCATAATGTATGGAGTACAACTGGTAGGGAGAAAATTTATCCAAGGATTTAGAGTTGTCAATTGAAGCATTTTTCATTAAAGTTGCATGAGTTTCAAAAGGTGAAAGTGGAAAGGGTAGCAGAGGAAACGAAGTCAAAAAGAAAAATGGTTAGACTATCCAGGTCGCATATTGTGTTTGATCACTGGTCATTGAGAGTTGGAACAGGAACACTACAATATTGTTATTCTTTAGTCATATTTTGTAAATTGGCATTATAATTTTATATAAAAAGGTTTTGGGACCCGGTATAAAAAACCTTTTTTTACCATTATCAAAAAAAAAAGAGAAATTGTAGCCCAATCAACAATCTTATCTAAAGAAAAATATTTTTATGACCCCAAATAATTGATTAGCCTTCAATGAAGAAATAAAACAAATAATGTAAAGGGATTAAAAAGAAACAAGAAAACAAGAAACTAAGAAACATGAGTTAATAAGTATAAATAAAGAGGCATTAAAAGGGTGCAAAAGGTCTAAAGTTAGGAAGGAAAAAATGACATTGTTCTGACAAATGTATGGTACATTGAAGAATGTAAAGCAACAAGGAGAGCTTCGAAAATATTGGGCACAGAGAAGGAAAACAAAAAAAATGTATGTACAAATAGTGAAAGCAAAAAAGAATATGAGTGCAAGATGAGTAGAACTAATTTATTTAGTGAAGAATAATCCAAAGATATTTTGGAAGGAACTTTAGTAGAAAAAGGAAACAAAAAGAAAATAATACTATAACAATCCAATACCTAGAATATGCAAAATAGTTGTATGAACATGGATAAGAAGAAGAGGCCCCTCTCATAATCAACACAACAACAAATATATTCACCTCGAGATGTTAAGAAATATTTTAAGTTAGAAATAAGTAAGGCTTGTGACATGGATGAACTATAAGCATTTTATTAAAATGGGGAGTAAAGGACTTAGTCCCACACATCAAGAGGATATTCAACAACATAGTCTAGCATGGATTTACAAGGGATTTGACAAGTAGTCTAGCTATGTCTCTCTTTAAGAATGGAGACCTAAGTAATCCTTAAAACTGTTGAACCATTATGTTCAATCATCTATTTGCATTTCCCTATTTGAAAGTATGGTTGAGAGTAGAATCAACAAGCGGGGAGAAGAACAAGAAAAGAGGGAAAAAGGAAAAGCAAGTTTCAAACCAAAACACTCAATAATAGACCATGTCATCAATTTGAGACATCATTTAATAAATATGGAATGAAAAAGAAGTCTTAATTCTAGGTGGGATGTAGTATCTCTTCAGTCCAGATGGAGTCTCAAATTTAATACACTCTGGGCAAAGTATCTTGAACCTAAGCAAGCCTTTTTTGCTTGGAGTTTATTGTTTCAAGGGCTTCCTATTGGTCAGCGGCTTAGATATTTGGGTGTGAATGATATTTCCTACAGATCTTGTGGAGCAAAGGAGGATGTGCATCATCTGTTTTGGTCTTGTGTGAGAGCTCAAGAGGCTTGGCAATGGATTTTCTCTTTTTTCAGAGCATATATGACAGGTCCTGTTCTTGGGTGAATATTTTGTTAAGGGATCCACTTCAATTTTCTAAGAAGCTTGTTCCTATATGGCATATATTTAGAGTGGGGATTCTTTTTCATTTGTGTAAAACTCGCAATAGAGTGATTTTTAGCCAACAGGAGCCTTCTTCTACTTTTTCTCTTCCTGATAAGTATTATATTTTCTATGATTGTTGGCTGCAGATTTTAGTGCAAGCAGAAAAAGTGAATATAGAGCTTCATCACTTACGAGACCTTATTGATAATTGGGGTAATGCTCCTTGTGCAATGAACCCTATTCCTCCAACCCCTACACAGCAATGATGCACAGTCTATTAGTTGTTTTTTTAGGCAGTTCTCTGTTTGGTTTTCTTGTGAACTTTTGCCAGTTATTTTGGTAGCTCTGCTAGCTGTTTAGCACACGGTTAGTGTGTTGGTTGTGTGCTCGAGGTGTGCTAATTCCACCCTCCCTTTTTTTGTATGATTAAGCCATTTTAATATAATGATTTTTTCATCCAAAAAGAAGCCATCTTTTGTTTTGTGGACTTCAAGAAACCTTTTGAAAGAGTACCTAGGATCAAACTATGGAGTAAAATGGAGGACCTAGGCATACTATAATAGCATACAACAACGATTCATAGACTTTATGAGGAGGTTTGAGAAAATATCATAAGTCAAGCAGGCCTTTTATAATGCTTTAAAAATGGCAAAGGGGTTAAGCAAGAATACTCACTACCTACTACCTTATTTGGTTTATATATTAACAAAATAGAAGAAAGACTAAATTTGAGAGAAGGGGATGGTGTTCATTTGAGAGAATATGTATGAGGTTTCAATTATATGTATACAATCTCATTTTAATTACAAGGTTGGCACATGGGCTAAGATAGCACTTAAAGATGCTAAAGCACTTTTGCAAGGTGGTAGTCATGCAAGTAAATACCAACAAAACCAAGATTTTGATCTTCTCCAACAACAAGAAAAAGAAACAATTAAATTTTTACTTTAAAGGGATCTCCTAGAAAAAGTAACAAAGTACAAATATCTTAGGATAAAATTTAATAATCAACTCAGTTAGGAAACATATAGAAGGAAGAAAATAATGAGAGGATAAAGAGTACATTTTTCATTGCAAAATGGAGGCAAAGACATTGATTTATGGGACTAGAAAGCTATACAAATTTTATTTGGGCTATTAGTGGTATCAATATTGCTATATCGATGTGAAGTATGGGCTACCAACACATCAAACTTAAAATAAAGACAAATAGAGAGAGTATTTAGAAGCGTCTGATTATAAACAAGTTCAAAATAAAAAGCTTCAATTTCATATTAGATTATTCAAACATAAACACGTACCTTCTCTATAAAAGCAGTTGATATGATTTGTCTTCTAGAATATGTAAAAAGAATCGAACAAAAAGATGCAAATAAATAGCCTAAAGTTTTACTAGAAGATCTCAACAAGAGAAAGAATACATAAATGAACAATTAGAAAGTTAACCTAGATGAATGCCCAAATAATAAAAAAAAAAAGCATTTGTTAAGGAAAATTTTAGAATAGTTATGTGGCAAAAGAAGTTTAAAATAAAGAGCATTATCTTGTTTAATCCTATATATGATCACTATTAAAAGACCTATATAGGAGCAAACATCAGTTGGAGAGCAAATATGCCCATGGCCCAATTGAGGACTAGCTCACACCACATAGGCAAATGAAAGAGACCAAAAGAAAAAGGAGAGGATATATACATTTTACACACCATGGGCAGTTAAGACAAAGAAGCATTTTATTTTGGAATGCAAGGCATACAAGAATATCCAAACTAGTTATGTTGATACTCTAATAATGAGATCATTGTAAAATTTGTTCGAGGAGAAACTATAAAGAGTGGGAGAATTCAACAAAATCAGTAGTAAAAGATCAACATTATAGAAATAAAAATAATTAGGTCAAACCTTATGGTTAGAAACCATGGTTCTTTGTAATCCCATAGTTACTTTTGGTCTCATGGATATGAAAAAACCTTTTATTCTATTTTATTTTTATTTTTGTCTCGCATATAATTGAAGTATCATTTAATTTGTTTCATTTGCTTGTGACATATGAGAAGATAAACAAAATATACAATCTTGATTGAGTTTCACTATGTATGTATGATACAATTTGATGTTATTGTCTATGAAATTATAAGGGGCAATGAGTTAAAAAACAACTATCCCTAAGCTATTTTCCTTGAATAGCATTGTTTAAACTAATAATATTTGAAATTCAAAGTAGGAAAGCTAAAGGTTTCTTTACAATGATAAAAGAATATAATAGTCAAATTGAAATTCATTAGTAGCATTTTCCGTATTATAATGTTCAAACTATGTAGAGGCTTTGTTGGTCCTATTGGCATTATAGGTTAGTCTCACAATGACACTGAGAGGGGGGTGAATCAGTGTAGCTCTTTTAAAACTTAAATATTCAACTCTTAAAGCCGAAACAATGAAAACTTGAAACCAAATAAAGCAAGTATAATAAGAGAACATCACACAACACAAGATGTACCGAGGTTCACCGATTTGGTTACATCCCCAAAATGACTGTTTGGACTCCCATCCAAATCCAACCTTTGCAAAGCATCAACTTTACAATCAATTTACCAGCACCCACTGGAAGGAGCACCAACCCCTGATTTATCTGCACCAACAAAAAGGAGCACCAACCCCTGATTTATCTGCACCAACAAAAAGGAGCACCAACCCCTCTACCAAGCACCCACTTGATTTTGATATTGATAATAAAATGACATATATGAATCTTCTCTTCTCACATAAAAATTGACTGTTCTCTTAGCTTGTTTTGTCAATTGCTAAACATTTTTTGGGTATTGTGCAGAACTTTGTCTATGACCTCCTCTCAAAATTTCAGCCAAAATTGATATCGTATGAGAAAGTTATGCCCAAAATACTAAAGTGACGTTTTTCACCTTTTTCCCAAAAACACGAATTTTCACTCTTTATTTTTCTCCACACACTCTTCTCTCCACACAAAAAAAAACACCCTCTTCAATAAAACACTTATAACTTAAATGCACACACTTGCATTCCTTTTCACTTTTCACTTTCTCCAAAAATATTTATTTAATGAAAACTGCTTAAAATAATATAACTCCCTTTTTTTATATTGAGAAGGCATTTCGTCAAACACGTCACATGCAAAGAATTGACACCTTACTCGTTCTCATACTTCGAAGCCACGTGACAACTCAAACCAAAAACAAAATATGATCTATTTGATGCCTTGAAGGTGTAACAACATTGAAACTGAAACTCTGGCGACTCTTCAAGGTCGAAATGGCCAACTAAAGGATTTTGCCCAAGTGGCACAAATTGACATAAAAGAGACCTGTAATGTTTTTGCAAAAATCATAACTCTCACCTCGTAACTCGGTTTTCTCTGAAATTTGAAACGTAGAATCTTTGCAACACTGAATATGTCCAAACCAAAACTCACTACCTAACTCCTTACGGTTCGCCTGTACCACTTCCACAAAAACTGCTACTGACACACTTTTTCAAAAAAGAGCATTTTTGTGACAGTATTGCAACGCTTGTAAAATTTGTCTCATTTCTCCGTTTTCGTTGAAATTTGGAACACATGTTCTTGAAGATAACGACCACCTCCAGTTCAAATTTTGCTTCATAACTCCTTACGGTTTGTTCGTAGTGCTTCTGACAAAACCTGCACTTTTTCAGCCTATACAACCACTTGCCAAATCATTCGCCAAGATACCGGAAACACCACCGATCACTCCAAACACTGTGCTGACATATCCAATGTTGTTCTAGACTATTTCCTAACATGTTGGCATGTTCCAAACTGATCCATCCTGTCCAAATGTGCCCGTGGCGACTTTTGCAACTTTTTGACTATTTTGCTGCTTTGACAACTTTCTGACAATTTTTTCAACTTTTGCAAATTTGCACAAACAACTTGTAACAACTTCACCCAAACATCAAAAACATCCTCATAAGAATTTAACATCACTGTACATACTCTGAATAACCTCTAAACTCTTGTCCACTGCATCAACCGATCTATCTGATTGTGTTGACAACAATGACAATATTGTCGCTGCACCTTGCTCAACAATCTCCCCCTTTGGAATTGTTGGCAACACACATACAATTTCCTGTAACTCTTCTCCCCCTTTGACAACAATACCAAAGGGTTGCTGCAAAATCCCTCTGAGTCAATGAACAACATTCTCGAGGCAAAAATTATTACACTTAGCAAAAATCACAAACATGAGCAAAAAGATAAACAAATACACAAATGCTCCCCCTAAGAATGTGGTCCCGATAGCTAGTCAATTCTTTGGAAGCGTGACCACTCCCAATTTATTGTGAAGGTACTCAAAGACTTCCTTGGGCAACGGTTTTGTGAAGATATCCGCTACTTGCTCTGTTGTTGGAACAATATGTTTTGTGCAAGAATGCATAACCGGATTCTTTGAGATGTTAATGGCACTGATGTTATCACACTTAACTGAAATTGGCTCACTGAAGTTAATACCAAGATCTTTCGGGGTTTGTTTCATCCATAATACCCGCGTACAACACGTTGTCGTTGTAATATATTCTTCCTCTGCTTGTGGATAAGGAGACCGACTCTTGTTTCTTACTGTGCCACGCGACCAACCTGTCTCCAAGATAGAATGCACCTCCACTAGTACTCTTTCTGTCATCTACACATCCTTCCCAATTTGCATCTGAATACGCAATAAGGGTGAAGTCCTTACCTTTTGGATACCATAACCCTTACTCCATAGTACCCTTGAGGTACCGAAGAATCCTCTTCACTATTTGTCACATGAGTCTCCTTGGGACTAACTCTGAAATCGTGCTACCATGCATACCGCCTGCAAAATATCCCGGTCCGGTAGTCTGTCAAGTACGATAAGCTCCCAATCATAGATTTGTACATGGTTTGATCAACATGTGGAGATTTGTCATCCTTGCTCAACTTGCAACTTTGTCGTCATGGGAGTGCTAACTGGCTTACAATCCTCCATTGTGAACTTTTTTAGCATCTCTTTCACATATTTAATTTGAGAAATAAATATGCCCTTCTCATTTTTATTAACTTGCAACCCGAGGAAATACGAAAGTTCACCAATCATTGACATTTCAAATTCTTTCTGCATCTTATTTGCTAAATCTTTACACCACTCATCTTTGCTGCTGCCAAATATGATATCATCTACGTATACAACAAGAATAATAAGATGGCCATTTTCTGTTTTGACATACAAATTACTATCCACCATACCTTTCTTGAACCCTTGTTGAGTAAAATAGTTGTCTAGCCTTGCATACCATGCCCGGGGTGCCTGTTTTAAGCCATATAATGCTTTCTTCAACTTGCAAACCAAGTTGGAATCATCACCAAGTTGGAAACCATCTGGTTGCTCAAGATAAACCTCTTCTTCAAGTTTCCCATTCAAAAATGTTGATTTCACATCCATTTGATAAACTTTGAAATTCTTGTAAACTGCTAAAGCCATAAACATTCTAATTGCCTCTAGTCTAGCTACAGGTGCAAAGGTTTCCTCAAAGTCAATACCTTCAACTTGTGCATAGCCTTTACATACCAATCTTGCTTTATTCCTGACTACATGTCCGTCTTATTCAATTTGTTTCGAAAGACCCATTTAGTACCGATTATATTTTTATTTGCAGGTCTTGGTACTAACTCCCAAGTTTTGTTTTTCTCAAACTGATCTAATTCTTCATTTATTGCCTTCATCCAATTTTCATCTTTACTTGCGTCAACAACATTTTTGGGCTCAATGCTAGATAATAGAGAGTAGTTACTTACTACTCTTCTTCTTGTCTGAACACCAACTGTGGGGTCTCCAATTATTTGCTCTCTAGGATGATCTTTCTGCCAGCTGCCTATTTTGAATTTCTTATTTTCTTCCACTTCTGAATCATTGTCATTTGAGTCAATTTTTTGTTTATTTTATGTTTCCTTTTTCTCATCTCCTTCAATAACCTCTTCATAAATTGGGTAGTTCTCTTCATAGCTAATTACTCGTTCCCTACCTTCATCAACTTTAACATCGGCACTATCCACAATTTTTCTTAGCCTCTTGTTGTAGCATTTGTAAGCTTTGCTTTTTGACGAATAGCCAGGAAAAATACCTTCATCCGCTCTATCTTCAAACTTGCCAAGGTTTTCTTCAGTTCTTTTGATGTAACACTTGCTGCCAAAAACTTTAAAGTATCTTGTTGTTGCCTTTTTACCGAACCACAACTCATAAGGAGTTTTGTTTTCATGCGTCCTCAACATGCACCTATTTTGGATGTATACCGTAGTATGGACTGCCTCTTTCCAAAATATGTCTGCTACTTTGCTCTCAGTCAACATAGTCCATGCCATTTCCTGCACTGTCATGTTCTTTCTTTCTACCACACCATTCTGCTGAGGTATCCTGGCTTCTGAAAACTGTCTCCTAATACCATATTTTTCATAGTACTCAGTAAAATCCTCCGAAATGAACTCTTCTCCTCTATCCGATCTTAAACATTTAATCATTTTTCCTGTTTGATTCTCAACTTGGTTTTTGAAAACCTTGAACATCTCAAAAGCTTCTGATTTATGCTTCAAAAATAGTACCCATGTCATCTTGGAATAGTCATCTATACACAACATAAAATATTTATCACCATTTATGTTTTGCGTTCTCATGGGTCCACATAAATCAGTATGTATTAGTTCCAAAGGTTTTCTTGTGTAGTATTCTTTTGTTTTAAATGAGACTCTAGTTTGCTTCCCCTTTTGGCATGAAGCACAAATGTTATTTGATGGTTTTCCAATGGTGGGAATATCTCGCACTGCCTTTTTTGAGCTGATTTTTACTAGATTGTCAAAGCCGATATGACCAAGCCTCTTGTGCCACAACCAATTTTCTTCTTCCTGTCCAATCAAGCAAGTTCCTTCGAAGTCTCCGAGAGAGTGTACAGGTTGTCGGATGTCCTCGATCCAGTTGCTATCAACTTTCCACTATTTGCTTTTATGACTTCACAACCCTACTTCTTAAAAATCACTTCATGACCTCTATCACAAATCTGACTTACGCTCAACAAGTTATGCTTCGGACCAACCACAAACAAGACTTCTTTTGACTTGATTTTTTCGTCACTGATCTTAACTGAACCTTTGCCAACTATCTTAGCTCCATCATTATTTCCAAATTTTACTAAACCACCTTCATATTGCTGTAACTTCTCAAATTTTTGTTTGTCACCTGTCATATGACTGGAGCATCCACTATCAAGTATCCATGGTGCAAATTTATTCTATGCTTTAAATGTTGTTTGTACGATTAGGGATTCATTTTCTTCCTTAGATCGCTCTTTTTCTTTCCACTCTGGTTTGATTACAGTTTTGGGCCCTTGTTTTGACTTTTCTTTTTCAGTAGCTTGTGCATGTTTTTCGAGAAATTTTCTATTTTGTCTCATTCTATTTGGTTGAAATTTTCTTCCCTGAAATTGATTTGATGCAAATGTACTTCGACAATTTCTTGCAATGTGCCCAAAATTATGACAGTTATAACATTCTACTGCATAATCCATCAAAGGTGAAAAAACATTTCTACTAGTAAAATTCCTTAGTCCTATATTATACTTGCAATCTGAAATCTTATGTCCATAACCATTGCATTTAAAACAGTAACCAGAAAAGAGATGATTGAACCTGGGTGATGGTGTAGGAGCCATAAATCTTCTTCTTATTTGATGTGTGAGATTGGTGAATCCATCATTGTCAATTCTCCTTTCGTGCCTTGCATTATTGCTTTCTTTTACATGAGTCAATTTTTCTTGATCAACCTGTTTCTTATCTTAATTCTTTATGGATTCTTCATTTATGGCCTTTGATCCATTTGATGATTCTCCTTCGTCAAAGCCCAAACCAAATTTGATGTTTGTAGTCTTTTGGTTATTTATGATCTTATCCAGCTTCATAGAACTTTCTTCATGTTTGTGATAACAACTAATTTTACGATTCATCTCTTCTATCTGCATCCTTAAATCAACAGTCTCTTCTTCTAGCTTGTCTGCAATAATCTATTTTCATGGTTATTTGCACTTCGAAATCTTCAGATATTTTTTTGGATTCTTCTATCTGTACTTTCAAACCGGTTATGATTTCATTTGCATCCTCAAGCTTTCTTGAAATTTTCTTTTTTTTTTTTCTTTCTATCTTCAATTCATCCAGAGCTACAATTAGTTCATCTTCCAAATTTACTTCTGCATCAATTTCTTCATCACATTCCTGTTTTTTTTTGTTTTTTTTTCTTTGAGTGCCATGAAAAGAGCTTCACCTGTTTCATTTTCAGAATCCTCACCGGAGCTGCCTTCTGATAAACTGACATTCTTAGAGATGAAACTTTTCTTCTTGAAGTTACCTTTTCTGAAATTTGTTTTTTTCTTCCAGTCACTTCTTTCTTGGTGCGATCCTTCATCCCTTTTGTTCTTCTCATTAAGTGGACATTTAGCTGCAAAATGCCCAACACCTCCACAATTAAAACATTTAAACGGTAACTTTTCTCTGTATTTTCCTTTTCCCTTTTTTAGTTTTCAAACAAAGTTTGTTTCCATTTCATCTGATGTCTCTTCTTCCTCGGATTCTTGTTTTGCTTTCATATTTTTATGGGCTTTAAAAGCAGCTTCTCTGTCTATGGGTTTAGATTTTTCTATTCTCATCTCATATGCAGTCAAATAACCATGTATCTCATCTATATTAAAAGAATTTAGATCTTTAGCTTCTTCTATAGCTGAAACTTTAGAATCAAATCTTTGGGGAAGAGATCTTAATACCTTTTTCACGATGACAGAATCTTTGATTTCCTTGTCGAGTCCTCTAATCGCATTAATGACTTCATTAACTCTCAGCATATATGCCTCTATGTTCTCATCGTCATTCATCTTTAATACTTCGAACTGAGCTCGATGTGTTTGTAACTTGGCCTCCTTGATCTTAACGTCTCCTTCATGAATGCTCCTCAGTTTGTCCCATATTTCTTTTACCGTTTTACAACTCATAATCTTTACCAGTTCACTTGTCCACTAATCCGCACATGATAGCATTCTTTGCTTTTGAGTCATTCTCAAACAGTTTCTTACCGACAGCATCGGTTGAAGAAGTGGTGGGTATTGTGTATCCACTATCTACTGAATCCCAAATGTCGTATCCCAAAGCACAAAGATATGTCTGCATCCTGAGTCTCCAAAATGCATAATTAGTTCCGTCAAACAATGGTGCTTTGTTTGATGAGAAGCCTTCACCACCTGTCATTGTGTCACTTCCAAGATCACCCTAGCCGGTTAAGCTTATTCAAGAACCTCGCTCTGATACCAATTGTTAGTCTCACAATGACACTAAGAGGGGGGTGAATCAGTGTAGCTCTTTTAAAACTTAAATCTTCAACTCTTAAAGTCGAAACAATGAAAACTTGAAACCAAATAAAGCAAGTATAATAAGAGAACATCACACAACACAAGATGTACCGAGGTTCACCGATTTGGCTACATCCTCAAAATGATTGTTTGGACTCCCATCCAAATCCAAAATTTGCAAAGCACCAACTTTACAATCAATTTACCAAGACCCACTAGAAGGAGCACCAACCCCTGATTTATCTGCACCAACAGAAAGGAGCACTAACCCCTCTACCAAGCACCCACTTGATTTTGATATTGATAATAAAATGACATATATGAATCTTCTCTTCTCACATAAAAATTAACCGTTCTCTTAGCTTGTTCTGTCAATTGCTAAACACTTTTTGGGTATTGTGCAGAACTCTGTCTATGACCTCCTCTCAAAATTTCAGCCAAAATTGATATCGTATGAGAAAGTTATGCCCAAAATACTAAAGTGACGTTTTTCACCTTTTTTCCAAAAACACGAATTTTCACTCTTTATTTTTCTCCACACACTCTTCTCTCCGCACAAAAAAAAACACCCTCTTCAATAAAACACTTATAACTTAAATGCACACACTTGCATTCCTTTTCACTTTTCACTTTCTCCAAAAATATTTATTTAATGAAAACTGTTTAAAATAATATAACTCCCTTTTTTTATATTGAGAAGGCATTTCGTCAAACACGTCACATGCAAAGAATTGACACCTTACTCATTCTCATACTTCGGAGCCACGTGACAACTCAAACCAAAAACAAAATATGATCTATTTGATGCCTTGAAGGTGTAACAACACTGAAATCGAAACTCTGGCGACTCTTCAAGGTCGAAACGGCCAACTAAAGGATTTTGCCCAAGTGGCACAAATTGACATAAAAGAGACCTGTAACATTTTTGCAAAAATCATAACTCTCACCTCGTAACTCGGTTTTCTCTGAAATTTGAAACGTAGAATATTTGCAACACTGAATATGTCCAAACCAAACCTCACTACCTAACTCCTTACGGTTCGCCTGTACCACTTCCACAAAAACTGCTACTGACACACTTTTTCAAAAAAGAGCATACTTGAAAAATTTGCCTCGTTTCTCCGTTTTCGTTGAAATTTGGAACACATGTTCTTGAAGATAACGACCACCTCCAGTTCAAATTTTGCTGCATAACTCCTTACGGTTTGTTCGCAGTGCTTCTGAAAAAACCTGCACTTTTTCATCATGTACAACCACTTGCCAAATCATCCGCCAAGATACCGGAAACACCACCGATCACTCCAAACACTGTGCTGACATATCCAATGCTGTTTTGGACTATTTCCTGACATGTTGGCATGTTCCAAACTGATCCATCCTGTCCAACTGTGCCCGTGGCGACTTTTTGCAACTTTTTGACTATTTTGCTGCTTTGACAACTTTCTGACGATTTTTTCAACTTTTGCAAATTTGCACAAACAACCTGTAACTTCACCCAAACATCAAAAACATCCTCATAAGCATTTAACATCACTGTACATACTCTGAATAACCTTTGAACTCCTGTCCACTGCATCAACCGATCTATCTGACTGTGTTGACAACAATGACAATACTATCGCTGCATCTTGCTCAACATTATACACAAATAAGTGAATGGGAATGGTGACTTATGTCATCCATTATATGTAAGTGCAATTATGATGAAAAAAAAAAGGATGAATGCTCATCCAACAAGTGTATGAAAAAGAATTTCTTGTCATTTTCAAAAAGACTCAAGCTTTTGAGGCAATAATAGAGAATCTTGGACAATTCAACAATTTTGGGAGAAAAAAATTATAAAATAATAACCTTGATAAGATCATATTTGGAAAATATGAAGTGTAATACAATAGTTAAGTTCAAGAAAAGTCTTCAACAACTTATCCATAATGTCACTTAGAAAATCATTAATGAATAACTTCATTTTTTTTTATTAGTTATATGGGATTGAAATGGGCTCCAAACATCTTACATCGTCACCACATAATAGTATTATAATAGCTTGGCATTTATGCATGTATCGACTCTATAAAATTTAGTTTCCTCTTTAAAATTTGAGGACCTAACCAATTGAGCACATGCCAATTGATATTAACAATTAATTATATTACTCATATTTTTCATCCAAATTTTCAAACTAAAATAAAATTGACTAATCATCAACGAGCAACTTACACACAATATCACTTAACAAATTCCTTGAATAAGAATTGCATGTGGACCTACCTTTATGTTATAACGGTGCAAAGCAATAATAAATCTAGTGTCGTTGGAATATCATAGTTGCAGTGTCAAACTAGCATTGAAGTATTATCAAGATAGCAATATATTTTTTGGATTGCAGCTAAGCTATTGTTGAAAAAAAAATGGACCACTAGTGTTAGCACAATGCACAAAAATAGTACCACATACTAAAAATGTAGCGTTCATAAATATTCTTCTTTGATTTCATGATAAACTTAAATTTTATAAATTGTTTATGGATTAAATTCCATATACAAAAGAGCTTTCTTTTGTATAAGATTATTTTAGCAAAATATTATATATCATATAGATTACTTTCTTAGTTTCCTTTTGAAAGCAAAGCTATTCCTTTTTGTCTTTTCAAAAATTTGTAGGCGAAGTGACCTACCAAATTATTTTTAACTTAAAATGAAATATTTAGATTAATTGAAAAAAATACTTAAATTAATTTTATTGTATAGTCAACCTAACATATACTAAGATAGATAAATAGATAGATATTAACCTGAACGGAATTCCAATCATCAACATTAAATGAAAGAATTAATTGTAACTTAAATTAATTTTATTGTATAGTCAACCTAACATATACTAAGGTTAAATAAAACATCAACATTAAATAGAAGAATTAATTGTAACACAATTCTTAATGCATTAATAGTTTTATATAATTAAAAAAAACTATTAATAGTTTCGATGGCATCCATCAAAGTTTCACCATATAAATCTATCAAATTTTTGTATGGTATCCATCAATTGACAATTGATTAGTGCTATCTTCTACAAACACCTTTTGTTAAAAAAAATTCACATTCTTTTAAGGTCAATATCATTGTGCATATTCAACCACTTTATTCTCCGCAAGTCCAGAAATCATGGGAAGGTACTCATTGTGTTATTTTATTCACATAAAAGATATTACAAAACCGCTTTTGAAGTTACCCTTAACCTTCTATATTAACTCAAAACCTCTCCTATAAACATATGTATCATACACGGCTGTTGATGCACCTAAAAGAAACATCAATGCCTCCTCAATCACTTAGAAGTGTATAGCCACAATGGCTAATCCAACAAAACTTTGTCCGGTGTCTAAAATATTCACTCTTCAATGTTATCAAGAATCTCTACATTGGGATTAGAGGCATCCGCACATGGGCATGTAAAACCTACAAAATATTCTTAAAGGTCCCAACCAAACAAAGTGGGGAACAGGAAGTGAGACTTGTTCATTTCACATGTTATAAATTATATAAATTTCAACATAGTAAAACCTTGTGACATAATTGTATAAAATATAGTTTGCAATATATACTTCACATTGTGCAATTATGTATATAATTGTATTCTTTGCCTCAATATAATGGGATCACACATCTACTTAATGTTAAGTGATTGGCTTCTTTTGAATAGATACCACTCATACGTCTCAATTTTCTAATTAACAAGTCCTATTATTACCCCTCATAATAGGGTTCTACCCTCATAATAGGGTTCTAGAGCACTATAGGCAAGTTCAGCAAATTCTTTGTAGTTGGCATCACATTCAAATCTTTTGTTTTCATTTTAACAAAGATTTGAATCATGTGTTTATTATATTGGTGAAGCGGAGGTATGCATTCCATGTATTTTTAAAGTAAAACTGGGTGTGTGCTTTCCTAATTAGTGTGAAGACTACTTCCCGAATATTTAGTATATTGAGTGCAAATGAGGTATTTTGGAATCATTTAGCACCTAAAACAAAAGCTGATGTATTAAATAGTTAAAAAAAAAACAATCACCAAAGCATTCCTACACCTTAGTTATTCAATTTAACAAAACGTGTCAATATCCCTTTTTTCCCTTCAATTTCATAAGATGTAGCAGTGGCATTAACATAGCTTGATTTATCAAGAGGAAAATTAAAAACTACAAAATCTTTGAGGTGAAGGGTTGGAGTGTCCCTCATGGTCACATGTCTCCATGTGCATTAGTAACTTCTCAAAAATACTTTAATATAAAAATAAATTAAAAACTCTAAAAAAATTTCAAACCCTAATGCTCGGATATCTTATTTGCTGTCTGGTTACTAGTGAGGACTACTATTAGAATTCATATAAAAAAATAGATTACATGGCTACTTAGAATCAGGTCTATTAAAGGTCATGCATGAGGAACATTCAGAAACACCCAAGGCGCTTAATCAGGTCTATTAAAGGTCATGCATGAGGAACACTCAGAGATCTGGGGCGCTTAATGACCAAATCATAAAGAACAATAAAAAACAAATGGCATGTTGGATAACCTGGATAAGCATCTATGAGCCAGCGCAACGCTTCTGAAAGAAAATTCAAATCTACTACGGAATGAATGTTCATGGGATTCAAAAGAATATTAAAGCAAATTACATCTAGATTATAGAACAAAAAGCTATGCCCCTTGATATATATATAATATATTACTTGTGGAAATCTTTAAGAATAGCTACAAAATTAATATACATACGTAAATAGGAAGCTCCAAAAGTTAATATTTTTGCTTTGACGCCGTTGGTGACTGAGTTGATAGTTCTGTCACATGACTCCCTAGTTCTTCTCCAAGCAACTCCGTTCTTATTCTCATAAGCAATCTCCCAAGGAGGTTCAATCCTTCTCCTTCTCGGCCACCTCCCCAAAAGAGATCATGTGGGGATGCTTCCACTAGAACAGATCCAGCAGTTGAAATTAACAGGGAAGACAAGTAGGGATACATAGAGAACTTGCATTTCAAAGCCCTATACATAACATCAGTCTTAAGAGATTCCCAATTATCACGTACCTGCATTAGCAAGTAATTGAGAGTCACGTGAAAAAACTGGCAGATGGCTCAATACATTATAACTATACATTGATATCTCATACAAAGCAAGTATCGTTCTATTTTGGACCAAAGTCCCACCACAAAAAAGTTCTTTAAGTCCTATTGTATAAGATGTGGGAGACTTTGATTTCAGAAAACTGTCGACTTCTAAACTGAAAAGAAATTTTTTTTTATGGATAAAACAAACTTAAATGGCACTGATAAAATGTTTTTTAAATGGGAATATCAGCTCAAACCTGATGTCCACAAAAGAACGTTTTACCTAACCTGCACATGCAGAAGGATGGACATTCCCACGGAAACAAATTATTTATTAACTTTGCAATGCATAATGACAATACTCAAAAATAAAATAGTCCAGTAAGTTGGTGAATATTATTCCCATCCTCTTTTAATCATATACAATAATGGTTGTCCGTAAAACTTGGTCTTAACTCGGAATCAAACCAATGAAGCATCCTAATTTGCTTTTGTTTTAACAAAGCATGGCAGATACACTAATGTCAGACAACAGAAAAGATTACATGCATAGTTTACGACAATGAAAAGGCAGCATCCAGATACTTAAAACAGAAATTTAGTGAAAATATGACCACCAAAACAACAAATCCACCAGAATGAATAAAACGAGATCTGCAAATCATGTCATGGCATTGATTAAAGGGATTCTCGCATACTAACATGTGCAAAACTAGATTTACCTCCTTGGATGTGTTCCTAACACAGGACTTTTTGTTTTCTATTTTTTTTGTTTGAATTTACAGTTGAATGTTTTGCAATAATACCTTAGCGAATGACTTCAGAATGATGGTTAAGGAATTGTTGTTACTCACAGTTTGCGTCCTTAAGGTTATAAGGAGTGATTTGTCTGGGCATCTTAAGAAGGACTTACGAAGATGGCATGATGCCTTTATTTTATTTAAAGAAGCAATTAGTTGAGTCCTTACCTTTAAGATCTTTAGTAAGTACAATATGCAATGTATGCTGAACAGGAAATCCACTTCCCTTGAAATTGAAAATTAGAAAGAGTTGAAGAAAACGTGTTAGAAACATATTAAGTTTTAGAAACTATCGATATGTCGATTTTCCAGAAACCCAAAATACAATACATTGCAAATGTGTAACAGAAGTTTGTGTACGCCCTTTTTTTTCGCTACAAATTTCTATAAGGGATTGCAACAGGCCCTGTCTATAGTACATCATAATCGCATATAATATACAATAAATGTTGAACAGCAAATCCACATTATCTACCCTTGAAATTGCAGATTAGCCCGAGTTGAATAAAATGGGTTAGATACTATGGACACATCAATTTGTTAGATACCATGGACACATCAATTTTTTAGAAACCCAAAATACAATACATTGCAAATTTGTACAAAGTTTGTGGGTACACTCATTTTTCATTTTTATTTTTTTTAATTGATTATATGGGATTGAAATAGGTCCACCCATGTGTTCATGATTGCATCACAGCGGTATTTCAACAAACCACATAGTGGTATATATATCATCTGCCAAGGACTGAAACTTGGTCTCCATATTGGGAGTTCATGCTTTAAATCAATTGAGTTCATGCCATTTGATGTGTGCAATCTTTAAAGTTTTACTTTGTTTTCCAAGTTTTTATTCTATATAGCTTAATCATATGCTTGGAAGTCAAATTTTGCAATGGCTTGAATTGTACTTTGGTTTTCCTGTTCTATTGCTTTTAAAAACAAAGTAGCCGAAGTGTCCTGTACCTTGGACACAAATCTTATTGGAAACAAAACTAAGAGTACAACCTAACTTTTCATACAACGTATCTGCTATTTTAGACACAATTAAAATAATAAAATAAAAATAAAAAAGGGAAGGACACAATCAACAGGGAGGGATAAGGGCTATTAATTTATCTGATTATTCCTGCCCTGATTTATAGGGCTTCCTATGTTGGGATTCATGTATTCACCTACCTGATTTCCTGTCCAAATGATTCATAGCCAACAAATAAGCTAGGGCATAGGGCTTAATTAGCCTTTATTTACAAAATAAAATAAAACTCTAGATCCAGAAGCATAGAATAAGGTTTAGAAGCATTGTTAGGGTTAGCATCCCATCCTCTATTGAAAAGCTTATTTTGATGAACACCAAATGCATCCCTGAACTTTTGAAACTTGATCTTTCTAAGTGGCTTGTAAGGATATTTGCTATCTAGTCTTCTATTGGACAATAGTTGCACTTGATGGGTCCTTTAGAAACCATAACCGAATGGCACTGTGAATAAAATATTTTCAAAATCTAAATGTGACGATCGCTGAGACCATCACCAATGGCACTCTGATTGTCAATCTAAAGTGCAGTTGCTTCATTCAGTGTTGTACAGACATCCAGAGGATTCTCCACCACCATAAATCTCTTGTGAAGCATCGCAAGCTTATATGTACTCTATTTCCCTTGAAGAGTTTGGCACTATATCCTGCTTTTTGCAACACCAAGAATTGTTGTTGACTCCACATGCATCATATAGCCTGTTGTTGACATTTGGTCATCAAGACCGCCTCCATAGCAAGTATTTAACCAACTGGTTCAAGATAAATAAATAATTTTTATTTTCAAGTCCAAAATTTTAGTGCCCGATATATACTTGAAAACTCACTTCATTGCATCCTATTTACCATTTCTAAGTTCCTGTATGAATCAAGGGATATGCCCAGAGCAAAGGAAGATTTGACCTAGTAGTTGTTAAATATATCAAGCTGCCACCTAGTTATAATATTTAAATATTAGTGAAATAAAGTAGTCATCACCCTATAGCCTAGAATGTTTGAGACCTTGTTCCGTTGGTTTAAGTGAAGGCTTATGTTTGTTCACACTAAATGTCTTCAATAACTCAGATACATAGTCTACAAATAAAAATCTTGCATTCTTGTTGCCATACCTCAATGCCAAGATAGTGGCAAAGAAGGCCTGGGTTTGTCATCTCAAGCCCTTCTTTTACCTCCTTTTTCACGTGTTGATGCTTATCATCATTACTTGTGATAATAAGATCATGAACATATATGATGAGTACTACATTGCAACTGCCCTACAACTAAACATACAAAATATCATCAAAATTTGTTACAAGAAGCACCCACCTTTTGAGATAGTCATCCATTTTTATATGCCAAACCCTTAGAGCCTAGTTCATCCTCTAGAGATCCTTAATCATCTGATATACCTGTGTTCCTGTCCTCTAGTCTCCATTCAGGAAAGCACTCTCGACATCCATCTGATGCAATGCAAGGCTATAAACATGTGAATAACATTCCACTTTGAAGTTGGTGCAAAAGTTCCTTTGTAATTTATTTCTTACAGTTGTGCATAGAACTCCCACTATTTGTGCTCTAGGGTTATGAAATCAACCATCCACCTTATATTTAACTTGATAAGCCCATTGACATCCAATGTTTTTTAACTGATTGTGAACAGCAACCAAATTCCAAGTTCCATTTTTCATCACTACCTCATACTTAGTGAGAGTTGAATTCCTCCATTCTGTAGAAATTGAATACAACATATTGCAACATTATTCCATTTCCACTTAAATGAACAAATATACAATGCAAATAATTTACAATTACAATGCATACACTGTGCATAACATATATCAGACCGCCTGGCACAGCAGTTCAGACTGCCTGGAACAAAACCCAGACGGACTGCAGCAGCATTCAAGCAACTTAGTCTGCAAATAGTAAAGTCTATCCTGTTCCAGACTGGTAGTTACACGCTTATCTCTCCACACTGTACAACTCCATGTATGGCAATCACATGTACTGCACTCACATGTACGGCAGTTCATACGTACATCAACCCATGGTGGTGACTCGTGTCAACACTCTTCGTATGGCACTTCTGGATTGCAACTTCAACCCTGCATACAAAACTTGGAAAGAACAACAGATCTACCTAAACTATTGCAGCAATACGCCATATTAACACATACAGGAAACATACAATAGCAATAGATGAAGGATAAATATGAGTAGATCTTGCATTAGCAGTAGCCTGTACAATGGAACACATACAGCATTCTCCTTACATACAATAACCAATGTACCCAGGCAACTTAGTCTGCAAATAGTAAAGTCTATCCTGTTCCAGAATGGTATCCTTCAGTTACACGCTTATCTCTCCACACTGTACAACTCCATGTATGGCAATCACATGTACTGCACTCACATGTACGGCAGTTCATACGTACACCAACCCATGTTTGCGACTCGCGTCAACACTCTTCGTACAGCACTTCTGGATTGCGACTTCAACCCTGCATACAAAACTTGGAAAGAACAACATATCTACCTAAACTATTGCAGCAATAAGCCATATCAACACATACAAGAAACATACAATAGCAATAGATGAAGGATAAATATGAGTAGATCTTGCATTAGCAGTAGCCTGTACAATGGAACACATACAACATTCTCCTTACATACAATAACCGTTGTACCCAGTCAACCCTTCCTTTCATGCCAAACACTATTCGATGCCAACAACAACAACACTTAGACCCACAAGACTTGCCCACAACTCCCACAACCAACAATAACATGAATGAAATAGGGAAGGGTCTTATTTATACAACTAAGAGGTAGTTGCATCCTCCAACTACCCGACACCTCATCATTTTATTAAATTACATTTGACATGCATGTGACTTACATTTACATTTTATTTCCAACTACAAGACAAACTAACAACTTATGACTCGTCCATACATGACTAATACTTCACTTAACATTACATATTATCACATGAAATATTACATCACCACTTTATAACTTTATTAATTATACGTATGCACATTTCATCAAACACTTTGCGTACAAACTACAAAATAACACAAAATGACAAACTTATTCACTAATTACGCAGACATGTCAATTCGCATCCCTACACATTCTTCTTGATCTGCTGACTCCTTAAACATAGAGGACTCTAGGTTATCCCTAGCCATCAAGGCAAGATAAACTTCTCCTTATATTGGCCCATGAAGACTCCTAGTGCTTGATTTGTTAAGCTCATCAGGCCTAACATCTTTCTATGTTTTGGTGTAGACTTTTCGGTATTTTCTTCAGCCACACCTACAAATGAGAAGATTCTCCAAATTCAGACTATCTTCTCAACCAAAAAATCAACTCTTCTACTAAGATTTTAGACACAAATTGCAATCTCTCTCTCTCATATTTTATTTTTATTTAATAATTAATTTGGGGGGTTGGGGAAGTGGGGGGAGAGTTCGTAATACAAACTTTGACCACCTTTAGATGCCTTATTCCACCGAAATTAAATCTCAATGTCTTATTGCATTATTTTGATGTACATCCCCTACAATATTTTGACTTTACAAGCCCCATTTACATCAAAAATCTATATGTCCAAAACAAAAAGTAAAAAATTCAAAAACACCTTTTACATTTTTAATACCTAGAAAGAAAACAAATTCAAATCACCATTAGAACCACTTACACAACCAAACAAACATTGTAAAATACTTTTCACACATTCAACCAGATCAAACACTTCTAAAAACTCAACAAAAATAATGACTTAATGGAACCCAACCCAGCCACCCAGATTATTTTATTTTGAAGCCCAAAAAAAAAAACCTAAATTATTGACATTACATCCACCTCCGAATAAACAAATTTGAAGTAACCCCTCTTGAAACTCTAATAGCAATAAACGGTTAAGAAGCTCCTTTGACCCACAAAATATATGTCCCTTCTAATGATCAAAAAGCACTTTAATTTTTGCATAATTCAAATATTATGAACATTTTCTTAAGCATGCAAATGAACTCAAAAGTCAATTTTTCATCAAAGCATCCTCCTCGTTTTTTCCTCCACTCCAACTTTTGATTGCTTGTAAACAAATGATTTAACAAATAAATGAATATCACATCTTCATGAATGCACCAATGTATGAGTACATGTGCACATGGATGCATGCGCCACGTGTTGGTGATAAATGTATATAGAGCTTGTCATATTATATAATTGTTCTCATGTAGTGTTG
The DNA here is from genome assembly GCA_028583015.1 of Wollemia nobilis. Lineage (NCBI taxonomy): Eukaryota > Viridiplantae > Streptophyta > Pinopsida > Araucariales > Araucariaceae > Wollemia > Wollemia nobilis. Next base: position 5,284,151 of record JAQPPZ010000367.1, read on the forward strand.
TGTGTGCATGTGATGATAAGTCAAGGCAAGTCTATGCGTGTGTTGTATGCTTGACTAGACCATGATGTATTGTAAATAATTGGGTTGTGAAGGATACATAATGTATGCATCTGCAATGTATCCACATGTATCTAAAAATTGTTCCCATTGTGTACCTTTGTTTATTTATATATAATGGAGTTATGTTGTAGTGTGTGATAGAAAATGCAATGCGAACAATGCAAAACTATTAGCCAGAATAATTAATCAAATATATTATGAGCAATGGTTTAAATAACATAGGCCTTAGGCTAGAAATAGCCTATGGCAACTGTTTCCCCCTTAGGTAGTAAACAACGTGATTTAGGAAGTCCCCCCCCCAAAGTCAGCTAACAACTTAGATATTGATGCTAACTACTAACAAGTTATTATTCACGTTACAATGTGAATAATCAACTTAACTATATATCATTAACCATAGGTAAATAGTTAATGATATTTACAATGGTAAATCATAGTAAATAATGGAATAACCTAGTGGTAAAAGAAATCTACCCTAATGTAGGAAATATGGTTAATATCCCAAATAATGGAATATTACTCTAACAAGTGTGGCACTCTATTTCTAGACGTCAGTGTTGTTCCTTGTCTGAAGTTGGATTGAACTCATGACATGGTGTATACTATAGAACTTGGACAATCAAAGTATGCAATCCAATTGATTTTTCATTTGCTTGGCAAAGAGTTCCCGTCGATGAAGGTGGGCTGACCTTAAGGTAAGCTATGTCTCAGAATGCCCTTAGGTTCCTACCCTTATCCATGCTCTTAGCCTTAGAACACCATAGAGTTTACATATAGTAGCCCTGACTATAGGTTCACATAAGTCATACATGTCTTGAAAAGCACCCTATTAGTTGGCTAGGTGCTGGAAAAATCCTAAGATGGTTAAAATCTAGTTTCTCCATTATGGATCCTATGATCTTCAAACCATGATCAAACATCTTGAAAGTATACATTTATCATATAAAATGAAGTAAACAGATTTAATTTAATTTTACTTTAAGGTAAGTTAAGCCTTTGAATGCCTTTAGCTTCCTACCTTTATCCCTGCTCTTAGCCTTAGAACACCATAGAGTTTACATATAGTAGCCTTAACTATAGGTTCACACTAGCCATGCATGTCTTGAAAAGCACCCTAACTATTGGCTAAGTGATAGAAAAATCCTAAGAGGGTCAAAATCTAGTTTCTCCGTTATAGATCCTATGATCTTCAAATTATACTCAAACATCCTAAAAGTAAACATTTATAATAGAAACTAAAGTGAATATTTACTTTAATTTTATTACAAATATATCTAATGTAAATTCCACAAACACCCATAACAACTTCGTACTTTTGATGGTCCCATTCTCCAACATGATTTTGGAATTTCTATTGTAAGCATATTTTTAACTATAATTAGCCTATTCCGACATAAATCAACTCACAGGTCTAGATAAAGTGGTCAGATAATAAATAGAAATCCTCTACTTATATCGTCAATAGGTCCCTCACTGTCATTGTCTGCGGCTTTGCTCAAGTCATCACCTGGTCTATTTGCATCTTCATCTACAATGTTGCCAACTTCGGTGAACCCTTTGTCGTTGTTGCCTACTCCACTATCGTCCTTATCCTCCCATACTGTTGTCATCCTATTGTCGTCCAGGCCTCAATCATTCAAGTCTTCGACATTGCCCAAGACATTGTTGCCTAAGTCCTCATGTTTTTGCAGTCAACTCTCTTCATCATAGCATGAGTCCCCTCTAAAGGCCTTGCCTACTACCCCAACGACACCAAGAATTTCCACCCTTGCAAATTCTAGTTCCTTTTAGAAAAGAAGTACATTATCATCACCTGTCAAACAATGAGCATCATCGTCATCGTCGAGTGTTAATAGTTTAAAGTTTAAGCAGTAATTTGAGTGTTGCATATGAGTTGAGCGAAGGCCACCAAAACATTGTCTGCAAGCAAAATGTCTTAAAATGTCAAGGTTTCAATGGTTCAAGTGTGAAGGCCATTGCCCCTCGACCCTACAAGGGGGATCCCACCTCCTTGACCCTTTGACACAAGCAATGATGGGTGTTGTCTGTCATAATTGTGATGCGCCCAATCGCACAAAGTGGATCAAACAATCGAAGAACGATGTTTTGTTATATCCAATTGCAAAAGATGTATGGAACAGAAGGAATTGGATGAAGTGCAATAAAAGTTTCATATACCGTGTTTAGTGCTTCTATCCCCAATGTTCAGTTGATGTGTCACTGAGGACTCTGACAAGTCTGGAGGAGGGGATAGATATATGCAGACTAATTGACTCATGAGTGCACGTCGTACAAGTGTATGCATGCATAAATGCATGTGCACGTTTAGTGTGTGTAAATAAGAGTTGTCGAAGGTGTGTTGTCATGTAGTACTTGGCAATATATGTTTATAATAATGTAATTGAAGGTAATGGGATTATTTTAATTTTTAATGTATATGCATAGTTTGATGGTAATTGCATAGTTGCCAACCCTCAGTCGGTCCCATAATACCTATATGTATGCATCTATATTGGTCGAGGTAGAAGGCTACTAGGATGAAAATGTTCGTCAAATCATGTTGGTAAAAGTTGGTCAAGGCAAGTTAGTTCATGTTGTACACTTGGCAAGACCATGATGTATTGCGGATAACTAAGTTATATCTGCAAATGCTTCTCATTGTGTACTTTATTTGATCATATATAATGGAAATGGATTGTAGTGTTGCATTCCCTTCCTACAATGTTATGTTCTGTTTGCCATGTGTGTGCTTCAGATAGAACACAATAGGGATCTGCCTCGGCTTTGCATGTTCCCAAGCATTCAAGTGAACTAATTTGGCACTAGCACTTCAACATCATTTTTCATTTGTTCATAAGAAACCTATTTAGAGAATGCAATTGAGTTGATTTCAGATCATACGACCTTCCCTAATTCATAGGGCTGCCTACCTTGGGATTTTAGGACTAATGTTAGGCCTAGCTTTGAATCAAATGAATGATTTTTCAGCCTGTTTCATTCTCTATTAAGCATCATGCTTTATAAATGTTAGAAATGGTAAATTCATTTGAAGATATTAAAGTCTTGGCTATCACCATAAACTAGCCAGCTCTTCACCCACTAGAAGCAGACATACTACAGTATTTGGAGATGAAAGAGAACTGTTAGTATTTTCCTTCAAAATACAAAATTATTTATTGTAAGGGCCTGGATATGGTTGTGCCTATCCAGATACAGCATTGGCATATTTGATCCATATATGGATACAACACAAAATATTTAGGGTATCAGATATCTGTCCAAGAAGTATCAGAGTATCCCCAATACGTATAAGATACATGGATATAGGCACGATTAGAGTACCCTGGAGTATTCAATAACTTATGGAGTGCTTTAGGTTATTTGCTTTTTCTCATGGAAAGCACATTAGTATATCTGGCCATATCTGAATACATGAAAAAAAAGGCATATAGGATATGTACCTGCCCTATCAGTATGAGATAGAGATATGGTAGGGGTGCCTGAAAGTGTCAAGTCACATAGATTGAGTTTTAAAAATAAAGTATTTTTTAATGTCCACAAGGCTATAACCTATATGGGACAATCCTCATGGAGGCTGTGTTTTTCCACCCATGCACCACTTAGCTCAGATAACCATAACCAGAGTATGATGTATAACCCTACCCCCTTGCGGATTCAAACCTTGGACCTCCAATTTGGAGTTCCAAAGCCTTTACCATTAGGCACACCCAAGTTGTTTAATGTCTAAAATATTTGTATATTTGCTGCAGGATATTTATCTATTTTTTGTAAAAATGCCATTGGACAAACATTTGCCCATATTTTGACCCTCAAAAGACTTACCAAATCAGGTCGTTGCCTCTCCAAGGTCCTCCCTGCTCTTGCAGCTTCCTCTGGGCTTTCTCCAGATTTTATTCTTTCAATACAGTCCTGTGCTGTAGAATCATGTACACCTTCAAACTTCTGTGCCTGCAAAACAATTAATGGACTCAGCTTCACTTTGAAAGTAGTTTCTGATAAGACAGAAGCATGTATATAGCTATGTACGATCAATTTTCAAAAAGTGGGTATACCTATACGTGAATTGCAGTAAACTTTTGAAAGAATCAATCTCAGACCTGATAGTAATGCTCAACACTTTTCCAAGTAACATAGTTTCCACTTGAATCAAGCATTCTAATAGGGTGTGGAGAAAAATTAGAGAATGCTCCATATGCATCCCAAGCCTTGTAAAATGAAATAACATTTGGAGTTGGCCCATCTGATGCTGAACGTATCATATTGGCAGAAGTCGCTTCCATTGCAGGAATTGTTGGCATCAAATCAGGAATAGGTTGTAGGTACCCACTTATTAGCATATCAGGCCCAATCTATAAAACAAGACATCAACTGGCAAAAGTTTGACATGATTGTACAGTGGAAGAGAAAGCTAGAAATAAAACTTAACCACAAAACCAATATGCATAAAGATGCAAATTCATGAAATTGAGACGAAGGAAACATTATATGTTAATCTTTTAAATTTTAACCTAAGGTATTAATCCATTAACCTGCTCAAATGAGACATCTGCCAAATTCAGTGCTTGTGTCATTTCCACCATTCCAAGTTCACCAACTGGAGTTGGAGCGGTTACACCTCCGATAATCTTTGGGGCAACAAATGCAATAACCTAGACGGAAACATATGGAACATTTGCACTCAGGTAACAACCTTTAAAATATTCAAACAACAAAATAAGCATCTATTTATTAAATACTCATGAGAAACAATAGAAATCCAGAACCAATATTGCCATTGTTTCAAGTGAATTATGAATGGAACCAGTATACCATATTGCTTAATTATACCATATGTCACAGTATGAATAGAACTAGCATCATTAATCTCTTCCAAAATCCCAAAATATGGAACTCATCACTTGATTATACCATATTTACACCAAATTCAGTACACTTCTCATTGAACATGTCATATTCTATTAAACAAAAATACTTGAGAGTCTCTTATAAATCACATACAATAGTATCGATAGGAAATGTTGCATATTTTCACATGACATAAAAACAAAGCATGATATTCAATGTGACAAGTACAACTGTCTTATGCACTACTGAATTAGTACTTCACCACATAATTATACAAATTAGATGTTTCTACTATGCCTGGCCCAAAGGGTGATGACCTAAGTTAGTTTACCTGTGTGGGATACTTCCTAATGTAGTGTTGTGGTCCCTAGTGATGATTTGTGGATAAGAATGTCATATCAATGATCTGCATCCATCTACATCTAGAATGGCAATTTACAAAAGGCCCTTAACATCTACCATTGTCAAAAATCAATTGGAAGGAAGAGGTAATCAACCTAGGGGGCCTAAATGTTCTTTATAATGCCTCCTAGTCGAAAGTGACAACTTCCTAAATGAAGAGAGTCAAACATCTGTTGTCAAGGTAGCAAAGGAAGGCAGAGAGCATGTCACTTAAGTCTCAACATAAATATTTGTACCTTGTCTCCAATGTCAGAGTAGATGAGACACCAAAGGGTAAGTTCCTCATTTTGCACCTCATGGAGAGCGCAAACACTACAAATCCTATTATCAAAAGGATGTGATGATCAGGTTTGACATGAAGCTAGTTGGAGCGGATAGTTCAGGCTAAGTTTATCAATTATCAAAAAATCAGTTCTACTAGTGACAGCCCCAATTCCTCTTTGACTCTCTTTGGCTATCCCTCGGTCATCCCACTAGTATTGTGGTGGATCATAATTCCCATATGGTCTGTCATTTCTGATGATTCCGTCGGAAACCCTTAGTTGTCTCCCTAAGTTTTTCCATTGCTTGTCATCCAAAAACTAATGATTAAACTGAATTCATCAATCATACCTTAGTCCAAAGTCTCTAAATCTATCATTACTTATCCCACCACATGGGATCTGAGCCTTATCCACATTCAACATGCCTATAACCAAGTACTCCACTCCTCCATTGAACATTCCTCATTCGAGGTCTGTCTTGAATTTCAGCCCTTGGATTTTTGCGAAATGCCTTTACCCTTGCATTTTCCTGCTATGGCACATCTTCAAAAAAAACAGAAAATAAATCACAATCCTTTGTCCAACATCTAAAGTCTCTTCAATCCAAAGCTGTCCAAATAATTTAAAAGACTTGAAAAGCAAAAGCAGCTCACAGATCACCGTTGTGAACCTCATCATTTACAAGTTGAAAACCGCGTTTGGCTGTCTTTGGAAAAGCATTGATTCAGGGACAAAGAACGTAGTAAGGTCAAATCCCTCCAGTTGGGCCTAATCATTCAGCGGGCATCAGAAAATGCTTTTTGTCTTGATCTTTCCAAAACACTTGGGATTCAATGACATTGAAAATGTTGATTTGCTCAAACCTTCCTTTGAGTCAACAGCAGAATCAGAGATTTTGACCAGCCATCCAGACGTTGTTCCTGATTTTCAGGTTTCGCTTCAAGCTGACCAAGTTTGCAACATGAAAACTCATAAAATTTGTCAGTGTTCTACCACTTCCTACCTTGTTGCCAAACGAGGTCAGTTTTTGCATCAGGCTAAATGAATTTCTTCTCATTAAATGCGACAGCAGTTTCCTTCTCATTTGACAGCAATGGAGTCCAACACTTCCATTGTTGGAAGGCATGATGAGGACCTTTAGATTACGTATTCTTTGTTTTAATTCAAGTAATTTCTTCACTATTAGAATAAATAGGGTTCATATTTGGTTTGATTGCACTCAATATTTCACTGATTGCAGCATCTGTTTGTTCTGCTTGATTAAGCATATGCATGCCTATGTAAAGCTACAATGTAGCACAGCAGTGGTATTCCACAATTAGAGGAACAGAGAATAATGGATGACAGGAAAAATCAGCTACATACAGCATCTCACAGCGTACAGAATTTACATTTAGATCTGGAAGTGAAACAATAACAAATATCTGGATATAATCCTCAGACAGCCCTGCAAAGTTATCTAGAACAGCATCACATATCTGGAACATGCCCAGACAGCCATGCACAACTATCTACAGGAGCAATAATTAGTGGAAATAGGCTCAAACGGACAGGCACAATCATATATAACAGCAATGCATTAGTTCTCAGGAACATGCACAACACAACCATAGGTCTGAACACAATGTCTGAATGGATGTATTCTGATTATCTTCAGGTCTGCACATACATGTATCTCTTTGAATGCATACAGATGTTATTTGAATTTGTGAGGGGGTCTATTTATACAAGTCCCTATGAAGGGGAAGGTAGTTGCATCCTCAACTTCCTCCAACTAACTACCTCGACACATCATTACATGACTTCTTGATTACATGTACATTCAATTACCCGACATTTGAATTACATGTACATCCTAATTACACATATGACATTTCATCAAGCACTGTGCACTTGTCACAAAACAACTCAATCATAAAACTATTTACACAAACAAAATTGTATATGCATACTTGATTTCGTATGCACACCAAAAATCTCAAGGTGGCACTACGTTAAAACTAGCTCCTACATCTTCCCTCCCCTTTCGATTGGTTGATGTCCTCGTCAACGACTGATTCTGCTCCTAAGGGCTTTGGCTCCATTATGGTTGAGGGATGGATGGTATCTATGTGAGTGTACCTTCGAGCTGATGAACCTACAGTTTGAGGGCTTCGTTTTCTCTCTTCATGTGCTTAGCATAGACTCAGTATCTGGCCCACTAGAAGCCATAATGTTTGGACTTCTGCTCGATCTCCACAAGCCTTGCCCGTAACTTTGCTTCCCTTTTCGAAGCCTCTGCAAGTTGCTCATCTTTGTCCGCAATCAACTAATCACAGTGAGCGACCTCTTGCACCTTGGCTTCAGGAGCCTACTCCCTCACCGCACACTTCGACTTCAACTGCCTAATCAACTGATCTTACTCTTCTTCCCATGCTCTTTGCATTTGATCTACACCCTACCACACCCTTGTCAGTTCTGCTCCAGCCTTCAGCTACAATTGTCGAAGTTGTCCTTCTACCTCCCACAACTAGTTACACTATTCAGCCTCCTTCAATTTCAAGTTGTTCACCATCTCCCGAAATGTCTCTGAACCAGCTGCCAACCATTGTATCAAATAAGCCAAGAAATTCATTCTGGCATAGGCTTTCTCCAACTCAGGTGTCAGTTTGATTTTATTGACCCTTGGTAATTCAAGAAACTCACTGAGTCTTCCTTTTCCAATGTACATCCAAGGTGGGTACTGGTACAACACTGGAATTCCTTTCGGCAACTCCATCACTCCGATCATTGACTGCACACTATTTGTTGCTTGCCCCAAGCTCCCATGGCTGAATATGATGGATTTCTTCAAAACATTCTCTCCTCATCTCGGGCCCAAACTCAAGAGTCTGCCCAACTCAACATCCACCATAGTCATCATCCTCCAAGACAACCTACTCAAAACTCACTTTGTACCTGGTCAAACAACCTACTCACCTTCTTAAAAAATCCATCAACCTACTTGTTTATCCTCGCACCATGAATTAGGGCTACCTCAAATGTGGAACTTCAATGAGGAAGTGCTCACTTGTATCTCCTTCCTACCCAGTTTCAAGTTCATGCTTAGTTTCATCATCAATAGTGGTGGATTTTTCCATCTCCTCCCCACGTGGCCCTTCACATTGATCTTGGCTTTGGCAGCTTTCCCTTCCTGGATCTATGGTTCCGTCCTCTCTACCTCAACTCGTTATTCTACAACAGTCTGAGTCCACCATCTCCGATTTCTCGAGTTCTACTTGCAATTGGCTGCTTTGCCCCCCTTGCCACCATACATGTTCCAACGCAAGTAACTTCCATTTTCCTCCCTCCAATAATGATGTAGGTGTTGTTGCTTGCATTGTTGTAGATATGACCTCCACTAGTGTTTCTTTGTCCAAAGATGGTGAACCACACCTCTCAACTTACTCCACAAATTGTCGCAATGGTGTCGTAGCAAAACTTTCCTGCTAGAAAGATGGGGTGCTCACCATAATTCCATCCAATCCAGTTGTCCCTAGATCAAATCGATACATTCTCCTCTTAAATCCTTTCGATAGTGGTTAAGTCTCCATTGCGTCCATTGTAGTTTGCACCTCCTCATCGACATCTACAACTATCGGTGTTGCCTATGCCATTTCCTACGCAGTTTCTCCTCTTTTTGGTTGTTGCACTATTTCTTCCACATGCCTTACATGCAACCACTCCCGTTTGCTTTGGTTGTTCCTAGTAAAAGCACCTCCCCTGAAACCGAGTACCTAGTGATGTCCTCGTAGAGATCCTGGAAAGCGTCCCCATCCGTGTGAATAGCAAAATTGGACGTGGTGAGGGGGAAGTAACAAGTGCCACTGAAGATATCCCAAAGAGGAGGGTGATGATGAATTTTAATCCATATAAATCTGGAGTGGAAATCAGTGGAAACCAGCGTCACAAAACCCTAGATTCTATCCCTGATGAGAGCAGCAACACCTCTTGACACTCGAACCCCCCCCAGAACGCCAAGTAAGTTGTCGACAACTGGACCACCATAAGTAACCAGTGAAAGTCGGTAGGGCCCACTCAGGACTCTCATGTGTCTCAGAAATGAAAATGATGTCGTGTCTACTAATCACATCAACAAGGGACCCAAGGGCAGAGCATGTCATACCATTGCAGTTCCAACAAGCTACAGCTAGCTTGTCAGTCCCTTCCCTTCCGTGCTGACAGAATCATTTAGTCGGTAAAGGTTTGGACCACCCTGGTGGGGGAGAGTCCCTAATCACTGCACGTAAATTACGAATAACTACCCATTTGTTAACTTTCCTGGCTACGACAACTTGTTCTCTGGCTTTCTTCAATTCATCAACCTGGAGTCATGTAAGGTCCTCATCAAGATAGATCTTGTCTGAAAGATTAAATAATTTCCGTTTGGCCCTCAATGCCTTCATATGCTCTTCCGCATTCTTGAAGCGTATGACCAATGTGGAATCGGGAGAGACCCATGCTTTCTCAAGAGTGATGTTTGTTAACTCAAGAGTGTTATGAACAAAGGCATTACCGGCTTGAAGGGGATCAATAGGTTTAGGCACCCCACGAAACCTCATATTGAGGGCTTTAGCATTACGAATCATTTCTTCTTCAAATTTAGCCTGGACAACAAGCTCAACCATAGGAGGGGGGTTCTTCTTCTCAGCTACAACCTGAGCCCAAAATTTTTGGTCAGCTGATTTTTGGCTCTGTTTAGTTGATGCTAGTTTGAGATGTTCTTGTTCAGCCAGAAGGGCAGCCTGCTCATCTCAGATTTTTGAAATTTCAGAGTGAAAAATTGCAGAATCTTGAGGAGATTGTTCGATTTGTGCAGTCTGTAATTGGGTAAAAATGTCTTGTTGATCCTGAAGTTTGCTCTTGAGATCCGTGATAATTGCGGCTGCCATCTTTCAATTGGTCTTGCAAAGAGAGTATGATGCTAGCATGTGTATCCAACTATTGTTAGAGGGAAGTTATCGGTTTAGAGAGACGCTAGTAAGATTTTGTTGCATGGAAGCGTTGGACTAATTTATGAGGAGAAGCTTGTCTCTCCTCAATCTCTCCTTCAAGAATCCCCATAACACCAAGGGCACATGGCTGCAGTTGTTGACGAGGGTTCAGTAGAGCTGCAAGCACGCCCACGCTAGGCTAGAGCACACTCGCGAAAGGCCATGAGCCCGCTCTAGGGCGCGTCCACGCTATGTCGAGGGCACGCGCTAGGGTGCAGCTGTGCTTTGGCCATTACCCCACACTAGGTTGTGAACCTGCGCTAGGGCACGGCCGCACTAGGTTGTGAGCCCACCACACAAATGCGTGGCCACACAGAAGCACCGCCGCACAAATAATAGACACAACGAGCAGGAGAGCATTCGGAAAAGATCAACCCCTCCAGACATGACGAATAGGTGAGAGTCAAAAAAGATCGGCCCCTCCAAATGTGACGAAATAAGCAAAGCATCTGGAAAAGATCGGCCCCTCCAGACGCGACAAGCAGGCACGAGTTGGAAAATATCGGCCCCTCCAGACGCTACGAGCAGGCACGAGTTGGAAAATATCGGCCCCTCCAGACGCGACGAGCAGGCACGAGTTGGAAAATATCGGTCCCTCCAGACGCGACGAGCAGGCACGAGTCGGAAAAGATCGGTCCCTCCAGACATGACGAGCAGGCATGAGTCGGAAAAGATCCTCCCTCAGACGTGATGGAAAATTCCTCCCTTAGACGCAATGGAAAATTCCTCCCTCAAATGCGATGAAATTTCCTCCCTCAGACGCGATGGAAAATTCCTCCCTTAGACGCGATGGAAAATTCCTCCCTCAAACGCGATGAAATTTCCTCCCTCAAATGCGACGAAGAAAATCCTCGTAGACGCGACAAAAATCCTCTCAACCGCAACGAAATTCCTCAGCCACAATAGAAGAAAAATCCTCAACCGTGACGGAAAATTCCTCCCTCAGACGCAACGGAAAATTCCTCCCTTAGACGCAACAAAATTTCTTGAGACCTCAAACGCGATGAAAGCTGAGTGAATTGGAAAACCAGCTTTAGTAGTTTTTGCAATGAATATAAAGTTACAGATGTAACTACCTATCTCCTCTCAAAACAATTATTCCATAGTTCTCCCACAGCAAACCAAGAATTCTAACCAAATCCAGAATTCTGGAAATAATTTCAAAATAAGGATTAAAACTACAGGCATCACATAGAAACCAGTGTGGAAGAACTACAGGCATCACATAGAAACCATCTCCCAATCCTCTCAAGCAGCTGCCAGAGAGAGCTTTGCAAAAGGTAAATCTCCAGAATCCCTTTTATCCACCATTTCATCCTTGTCCATTTTTTAGGTTTGGCAAAAAAAGGTCTGTGGCACATAGGGCCTGATTCAAAAGTTCAAAAATATTATCATCGAATATGCTGTCATTCAATGGAATTAATGGATGTACGTAAGTGTCATGTTAGTTACAATCCACATATACTTCCTACAACAGAATCTACTATTATCACCTATGCAAACTTTGACACCTTCAAATTAAAGTTTTCTTGGATGACTTGAAATATAATTCTATGAGATACTACAAGGTATAGAAAAGAAATGAAATGAAATATTATTAATGTCCGCAGTGGGCCAAAATAAGACCCAAGAGACTATACGAAGTACAATAATGACTGCCAGCTAGCAAGCTAAAAAGCCCAACAAAGAAAAGAACTAAGAAAAATACAAGATCAAACCCGACAAACGGGCCAAAGAGAAAGGGAAAATAAAAGAAAAGGGAGAGCATAGGGGAGGAGGACTGCAATCCAACAGAGAGAAGTGCATGCCAAGAAGAACGGAGAGAGAGGAGGGGGGAGAGAGCAACCCAGGAGGGGCAAGCTCCGAGAATCCCCCAAAAACTAATCTCTCCTAACAGTCGAGGCCGAAGTACCGAAGCTGAAGAAGTCCATGATATGTCTCTACCCATTGCTAGTTCGGAACCCTGACAAACTGTTGGTGCGCTGTCTAGTGACCCTGCTTCTATTCAAACTGGATGGTGTGGGGCGTTTTCGATCAAAGTCACCTGGTCCGTCGAAGTTGGTGAAGTATGTTGTGATGAGCCAATGTTGAGGAGGGTGAGATCCATTTGGAGAACTTTTATGTCGTCGAAGCTGAGTTATCTCCCTAAGAAAGAGTGCGAGACAATGCTGGTCCGGGTATCTGAAGAAGGTAGAAACACATCGAGAGTTGTCCCTGAAAAGGCAATGGAACCTACCCCGGATCTCATAATAAATGGGACAACAAAAAATGAAGTGATGCAAGGTCTCAACTTCACCCAAGGAGCAAAACAAGCAAATCCGCTCCTCCATCAAAAGATGGTGATCTGACTCAATCCGGAGTTGGTGAGAACACACCCTGAGTTGCCCAATAGTGATCCGAAGACTATGCATTGTGTGTTGCTGAAGGTATTGTGGAGGAGCTATTCTGCCCTCCTGTATCTATACGAAGTGCTCATGGTAGAAAGATAGCTTGGGGGAAAGAGGGGCAACAGGAGAGATCCATGTGCATCTGGTGTACTGGAGACTAACATCCTTCCGAATCTCGTGGAGCATCTTCTCCTTAGTAAGCCGAGAGGGGGGGAGAACCCCCAAAGAATAAGGGGGCAGCCTATCTATCTATATCTGAATGCTGGCCAGGAGAGTAGAAACCTGAAAATACCAGCTCCTTTGGCCTCCCGGAGAACTCGGAGAGAGTTCCATCGAGGAGCTAAGGGCGAGGTAAGGGTACCGCCTGCAACCCTCAAGGGTATCTCCAAAAGTACGGATCCTGTGAAGATAACCGATAATCAGGAAGATAATCTCAAGCTAGAGAGGAGAAGCCCCAAACTGCCAGAATAATAGAACGAGGGATTGTTCCCTTGCAACGAATGAATCGTCGAAGAAAGAGTGTCTGCACTCGTTCAACCCGTGACCACTCAGTCAGGCCAAGACTAGGGCCCCAAACCACTGACCCATAAGTAATAGTTGGCTTGACCAAAGCGTCAAAGATCCTCATCTTCACAGGTATATCCTAAAAATGTGCTTTGAAGCAATTCCTCTCTAGCAAAGACAGAGCTGCATACCCCTTACACACCTGGACCAGGGCGGCGAGTTTCATACCAAAAGTGGGACCAGTGAAAAGAACCCCAAATACACATAAGAGGTGGTGATTTCGACCTCCTGGCCCTGAAAAAGGAAATGGAGATGGGATAGAGCCTCTTTGGTAGTATTGAATACCATAACCTTGGTCTTAGAAAGATTCACCGTCAACTGTCTCGAGTCACAAAAAGCGGCAAGTGTGTCCAGATGACGCTGAAGCCCCTCAGGGGATGAGGCCAAAAGAACAACATCATTAGCAGAGAGGAGAATAAAAATCAACACATGGTAAAGAAGGCAACCATCCACTGGGTGAGCGTTCTCCCTAATAAAAGTCTCAAGCTCGTCAATAAAGATCCCAAAAAGTGTCGGCAAAAGGGGGCATCCCTGTTTCACTCCTATGGTGCTAAGAATATTGGCTGAAAGCCCTTTGAGGGAAGCGAAACCGACCTTTCACAGTCTCATATAATCGTGTAACCACTGTCAAAAGCTGCCCAGAGATGCCAATTGATCGAAGCCTCTCAAGAAGTAAATGTCGAGGCACCGTGTCGAAAGCTTTCTTGAAGTCTACAAAGCAACAATAAACCTCCGAGGACCTGGAATGCGCCTCCTCAACAATAGCTCTGAGGACTAGAATGTGATCTGTGGTCTAATGATCTTGCCGAAAACCAGCTTGGCCAAGAGCCCTGAAACCCCCTCCTCCAACCTTCGAGAGAGAAGCACATCCAATGTTGTGGCATAGAGCTTGGCAAAGATATGCCCAATCATGATAGTCCTGTAGTTATTGGGTTCATGGGGATCACCTGCCTTATGAATGGGGTGAATGATATGCTGAGTCCAGGACTCAGGAAACCCAAAACAGACAGCAAGATTAAAGAGATCAGCAAGGGGCCCAACAAGAGGGTCAATACCATGCTTCAAAAATTTCGCCTGTAACCCATCCAAATCTGCTGCTTTGCTTGTACAGAGTTTCCAGATAGCGTGCCTGACAAGACCAATAGAAAAGAGGTGGCACGAAGAGGGGGGGAAGGGAACAGAAATACGAGGCTGATTTGGGATGGTATAAAGGGAAGAGGCATGGATGGTCCAAGAGGAAATATCGATCCCATGAGTAATCCGATCACGGGGGAGGATAAGGCACCAGAAGGATTTAGAATATTGTTGAAGGGAGTGGATAAGATCAAGTCGATGCCAAGAGAGGAAGAGACGCTTCTTCTTTCGAAGAAGCATCCTATAGTCTTTGTGAGAAATGGCATGGGGCTGGGAAGGATTTCGAATGGCATATTTCAACCTTCGGTGGGCAGACTTACATTCCTCATCATACCAAATGTTCATGGGGCAATGACCAGGGGGGCGAGGACGAGGGGGAGGACGAATAGTGTGGGGGTATGATTCCAAAGCAGCCTTCCAAATAGTTTGGACCAAGCAAGCAGAACGATCGGAAACATCGGAAAGAGAAGACACCTTGGGGAGAACATGACGCAACCGGTCCATATAGGTAAAGGAATAATAATAGTCAAAGTCTATAGTGACTCGAGGGACTGAAGGGGAGGGAGGAGGGGGAGGAGTAACAGGAAGGGATACAGTGGATAACGTAAGAGAAAGAACTGAATGATCGGTAAGGGGAGGAGGGTGATCAGAGATGTTGAATCGGGAAATGAACGAAATGAGGGTGGTAGAGGAAATAGCATAGTCGACGACACTGGCTCCACCACTATGAGGAAAGCAAGTAAACCCACTAGAATCTGAAAAACAAGATATACCATTGAGAAGAACTAGCCTGTTGGATTCACCCAACTCAATAAGATGCTTACCATAAGCAATCACACGTGTGTCGCCGGAGGTTCAAGCAAAACCAAGGTCCTCAAGATCCAATTCCCGAGTCCGCATCTCATCGGTTGTGAGGTCATGAAGAGAAACCTGCATAGGTCCGGTCCGAGCATTGAAATCTCCCAACAGAAGTATCTCCCCTGAAGCCGAGTATCTAGTAATGTCCTCATAGAGATCCTGGAAAGGGTCCCCATCCGTGTGAATAACAAGATTGGACGTGGTGGGGGGAAAGTAACAGATGGCAATGTAGATATCCCAAAGAGGTGGGTGACGAAGGATTTTAATCCATAAAAACCTGGAGTGGGGGTCGGTCGAAACCAAGGAAACCGAACCCTGGAGCTTATCCTTGATAAGAGCAGCAACACCTCCTGATCCTCTAACCCCTCCAGAGCATCGAGTGAGTTGCCAACAACTGGACCACCAAAAGTAACCAGAGATAACTGGAAGGGCTTGGGACTCTCGTGCGTCTCACAGATAAGAATGATGTCATGTCTACCAATCACATCAAGAAGGGACCCTGGGGCAGACCACATCATACCATTGCAGTTCCAGCAAGCTATAGCTAGCTTATCTGCCACCCCCCTTCCGTGTCGATGGAGTCATTTGTTAGGCAAGGGTTTGGACCAACCAGGTGGGGGAGAGTCCCTAATCACTGCACGCAAATTACGAATAACTGCCCATTTGTTAGCTTTCCTGGCTGCGGCTACTTGTTCCCTAGCTTTCTTCAATTCTTCAACCTGGAGTCGCATAAGGTCCTCATCAAGGTAGATCTTGTCTTGAAGAGTAAATAATTTCCGTTTGGCCCTCAACGCTTTCATACGCTCTTCCGCATTTTTGAAGCGTATGACCAATGTGGAGTCGGGAGAGAACCATGCTCTCTCGAGAGTAACATCTATTAACTCAAGAGTGTTGTGAATGAAGGCATTTCCAGCTTGAAGCGGATCAATAGGTTTGGGCACCCCACGAACCCTAAGATTGAGCGCTTTCGCATTACGGATTCTTTCTTCTTCAAATTTAGCTTGGACAACCAACTCAACTATGGGAGGGGGGTTCTTCTTTCCGGCTACAACCTGGACCCGAGATTGTTTGTCAGCTAATTTTTGGCTTTGTGCAGTTTATGCTTCTTTGAGACGTTCCTGCTCAGCAAGAAGAACAACCTGTTCATCTCGAATTTTTAAGATTTCAGAGTGTAAATTCGCGAAATTCTGAGGAGGTTGTTCGGTATGTG
The DNA here is from genome assembly GCA_028583015.1 of Wollemia nobilis. Lineage (NCBI taxonomy): Eukaryota > Viridiplantae > Streptophyta > Pinopsida > Araucariales > Araucariaceae > Wollemia > Wollemia nobilis. Next base: position 5,300,907 of record JAQPPZ010000367.1, read on the forward strand.
CAGTCTGCAATTGAGTAATGATAGCTTGCTGATCTTGAAGTTTAATTTGGAGATCTGCGATAATGCGGCTGCCGTCTTTCACTTGGTCTTGCAAGGAGAGTATAATACTAGCTTGTGTGTCTAGCTGTTTCTGGAGAGAATTAATCTGTTTAGACAAACACTGGTATGAAACTGTTGTGTGAAAGCGTTGGATAGATTTAAGAGGAGAATCCCGTGTTTCCTCCATTCCTCCTTCATCAAGTATCCCTCGAGGATGGTGCTTGTTCATCGAACGGTTCCTGGAGGAATGTTGTCGCTTCATGGAATCCCCTGTATTTTCCAGCATTTTTTTAGTATTTTCCGGACCTCCGAGGGTTCGAGAGAACAAAAATTAAAAGAGAAAAGAAAAAGCTGCATTTGGTACATAAATTTGACTGCAAAGCACATCAACATTATATACCTAGGAAACAAAGACTCATGTTATAAATAGTGATCAAAATCTTAACATTTGGATCTAAAATAAAAAATTACGTTGAATCAAACAAAACATCAACATAATCTCATTTGGAGAGAAGCATACAGCACTGAAGATTGTAGTGTTACTAATGGATAACGTTAGATGCAGTAGCATAGGCAAAGAAAACCTTTCCATGGTCTGAGATTATAAATAAGCCACAGTTATAGCAGAAATCCATCACCATGGTGTTAGATTGTCTAGTTGCACATAGCAGAAATCCATAACAGTTCATGGTGTTCGACTGTCTAGTTGCACAAGTTCAAGAGTACACCGCCACTATCCATGCAAATCCTTCATTGAGTTCTAGAATGGTTTCAGTAGATTGAACTAAAAATGCTATGGAACCAGGTAACATATACTCGTGTGTTTTGACTCATGTCCAAGTCAAAAATCTTCCTTCAACAATGCCTAATACAATATATACCTACATCTGATGGCTTTTGTAGTATATCTAACTTGCAATATCAACTGCATATATGTGATCCATAATGATTAGAATCTTTAAAATACTTTAGGATTGAATAGAGAGTGCACTGAAAAACATTGTGCTTCTTTATACATATTCAACTATAAGTTTATTGCAATGGTGTCTATTCCATGAGTTAAGTGCACTGAATGGAATTAATGAATTATAAGGTTTAAACCATCATACTGTCGTAGGGTTCATCTGCTCTTATGCTTTCTAAACCAGAAAACTAGCTTAAGAGAGTTGAACATTCTACTGTCATCACAGCAATTCAGTGACACCAACAAAACTAAAGGTTTCATAGATGATTGGAAGTGCTATTCAATCAACTAAAACGAGAGAAATAGAGGTGAGTGGGAAGAGAAAAAGTGCATATTAATCCAAAGCATCAAAATATCAAAGCATGTTATTTCTGAACCACCACCAAGCCAAGACAGACTCATGTTATGTATCAACGTAATTAAAATGTTATAATTCAGGGATGAATAAATATATGGATATAATCAAATAAAATCTCGAAATACTCTCATTTTAGAGATGCATAACATATCCAAGACTGCAACTTGCCTTGTGGATGACACCAGATCCAATAGCAGGGGCAGATAAAGCTCCTCCACACTCCCACAATATACAAAGAAAGCCACGGTCATAGCAGTAATCCATGACAGCTGTTGGAGTCAACATATCAAATTCCACAACTTCCACACCTTTAGAAACCAGTCTCTGCTGGAAGTCCCTGCGGGCCCCACGTTGTGTGGCCACAATAGTTTGTGTATTAGAAACATCCCAAAGATTTGCAGCTTCAGGCAGATTCAGTGTTCTTGACATAACAATCCGGACAGGTAAATGGCCCCCTTCCTGTCTGGTAGTTAAACGTGGATCTGAAAAGAGGTCAAGCATCAAATAAGTAAGCATCCTCCTCAGTACAGATGACAAATCTATCTCACAAGCAGAAGAACTCACTATCACGACGCACGGTATTTCCTCCCACGACAAGGGCATCACTTCTCCCACGTGTTTCAAAGACCCGCTTACGAGACATTTTACTGCTTACCCAAGCTGCATGACCTGTGCTGGCAGCAATCTTTCCTGGTAGTAATCAAAAAATAAAAATCAGTGGTGGTGGATATGAAATACATAAAGAAATGATTCTCTAACTGGAGCTAAAGGATTGCAAAGAATCTAATCAAACTTTTGCTCATTGAGACAAAATGATAGTGAGAACAACATCTAGTAGAGCTAAAAGAATTTGCCCATTTTCAAGAATAACATTTACCTCTTAATAGTAAAGAACAAGAATCAATATGACAGAAGTGTAAAACAGCTCACCATCCAGAGTCATAGCATATTTGAGAGTTGAAAATGGGATTCGATAAACCTCTCTGTAAAGTAAGGGAGCATTTACCAACTGGCAAACCTTCAAAGCTTCCTGTAACAGAATAATATACAATATGAAGAAAATTCTTCCCAGTGTAAGAATATTCAGCATATAGTATTTAGCATCGCCAATAAATTGCAGAACAGTTGAAATACTGCAGAATGAAATCCCCATTAAGCAATATAACATTTAGCAATTCATAGGATTCAGTCCTTCCTGTATATAAGAACTCCAAAGCTAGACCCTAGGCAGGCTGCTTAAGACAAAGGTACTGCTAGGTGATAGATACATGCTCCCAACAATCTCTATATGACCATAAAATGGCTTGTTTTCCTTACATTACATTCTATAAACTGTCTGCTGTAATAATCCAAGTTTTGATCAACAACAAGGAATAATTATTCATGGTCATATAATTATCTAAAGCCCTAGAGACTTGCATGTTGTTTGAACTACTAAAATTATGGACCTTCCTGTGAAAATATAAGAACTCCAAAGCTGGACCCTAGGCAGGCTGCTTAAGACAAAGGTACTGCTAGGTGATAGATACATGCTCCCAACAATCTCTATATGACCATAAAATGGCTTGTTTTCCTTACATTTCATTCTATAAACTGTCTGCTGTAATAATCCAAGTTTTGATCAACAACATGAAATAATTATTCATGGTCATATAATTACGCCGATAGGCGTCCTACAATGGCAGCCAGGAAGGTCAGCCACGCCGTAAACAATATTAATATTTTATTAAAAAAGCCGACATTAAGAAAATTATCCGCCGACATTAAGGGTTACGGTGGATTTAAAATATTTAAAAAATATAGAGATAGGCACCTCGAGATTGATAACTCTCGACGTTATAGATATATATATTTTATATATCTAAGCTAGTTATCTAAAGCCCTAGAGACTTGCATGTTGTTTGAACTACTAAAATTATGGACTCTGCATGAGTAATAGGAAAGAGAGAGAGCTAACAAGCCTCAACTAGACACTAGGTGACCAACTGAGGGTTGAAGGAAGAAGGGGGGGAGGGGGGAGATTAAACTCAAGTTCACAATTAAGTTGGAAAAGACAATGACAGAATAGTTGAACAGGACAATCATTAAAAGATATAAAATCCCTCCATAAAGACATTTAGCCCACACTATCAAAGAGAAAAATCCCGACTGGAGTCTAAGAGATTAAACTGGCAGTCGTAGCTTAGTCCAATTGTTGCATTGCATATAATATTATACTCACTTTTGTTGGTTGTGGAGCCTGATTAATTCGGACGCCTTTTTTCAGCCGCATTTGGACCCACTCCACGAAAGGGAGGGGGTGTAGGGGGGGCACCAGCCCCCCCTACTGCTATCGCCATGGGGGCTCCAGCGCGGAGCGGCGAAGTCAAAAATAGATGTTTTTTCCTCTATATAAATCTGGACCATTTGTTATTAGGTCACAGATCGGACGGTAGATTTTAGGCGGGCTTTTTGCCCTAAAATTGTAACACGTTTTTATAAGAGGATGATGTATGGCGGCTTATTGTAATGTTCTGCGTGCGGCTGTGTATGGAAAGGTTTTCTGGATGGAATAAAAGGCCTGGTTAATTTCTCCGTGGATGTAGCCCATATTGGGTGAATCACGTGTTAAATCTGTGTCTCTCTTGTATTGCGTTATTCTTCTGTGTTTTATTTCCACATTTAATTATTGTTGGAGTTTTTTGCTTTAATCCTAACAACTTTAAGATGTCTTGAGATCTATGGTGTTGAAATATATTTGCGGTGATTTAATCTTCACTTGAGGGCCTGAGGCCATGACCAACCCTTTTGTAATGTAATAACTCGTATATCCCTATGGGACCTTTTCCATTTTGTAAAGGTGCATTTGATGTAATATTTTATTAATAAATATTGATCTTGGTTCTTTAACCTTGATGTAAGGTCACTTGTAATTTGGGCATTTATACCCCATGGGACCATTCATTTGGTCATAAATGTGATTCTAACTCTTTCTTGTTGGTGATATTATTTTGGTGTCTAGAGAACTTCCATATCATCTGCTTTCTATGTTATATTCTTTCTTTGTAAGTAATGTCTTGATTCTGTTCATTTCTGGAATGTAATGCTAAACCTGACAAATGGATCAGGTACAAAGTACAAATCTTTGAATAAATTCTGCACTTTATATTGTAATATTCAAGAATTAATCCAATGATTTCTTTAAATAAACAGCTCCAGGTGACAATTAAGAAATTCCAAATAGCTCTAAGCAAAACCCCAATTGTTCCATAATTCACTCTTTCACATTTTTGAAGTTTACAAATTTGGCCTATATTTATCTTTGGTGGATGTCATGCTAACTAATGAAGATCCTCAAGAAAAAACTAATGCGGGCCATCCAACAGTCTGCCAAAGCATAGCATAATCCATTGGCAATCCACAAATCTTTACTTTTGCTAATGCACCAACAAAGCAGAAGGCAGAAGGGTGCCCACACCAGAATGCTCTAGTGCACGTGGACATTATGACTCGACAATGTTTACATCTACAAAAACACACAAGTTCTTTTGATCCGAAATTGTTCAATTTATACTTGAAAGTTTTGGACAACATACAACACAGATCCTTTGGATGCTAATTTGCTGAATTTTCAATTATGTGACTGAAATTTATGCACAGAAAGCTCAAACTGCTGAAATCACTGAACATTGTTTCTGCCAAACAGCAGACTAATGGAAAAAAATAACCAAAGAAATGGAGGATAACAGTCACCAAAGAAGAAATAAATCTGATTTTACATGGAGAAATTCTTTACAGACAACCACAAAACAAAAAGGAAAAGGAAAACCCAGAGGGGAAACACAAGAGCTTTATTTCCCAATGAATTACAATCTAATATAGAGGAACAAATAAAACCTGCAAAATGAGTCTGCTACAGCATTGTCATTGTTATGCCTTCTTACCCTTGCATTCCTTCATCCCTTTACCATCGGAAAATTTGCCAAAAGAACCCCGAAGGAATGGAAGTTCTTGGTTTTATTGACATCCACTGACATTTTGGATGGCTCCCATCTAAGTCCTTCAAACTTGCTGCAGCCTCAGAATTTGTAATGTGCTGCCCTAACTTGAATTTGGCAAACCCTAGCTAATGAAATAGTAATTTTCTTGCAATAATTTAGGAATCAATTAAATCTATCTGTCTAACACAATAATCATGGAAAAACACCATAGTTTTTCATTAAAACACTGCTTTTATTGAATCTGAAAAGAGGGAAATTACAACCAATATTTTAACTCACAAATTTGATCAATGGGGAACTGCATAAGTCTCTGAAATGCAAAAAATAATAACTGATGAAGAACAGGTCCAAAATTTGTTGCAACTTGAAGTTCCTCGCGCGCGATATTAGAAATCTGGACTGGCAAGCGAACTTCAAAATGCCATAACTCTTTCGTTTCTTAACGAAACCATGTCGTGTAACCTGTCAAAATGAATGGCATGAAATTCTCTATCTGATTCGGAAGTCGAATCAACAATATCTGACCTGTGGAAAACGGAATCCCTCCAAACAAATGCCAAAAAACCCTGAATGCTGATTTGGATATCAATTTCTGATATAAAGCCCTCAATGGCTGAAATGTTGAAACTCCGCCCACAAATGCTGATCAATACAAGCTCATATGCAAACCCTGGATGAGTTTGCCCCTCCGAGACAAAAGGGTTTTCGTCCTCTGCCTCTAAACCAAGAGGGTCTCCGTCCTCAAGGCTTTACTCTTGCGCGTTTTCGTCCACAAGAGTTCACTTCTGCAGGGTTTCATCCACAGAAGAATTGCAACTGACTTGGCAGCCAAATACAAGAGAAAGAGATCAATTACAATAACAATCGATGTGTAGAATGAAGCCCAAGTCTCCTTATATTAGCCAAAACCCTAATTCTCCATTGAGAATTATTTATTATTTTGTTTTAATAAAATAGCTAAATTAACCTTATAACTCCCTAATGTGGCGTTAACCCTTATAACCCCTTTTTTTTATTTTTTCTTATCCGAGCCACATAAACATTAACACACCACATTTTATGTATAATCCTAATAATTAAAAATTAGGGACATTACAGAATTCTGCTATCCCGTGTGTTGTTCAGCATTTTGACCCGACCTACAACCCTTAATTAGTAAGGACAAACTGTTTAGCAAGTTTTTTGAACAAAATTGCCACCTAAGGAAGCAAATTCTTTAGGAATGATTTTTGCTCAAAACCACACAATCAATTTCTCACATATATGGGTCTCGTGGTCTGCTACGGACCACCATGTAAATTTTGACTTTGGCCTCATTAATTCTATTATTTTTCAATGAATATCATTAAGTGGCACTGTCCAGTTGTCTCTGTATTTGCAGTTGAATGTCAAACCATTTCAGAGCACCCTCATTTGAAATTCTCTGCTTAAGTCCAAGCAAAGCCGCAAAGCCATGAAGTCAATGTGTACTCCTTGGATCTAGGTCTACCCAAACCCTATGTCTCTAAGATGGTTCCTCTTGAGAGCTTCCACTTTACATCACTTTGAATGGAATGAGTAAATGAAATGGGATAGGGTCCTTATATCATTGCATTTAGGCTTCACCAGTCTAAACTGATTCTGATTTGTGTCATCTCCTTCAAATCTATGATGATATAGAACACCAATGAACACATTATAACCTTGAAAATGTCTTCCAAAGGCTTGTTGATCTCTACTCAGACATTCTCAATGTAGTTCAAATTCATTCTATAATGTTTTGGTTTCATAGGTTCTGCTCTTACTATCTTTTTTTGGTATTGATAAAAAAAGGGGTTGAAGGGCCCCGACCCTTTACACAGAGCTCGAAAGATATACAAGAAAAAAATAAGAGAAGATCATACAAATGCAAGATAGCCCTATCTTAGTAAAACAAACAAACCTGGGCTAAACCTGTTGATGGAGAAGCTGAAATAATATTCCTCCCGCTATCCTTCTATTTAACATAGCTGATGCAGTGCTCAATGCTTTACATAATTGATAAAGAAACTGCTGACAATAATGTAATTTAGTGTGCTCAAATCCTTCATCGCATGATCCCAATAAGTATTCTGCTTTGCTCTGCCCTCTTTATCTGCTAGCTTCATTATCAATTCTTATAATCTCTTCCAACTCCATGGGGGCATATGACCAGACCTTGAAATTCTCAGATTTAACTGCCATATTCGCCATTTTATCGGCAACTTTGTTTCCCTCTCTATAAATATGTTTAACTTGACTTTCTTCTAGGTTTCCCAAAATAGTCCTCGCATCTGTAATTATTTGGAAAATGCTAGAATTATTTAACTCCCCTTTTTGAAGGGAAGTTATAATATTCTTGGAATCCCCCTCAAGAACAATTCTCCTAAAACCCAAATTCACTGCAATTCGGAGGCCTGTAAGCATTGCCCTTGCTTCAGCTTGGTGATTTGTGGTAATTCCTAGATCCTCAGCATATGCAGCCACTACCTGACCTCTATCATTCCTAATGAGGCCCCCACCACCAGCATGACCCGGGTTACCTTTTGCAGCTCCATCAAAGTTAATTTTTACCCAATCTTTGTGGGGACGTTCCCATCTAGTATCTAGTCTCACCTTATTGATTTTTTCCATATTTAAGATATATTTTTCTCTAGAGAGGATCATTGCAAGATTTTCCTAGCCAACAATATTTTTAATACAATCCTCCAATAGGGCTATTTTTATCCTAGCATAAACCCCAATTATTCCTCTGGTTTTATTTTTGAACACTCATCTATTTCTTTCCAACCAAATCCCCCAACAAATATGTGGAATGCATTTTTGCCAAAAAATACTGCTTCCTAAGTGCCACTATTCCCAAATCTTGATTAGAGAATCTGGAATGACCCAAGCAACATTAACTTCTCTCAATAACATATTTAGGATATCACAAAAAAAATCACAAGTTCCAAACAGGTGGTCCACACACTCATCCTCTTTGTTACATAAGACACAAACAATTGGAACCACAATCCCTCTTTTGAACATATTATCTTTTGTAAGGATCTTATTGAGAATGGAAGTCCAAAAAAACATAGCAACTTTAGGGATGATGTTTAGCTTCCAAATTCTTTTAAGCTCGGGTTTCTCTCGAGGTTACTTTGCCCAAGACTCTATATCCATCCTTCACTAAGTACTGGCCTTGCTGGTTTCTTCCCCAAATTATCTGATCCTCCTCTAAACCTCTACCTAAATAATAACTCCTTAGGAGGTTTTGCAGATCTTTACCCCTCGAGCCTTGCATATCTTCTTGCACGATTTTCCACTCCTGAAAATCACCCACCCTATGAATGTAACCATTAATTTTCTTACCATAGGTTCTGGTTAAATGTTCTTTAATATCTTTGAACTTTCTGTAGTTTGCTAAAGGCTCCTCTTGAATCCAAGGGTCTTTCCAAAAGTTAATTTTGTCTCCCCTGCCTACTCTCCATTTTAGACCTTGCCATAGAACTTTCCTGCTATTGATTATATTTTGCCAAAAAATAGACCCACGTGGAGGATTAGAACAACTGATAAAGTGGTTTCTACCCTCCAAGTATTTATTTTGGATAATGCTAGCCCATTTCCCTGATGCTCCAGTGCAAAGCCTCCAACCATGTTTAGCTAGAAGGGCTCTATTTAGATCTCTCAACTTCCTCAAACCAAGACCCCCATTCTGTAAAGGTTGGCAACAGGTATCCCAGGCTACCAGATGTATACATTTTTTGCATTTTAGTGCCATCCCATAAGAAATTTTTTTGTAGTCTTTCTAAAGTCTCTTCCACTTTCCTTGACATCCTTAGGAAAGACATGAAATAAATAGGGAGGCTTTGAAGCGTGTGTTTTATGAGTTGTACTTTCCCTGTAGAGGATAACAGAGATCCCTTCCAACCTTGAAGTTTCCTATTAAATTTATCAATAATTGGATTCCAAAGTTCATCTTTCATATTGCCTATAAACAAAGGCAAACCAAGATAGGTGATAGGGAAATTTTCCTCCTTACAACCCAACACTTTAACTATTTTATCTCTTATACTCTCCTCCGTGTTTAAAAACATAATCCTGCTTTTTTCATAATTTATTTTTTGGCCTGTAGCTTTTTCATAAGAATCAAGGACTTTTTTAAACTCCAAAGCTTCTTCCTCTATAGCTTCCCCAAGCAAGAAAGTATCATCCACAAACTGTTGATGAGATAAAGCTTCACCAATGGATGAATGTTTTAGACCTTTGATATTACCATCCTTTCTCTTTCTTTCCAAAGTTCTTCCCAAGGCATCTGCCATAATGATAAAGAGATATGGAGACAATGGATCTCCCTACCTGATTCCTCTGGTAGAAGGAAAGAACCCAGCATATTGTCCATTGATCAAGATTGAAAAGTGGGGGTTAGAAATACACATACCAATCCATGCCCTCCATTTTTCACTGAAACCCATTCGCTCCATTATTTTATCTAAGAAAGACCATGAAACCCTGTCATAGGCTTTGTTCATGTCCAGATTAAGGAACATGCCTGACCCTTTCCTCCTTTGAAGAGAGTGTGTTGTTTCATAAATGGCAATGATGCTTTCAGTAATCTGCTTACCTACCACATAACCTCCTTGATCTTCATTAATGATTGAAGGGATGATGTTTTTCAACCGATTGGCCAAAACTTTAGTAAAAATTTTGTAAATTGTATTACATAGGCTGATTGGTCTAAAGTCCTACAATTTATCTACCCCATATTTCTTGGGAATTAGAGCAAGGAAGGTATTATTCCATTCTTTCAGCAACTTACCAGATTCTTGGGCTTCTTGGATTGCATTGACTACATCTTCTCCAACAATATCCCAATGATGTTGAAAAAAACCTGGTGGGAAACCATCTGGCCCCGGAGCCTTGGATGCTCCCATAGAGAACACAACTCTTTTAATTTCCTCCTTAGAGATTACCTTGCATAGATATTCATTCATGCTATCATTAACTCCTTTGGGAACATTGTTAATGATGCTTTCTATTTCCATGTTGCACTCTATTTTTCTTTGCTAAGAAGGTTCTGAAAGAAAGTAATGGCCAAATTTTTAATATCATTTAAATCCTCATACTTTCTTCCATATTCCCCCATAAGGTAGAGGATTTTATTGTTGTTCCTATGTCTCATAGTCGAAACATGGAAGAATTTAGTGTTTCTATCACCTTCCTTGAGCCACAAAACTCTTGATTTCTGTTTCCAATGAATTTCCTCTTGGGCAATGGTATTATGATACTCCGTGAGGAGTTGTTTTTCCTTTTCATGCCACTCTGGTTTTCTACCTTCCCTCTCCATTGTTTCCTCTATATCTTGGATATCCTTTTTAAGTTGTTGTTTTCTTAAATTGATGTTACCAAAAACCTCTTTATTCCAAATTTTGATTCGATACTTGATGTTCTTTAATTTTTGGGTAACTTTGTACATTGTTGATCCTTGAACCTCCTCCTACCACCAAGATTGAATTTTATTTGTAATGTCTGGGTGCATATTCCACATGAGCTCATACCTAAAGGGTGCTCCTCCCTGCTTCCCCTCCTTTTCCATATCCAACAAGAGGGGATTGTGATCTGATCCTATTCTGGGCATACATGTAAGTCTATGAATATTGTTTATACTTAGCCAACTATCAGAAATAAGAACTCTATCCAGGCGCCTTTGAATGTGATTATCCCCCATCCTTCTGTTTGTCCATGTAAACTTACCTTTACACATATCCAGGTCAATCAACTTATTATTCTGAATAAAATCATTAAAATCTTGCATACCTTGAGTGATGTTAATCCTCCCTCCACTTTTTTCCTCTATTCTTAAGACTGTATTGAAGTCACCCAAAACCATCCAATGCAAATTAATGAAAAGACTCCTCTGAAAAGATAGCTTATTCCACATATGGAATCTCTCACGATCATCATTTTGAGCATAAACCCCTATCATTACCCAACAAAAGTTAGTTTTTTTGTTCTTCAATTTGATTGTGCAGAATCTCTCTTCTTGATCAATTAAAGTGCCCTCAAAATTCATTCTATCCCAAAAGATGCAAATACCTCCAGAAGTACCTTGTGTTGGGCTTATGATCCATTCAACATTCGGCCAGACCTCTTTCTGAATAATGTCAAGTTTTTTTGTGTCAATTTTAGATTCTTGAAGACAAACAATATCAGGTTTTACTTCCATGAGTAGATCTCTAACAATTCTTCTTTTCCTAGGGGAATTTAGCCCCCGCACATTCCAAGAAAGGATTTTCATTTTTTGGTTTTGTTTGATGGGCTTTTACCCTTAACCATACATTCTTCATTTGGATCTAATTCTTGTCCCCTATTCTCTGGTACTTTTTGTTCTTCTTGTTTGGGGGTCTTCCTTGCTTTCTTTTCCCATAATTACCTGTATTCTTTGTATTTTTTGTATGTTTTCCAGGAGGATCATTCTCTCCCATTTGATTACATCCTATCGGAGATTCTTCTGCTGTTGATTGAGTTATTTTACCCAACTCTAGTCTTTTGTTGAATCTTGTTTGCATACCCTCCTTAGACTGCTTTGAGTTTTCTATTATGCTTAGATCCTTCTGTTCCTCAAATTGTTTAGTTTCATTATTTGAACTTAAAACTTGATCTAATCCTTTCCATCCCTCTATTTCTTTGATTTTAAACCCCCAAACTCCTTCAATCTGATCCTTCTCCTATTTTGAGTCCATTTGAGTGGATGGGGTATCCTCTACCATTTTAGCATCATCTACTAATATTTCTTCTTCAACTTCCAAATTAATGTATGCATTCTCTATGTTGATCGCAATCACATTTTGTTGTTGTGTCTTGGTATCTAGATTTATATGATTTTCAATCATATTTATTTTCATCTTATGGTTACCATCTTCATAATTATTTTCTTTTTCTTGATTGAGACTATTCTCTTGTTGATTAGTGTTATTTCCAAAACCACTCAAGTTTTGTTTCTCATTATGTTCTTCATCTGCTTGTTGGTTTAGCTATGTGCATTTACTTGCATACTCCATTATCTTATTAGGATTATGTTGTTCTTCCTTGTACTGTATAGAACATCCATTACTAATTTTACTTTCTGCCTCTTCATTTACCTCCTGGTAAATTTCTTGATATTGTTCCTTTTCTTGTGCCCTTTCTTGTGGGCTAGAAGTTTCCTTTTCCATGCTTGTAGTCCTCTGGTTTATTTGATTCTCCTTTTGTTGCCACTTTTTAGTAAATTTGGTTTGTCTTTGTGGATGACATTTCCCCTCCACATGTCCAAACACTTTACATTGCTTACAGTATACCAAAAAATTTTCATATTCAACTTTTTGTTCCCATTCCCCAAGCATCGATTTGATACTCACTTTTTCCACTTTGTCTTGTTCTAGCTTCACATTAACACAGACTCTTGCACACAACATTCTTGTTTTATTGCGGGTGGGTGGATCCATGGTTATAAACTATCCAATTTGTGTTGCTAGGCCCTTAATAATTTGATCATCCCAATATTCTATAGGTAGATCTGGGAACCTAATCCAGATGGGAATGAAAAAAATTCTTCCTTTTGAGGGTTGAAGCCTTGATGCCAATATTTTAGGAAAACTGGTCTTTTCCCAAAGAAAAATGGACCTCGTGATAAAGCTGCCACCAGATCCTCCTCAATATTAAACTGGATTAAGAAGTATCCCTTTGATAGACCAATAACATTCATTGAACCCTTTGTTTGAATTTTAGAATGAAGCCATCTCCTAAGCACATCTAAATCTGGTCTGGGCCCTAGAAATTTGCCTACCATGCTAAACTCATTATCCCTCAATATTTTTTTGATTAGGGAGTCAACAATACATACCTTTCCATTTTCATGAGATATCTCTGTACCAACTTCTCCTTTAATCGCTTCCTTTCTTCCTTTGAGAATCGATGCCCAAGAATCCTTTCCTGATCCTTCTTGTAGAACATTTTTTGCATCTGTCATTTCATTTTCTACACATCGATCAACATTCCTTAGATCCCTAGCTCTCCCATCTGGATCCCTAATTTCACCATTTTTCCCTAACGGGGGGAAGTTTTTATCATTCAAGGAATCCATCCAAAACTCTCGGTGTTCACAGCTTGGCAACCATCCAAAACCCTCGGCGTTCACAACTCAGCCTCCATTCAAAATCCTCAGTGTTCACAACTCGACATCCATCCAAACCCTCGATGTTCACAACTCGACATCCATCCAAAACCCTCGGCGTTCACAACACAACATCCATTCCCTAAGATATCAAGGATGTGATAACAGAATATCCCTATTCAAGATTAATGCTCTTACTATCAATGGAATATACACAAACAGTTTAGGTACCGATCCTTTTAGCTCCTAGCATGCACACAAAAAGTTACGGAATAAATCCTTCCAAATTCAAAGTGCTGGTTCCCCCAAAAATTGAGAAGAACTGGAAGTTATTTATTCTTGACCTCTACACGAAAATGAAATTAAAGGCTATCTACTAATGGGGATAAAAATCCACAAAATAATAATATTATTAGTGGGAAAGTTAATACAATTTACAAAAGATTCTGAGACTTTTTTCTCTGTTTCCTTTTGTTTCTGAAGTAAATATAAATAAATGAATTTTGAAAGAATCTAGCATTCAATGCAATATTGACATTTATACTATAAATCCATTCAGGAATTCTTATATTCGAATAATTTATGTTAGCTAATTTTGCCAACATTGCCTATACATCCAAAAATAAAATCAATCATGGTCCAGCTTTGAAAGGATTCTTTACAGATAAGAAAAAAAATTCTATTAATGTCCACACACAACCAAAGTATACCAATGGAACTCGTTGAAGACTTGTTACAATGCACTGTAGTAATCAAGAAAACACTGAGAATAAGCTAAACTAGAGTAAACTAGAGTAAAGATAAACAATTGAGAGGCATATGCTTACAACCTCGAGGGTTGGATCCAAAAAAAGGTAAACCCTAATATTCTAAAAATAACGATGAAGAGAAGAGAGAACCAACAGTCAAGGTGAAAGACAGAAATGAAATGAAATGAAATATTATTAATATCCATGGTGGCCCCAAATAAGACCCAAGGGACTATAAGAAGGACAATAATGACTACCAACTAGCAGGCTAAAAAGCCCAACAAAGAAAAGAACTAAGATAAATACAAGACGAAACCCAACAACCGGGCCAAAGAGAAAGGGAAAAGAAAAGGGAGAGTAGAGGGGGGGAGGGCTGCAGTCCAGAAGAGAGGAGTGCACACCAAGAAGAACGGAGAGAGAGAATGAGGGGGGAGGGAGCAGCCCAGGACGGGCAAACTCCAAGAACCCCCCAGAATCTATTCTCTCCTAACAGTCGAGGCGAAGTACTGGAGCTGAAGAAGTACATGATATGTCTCTGACCAACGCTAGTTCAGAACCCTGACAAACTGTGGGTGCGTTGTCTAGTGACCTTGCTTCTGTCCAAACTGGATGATGTGGGGCGTTTCCGTTCAGAGTCACCTGTTCCGTCGGAGCTAGTGAAGTATGTTGTGATCAGCCAATGTTGAGAAGAATGAGATCCATCTGGAGGAGAACTTTTATGTCGTCGAAGTTGAGTTATCTCCCAAAAAAAAAGTGCAGGACACCACTGGTCCGGGTATCTAAATAAGGTAGAATCAGATCTAGAGTTGTCCCTAAAAAGGTAATAGAATCTACCCCGAATCTCATAATAAATGGGACAACAAAAAATAAAGTGATGAAGGGTTTCAACTTCACCCAAAAGGTAAAACATGCGAATCCGCTCCTTCGTCAAAAGATTGTGATCTGATTCAATCCGGAGTTGGTGAGAACACACCCTGAGTTGCCCAATATTGATCCAAAGACTATGCATTGTGTGTTGCTAAAGGTATTGTGGAGGAACTATTCTACCCTCTTGTATCTGTAAGAAGTGCTCATGGTAGAAAGATAGCTTGGGGAAAAGAGGGGCAACAAGAGAGATCAAATTGAATCTGGTTTACTGGAGACTAACATCCTTCCAGATCTCATGGACCATCCTCTCCTTACTAAGTCGAGGAGGGGGAGAACACCCAAAGAATAAGGGGGGATCCTTTCTATCTGTATCTGAATGCTGGCTAGGAGGGCAGAAACTTGAAAATACCAGCTCCTCCAACCTCCCCAAGAACTCGGAGAGAGTTCCATCAAGGAGCGAAGGGCGAGGTAAGGGTACCGCCTGCAACCCTCAGGGGTATCTCCTAAAATATTGATCATATGAAGATAACCAATAATCAGGAAGATAATCTCAAGCTGGAGAGGAGAAGCGCCAAACTCTACCAGAATTATAGAGGGGGGAGACTATGCCCTTACAAGTAATGAATCATTGAAGAAAGAGTGTCTAGACTCGTTCAACCCGTGACCACTCAGTCGGGCCAAGACTAGGACCCCAAACCACTGATCCATAAGTAATAGTTGGCTTGACCAAGGCATCAAAAATCCTCATCTTCATAGGTATATCCTCCAAATGTGCTTTGAAGCAATTCCTCTATAGCAAAGACAGAGTTGCATATCCCTTACACACCAAAGCGTGGGCGGCGGGTTTCATACCAAAAGTGGGACCAGTGAAAAGAACCCCCAAGTACACATAAGAGGTGGCGATCTCGACCTCTCGACCTTGGAAAGAGAAGTGGAGATAAGATAGAGTATTTTTGGTAGTGTTGAATACCATGAACTTGGTCTTAGAAAGATTCACCGTCAACTATCTCGAGTCACAAACAGTGGCAAGCTTGTCCAGATGGCGCTGAAGCCCCTCAGGGAAAGAGGCCAAAAGAACAACATCATCAACAAAGAGGAGAATAGAAATCAGCACATAGTGAAGAAGGCAACCATCCTCTGCGTGAGCGTTCTCCTTAATAAAAGTATCCAGCTCGTCGATGAAGATCCAAAAAGTGTCGGGGAAAGGGGGCACCCTTGTTTCACTCCTATGGTGCTAAGAATATTGTTGGGAAAGGGGAGCGAAACCGACCTTTCACAGTCTCATATAACCATGTAACCGCTGTCAAAAGTTGCCCAGAGATGCCGGTTGACCAAAGTCCACGCAGCAAAAAGTAATCTGCAGTGGAATGTAAGAGTGTGGGAGTAATTAAGTGTGTGGGCTCCCAAAATAGATCCAAAAGTTCAATTCCAAAGAAATAGAGAAAAACTCAAGTAGATCCACGCAGCAAAACTAATCTGCAGTGGAATGTAAGGGTGAAATAGGGTCATCATCATGACCGCTCAAGACTCTCTCCTGGCATCCATGGCCAAGGAACCAACAAAAGAATATAGGAACTCCTAAGCTGTGTTGACGGGTGGCTGAAACCTGGCACCAAAGAGCTGTGCATCCTGCTGCATGCAAGAAGGCATTGAAGCTCTACTAGCCACTCTCTTATGTGACCAAGAACGCACAGATCTGTCATCAATATTCTGGAGAGTTGTAGTCTCAGAGCCAACACAAATATGATCCACAAATTAAAATAATTCAAATCCATTGTTTGCAAGAAGAAAGAATAAAAAATTCAATTTGTATTCAAGCCAAGTCTGCTACTTCTTTCCATTTGAAAAAGTTAAAGTAATTAAATGTGTGGGAGTAATTAAGTGCCTGGGCTCCCAAAATAGACCCAAAAGTTCAATTCCCAAGTGTGACTAGTGGATAGTTGATACTTGATACAGTAAAGTTGTGAACTACACCATCCAACCCAGGGTGCAGGATACCTTGGTAAACATGGCCAGGTGTAAGTTTTAGGCGAATTTGGAAAGAGAGATACTCCACAGTTGTGAAGCTAGGCCAAGGGTTTCCCCCACCCAAAAGGGATTTATCAATAAAACAAATCCAATATTTCATAACCAAACTGATTTTAAAACATTGTCCATAATTCTCAAACTAAACAGCATATTTCCCATTTATAGGGAACGAAAACAGTTAAAAACTTAAAAGTAATTATCAAAGGCTCTTAATCAAAACATGACAAAAAGTGTACACTGCAAACAAATGGACTATTTCCCTGTGTTTGTGACATGAGCCTTAACAACACTGAATTTTCTTAACTTCCTCATCTTTGTTGAAATTGACCAGATTAATTTGAGCATAGGCATGGGAATATGCATTAGGTGTCCTTATGCATATTCCCATGCCCATGAAATTTATGAACAGATATGCTTACAGATACTATTCAGAAAATGTAATGGGTCTATTCATACTACTCATGGACATGAAAGGCAGTTGCCAACTTCCGCAACTTCCTCGTACCTATCCCTAACTACCCTTACATGGCACCTCGTCTTACATGACATTCTTATTACTCGCACACTAATAATGTCTGATAATGATTTTGACAAACATTTCGTGTGCAAACAACACAAAATGACACAACTTTAAATACAATCAAAATTATATGTTCATACTCGTCTCCATACGCTCTTGTTCATGTTCAAGGTGGCGTTTGAGGTGGCGCCATGTCAGAACTGGCTGCTACATTGGTCATCCATGTAAAGTTAAATTCAACTGGTCTTTTATCGGTCTAGTCCTTTACTGCTTGGTTCTATGCACTTTGCATGCCAATCTCACATGCAGCATTGCATATAAGTGAACCATACCATATAGAGGTTATGACATTCCTTGATTTATTTCACTTATTATATAATGTGTAATGATAACAACATGTAGGAAAAATTAAGCTCTACATGTCCTCTTACCATTGATTGGATGCCCTCCTTAAACTCATACAAAGCTAATCCCTGAAGAGGAATGGTGCCAAAAGTTGAGAGTAATATATGCAGTTAAAACACACACTTGGACTCATGGTTGAGTTGGGAGCTATTCTGGATTTTCTTTAGCTTTGCCTAGAGCCTCAAAATGAGTACCTTCTGACCTAAAATTAAAATTACTACAATAGACATCATACTAAAAAGGTAATTTGACCACATACCAACCACTAAGAATAAAATATCATAAACCTCTCCAACAACACATTAGAGATGTTTATTACTCTAATATATTTAGGAAACTTGAGTTCAAGCATGTCTCTTTTATGGCTGTTCTCAGAATTGCATAGGTTCCCAGTTTTAACCCAACTCAAAACAGACTTTGGCATAGGTAATAAGTTAATAACATTGCTTCAGCCCAATTTCAAGTAAATAGATAAGAAATAAGCAAAGGATGTCTAATATTTTTTCAATGAGTTTACACGGGGTTTTTATGAGGGGTCCCAGTCCCCTCATACTAAGTAGGGTTTGAACCTTGGACCTCTCAAAGAGAAGCCAAAGCCCTTACCACTGCAGTAAGCTTGCAGCTTAAAATAATGTCTAATATTGAAAGCCCTGAAAATCAAAATTTCTGAAAGATCGTAGTAAAAAGTAGTCATTTAAGAAGTCTCTCATTCTCTCCCATTCACTAATATCTACAACATACAAATGCATCTAATAACAATTATTTTGAATATGACATCCCTTGTTGGATTAAGGCATTACTTTAAACTCTGTTGCTTACTTTCTGGAGCCATTCATCAATTTTGGAACCATAATAGTGTAGCAAAAGCACTTTAATTGCAGTAACTAGCATTCTTAAATCTACCCATACGCAACATTATAATTGCTCATATAATTCAACTCGAAATCACAGTCATTCCAATCTAGTGTGTAAAGATAAAACAGAAATCCTCAACGTCAGGAAAAATAAACTAGTTTGTGATTCAAGGTTGAATCAAAATTTTAAAAAACTTTTCATTACCTCAATGTTTCTGCTTCTCAAGTCTTCGCCGAGTACATTAACTTCAATTCTTGTGTCTCTTAGTGCTTTGATTGCCTTTCCCCTGAAATGTTTCAAGGGATGTCTAAGACCAATAACTACCTTTGAAACTCCAGCCTGAAAATCAACTAGTCAGTCTTAAAGAGCCATAGTTGAAATGAAAGACATTATTCAATAGAAAGTCACAACTACCATGTAAACTAGTCTATGCTTACAAAATCATTCATTAAAAATAAAATGCTGATTCTCATACAACATATACGCATTTGATTGAAAATAATGGCCCAATTTTATGTGAAACTGAGTTTTTTCAAATAATGCCCCAATTTTATGTGAAACTGGGTTTTTTCAAATAAACAAAACAAGACTCTTAACCGGAAACTCTGGCATTTGCCATTTCAAAATACCAAATGCATCTTGATGTTGTGTTTAGACTCAGATACCAAAAACAGTATTATGAAATTTTCTGATCAATCACAAATTTTCCAATTCATTATGATATGGCACTGTTGACAATTTTGTCACATTGCTCGAAGGGGTAGAGAAAATAAAATTTTGTAAAGTATTTTCTTGCTTTTCATGAATTTGTTCCCTTGCTTTTTTATGTATTTCCAAGTATTACAGCAATTTTGGCTTCCATTTTTGCCCCCTTGTATATAACCCGTGTATATAAGAACTTCGCCAGCAAACAAAGTAGTGTAAGGAGCTTCGCTGAACAAAAGAAGAGGAAGGGGGTAGCTTCGCAAAAGGAGGAATGAGAAAGCCCAAGCTCAAGCCCAAAAAATTTCTAAGGCATGAACGGAGCTTCGCTAGCAAAGCTACCATAACACCCACTTCGGGTGGAAAACTAGCGAAGCTGCCATCGTGGGTTGCCAAGATTTCTTAAGTCAGCGGAGCTACTTCGCTGGAATTTTAGCGAAGCTTTCACTTCGGCACTCACATCCAGCGAACCATTTCATCAACGGGTACTAGTTCGCTCCAGGCCCTGGCGAAGCATCTGCTTCGGCCATCCCCCCAACGAAGCTCCCAATCAAACCGCCGCTCCGCCAAAGCACCGGGAAAGGAAGAGAAAAATATCCTAAGTTAGGGAACCAGCTTCGGCCGAAATCTTTCCGAACTGCTGTCTTTTAGATGGTTCGCGGCGAAGTGATTTCATAGCCCGTTGTAAGCAATCCGCCACTTCGGGTAAAATCCCTAGCGAAGCGGCATTTGGCCCACCCCCTGGCGAAGTAATGTAGCTAGAAGGCCATGTTTTTCATAGAAGACATCCACTTCGGCTTAAACACCTAGCGAGGCCATTTTTGGAGACTCCTCCGGGCGAAGCATCAACACATGCTCATCTCTCTTGCTTCGGTCCAAACCCGCTGCGAAGTGACGCTCCGATTCAGAATCCGACGAAGCTCTTCCCAGGGCTTGATTAGCGGTGGCGCTCCCTTCAAAGAACACACGTCCCGAGGCTGGGTATTCGTTCGAGGCATTCGAGTGTTTCATAAATGCATTTTTTCTTGCCCGAAAGACCCGGTGCCCATTTGAGGCAATAGGATGTGAATTATCAGTTGCAGGGAATAGCCAGGGCAACTTGTGAAGCCACTCGAGTGCCCCATCCCCGGGGCGACCCAGGACAAGTCAGCGGCTCATAAATGCGGTTTTCCCCGCTAAACGCGGCCCTGTAACCAGATATAGAAATGGGATGTGAGTTTTCATTTTGCATGAGAAGGCGAGCGCGATTTCTTCGGCCGCCAGAGCGTCCTTGCAAGCCCAGCGCATTAATGACTCAGAGGGTCGGGTCCTCTATAAAAACCCTAGCATTGTAATGAAAAAGGGGGGAAATTTTGCTAGAAAGCTGCTGTAACTTGATTTTTGCAATTGATATTAAGAACTTTGGGCTCTACTTCTCTCTTGTATGCTGCCTTCTGCGATTGTTTCTGTTATTCTATTTCTTCATTTGCATACTGTAATTCTACATCCTGGATTTAGGTGTGTGATTGGGGACAGAACCCTGGAATTCTCCTGGAGGATACATAGGGGAGAAAATGCTATGTTAGTTTTCTTGTATGCTGCTTGTGGTTAGTGTTTCTGCTATATTTGCATATTTTCCCAATTGCTGTAATTCTGAAATCTGGATTTAGGCGTAGGAAGATAGGTGGATCCTGGAACTCTTCCAGAGGATACATAGGGAAGCTAGCATGGTGTTCATTTATGTTTTATTTCTTGTATTTATTGCTGCTACTTCAAGGTATTAGTTAGTAATCGTGCTGCTGGTTCTTCCCCTTTAAATCAACGATTTACATTTCTTTCTGTACTTTTATCTCTTTCCTGCACCCTTGCTCTTTTTATCTCTTTCCTGCACTCTCAGCTTAAAACCCCAAGTAGTTTAGTAAAGGAGCCGGCATTTCTCTGGAGATTGGCACGGAGGGCATCTCTTCCCTCCGGCATTTCAATGTTGGTCCAGGTCTAGGGCGCGTATACGTACAAAATCCTTTCCTGTGGCAGATTTGTGACCAACAGGTACTATCCTGATTTTCCCAATTACTATTTTAAAAACAATACATTTCTTTTTTCTCCTAAAAATAGGTCAATCTTCCCGCTTCTATTTTTTTTCTAATATCTATTAATTATTAAATTAATATTTTTAGAGTCCCTAATGATTAATGTTGTTCACAATTTATCAAATGGTATGAGCTCAACCAGTTAAATTCCTCAACTTTCAAGGAGAGACCTAGGTTTGAATCTTGCCAAGAGATACACGCATAATTGCCAAGTTTTTCTAATACCACAATGTGATCATTATATGCTATGGGTAGGGCCCATCTCAATCCCATATAACCATTTAAAAATTAGAAAAAAAATGTTTTTAACATTTTTAATATGATTGGAAAAAAAATTTTGAAACGGAGCTCTGGCGATTTGGCGGGAAAATTTCTGAGCAGGCGACAGGCGATGTTCTAGGGTTTCTGGAGTGAAGGAAAATCCAGGGCCTTTGGTGGGTTGACGTAGTGTTACTCTGAAGGATCGTCTGCTGCCCCAGGAGGGCCCAATGGGGTCTCCTCCAGATCCTCTCTCTGGGAGAAAGAGCTCATATGCTGAGATGCTAAAAGAAAATGCTTCGTCTTCCAATGACGAAGCTCAGAGGAATGCTTTTCAAACGCTCTTCAAGAATGCTGGCAAGAGCTCAACTGCACACCGAGTAAATGGATGCCTTCCACAATCCGCCTCCAGACCTAAGATTGTCATCGAACCAAAGATGGTCGAAGACACAATCATCTACCGAGCTAACCATGATCTGATTTGTAAATTCATGGGTATCCGACCTACCCTGAATTTTTTGCATACCTGGGTCAGACAGAACTGGGAGCCTCACGGTGAGTACTCCTTATGGCCTATAAGCAATGGTTATTTCATTATTAGTTTCTCTTCTTTAGCCAATAGAAACAGAGCATTTGAATCAGAAAAGAGGAACCACGGACCGGCAGGGTTATTTGTTCAACCCTGGAGAGTGGGTTTCGATCCTCGTATTGAACCCACGGCTGTCCCGGTTTGGATCCGGTTGTACGCTCTCCCGATGGAGTTTTGGGGTGAGCAGGTTCTGGAAATGATTGGTAATTCCCTCGGTAGACATCTGGGCGTCTCCAAGGACACCATAGAAGGTAACTCAGGTGTCTTTGCAAGAATCTGCGTGGAAATGGATATTAGCCAGCCTCTACCGGCAGAGGTGGAACTGGAACTGGCGGGAATATCTTGGATCCAGCAGTTAGACTATGAGGCTCTGCCTTTCAGATGCAGAGTCTACCACAAACATGGGCATTTGGCCCAATTTTGTCCAAGTATTTTGAACACTAAAGCGGAAGCCCCGCTTGGAATGCCAAATCGCCCCAGAGAGGGTAAGTCTACCCCTGCCAAAGAACCATCCCATACTCCGCAGGGTAATGAGGTTCAGAAAGATGGCTTTGAACAGGCCAAAAGAAGGAGAAAGCAGAAGAAGAATGGTAAGGAGCAATCACAACCCAAGCCAGCTAATAGATACAAAATTTTTAAGACACTAGTGGATCAGGAGGATCAAGTTATGGAAGGAATGGAGGGGAATATTGAGGACAATAACATCCACACTCATGGTTCTCCTTCATCTCCTCCTGTCTTAGAACAGGTGATTGAGTCCACTGAGGTACTGCAGCCAGAAAATGCAAGGGCACTGATAGTGCACTCCCAAGCGCTGCCAGTAATTAAGGATGTCAGCATGGGAATTGCAGCAAAAAACAGAGAAAGGCCAGCCCTGGGGATATCTCAGGTGGAAAAAAGATCCAAAAACAGCAACACTCAAGGAGCGCGCAGAAAGTCAAATAAGGACCTAATTGCAGCTCAAGGAGACAAGCTGATCAATGGAGGATCGGTGAGGACAATTGATTCTTACTGCTCTCAAGGTTTTCAATGATTATTCAATCTTGGAATGTTAGGGGTTTAAACAGTAGAACCCATCAATCTGCTGTTCAAAGACTCTTAGGAAAGTGTAAAACAGACTTTTTGCTCATCCAGGAGACAAAAATGTCTTTAGATCTTATGTGTAAAACAGTTAGTAGAATATGGAGGGGCGCTGGTTATATGGATGTGGCTGCCCAAGGTGCCTCAGGGGGGATTGTTACTCTATGGAACCCTCTGGAATGGACAGCAATAGAACATATAGCTTGGAGGGGTGTTCTCACATCTCATTTCAGGAATAATGTCACAGCTGAACATGTTTTAATTACAAATTTTTATGGGGCTCAAAGCATTGATGGCCAGAGGCTCCAATGGAAAGTTGTACACAACATGAAATCCTCAAAGGAAGATTTAGACTGGATTATTGCTGGGGATTTTAATGCTAAATTATCTGCTCGAGATCAGGTAGGTGGAACCCCAGTTTTGGATCCAGGTGTTAAGAATGCGAATTAACTTTGTATTATTCAGTAATGCAAAATATATACAGGTTACAATTAACAAATTGCCGGAGGTTGCTAAACCAACCAGCCGTATTAGCAATTTGTTATAACATAATAACAACTGCGAAAGAAGACAAAGGGAGAAAATAGAAAGTACGCTAACATCCCCCTTTATTACATTATTTGGGTAATGTAATAACTAATAGCTATACTAGACTACTAACATCCCCTTACATCATTTTGCAATACAAAGTGAGCTGCGAAACAATTCAAATTTGACACGTCCAAGTGCCTTAGTGAAAATGTCTCGCAACTTGAGCATCGGTGGGAATGTGTCGAAGCTGAATTCAGTGCTTTGGAACTTCATCTCGAATGAAATGACATTGTGTGTCAATGTGCTTTGTTCTTTCATGATGGACTGGATTCTTGACGAGGTTCATAACACCCTGATTGTCGCAAAACAAGTGTATTGGAGATTTTGATGGATGGCCCATACTTGTCAGAATGCGACGTAACCATATCACTTCGCACACGGCTTCACGTGCGGCGCGATATTCTACCTCTGTTGATGAAATAGCAACCACCTGTTGCTTCTTGCCGTGCCAAGAGACAGGACCGGATCCCGGATGAAAAATGTATCCAGAAGTTGACTTGCGATCATCAAATGATCCGGCATAGTCGGAGTCCGTGTATCCTTGCAAGAAGAATTTGTTGTTCCTCTTGTATTCTAGGCCATATTCCATAGTACCACGGACATAGTGAAGAACACGTTTTGTTGCTTTCCAATGAGTGGTCTTAGGCTCCCGCATGAACCTCGAAAGATAGTTGACAAGCAAATACGAGATCCGGCCTAGTATTGGTCGGATATATGAGACTCCCAATCAACTCGTCGATAGAGAGTACCATCTACCTGAGGTGAGTCATCATATCGCAATAATCGAAGTCCATTCTCCATTGGAGTTGCCATTGGCTTGCAATCAATCATGCGATATTTATCCAAAGCAATGTCTTGGCATACTTTTTCTGAGACACTTTGATGGAGTGCTCCTTCTGGTTGAATTCCAGACCAAGACAATAATGGAGAAGTCTGAGATTTGTCATCTCAAAATATTTGCACAAGTTTCTTTTGACAAGAGAGATCATAGTTTCGAACTCCCCGTAATGAGCAGATCATCCACATAGAGTACAAGCAACACTATCTCGAACCCCGTTTCTTGAAATAGAGGTTTGCATCCGACGGACATCTCTTAAATCCATGCCGCATAAGGTGATTGTCCATTTTTATATACCAAGCTCGAGGAGCTTGTTTCGGACCATACAAGGATTTGACCAATTTGCAAACTTTCTCGCTCGTTGGCCTTCCACTTCAAATCCTTCAGGCTGAGTCATATAGACTTCTTCTTGGAGATCACCATTTAGAAAGGCACTTTTGACATCCATCTGGTGAACTTTCCACCCATATTGTGCTGCCATAGCACACATAACCCGAATTGTGGTCATCCGAGCAAGTAGGTGCAAAAGTTTCCTCGTAGTCAATGCCTTCCTTTTGAGCATAGCCCTTTGCAACAAGACGGGCCTTATGCTTATCAATTGTTCCATCTCCCTTGTACTTGACTTTATATACCCATTTGCAGCCAATGGGTTTCTTTCCATGCGGCAGATCAACAAGCTTCCAAGTTTTATTTTTCATCAAAGACTCATACTCGGTATCCATAGCGGCCTTCCACTGAGGCTCACTGAGAGCATCTTGCACTGATGCAGGTTCAAGACTATCTATGGTAGACATGAATGCCCTGTCATCATCAATATCCATATCCTCAACTTCGTACTTGGAGTCACGGAAAGTTCCTCAAAAGATTGACAAAGATCATCAACCTCACCAGCTTCTTCGGCTTCTTTCTCCTTTTGAGCCATACTGGGTGTACGAGGTCTATCCAAATTCAAATTGGGAGGAGTGGATAAATTTGCATCTCTGATTGTATTTGTACACCATTTAGGATTCTTCTTCGGTGGTGGTGAAGAAGATGTAGAAGGACCTCCCTGTCTCGTGCCGACGAAGGAATCTTCTCTTCCTTAGTTTCCACAATATCTTGGTGTACTTTAGATGTGCTCTGTGATGTGAAAGCTTCATCAAAGACAACATCTCTGCTGATATGAATTTTCTTGGTCAAAGGATCTATCAACCGATATCCTTTAGAGTGCTCATAATAACCAAGAAAAATACATCTCAGTGTTTTCTCATCTAGCTTCTTCCTTTTCTCTTTCGGTATGTGCATGAAAGCTTGACATCCAAAAATACGTAGATGAGATATGGAGGGTTTTCGACCACTCCATGCTTCCTGTGGAGTCATTCCTTTTAGGGCCTTTGTGGGTGCCCTATTCAACAGATACACTGCAATGGTGACAGCTTCTGCCCAATATTGTTGCCCAAGAGTAGCTCCTGTGAGCATACAACGAACCATTTCCATGATAGAACGGTTCCTTCTCTCAGCAACTCCATTTTGCTGAGGAGTATAGGCAGTTGTTAACTGTCTCTTGATCCCATGCTTATCTAGGAATGCAGAAAATTCATTAGAGGTAAACTCTCCCCCTCGATCTGAGCGGAGGGTTTTAATAGAAGCTCCTGACTCCTTCTCAACGGATTTCTTGAACTGCTGGAAGAATGCGAAAGCTTCAGATTTCAGTTGGAGAAAGAAAACCCACATCTTTCGTGAGTAGTCATCTACGAATAACTGAAAATACCTCTTCCCTCCAACACTGTTGGGTGTGAAAGGACCGCATAGATCGGTGTGAATTAACTCCAGAGGTTTTCTTGCTCTTGTAGAGCTCTTCTCAAATGGTACTCTATGTCGCTTTCCCGCTGCGATCGAGCACACCGGCAATGTGGCGTAAAGGGAAGGAAGACCCTTTACCATCTCATACTTGCCGAGCTCAAGTAAGTAGCCGTAACTAAGATGCCCATATCTCTTGTGCCATAGGGAAGTTGCCTCCTTGGTAGAGACAATCATGGCAACATGTGGAGTAGAGATAGCATCTAGTGCAAATAAGCCGTGCTTATATGAAGCTGTTGCAATCTGCTTACCCTTCCTGGTAATGGTACAACACTTCTTTCCATTCTCAACACGAAAGTTGACAACCATATTTCTGTCCAGGATTTGTGTCACTGACAACAAATTGTTAGCCAATCCCGGAACATAGAGGACTTTGTCAATCTGACACTTGCCATCAGGAAGAGTGACTGAAACTGTACCCTCTCCCCGAACCCCCGTAGGTTTTATCATCAGCAATGGTGACAGGTTTGCCCTCTTTGGCCTCAAATGATTCAAACCACGATCCGTCGCCGACCATATGTTTGCTAGCTCCGGAATCGACATACCAAACAGGATCCCTCCGTGTGGAATCTGTGGTAGTCATGAGCACCTTGTGTGCCCATTCGAAATCCGAGTCGATTCTTCAACAACAACATTCACCTCGGGGTTGCTTGTTTTTATTTTGTGGTTTGTTTTGGCCTTTTCGCTTGTTCTTATGCCAACACCTGTTGGTGTCATGGTTGTCTTTCTCACGGATCTTGCACCACCTCTTCTTCTCTTGAGGTTGTTTGCCTTTTCCTTTCGTATCCTGTTGAGAATTTCCTCCTTTCTAAAGTTGCCTCCTTCTTGCCCATTACCTTTCTTCCTAGAACCCCGCCTGTTGGTGTATAGGGCTGTATTGGAAGAATCATCCTTGTGAAGTTGGCGTGCCTCCCGTTGTTGAAGCAGATTGACCAACTCGATGTAGGTAATTTGTCGTTGAGACACCCGGATGGAGGTGATCAACATATCAAATGAAGAAGGTAAAGCTCTCATCACAAGTGAAATGAGAAGCTTTTCATCCACAGTATCTCCCAGAGAACTCAATTTCTCTTTCAACTCAGACACTCGCACGGAAAGAGTTCAACTGTTTCACCTTGCCTCAAACTCAGGTTATGAAGTTGTTGTTGAAGATGAAGAATGGTGGATTCATTCTTCCCCTCATAGATGGTTCTAAGGGCATCCCATGCCTCTTTACCACTTGCTTTGTCAGCTATATGAGGTTGCACTTCATCTGAAACAGCAAACAAAATGAGCACCTTTGCTCTACTGTCTTTCTTGTCAAAAGCAATCTGATCTGCTGAAGGACCTGTGGATCCTGCTGTTGGTGAAGGCCTAGTTGCTACTCCAATAACAATATCCCACAAATCTTCCATTTGGAGAATTGCCTTCATCTTATGTTTCCATGGTGTATAATTTGGACCTTTCAATAACTGATGCGGATCAATCATCAACTTTGCAACAACGGCCATAGTGAAGGTTCCTTATATCACCAATTGGTCCCCCTTTCGATATACCTTTTGCTAGGCCAATATACCGTACAAAATACCCGCCCTTACGTGAGGGAAACTATAGGTATTTAGAAAGATCAACAAAAATCACCCGCCCTTACGTGAGGGAGACTATAGGTGAGTTTTAGAGATCATACGATACGTGGAACATAAGCGGTACCGAAAGGGAATCGCCTTGTTGATGGCACCTACCATAGAAGATTCTTCTCATGCGTGGGGCGTAACTTCCCCTAAACACTATGAAGAATACTTCGTCAAGATTTACGCCTAAACACAAGTGCGATAAAGGGTAGTGGATGGAGTAAAAAAATGCAAAAATGGCGTACTTATTCCTCCCCGACGATTTATAGAGAACAAGCTCAGACGTCGTTATAGCAGCTATATTAGGCGGCGGATACGATGAGCCAAATCACGACAGCTTTACCTGTAAGTGCTGGCCGTAGGTATCGCAAATACCGAACACTGCAGTGCAAATAAATTGCACAGATGGGTTTTTATTTATTCCGGGGACTTAGGGAGTGTTTTGATTTTAATTTTAATGAAGTAGTGCATAGAAATGAAAATGCATCATACATCAAAAAAATTGCCCACAAGAATAACCCACAAGGTGTCGGTCACAGCCGAAAATGCACCTTTTACAATTTGCCAAATTGCTATTTTTCGAAAAATTACTCACTATCCCCCTTTGATTTTTGAAAAAATATCCCCCCTTAAAAAGGCTTTCTTTAACAAAGCATTTTAATAATTATTATAAATTTAAAATTAAAATAAATAATCTTAATTTCTATAGTTTTTAAACTTATAAAAAATAAATTAAAATTAAAATTTTAATTTATAAAGTTAAAAAAACTATTAAAAAATTAAAATTAAAAAATTTTAATTAAAAATTAATAATTAAAAAAATGACTTTGAAAAAATATACCTTGGGGGGAGTCGGCGGGATTTGAACCCCCGACCTGCAGGCTCCCTGAGCCTTACCGCACGGCTCACGACCACGTGAGCCAGCGGGCTGATCCGAGAGGATCAGTCAACCTCCTCCTTTTTCAACCCGAATGGTCCTCCTCCTCGGCCTCGCGAACTTCTGCTCTGCGGCTCCCGGCACTCTGCTCCCCGGCGCTCCTCTCTGCGGCTGCCTTTTCTTTTCCGAAAAAAAATTCCACGATTTTTCTTTCCGAAAAAAAATTCCCGGTTTTTCTTTTCGAAAAAAAAATTTCCCGGCGTCCCGCCCTCTGCGCGGTCCAGCCGCGGCTGCAATCTCCGCTAGCTCTGTGCGCAGCGCGCTCTTCTTTTTTTTTTTTTTTTTTTTTTTTTTTTTTGGGGGGCGGGTTTATACCCGACAGGGAGCGGGAATTTTAAATTTCAACTCCCGCGGGGGGGGGTTTAATTTTTTTTCAGACGGGGGGGGGGGTGCCTATGTTTTTTTTTTTTTTTTTTTTAAATTAAAAATCCAAGGGTGGGGGGGCGTCCACCATCCCTCCTCCACGCGGACGACGCGCGTCCCTCCTGGACGTCGCGCCTGCGTCCCGTCCGCGCGCGGCACAGGGGGGACGTATGCGTCCTCCCTGGACGTCGCGCAGCCTGCGACGTACGCGCAAAGGACGCGCGCTCGTCGCGGCACGGGGGGACGTCCGCGTCCTCCCCGGACGTCGCGGACGCGCGCTCCGTCGCGGCTCGTCCGCGTGGTCGCGGCACGGGGGGACGTCCGCGTCCTCCCCGGACGTCGCGGACGCGCGCTCAGTCGCCGCGCTCTGTCGCGGCCTGCCTGCGCGGCGTCAGAGCTCCCTGCGCTTGCAGCGTGGGCGGAGGGGGGGTCGTCCGCCCAGTCGCGTGGATGCGCCTCCCTCGGTCAGTGACTTTCACTGCCTCTGCAGAAAAAAAAACTCTGCCCAGAATTTCAAAATTTGCTCTATTACCATGTTAAGAATGCGAATTAACTTTGTATTATTCAGCAGGCAAATTATATACAGGTTACAATGAACAAATTGCCGGAGGTTGCTAAACCAACCAGCCGTATTAGCAATTTGTTATAACAAAATAACAACTGCGAAAGAAGACAAAGGGAGAAATAGAAAGTACGCTAACACCAGGGGACCGGCTTCTGATTGCCCAAGTCCAGGCCTTTCACCTAGTGGATATCAAAGGCCCTGGAACCTACTTTACTTGGACTAACAAGAGGGAGCCACACAGCAGGAAGGTAAAGCTAGACCGTTTTCTGGTCTCAGAGGAGGCATTTGTTAAGTGGAATATTAAATTCCAGATTTTGGAGGGCCCAGTTTCAGATCACTTTCCCATTTTGTTGGAGGGAGGGACTATGACAGGGCAGCACCACAAACCGTTTAAATTTGAGAATTTTTGGTTACAAAAGGAGGATCTTCGAAAGAAAATTCCGCAGTGGTGGGAAGAAGGTCGTCTACCTTTTGGGACAGCAATGTTTAAATTCCACAAACAGCTTCATTTTGTCAAAGTTAAATTGAAACAGTGGAGGCAAGCTAATAAGTCAGATTTCCAGCTCCAAAGAGCTCCCTTGGTGGCCAGATGGGAAGAGGTGCAAAAACACTTCAGGGAAGGAACAATTACTGAGCAGCTTAAAACCGAGGATGATGCCTTGCGCAAAGCGGTTGAGGACATTGATAACCAAGAGGAGACTTACTGGAAACAGAGAGCAAGAAACACTTGGTTATTAGAAGGAGATAGAAATACAAAATTTTTCCATCGATCAGCCTGGTGCTAGGAGACAAATGAATAACATGGAAGTCCTTCAAGATGAGAATGGACACTCCTTTGATACTCTTCCCGGTATGCATTCCCACTCAATGGATTATTTTTCTAAACTTTTTAAGGAAAGTATGGAGCAAGATGTGGAGGCTCAAAATGAAGTTATTGATGTCATACCCTCTATTATCTCTCAAGAAGAAAATCAGGCCCTTCTTAGACCCATTGATAGAGATGAACTGAAGAATGTGGTCTTTGGAATGAGCACCGGCAAATCTCCAGGTCCAGATGGTTTTCCTATTGAGTTTTTTCAAGCCTTTTGGGATACCTTGGAGGAGGATGTTTTGGCTGTCACAGAGGAGTCCAGAACTAATAAAAGAATGCTTAAGGCAATAAATCATACCTTCATCACTTTAATTCCAAAAGGGGAGGAGGGGGTTCATATCTCTAATTTCAGACCTATTGCCTTATGCAACGTGATTTATAAAATAATCACAAAGATAATGGCTGAACGGCTAAAACCTCTCCTTCATAACATCATTTCCTCAGAGCAAGGGGGTTTTGTAGAGGGTAGACAGATCTTGGATGGGGTGGTCCTCGCCCGGGAGGCAATCCATACAATGCAAAAATCTGGTAATAAAGGAATGTTCATTAAACTGGATATGTCCAAGGCTTATGATAGGGTGGCGTGGGGCTTCCTGTCAAAGATGTTGGCAGCCTTTGGTTTCTCTCAAGATTGGATAGATTGGGTCATGAGTTGTGTTTCTACGCCTTCTTATTCTGTTCTAATCAAGGGGCTTCCCTCGCCACCTTTTGGAGCCACACGTGGTCTTCGTCAAGGGGACCCTTGCTCTCCCTATCTCTTCCTCATCTTGGCTGAAGGATTAGGTAGACTCTTCTTGAGGAGAAGACATCAAGGCCTGATAACAGGTATCAAGGTGGGTGAGGAAGTTTTGACTCACTTACAGTTTGTGGATGATACAGGACTGGTTGGAGTGGCCAGTCTCAGGGAAGCTAGAGGAATCAGAGATACTCTTAATGTCTACCTCAGGGCCTCAAACCAAGTCATCAATGATAAAAAATCCAAAGTGGTCTTCTTCAATCTTGAACAAAGGCTACAAGATAGAGTTATAGAGATCTTGGGATTCACTAGGACCTCTCTTCCAGTGGTTTACTTGGGGGTTCCTTTGCATTTCAAAAAATTAAAAATAGATATCTGGAAGGATCTTTTGGATGGCATCAAAGATAGAATGAACCATTGGTCTCATAAATGGTTAAGCTATGGGGGCAGATTAACTTTCTTACAGTCAGTTATTCAGGCCATGCCAATCTATAAATTCTCTATCCTGGCTGCCCCACATTCTATTTGGAAAGAGCTGGACAAAATGGCTAGAAGATTTTTATGGGAAGGAGCAAAAGGGGAGAAGAAATGGGCCTTGGTTAATTGGGATAAAGTTACCCAGCCCAAGGAAAAAGGAGGGCTGGGACTGAGAAGCTCCAAGCTTAACAACAAAGCTTTGGCTGGAAAACTGTACTGGAGGTGGATTTCCCAGCCAACATCCTTATTCAGTAGAATCCTAACCAGTAAATACTTGGGTCATGTTCACCCCAATGAAGTGGGCCGTTTCCCTCTGGATGGTAATGGATCCTTAGTGTGGCAGGCTCTCAAGCTTGGATCTCAGGTTATTAAAGACCAATTGTTTTGGAAAGTGGGGAGAGGGGAGAAGGCACGTTTCTAGACTGATTCATGGGACCAGTACCCACCCATCATTGCTGAGTTTCCCGAATTGCAACCAATTAAATCCGCCATAGAAGCCAAGGGTTGGGTCCATATTGAGAGTTATTTCAACACTAGCCAATTGGGGGAGTATAAGTTCAAGAAGTTTAAGCGGTTGGAGGAGTGGCCAATTACAATCCCTCCGGAGCTGGCACCCATCTTGACCAAAATCTTGTCATAAAGGTTTCTCACAGGGAGAGACGAGGAGGATGAACTAGCTTGGGGCCATGGGAACCTTGGGGTATATACAGTGAAGGACGGATACGATAAGATCCTCCCAGAGCCTCCCCCACATTTATTTCCGGTTCAAGATTGGAGGAAGATATGGCATTCCAAGGGCTGGCCGAAAGTGAATTTCTTTGCCTGGCAGTTTATGCACAATGGAATTCTCACCTTTGACAATCTCAGAAATAGAGGAATCATCGGTCCATCTCAGTGTGTTTTATGCCACAAGAATGAGGAAACAACTGATCATCCGATGTTTGAGTGCCCTTTCACGCGTCGATCTGGAAGCGTTGGTTCTCTCACTATAAAATCCAGGCTAATGGTGATCTGACTCGGACCAATATTTGGGAAAGATGGAAGAGAGGTAGATTTAAATCTAAAGCTCTTCGAATTGGTTGGGAGCTTGGCTTACTTTTCATCTGGTGGCAGGTGTGGTTGGAGAGAAATGCTCGTATTTTTAGAGAAACCTTCTCCTCGCTAGATGGAATTTGGCAGGTCATCTGGAGCAAAGTCGCGAAAACGGTTGCCATCTATGCTGAAGAGGAAAATCAGGTTGGTCCTGGGCCACTGGAAGAGGGAGCTGTAGAGCAAGAGAGACGGGACAGAGCTAGCTGGAAACCTCCCCCTGAAGGTTGGATCAAAATCAATACTGATGGAGCTGCAAAAGGCAATCCGGGTAGTGCTAGAATTGGTGTAGTGTGTTGGGATCATGCTGGGTCTGTGCTCTATTGGGAAATGCAAGGTCTGGGAAGAGCCACAAACAACGAAGCAGAAGCCTTTGCTATTAAATCTGCTTCCATCTGGGCTGTTAATCAGGGACACAGGAAGATAATTCTCGAGTCTGATTCTCAAATTCTGATTGGCGCTCTAGACTGCATGAGGAACTTTGCTTCGAAAGCATGGAGGTTGCGGATTCTGGTATCTCTAATCAAGGAACTATGGAGGGAATTAGATGATGTGATCCCCGTCTATGTGAGTAGAGATTTAAATAAGGCGGCCGATTTCCTTGCAAAGATGGGTGCTGAGAAAGAGGTAGGGGTGCAGCTACACAGTGACATGCCTGTGGAGGATGCAGTGATTAGGCAGGGTCTTGAACGATCCTTGAGACAATGAGCAAAGTTTTTGCTAAGGGTGGTTTTTGTCGCGATATCGCGACCTGTAGCGCCATCGCGGCCTTTGGAGGGAAGCTGTCGCGATATCGCGACAGGTTGCGCCGTCGCGGCCTTTGGAGGGAACCTGTCGCGACATCGCGACATGTCGCGCTGTCGCGGCCCTTGGAGAGATGCTGTCGCGATTTCGCGACCTGTTGCACTGTCGCGGGCTTTGGTGGGAAGCTGTCGCGATTTCGCGACCTGTTGCGCCGTCGCGGCCTTTGGATGGAAGCTGCAGCGATTTCGCGACGCTTTTGGAGCAGGGGCGCAAAGGAGGATAATCGTTGCGATATCGCGACACTTTTGATGAATTGGAGCCAAGGGGAAAAAACGTCGCGATTTCGCGACATTTTTGAAGAAAGGGAGCCAAAGGGAAAAATCGTCGCGATTTCGCGACACTTTTGGAGAATTGGCGCCTTGGGGAAAAGTCGTCGCGATTTCGCGACACTTTTGGAGAATGAGCGCCAAGGGGAAAAGTCGTCGCGATTTCGCGACACTTTTGGCGACTGGGTGCCAAGGGGAAAAGTTGTCGCGATTTCGTGGCAGTTTTGGAGAATTGGCACTAAGGGAAAAAACCGTCGCGATATCGCGAGACTTTTGAAGAATGGGCACCAAGGGGATAACTCGTCGCGATATCGCGACACTTTTGAAAATTGGGCGCCAAGGAGAAAACTCGTCGCGATATCGCGACACATTTGGCGAACAGGCGCCATGGGGAAAACTCGTCGCGATATTGCGACACTTTTGAAGACTGGGCGCAAAGTGGAAAACTTGTCGCGATATCGCGACACTTTTGAGGATTGGGCACCGAGGGGAAAACTCGTCGCGATTTCGCGACACTTTTGGCGAATAGGAGTCATGGGGAAAAATCGTCGCGATTTCGCGACACTTTTGAAGACTGGGCGCCAAGTGGAAAACTCGTCGCGATATCGCGACACTTTTGAAGGTTGGGCGCTGAGGAGAAAACTCGTCGCGATTTTGCGACACTTTTGGAGATCAGGCGCCATTTGGAAAATTCGTCGCGATATCGCGGCACCTTTGGTGATGAGGCGCCAAGGGGAGAAGCCGTCGCGATTTCGCGACACTTTTGGTGTTCAGGCGCCGCGGGGTCTGGCTGTCGCGATTTCGCGACTTGTTGCTCTGGCGCGGCCAAGGCTGGTTTGATTGTCGCGATATCGCGACATGTCGCGTTTTCGCGCCTTGTTGACTTTTTGCGCTCTGCGGTGGAAAGTGTTGACTTTTTGCGCTCTGCGCTAGTAATCTTGTTTCTTTGTTCTTGGTTGGGATGTGTTTACTCCCATTTGTAACTGTTTTTTGTATTAATACAAGTTTTTCATTTTTTTCAAAAAAAACATTTTTAATATGATTGATAAAAACATCAAACATTAAAAGGGAAACAATATCGATGGTTCAATGTTGGGTAAGTAGATGCAAACTACTCTTCCATAGAAAATGACTGGCACAAAAGCACTCTTCCTGCTTACCATTGTTCACTAAATTTTACACTAGGTCACATGTGCTAGTCCTCTTGCCTTTTCCCCCTCTTAAGAAGCTTAAACATTTTTAGGAAGGGTTCTATTGTTTTGGGCAAGCAAAGTAGTTTATTCAATTGTATCTTCATTCAATATTAAAGACTTGGTCAACTGCTAGTCTACCCTTGTTTAACACAGCTAACAAAGGTTAATGTAAAACCATATCTTGCTTTGAACTTGATCAATGGAGCAAAGATGGCTAAAACATTGATTGCCTGCACTCAAATGTCAATGCTGCTGTAATGTTCAATGCTGGTCAGATTTTGTTTTACAATAAATCTGATGTTGATGATTATTTTTCTGCTTCTTTTTTGTCCTCTATCCAGGTAAGTGCACTCAGGATCAGTATAACTATCAATCTAGATGACGATAGTCAACAAGCATAACTAGTTAACTTATAAATGCATAATTAATGAAGCAATATGTAGCCAAACTCATACAAGACAACCTAGGCAACATTTAAAAAATAACAAGGTTACAAGGTGCGGGTGTGGCAGGAATCGCGGATGCGGGTGCAGCTCCTACCAAAAATAGGGTTCGTTGGGTGTGGGTGCGGCTAGTTTTTAATTTAAAATATATATATATATATATATATATATATATATATATATATATTTTATAAAAAAAAATAAAATAAATTATGTTTAAACTTTAAAAACTTTTAACTTTAAAAAAATTAAAATGTTTTTTTTTTTAATAGTATGCCCCTTTATTATCCGTGTGGAAGCCACTTTATAAACTTATTATAAAGTTTAAAGTTTAAATTTATAAAAACTTTAAGTCAGCTTTTTTTTTTTTTGGTTACATAGATGAATTGGTTACAATCACAATTTTTAGTAACTGTCAGCGCAGCTGGCAGGGTTCAAACTATCAGCGAAGGCTTCCAACACACCCACCGTCTCGTTAATGGTAACCCGGCATGAGATGGGGACCGCCGGACGCACAAGGTTCGCACCGTCTTCGTCAGTCTGGTTCAACACGTGGCATGAAGGGGACCGCCAGACAAGCAGGAAACAGATCGCCGTCATCAATCAGGTGCAACACGCAGAGGAGTCAGATCGGGCTACTGGCTATGCATGGGCACGCCCGTGGGATTGGAACCTAGGTCTCCTCTCGGTAAGCGCCCCAACTTACCAATCCACCTAGACCCACGGACCAAACTTTAAGTCAGCTTGGTGCTTGTACTAGAAGTTCTGGTTCTGTAAAAAGTACTCCAAAAAGTTTGTAACCTCTTTAACATGTGAAGATAGACACGGTCAGATCACCTCTGTACTAGAAGTTTTGGTTCTGTAAAAATTACTCCAAAAAGTTTGTAACCTCTTTAACATGTGAAGATAGACACGGTCAGACCACCTCGAGATCTGAAGTATCAATATGTCTTCCCCATATCATGCCTGCCTGCCTCGTAACAACTACTAAATAAATTTAAACCGAATCCTGTCTATATGTACCACAATACGGAACAGAAATGCCAACATCTCTGGAATGCTTGGGAGTTTGGGCCTAATTTACACAAAGGTATGCACCAGGCATGTCTGTATAAAAGTGTGATCCTATTGTTTCATTTGCATAGAAAGACAGCACCTCAGCCAATGCTGGAGTTGGATTTTTGTACCTTTGTAGTGCACTTGAGTGGATTTTTTTAACATGCTATGCAAACAACACAAAGAACATGAGATTACAAGAGAATTTTTAAAATATAAAAAGGATTTAAGCCCTCTTCAAAACAAACATCCACTCACCATTCCGTAGAAATTTCAAGGAATTTTTTATGTATTTAAAAACCTAACTTAAGCCTAGGCCCAAATAACAAAACTGTTGAATGACATTAGATAATTGGCATATCTAAATATATTGCTCCAGATTCATATGGGTAGAGGAATATTTGTATTTTTTCAAGTAGCAGACGACCAAAATATAAAGATACCCTAGGGTAACAGAGAGCTGCACGGTGTTTGTACTGTTGGTATTGGTACGATTCATTATCGGCGGTGGATGTGCAAAAATGTTAATGCCCAAACTGGGCTGGGTGAACCCCGATTGGCCACAAGGTTCGGCTTCGCCGAACCCTAACTGACAGGGTTCGGATGAGGTTCAGCCCAGCCGTACCCGTTCGCCGTACCGGCAGGTGCGGGTGCGGGTTCGCGCACCCAGCCAATCAGATGCGCAAACCCTGTTACACTGAAAAATAATAATAATTCGGAACAAAAAATTGGAGGGAGGAATTCACAAATTTTGAAAGCCTTTGACTTACTAATTTTATCAAAGTTAACAACTATAAAATTAAGCATAAATGTGATGTTGAAAAATGATGACTATGTCAAATAATCGTTTCATAATAAATCAAGGGATGTCATCTTCTTTCTTGGTATTCAAACATTGATGTCTTCTTTAACGCTTGTCTTGAAACTGGCCTGCATTACTTGGAAGATGTAGTTAATGCCTTTACCATGGAGTGAATGCAGATGGATGAGTTGGTCCGTAGGAATGATATTATGAACACGTGAGCCATGTTGATGATGAGCCATGTGTATGAGTCACAAATGAGTCCATGATGACTCACTGCACATAGTTTTTTGAGCATAGGTGGTTATGTTATGTTTCAATGTTAAGTACTAATGTAAGATATAACATGTCATAAGTTATGGGGTACATTGAATGCTTCATGTGTACAAGTGGTTAGATGGTTTGACGAAACAGAAAATATGAGTTTGGAGAATTAAGAATCCATAGGTGTTGTCCCTATCCCAAAGATGGAAGAATGTGGTGCTGAAGTTGGACAAATAGGTGGCATGGATGGAAGTGATCTAGAGGGCAGTTCAGCTGCAAGTGGGAGTGGAACCCCCTCCTATGATTGTCCTTTAGCATTACTAAAATAATATGCAAAGGGGACTTTTCAAATCAGGAAAACCCTTGATGCAATTTGTCACTATCGTAGACTCAAATAGTAGTAGTGTCAAGAAATGATTTGGAGGAATACAACACTTCAAATGCAACATCTGCAATTTTTTGTTCAACGGCAGCTATACAAGGGTTTTCCACGTGTAACTACAGACGGGATGAGATGTGGTGACAAAATGACACTTGAGGAGAGGGCTAAAATGTTCAAATTACATAACGATTATGGTATTACTTGCAACGGAGAACCAATATTGCAGCATCATAGAACAGTTTTGGCAGCTTCTGATACATGTGCCACTCTCACTTGTTGCCCTCTTCTTCCTCATTTTGGTTCAATTCTGGCTCCAGAAAATGTAGGAGAGGGGTCTTCTATATCTAAAACAAAGACTGGCACACTTTGAGATATATACAATTAGCATGCACAAGATGAGGTAGATGAAGCTATATTGCACAATGTTACTGGCAGCCCTCAAAATTGCAAAACAAAATATTTACTGAAAGTGATAATTTTCTATTTTTAGATATTCACAGCCAAAATGCATCTCTAGCCATGTTGACACATAAATAGAAGACTAAACACGAAAGGACAAGTCATATGTAAATAATTTTCATTTAATATGCATTTTGTAGCTTATGGAATGTGAACTACCACAATTCCATTTGGGTGACCTTTCATATTCAATACTGTGGGTTTCCAACAAACCAAAAATATTGTATAAAGAGAAATGAACCCTTGATTGCAAAAAGCATGTGTAAAGGATGCAACATGATCACCTCGCATTTTGAAGATTGCTTGCATTGTACTCTACTTTCTGAGCAATAAAATCATTCTATTATTTTGCTTATATTTTTGTATTCTGATTTGTTATACTCTAGTATTTTTTAATTTCACTCTTTCTTGATCTTCCTTAACTTTAAAATTCTGAGTTTCGGATCATCAATACTAGATGATAATTGGTGGAATAATGTAAAGTACATAGTATCCATTGTTTCACATGTTATGGGGGTCATTAGAACTGTAAACAAGTACTCTCCTAGTCTTGGAGAGATTTATGAGAATTTTGACAACATGGTTGGCCACATGAGGAAAGCCATTTAATAGAGGGATCTCGCAATCTCATTTTACTACCAGTACATTCAACCTATTGTTTAAAAGAGTTGGGATAAGATGAACACTCCATTGCACATTGCAGCATATGCTATCAACCCTAAGTGGGAGAGTAACTCCATTGTACCAAGGCTGGGGAGAGTAACTCCTATTGCAGACCCTAAGGTGAAGAAATATTTACTTAAAGCAATTAAGGAGATGTACCCCAAAGAGGAGCATGGATGATACATGAACAATGGGTCATATTTGCATAGCTTTTTGGTCGCTTCAACAAATACGAGTCGAGAGAGGATAGACTCACCCTTGCACAAAATAATCCCATGGGCAGTGGATGATATATGGGGATGCAACTCCATAACTACAGACACTTGTTGAATGACTCCTATTGCAAATTGTTGAATGACTCCTCTAAAAAATAAGGAATAGTACACTTGTTGAATGACTCCTCTTGCAAATTCATAAGGAAAGGGAGGAGCAAGCAGGATTGCTTGGGGATGAGCCCCTTTAGAAAGCAACAATGATGAGGGCACCTATGCTATTGCAGATGACCATAAAGAGGATTGAAGACTTTCACATTTCAATTTATTAGTTTCTGTGATTTCAATTTGATGTAGTTGGAACTTGAACTACAACTAAAAACTTGAAATTGAGAATTATTAATCTCCTATGGTTTTCATTTATTGTTACATGAATGATGCATATTTGATGTTTGGCCCTTTAAGTCCAAATATAAATATAACTTTTGCTTTTAGATTATGCCATGGTGCATCTTCATGTTTAAAAAATCTAATTTGGGGCGCATATATATATAAAATTCATCCCCAACCATCCCACAATCATCTCAAATTTGGGGGCCAAACCCCTATCATTTGGGAGACACGTCACGTTGTACCATGTCATCCCCATCCCAAAATATCCATGAAACATAGGGTAAATACTAGCTATATGGATTTTGCAAATGAATTTTAGAATAGCTCCGGATATTTTGCAAATGAATGTTAGAATAGCATGAGTTAAGAACCAATGATGTGTGGAAGGATCGAGAATAGACAATGTCAACTTGCTATCAATAGAAGTCAAGGAGGTAGAGTGTGCAATGGAGGATAGGCAATGAGTTGTACAAACACCTATGCCAATGGAGACACAACCAGAGGCTCCTCCCTCCAACTAAATAATAGATTTTAAGGCACATATAGCAAAAGTTGTTTCTCAAGAAATAAACATATAATAAGTTGTCAAGGAAGCCTCAAGAATCAAACATATTATAAGTTGTTTCTCAAGATCCACAGGGCAACAAATCAATGAGGAAAAGTCCAAAGTCATTTTCTTCCACTGCTCACCTAGACAAGAGATCATGGTTCTTGACAAACTAAGATACTAGAAGACCTCCCTTCCCATCACCTACTTAGGCATTCCTCTTAAAACAGGGAGACAAAAGGAGGATTGGGCCTAGCTAGTGGACAGAGTAAAAAGGAAAATAGAAAAATGGACTAATAGATGGCTATCATTAGGGGGAAGAATAACCCTGGTTAAATCAATGCTTCAATCTATACCTATTTATGTCTCCACAGTTTTGGACATTCCCAAGGCAGTGCTAAGAGAGTTGGATCAAATAAATCATCAATTCCTCTGGAGGAGCACTAAGGAGGAAAGGAAATTGGCACTAGTGTGTTGGGAAACTTTATGCCTTCACAATAATGATGGGGGACTAGGATTCAAATCAACAGTCAAGAACAACAAGGCACTAGCATCTAAGTTGTACTGGAGGATGCTAAACAATCTCAATGCACTATGGACCCGAAGTCTGAGAGTTAAATATGCAGAAAATAAAATTTTGGCAGCCATTACTCAACACCAACTACCTAGCAGAGGATCCCCCATCTTAGAAATTTTGAGGACAGGAGTGGAGCTAGTAAAGAAGGAGCTCTTTTGGATAATTCACAATGGTCAACATACAAACTTTTGGACAAAGTCTTGGGACGGGCACCAACCTTTGGTGGCTCGATTTCCAGAGTGGAGACCTTTCATGGAACACCTACACAGAGTAAATTAGATAAAAGTAGCAAAATACTGCAAGTACTAGACTGGAAATTCTGAAGTTGGGAGAAATTGGGTTCCAACAACCGAATAGCCAATCCAAATCCTAGAGAGGCAGCAGATCAATATCCAACAAACTCTACAAATGAGATCATTTTTTTAGTCTCAAGCAAAGGATTCCCTTGGATAGGGCAACATGAGTCAAGGGGAGTATACAATAGCAAGTGGATATGCAGTTCTATGCCAAAGTACTCCTAACCTGCTTCAAGACTTATTCAAACAAATATGGGCACAAAAGTTATGGCCTAAGGTGAGATTCTTCATTTGGCTTCTTCTACATAAAAGGGTACTAACAAGGGAACAACTTATGAAAAGAGGCTACCATGGTCCTTTTAGGTGTGAGATGTGTGGGGAGAACCTCGAAACACTCTGCCACTTATTTATTGAATGTCCTATAGCCTCAAAGTTGTGGAAGATGATGGCTATCTTACTT
This sequence comes from Wollemia nobilis, assembly GCA_028583015.1. Lineage (NCBI taxonomy): Eukaryota > Viridiplantae > Streptophyta > Pinopsida > Araucariales > Araucariaceae > Wollemia > Wollemia nobilis. The sequence goes on from JAQPPZ010000367.1 coordinate 5,343,234, forward strand.
GGTATTAACTAGTTTGACTTTACCACCCTAGAGCATATGTGGAGGGAATAGACTACACAGGATGGAGTAAACCAGTATGTTAGGTAGATAGTATGGGTAGGAAATACTCTCCTACTTTGGAACATATGGAAGGAAAGGAAAAACCACATCTTCAAACAAGAGGACATCCACTATATTTGGAAAAATAGCATAGCCAACATAGCAAATACAGTCCAGCATACAGTAAAGTATCCCCAGGAACCCCACCAAAAATTGGAGCAGATCATGAGTAGATTAAAAATATTCCTGAGGCTGTTAATTAACAAATGGTAACCATAAGGCACCTGAAAGTAGTTAGAAAGGGAAAGTGGCAGCCTCCCCCAGAGGATTGGGGAAAAGTTAACACAAATGGAGCATCACGGGGGAACCCAAATAGAGCTAGTGTGGGAGGGATAGGAAGACAGTCGAATGGGACCCCGGTTTTCACCTTTGCAGAGAATCTTGGCATTTTTTCCAACAACCTAGCAAAGGGTTGTGGCATCCTTAGAGGGCTCCAAGAGGCATTTAAGGTAGGCTAGAAGAAGGTCTAGATAGAATCCGACTCACAAGTCATGATCAACCATCTAAAGAATCCAAGGGAGAATAGGAAGCTTGACTAGAGACTAAGGAGAATCATAGAGAAGATTCAAATGGTACATACAAGCTTTTTGTTTGTGGAATACAATCACATCCCTAGAGAACAAAATAGAGTTGCAGATGCGATGGCCAACTAGGCTCTAGACAAAGGCAACCTCACTTGTTACAACTATCCCCCTAGATGGTGGGCAACACGGACTAGGGAAGATCTTCTCTCTATCCTATCTTTTGATGGTAGCAGCATTAGATGTATTTAGTGTTGTAATTCATTGTATTAGGTTGTTCCTTTTATACATGGGTTACTATAGTAGATTAGTTGATAGAGAATGTAACATTACATCTTCTGCTAAATCCTAGATCAAAATCCTGTGTTCGTGGAAAGACAAACAATGTATCTCTTCTATTTGAATTTCGTAATATAAATTCGTGGAAAGACAAAAAAGGATTACTCTAATATGCCTTAATTCCATTAAAAAAAATTTACAGGTATTAACTCTAAACTCAATATCTCAATTTAATTAATTTTAAAATATCCTTTGTCTTTGTCAATAAAGTAACTCTAAACTCAAATATCTCAATTTAATTAATTTTAAAATTTCCTTTGTCTTTGTCAATAAAGTAACACACACCAAAAAAAAAATCGTTAATTTCAAGATATCAATATGATTAAATTAAATAAACAAAACTAAATTATTTAATTTAATTATAAAATATAATGAAAATTCAATTGTTTATGGGGGGGAGGGGAAGGGTCCTGCTCCCCCTCCCCTGGTTCTTGCTCAGTTCCTGGCTCATCCCGGGTCATCCCGCTCTGGGAATGCTTTGTAGCAGATGATCTCCTTGGGGGGAGATCCTTCTCCACTTTCTGCTCCTTTCCTAGCAGTTTCAGGGTTTCCCTGCCTGAGCCCGTGGTCTGGTGCATCCCAAGGGTCTCCTAGGGTTTCCTACATGTTTCCGGGATCCCTTCCCCGATCTCCCTCAGGCTTTCCCCTGGGGTTTTTTGCAGGTTTTTTGCGTGGATCCGGTTCCCAGGGCTTCCTCGGTCGGTGGTGGTGGCAGGTTGGGATTTCGACTGCTTCCTAGTGCATCCTGTGAGGTCCTCTCTGCTTCGGGGTTTGTCTGGGGGGCCAGTTTCCTCTTCTGCCAATGACTCCTCTCTAGGATGCCTGTGGTTGTTGCTGGTCCCGTCCTATTGGGTAGGGCCCTTTTCGGTTTCCTGTTCGAATGCTTCTTCTTGCTGGATCTGCGATTTGGTGGACACCCAGGGCATTGGTTGGCCTTCGAGGTGGGCCTCTTCCTCTGCCTGGGTTGTTCCCAGTCCCAGTCCCAGTTCCCTTAAGCTATCCATGAGCAAGGATGGGGAGATCTTGGTCCCTTCTTCTGGGGTTCCTAGGGTTTTTGTTGCATATCTAGATCTTGGGGGGGACCCATGATCAGTGCATGCAGACCCTGGTTCCCCCAAGTTAGGCTTCCGAGGATCCCATCTTTGTGCCTGTTGTCGCTTCCCGCCTAGGATCCTCAAGTTGTTCATTTCAGTTCCTATTCAGGGGCTTCTGGTCCCAGTTCCCTCGATCTGTTCGTGAGCAAGGATGGTGGTTCCTGGGCCTTTCTGCTAGAGTGGTGGGGGCTTCCTTCTGTATTCTCTGGTCTGGGAGGGAGATCAGTGTGTTTGCAGCTGTGGTCCCTCCTTCCTCCTTCAGTTTTGGCTTCCGGGATCCTGTCTTTGCGCCTGTTGTTGTTTTCCCTAGATCCTTTCGGCTTCCTCGTATTTCTCCTTGTTGTGCACAGGGATATCTTGGCCTGTAGATATCCCCAATAGTGTTATTCCACTTTTCAGGCTCATGCGAAGGCTTCCCGTTTTTTTCTTTGAGGACCCTGATGCCATCTCCTAGGCTATCCCACTGCTGATCCCTGGTCTGTATCCCGGTGCTGCTTGCTGCTTTGCTCGCGCGGCTGCTTGCTGCTCCGCTACACCCTGGGTTGCATCCCGAGCCGTCCCTGGGCGAGGATCCTCTCCAATTTTCTAAAAATTCCCTACTTCTGGTTTTCGGGCAAGATTTCTAGTTGCAGGCTATTCTTGGCCTTCTCGCTCTCCCTTCGCAGGTTTGGGCAAGTGCGTTGTATCCACCACCGGGAGGATCCTAGACTGCTGTATCCACCCCCGAGTGGATCCCAGACTGTTGTATCCACCCCTGGGAGGATCCCAGACTGGCAGCAATGGGAGGATGATATTTTCGCGAAGTGGGCCTCACTAGTTGGTACTAGAATCTGGTCTTTCTGCTGGATCAAGGGTTGTTTCTAGCCCTTTCCCTTTCAGTTTGTGTTTATTTTCATGTACTAAGGAATTGCTTTAAATCTCGATGCTACGGCCCTTTTTGTTATAAGGTTTTGGGATCCTCTTAAAAAACCCAATTTGTATATAAAATTCTAGTTACTTATCAAAAAAAAAATTCAATTGTTTATCAATAATATCTATATGTAGGTCCGAGGTGTAGACCAATTGGTTCCCCCAAACCCTGTAAGGGAGGCGGAGGTCCAAGGTTCAAATCTCGGGCCTCGCCGGACTGAACGCTTGTTCCTTTCCTGGTGCTTTCAGCGGCGTAAAAGGTTTAAAATGATCGTGGCATGGTGGTTATAGGGACGGATTGCGCGGAGATCTGTGTGGCGGCTTTCGGGGCGAACAGCGCTGAATACTGTGGCAGCCATAAAAATCCGGACAACCTACCCGGATTCGTGGCAGCTATCGATTCCACCATGTAAAATCAAAAAAAAAATCATATCTATATGTAATCAAATAGCATTAGCTCAACCAGTTAAACTCCTCAACTTTCAAGGAGGAGAGCAGGTTTGAATCTTGTCAAGTGATACATGCATAATAGTCATAGCCAAGTTGTGGTAATACCACTATGTAGTGATGATGTAATACAAGTGGATTCCATTTCAATTCCATATAACCAATTAAAAATAATAATATCTATATGTAATTTAAAATTTTACAAAGTTACACCAATGGGGCCATGGTTTAATGGTTGAAACATATGTGTGACATCACTCACACAAAGCCAAATAGGCTCTATAGCTTAATGTAACTAAGTTGATGTAAAAGGGAAAGGATAACCCTTTCAAAACCCCACTTTAAAAAAAAATTGCAAAGTTACAATAAACAACACACAATCATGTAAATGCAGTATTTCAAATCCTTGCATTGTGATGGACTTTTCCACCTTCAATGATAAAGAAACCATGATCATACAATTTGTAGTAATACTATATTATTGTGGTTTGTCAAGATACCATGATAAGATGGTGAGGATGTAATACTGATGGGACCAATCTAAATCTTATATAATTAATTAAAAAATATTAAATTAAACTCTCTGAAAATATTACAATAACTTAACATTTTCTACTTGATCAAATAGCATGAACTCAACAAGTCAAATTCCTCAACTTCCAAGGAGGCGACTAAGTTCAATTCTTGCCCAGCAATATGTGTATAATTAAAAACTTGTTGTAATACCACTATGTGATAACGTGGATATGTGTATAATTGACAAATTGTTGTAATACCACTATGTGATCATGTGAATATAATGTAATAAGAATATGCTTCCTTTCAATTCCACACACCCAATTAAAAAAAATTACAATAATATACGCTGCATTAAAGTTCATCTGGTGAGAATATTTTACTTACACAGTCGGGTTTAACTAGTGAAAATATTTGACTCACATAGAATCCACCCATGAATGTCTTAGAAATCTAGTGGGAACCTTAGCATTCCTGGTGAAACTCATCATTCCTACCACTTTTTTGAAATCTAGAGAACAAACAAGTGACCATATAATAAACATTAAATTTATGAGTTTTATTAAAACAATAAAGTAATAAGTATTAAATTTACCATTTTTAAAAGATTATAATATATTAATGCTTAGCGTTTCAACCTTATATAACCACTTAAAAAAATAAATTAATTTCAAAAACATTTAAAAATATATATTTTAATTATATAACTTTATTATTTATATTTTATTATAATGACAACTTACAAAGTCAAGTTCAACTAGTAAAAATATTAAACTCACACCCGAGGGTAAGGGTTAGGTGGATTGGTTTAGTGGATTGGTAAGTGTTTGTTTGGCCAAGCATTTACCAAGAAGACACCCAGGTTCAAACCTTAGGGCAGCATGTTTGCAAAGTTAATAGTCAGATTTGAATCCTTTGAGTGCATGCGCGTCGACAATGACGGTACGAATCAAAGTTCAAACCTCGGGGCAGCCTATTTGCTAAGGTAGTAGTCTTCTAAGTGCACGTCAGACCAACGATGATGCTACGAATCAAAAGCAAGTGGTGGTCCCTTTCACACGATCAACAATAACGGGCAGCCTGTTTGCTAAGGTAGTAGTCTTCTAAGTGCACGTCAGACCAAAGGTGGTCCCTTTCACACGATCAACAATAACGAGCAGCCTGTTTGCTAAGGTAGTAGTCTTCTAAGTGCACGTCAGACCAAAGGTGGTCCCTTTCACACGATCAACAATAACGAAACGGAATAAGTTTGGTGGAAGCAGCCCTTGTGACTTGAACCCTACACTTGTTAGTTTCTGTAGTTTTGACCAACTCCGAAAAAAAATATTAAACCTATAAATTTCTTTGAAATCTAGTGGAAACCTTGGCATTGACTATACTCCCCTATGGGTGAATAAGCTCTTGGATAACCAAATATTTTAATATAATCTATGGATGGATAACTTGGATAACCAAATATTTTAATATAATCTATGGATGGATAACATTTGGATAACCAAATTGTTTAATATTGTCTAGTGCTTACAAATAAAATTTTGCATACTATATTAATATTTAAAAAATAAAAAATATAATTTATAATTCATAGCAAATTTAATAATCAATTATAACTTTAAATTCAGTTTATTATAAAATTAAATTCAATTTATTTATATATAATTTTAAAAATTAAATTAAAACTAATATTTCAGATTTTAAAATTTTTAATACTTTTCACTGGCCATAAATGATATTAATTTTATAGATTGGCAATAAATGATATTAATTTTATAAATTAAATTTTTAATTTTTAAGAAGGGGCCCAAATTCTAGTATAATTTTAAACTATTATAATATAATTATAATGCGCTAAGAATGCGGCCATTTTAATCGGAAAAATAATAATCCAATATAATGGAATTGGGAAAAATTAAAAATTAAGTATCAAAACTTTTCCTTTCCTAATGATTTTTAAATTTTAACTTTTTCGAAAAATATAATATTTCTCCCTGGACAGATTAATCATGCTGATGCTCAGATTATAATCGTCGTTCTTCTGGCCGGGAAAAAAAAAAAAAGCTTCACAGACCCAAATTAAGTAGAACATTTGTTTATATCTCGAGTTGTGGTAATTGTGATTTTTAAGACTAATGCTACCTTGAGGCTTCTTCCACTGGAAAACAGAAGTAGAAAATTATCTCGAAAACCTAAATTATATTTTTAAAAAAGAAAAATCAGAACAAAATGATTTAATTCAAATGTCTACAAGACATGTACGATAAAAACAGCACTGGCCAATTGAAATTCTACTAGTTTTTCACCTTCAAACCTGCACAAAATAAACGCAAACAAAACATACGCACTTGGACTAGAGCTTTAACAGAGCTTTCGTCGCCATGGCAGTCGCCGGGCTCCAAGTTCAAATAAGCCGTGGCCCCTTTGGCGAGCTCCCGGGCCTGTTCCACCGCCTTTATCTCTGCGCTCCTCGCCCCCTGCCCGTACAGAAAAGCTTCGCCCACTACTTTGGACCCGCGCACAATTATGCATCCCGCGTTCGGGTGCGGCGCCGTCAAGCCCGCCGATTTGTCCGCGACTTCGGCGGCCCGCAGCATGTGACCTGCCTCCAGCCTGCTGCAGACTACGGGGGCCGTAAACGCCCGCAGGCAGAAGGTGACCATGATGCGGAAGGAATGCTCACTGCCGATAGTTTGGATGTGAGGAAAAATGTCGTTGAAAGTTCGGAAAGAATGAGGAGCTCTCGCGTATGAAATCTGAAATCACGTTAGATAATATAATCTAGCTTTTTAAAAAATAAATAAATAAATAATTTAAATAAATAAATAATAATTTGGATAAGAATATAATAGAAGGTTATAAACGTCCACCGAACAAATGCAAATATTATGACAGATGGCATGAAAAGCGAAGTAAATGCAATCTACTTCTTTTTAAATTATTTATATTCATATGCGACGAAAGAAAAATAGTAAACGCCGTAGAGCCGTACTATGGTTGTTTAGTAAGCCGTCATCAATAGCCGTCGAAAGCTTTATTAGAGAGCAATAGTTTACTAGTTATTATTATGGAATGAAGCATGTGATGATTATTATAATAAATTTGTAAAGTCTATTTTAATTTTTAAAAGTGTAACGGCTAAGCTTTAGAGTTTTTTTTTAAATCAATATTTAGTAAGTTTTGAATCCAAATCTCACGAGAATGTAAGTAGTGTCTTATAATAGACCACACGCACAGATAAGTAGTGTCTTATAATAGACCACACGCACAGATAGCATTGGAGTCTTTATAAAAAAGACAAAAACCCTATGTCACATAATTTTTATAAAAAAAATAAAGAAGAATTTTTATTTCACCTTTCGCTGAGTAATAATTATTTGTTAATAGTATGTTTTATTGGTTTATATCTAGATTATTTATTAATAGTAGCGTCCTTATAATAGACCACACGCACAAATAGCATTGGAGTCTTTATAAAAAGACAAAAACCTTTTGTAACATAATTTTTATTAAAAAATGAAAAATAATTTATGACACCTTTTGCTGAGTAATGAATTATGGACGTTGAGCTCCGGGATTCTCTGTTTACCTGGACTAACCAGCATGCAGGGGACCAACTCATACAAATGAGACTTGATAGAGTTCTAAAATCCAGAGAAGCAATCTCGATCTTTGGCGATGCTACTTTGTCGTCATTGCCAAGGGTAGCCTCTAACCATAATCCGCTTCTCTTAGAAGTTTCCAGGCCGGATAAGAATTTTAGACCTCCATTTAGGTTTGAGTCCATGTGGCTTCAGCATCCGGAGTTCAAGACAAAAATCATTGAGTGGTGGAGTCAACCTGTTGATGGTACGAGTGTCTTTTGTACGAAGCTCAAAATCCTTAAGCTCCAGCTCAAGAAATGGAATAATGAAGTTTTTAGAAACATTTTTTAATCACGACAAGTAATTTGCTCCCAGCTAAAAGAAATAGAAAAGTTGCTTCATAATGGCAATGCTACTGATGAAGTTCGATGGCAGGAAAAAGTATTGTTATGTGAATTTCATAACTTGTTGGCCAGGGAAGAAACATTATGATGGCAAAAGTCCAGAGCCTTGTGGCTTAGAGAAGGCGACCGGAACACAAAGTTTTTCCACGCCACCACAATGAAACATAGAGCATCAAATAAGATCAGATGCCTCCATAGAGAAGATGGATTGTTGATTGAAGACCTCGAAGAAACCTGGAATGAGGCAGTGGAACATTTTCGTAATATCCTGGGCCCATCTCAGGTTTACCCGGTCGAGGTGTCGAAATCCCTTCTTCAACACATCTCGTCCCTGGTGTCTCAAGTTGATAATGATCTCCTGTTGCAACCATTCTCTTGTGATGAAATTAAAGAAGCTTTATTTTCAATGACAGTTGACAAAGCCCCTGGCCCTGACAGTTTCCCTCCTATATTTTTTCAATCTTATTGGGATATCGTTGGAGATGATGCCTATGAAGCCAATTTAGAAATCCAAAGAACCAAGTTTGTCCCTAGAGAGTTAAACTCCACATTCCTTGCTCTTAACCGAAATCTCATGAATGTTGATCCATGTCCGATTTCCATCCTGTCAGCTTGTGCAACGTGTTATACAAAATTCTTACTAAAGCCATGGCAAATAGAATGAAGCTCGTTATGCCTAAAATTATTGATAAGTGTTAGGGCAGCTCTATCCAAGGAAGGATCATTATGGATAGTGTGATCATTGTCTATGAGCTTATCCATACTGTCACGGTCAATAGAGTTTCTTCTTAAAATTAGATATCAGTAAAGCTTTTGATAGATTTTCTTGGGAGTTTCTTACTACTGTCCTATCCCAATTTGGTTTATAGCACAGATGGATTAGATTGATTAAACCCTGCATGTCCTCTGCCTAGTTTTCGGTCATAGTGAATGGAGCAGCTGCAGGATATTTTAGGTGCAAAAGGGGAATAATGCGAGGGGATTCGATGTCACCCTTCCCATTCATCCTTATGGCAGACAACTTAGGAAGAGCGTTGAATGCAGCATGCTCCAAGGGCGGCATCTCAGGGATAAAGGCTTCAACTAGGATACCTCCAATGTCCCATCAACAATTTATTGATGACACAATTTTAGCCAACCTCTCCAGTATCCCTGAAGCCAAAGTTATCAAATCTATATTGGAATCTTATGAGAGGGTTGTCAGAAAAAGAGTAAATTATTTGAAAAGTAGCATTTATTTCATCAATACTCTGGCTAATAGACAGGTCAGAATAGCTCGGATCCTGGGATGTGCCATTGCTGAACTGCCTGCAACTTACCTTGGCCTTCCTTTATTCCAAGGGCAACCATCTGTGAGGATGTGGGACGGTGTCATTCAGAGGGTTATGAAGAAGCTTGTTGGATGGAAAGGAGCCCTGCTCGGCAGCGCAATGAATTTCACTATAGTCCAATCGTGTCTTTAGAGTGTGCCAATATACTTTATATCCCTGTTTTGAGATCCGATTGTTGTATGTAATAAACTTGAACAACTTCAACGAAATTTCCTATGATCAGGAGCAGAGAATAAAAGCAAATTTCCTCTTGTTGATTGGGATAAGATTTGCCTTCCAAAGTGTAGGGGAGGACTTAGTCTGAGGAGGGTTCACCAAATGAATATGGCTATGATTTCAAAACAGGCCTGGAAGATAGTGTCTAACTACCCGATCCAATGGGTTGACATTGTTAAGAACAAATACCTCAGGCAGCAGTCACTGATGGACAATTCCCTCATGCCTATTGGGTCTACATTCTGAAACTCGATGTGTTGAAACTGATCTATCATTCAAAGAGGTGGACATTGGAAGCTTGGAGATGGATCGCGATTAATATTATGGGAAGACTCATGGATTACAACTCAACCCTTGATTCAAGATTAGTCTATAAATATTCTTAAACCTATCACCAATATGATTTTTGATCCCGAAGTTGAGAATTTCATCAATAATGAAGTTGTGGTCCCCCGCTAGGTTGACATCTGCTGATCTGGATTCCCCTGAGCTTTGCTCTGCTCGTCTTCATTTAGCCAAGCATCTTCGAACTCACTTGATCCCAAGTACTGGGCCACCTGATACTCTCTTTTGGCAATTTAGTCAGTTTGTGAATTTCTCAATTAAGATCGCATATATGGCTATGAATGAACCTGAAGATGATTGGTTTCCTTCCAATAGTATCTAGATCAAAAACTTATTCCTACAATTACCCATTTTTTTGGCTGGCAGCAAAAAATAGACTCCTCACCACCGATAACTTGATAACTCGTGGTATGATCCTGCCTAATAGATGTTACTTATGTAAATCTGTGTGGGAGTCAATTAATCATCTATTTCTAAAGTACCCCTTTTCTAGACTTCTCCTGTCCATGATCCTATCAAATGTTTCCATCTCTTGGGTTGCTCCTCAGTCTATCAGTGATCTTATTACCAAGTGGCCAAACCCCTTCAAGTCCACCTACCTGAAGTTTTGGTGGTCGATCATTCTTCCTCACTTTATGTGGCAAATTTGGTTGGAAAGGAATAATCGAGCTTTTCGATTTTTGTCCCTAGATCCGGAGTCGGTCTGTTTGAGAGTTGTGACTTTTGCCTCCGAAAATGCCAATATCATATCTTCTAAGGATTGTCCTTCATCACCATTTGAGATTCAAGTGGCACGTTATGCTAGCATGTCTTTTGAGGTTTTTGGTCATTCCCAGTATGTTGTGGATAGATCCCTTGTCTCTCAGATTCCCCCTCCCCCTCAATGGTTCAAGTTAGATTTTGATGGTGCATCAAAAGGCAACCCTAGTGACGCAAGTTGTGGAGGCGTAATCAAGGATGACAGAGATCGTCTCATCTTGGCTTATGCAAAAAAACTTGGAGTCCAATCTAACAATTTTGTATAAGCTCAAGCAACTTTTTGAGGCATCCAAATGGCTATCAAGCTCAATATCCAATACCTGATAATTGAGGGAGACTCGTTAAATAATATAAATTATTTTAAAAAGGTCTCGCATCCACCTTGGAACGTGTAGCCAATCATCGAAGAGTCCATTATCCAGTTAAGGGCGATTAACAACAAGTGTATTCAACACATGTATAGGGAAGGCAATCGGGTGATAGATACAATGGCAAACTTTGGGTTAACTATCCAATCCCTAGTGATGTGGTAGGGTAACTTTCCCCAATGCATTGTTGATTCTTGTAGTGAACTTGTGGTTACTAATGTTGAATAGTGCCATGATGTCAAGGATCATGATGGCTCACAATGTGAGGCAAATTGTGGGACCTTATTACACTGATATGCCAAGGTGGCACATTGGCAATTGCAAAAGAATGATAGGTTGTAGAACCTCACACTTTCTTTTTGTGCCCATGGACGGTGTTGTAATAATCTAAGCTATTTTTTTGGCTTATGGACCATGCGTTTGGCCCAATTTTGGCTTGTTCTGTAGAGATTCAAACCTTCACAAGATCCTCCTTACAGCTTGTATATAAGGTTTTGGGTCCCTTATAAAACCCGTTACTAATAAAAAATAATCATTATTTATTTATTATTATTTTTTTATTAATAATATGTTTTATTGGTTTATATCTTGATTATTTATTAATTATTTATTTTTTATGGTGTCAATTTTTACTATATTTAATCAAATAAATTATTTTTTCATAAAAAAATTATTTTAATCAAATAGGATGACATGACCAAGCAAGGAAGGCAAGAATGAAAAGAGAAGATGAGGAGTCCATTTGTGGTAGTGGCAGTCCCATTTTACATCATCTCGAACATACCAAATAAACTTACACCATTTTCTACTCTCTATTTAGTCCACATGTTAGATTAGGCTAGTCCATGTTAGCAACTATCCAAAGTATCATGGAACACCAAAGAATTTATAAAAATTCTTGATTTTTTGGAACGGTAAGTCTCTTTGTCACCTTTATACACCAACACAATGATCCTTTATTGTCTTTAGATTCCATTTATATGTCTATTATCACAATACCATGATTTCAAATTTCAATAATGATATCTTGCTACACCACCTAATGCTAAGTGTTCTCTATCATGGGTTGAGTGTAAGAGGTGATGGTACAATACTACACAATAAAGTGTCAATGGAACATTGCTTATCAATGATGGTGCATAAGGTGAATGAATGAATGGATTTGGAGTGGTCAGTGGTGAGAGGGAGGAGTTGGCATGCTCGGCGATGGATCAATTCAATAGGCCATGAACAAGCTTCTTGTAGCAACGCCTTTAAATTTGCTAAGATATTAGACCCTCTTAATGCAAATGTTGCACCTCAAATCAAGTTTAAACATCATGGGGTAATAGCTCGCTTCTTCCATAATGAAAAAAACTTTCTTTCATAATATGGTTGTTGAACAAATAAGCCAACAGACTTACACTCATGGATTTACATCCAAGGCCGCTTACCTATCATAAGGTAATTTACGCATAGTGTCACTTTCCTATCATAAAGTACTTTAGTAGAGCCATTAACATCTATTAAAAACTTTGATCATTATCCGTAAAGAGAAAGTAACAAACCATTTTATTGGACTCCACTGTGTAACTAAGGAGTAAGAGGACCTTTAGCGAGGCAGAGTCGCCATTGCCACCATTAACAAATAACCACTACAATTAACCATTGTTACCAACACTGCCATATATATGATGGTTGTTTGTCTAACATAGAACCTCGAGAAGTCCTTTACCTCCACCATAGTCATGGTATCGCTTGATTCTTCAATTTTTTATTATGGAACCCTTTTTATAAATGTATTTATCATGATTCACAATTGCATACTATGTATAGGGACAAGACTACTAACGAAAGGTGATTTTCTAGCCAAAGAAGTCCACTTCTAAGCCATGTGGCGAAAGATTTAGACTAGGGAAGATCCTTAAGGTTTTTGATTGACCTACACCATTAGGATTTGATGCGACAACTTATCATAATAACTGCGATTATTCTTCCTCCATTATCATAGATGATGAGGCAATTTTGCTAAAAATATTCATATAAAAATAAGCATACCTGCAATAGCAATGCAATAATTAATGGAAATAATTATAAACTAAATTACCATGAAAATGAAAATAATATAAGTGCTCATGAAAATAACTAGATGAAAATACAACAAACTTATATTAATCAAGCAAAATAGACATCACAAGCCTCTTTAAGGGGGCAACCTCCTTGGAAGCAAAGCTTCAATACAATTTAAGAAAAATATGAGATACATTATACTCCAAACCCATGTCCTTATATAGACTCTTATTTACCCTAACCTTAATGCTCCAAGGTCAGACCACATGAAAGAGGAGACCCGAGCTACAAACTCCTACTTATAATAAAACTAAAGCTTACATCATAATGGGTCGATAAACACTAGGCACCCAAGGTGCAACCCTACACCAACACTACACATGTACATAATAATGGTTGTGTTAGGATAGCGTTTTAACATACCCTTCCCCTTCAAGAAGATTTCTACCCAAAGCTTAAGGTGAGGAAACTATTGTTGTAGTTGATAGAGTGACTCCTAAGTGACATCTTTTGGCTATAGACCACTCCATTGTACTAGAACATTGATGAGAGTGCAATTACGGAGTGTGTGTACACTGGTCAAGAATGCTCATGAGTTCTAAGATTATTAAGCCTTCCTCATCTAATTAGGGTAGTATGAACTAGACTTGTATACAATTTTCAAGGACCTCCATTAAAGATGAGACATGGAAAACTAGATGTATCATGAAAGAAAACAACAATTATAGCTTATAGGCCATGGGGCTAATTTGTTATAGCACTATATATGGTCCATAGAATTTTGGTGTTATCTTTTGACTATCATGGAGTTTTATTGATGACTACTCATAGGGTTACAAGAATAGGAAAACCATGTCTCTGATATTAAAACAATACTTAGAACGATGTAAATTTACTTATTGTTGCATACAGTTATGTGCCATGACAAAATGATCTTTGAGATGTTGAAGTAGTTGTGCACTCTCCATAAGAGTGGAATCCACTACTTGAACCTTGGAAATACCTATAATGTATGACATAAGTGATAGTGGAGGGTATCCATAAACTACTTCATATGGTGTAATCTTGGTAGAGTGATAGGAAGTATTATACCACCACTCAGTTGGAAGCCATTTGACCAAATGAATCGGTTTCTTATATGCAAATCAACAAAGATAAGTTTCCAAGCACTTATTGTCAATTTCAGTTTAACCATCGATTTGGGATAGTATGCCAAGCTCCTCTTGAGTTATGTGCCATGCAACTTGAACAGTTCCTACAAAAAATGACTGGTGAATGTGGGGTCATGATCAGATATGATGGATCAGTATATGCCATGAAGGAAAAAAATATAATCAACAAATATGTGGACAATAGTTAAGGCATTGTAAGGATGGGCTAGAGGATAAAAATGATCATACTTAGACAGATGATCCACCACCATGAGAATGACTATTTTACCTCCAAAATTTGGAAGCCCTTCAATAAAATCCATAGAAATATTTGTCCAAAGGGTTTATTGAATATGAAGAGACTAGAGTGTGCTCGATGTGCATATAGTTTCACCCTTAACATGTTGAAAAGTGTCACATTCTACAACAAAGGTCTTGATATCCTTTTCTATCCTTGCTTATAAAATTTTTGTTTAACCTATTTATATGTCATTAATAAACCTGAATGTCCTACAATCAGAGAAGCATATATTTCCTATACTATCAACTTGTAGAGTGGTAAACTTTTAGGGATAACAAGATGATCTCGGTATCGTATATGTTGTCCATCCCATGTCTATCTTAGGCGAGAGGATTAGTTTGAAGTTACTGAATTAATCATTGTAAGGTGGAATATTGGGTCATTTCTCCTTGAAGTTGGTGGGTCCATTGAAGAAGTGAAGTAGAGATTGCATGTAATATACGCTAATTATCATATTAGTGGGATAATGCATTGATAACTACATTTTACTTGTCCATATAAATGATCTCATAATCATACTCTAGCAGTTTGGTAACCCATTTTTGTTGTTCAGGCAATAGATACATGCTGCTCAAGAAAATACTTAAGGCTATGGTGGTCTGATTTGATGGAAAAATATTGCTCAATAAGATAAGACCTCCATTGGTTGACAACAAATAATATCACCATCATCTCCTTCTCAAAAGTCGAATTTCCCATGTTTTTTCTTGATAGTGCCTTGCTAGTGAAGGCCAATGGCCACCTTTATTGCATAAGCACTACACTGATTTCACTTTTGGAGGCATCACTTTCAACCACAAATGGCTTGGAGAAATTAATCATAACCAAGAGCAGAGAGCATAGTTTGTTTGGGTCATAGAAATGCATGTTTAATAGGTTCTAACTATAGAAATAAGTTCTATAACATAGTCATCAAAGGGGTGCAATATTTCCATAATCATGGACAAATTTTCAATAATAGCCAACTTGAACTAGGAAACCCCAAAGACTTTTGAGAGTGTGTGGTTTGGGCCATTCTTGTATGGCAATAATCTTTTTAGGATCCACCTTGACCCCTTCCCATCAAACTATATGCCCTAGGTATCCCACTTCTTGCATCCCAAAGGGATATTTTGATTGTTAGGTAAATAGTTGATTATCAACGAGTTGCATTATTTGGTCTAAATTTTGCAAATGTTCCATCCATGTACAACTATAAATTATAATATCATCATAAAAGACTAAAATAAATTTAGATACAAATGGTCAAAAGATTGCACTCATGAGACTTTGAAAGGTGGACGACATGTTGGTAAGACTTAATAGCATGTCGAGTTATTCATAATGGTCTTCATGAGTGCAAAATGTTGTCTTTTGAATATATTCTTCCTACAATATAATCTAATGATAACCTAAATGAATATCAACTTTGAGAAGTGAGCATCGTGGAGTTCATCAATGATAAGAATGGAATATTTGTCCTTGATGGTAATTTGTTGAGTTATCGAAAATCCACATATAACCACCAAGACTTGTATTTCTTTTGAACCAAAAGTACTAAGAAGAGTATGGATTGACACTCGATGGAATGACTCTTGTTGCTAAAAACTCTTGCAACATATTTTCAGTTTCAGTCATTTGCATAGTGGATATTGGTAGGGACGAATGTTTAATGGTAAGCTTTTTAGGACAAGCTCGATGGTTGATTGTGGGTGTGACATAATAGTAACCCTTGTGGTTCTAAAAATACAAGTGCATGTTTATCTATATTATTTTGTAATTTAGTTTGTTGAATTGTATCATTGGTATTTGGAGCATGTAGCACAAAAAGTTGTGCCACCACCCCTTGAGACGATTTCTTTAAAAAAAATTCCATTCGATGTGAGCTAATGAGAAGGATAGGATGTGCAATCACACCACAAAAACAATAATATTTTCCATGTTTAGTGAATTGCATCCATAGCTCAAAAAAGTCATATACTATAGGGTATAGGGTATGAATCCATTGAGTTCCCAACATAATGTCACAACCCCTAAAAGAAGGGCAAGCATCTTTACCCTAAAGTTGTAGTCACCCATCATCACCTTTACATTTCTACGTTTTCCTTTGTACAATAGAGTACCCCCATTGATAACCATGACTTCAAATAAATTGTAAGAGTAGATGTAATGAGCTACTTTTTTAGCTACCTGAAGATCAATAAAATCATGGGTTCTACTATAATCAATGAGGATTATGAGTTGTTGGCCCTTAAACTGCCTTATCACTTTCATGGTTTAGGGAGTAGAATTTTTGGCTAATGCAAGTACTAAAATTTCAAATGGTTGGTCCTCTATCAGTTTAGATTCTTTAGGTCGATCTTATTTTTTATGGTACTCTTCTTTTTCACGTGGTTTCCTAGTGGACGTTTTACGCACATCAAGTAAATATACTTTATGTTGTAGCTTACAGATTGGAGAATATTCATCATCATAATTGCAACATAGTCCCTATACCATTAGTGACTTCATTTCTTCTCGGTGAGATATTTAACCTAGGGGTGGTTTGTTTCTTAAGTTTGATAATATCTAGGATGGAGATGGGGTTTGCTCTTGTGGATATTTAAATGTACATCTTTGTGTTATGAATTTATCTTCAACAAGTCGAACCAATCCTATAGTTTCCACCATGTTATCCAACATGAACATTTTTACTTTAGCATGAATATCTTCCTTTAATCCATAGGTGAAACAACTTTGGAAAAACTCAACACTCAATCCCATTTTTGAACTGTAGAAAAAGACTATACATCTAAGCAAATGAAATACGAAATAACAATCATGTAGCCTTAATGACAAAGTAGAATATAGAATAATGGTACCCTTTTTATTAATAACAAATATGTTTCTCAATCATTTACAGTATGATCCCTCTTAGGGATGCTACCCAATGCGATATAATGATTTACAATAAAGATATTTCAGATTTAATGTGCAGAGTCTTCTTCACACCCACGAACCATCTTGAAACGGGTTTCTTGTGATCATCGTAAGGGGTGATGATATTAAGTTCTTATGCTCTTCCTTCCTTGTAGAAAACCTGTAGTCTGCACACAAGAAAAATAAAGTGAGTAGTAGCATGTGCAGATGAAATGATAAATGAAAATGATGAATAACTAAAACGTGATAAATACATACATAAATTAAACCTACTTATGCTAAAACAATGAATAGAAGCACTACTAGAATGCTACTAAAACTTATTATGCAAAGAAACAATAAAACTGATCTAAACCCTATAGGTCATCTTTGTGCGGGACAACCGTACCTACGGGTCATCTTTGAGCGAGACGATCTTGAACCTGTAAGTGATTTCCAAGGTAGATGCAAGAGTGACTCAAGGTTTGATCTGGGATGTCTTGTCTTCGAATTGGTGTGCTTTGTAGAAGCAAATTGGTGGGTCTGGATCAATATTCAAAGCAAATACGCGTAAATTGCACAACAAATGTGGATGTGATCTTCAACCTTTGGAGCGGGACAACATCAGGCTTTCTATTTAGAGAACAAGACAAAATACTTGGAGGCTCGTGGTCAAATTCTGGCAAGACTTTGTTGCTTGAAGATTTGAAAGCTTGATGATATTTTGAATGAGGGGTGAGTGCTATTATATAGACTTTTGGAAAGATATCTAACAATAGCACAACCCTATGCATGAAAAAACGAAGAGGTAGTTCGCATTAATAAAAGCAAATGCCTATCTTCAAAATTTTAATGCAAATTAATTTTTTCATGCAGTTGTTCTAATATGGGCTCATGCACGCGCTAAATTGTGGTGCAAGTTCATACGTGAGTTTAACTGGTAGTTTTGGCTGCTAGTTATATCCCACTCTTTTTTAATATTGCTTCTGGCATGATCGTCTCAGGGTGGGATGACCCTCACTGGAGGTCGTCCCTTGGTAGGACGACCTTTGGAAGCCGTCCCTTAGAAGGACGACTAGGGTTACACAGGGAAATATCCCTTTTTTTAGTGGTTAAAACCATTGTTTAAGCCCTAGGGCTACCCAAGGTGGGTCATATGGTCTTGAGGGAGTCCATATAGGTATTATCCTCAATATGATGTGTTTTAGGTGTCTACAGATGCCTCTTTTCGGGATGTGTTGTGTGAAAGCACAACATGGAGTAAAAATAGATAACCTAAGTCAAATTGAGGATTGATTATGTTCTTTGATCCGATCAATGTTAGATGCCCCAATCATGGAAAGAGCATCCATAGTTGAACCATTGCTTCTAACAAGTTGAAGAACTTGGTTTTAGTAAACCTTTCAGCCAAGTGTTCATGGCTTTGAGGTATACTTGATCTTGGCACACTTTTTAGTCATGGGCAGACACTAGCTTTGTATGTCTATAGACCTCATGCTTCGAGAATGCCAAGAATTTGTTTGTTTAAATTTTTTGCTTGTTGTCTACCCAAGCAAGAAGGGCATGATTGTATTTGGCAATGATCCTTGAATTAATACAATTTGCATGATTGAGTGTTTTAATTATTGACTTGATTATGAATTTTGTGATTATATGACTACCTCCTTAAGCGACGAGTCGATGAGAAAATGGAAAAATGATGAAAGTGATGAGTTGCTTAACCAAGATGATTTGATTTGGGTTTTCTAGGACCATTACGACAGTTTAGAGGGCTCATGTCCTCATTACAACCTTGATTTTGACCCATTTTATTATTATTTTTGGTGAGTGATCTTATGGTAATTTACTCATCCTACCGAATTGCATGGACAACCAATTGTTGCAATCATCAGGTTTATAGAGTAAATCACTAGATACGAGATTCACTTGAATTTTATGAATGATATGTGACCAAAGGTATTAGGTGCCTTTGGAGTCTTTTGGATTTATGTGACCAAAGGGGTTAGGTGCCTTTGGGGACTTTTGGATTGGTTTGATCAAAGGGGTTAGGTTCCTTTGGGACCTTTTGATTGAAATTGTGACCAAAGGAAGTTAGATTCCTTTGGAGCTTTTTGATGTTGACCAAAGGAATTTGGGTACCTTTGGAGCCTTTTGAATTGATTTTGACCAAAGGAATTTGTGTGCCTTTGGAGCTTTTTGATTTGATGTTGACCAAAGGTTTTAAGGTCCTTTGGAGCTTTTCTTTGTGGGTCTCTTTTTTTTCTTTGCAAATATGGTGGTCGTCTCTTGGTGGGATGGTCACAACAATTGTGACCATTTTACCCAGAGACAGTTACATAAATTTGAAAATATAAAAGTAAAATTAGCACTTTTTTCTGACGTCATTTGCACAACTAGTAATTGGAGGAAAAGGGAGGCTATGAGGAGGAGAATAAGTTGTGAAGTGAAGCACTACAAAAATGTTGATCGACCTCCACCTTGGACCAACCCGAGACCTTGACAATCGAAGGAGTCTAAAGGAGAAAGATAAACAACGTATTATCTCCTTTGTTACCTCTCAAAGTAAAACGAACCTCACTAATTAAAGCAGGAAATGAACCTCACCAAGAAATGAAGGCAATGAATCATACCCTAGAATTAAAATGAGTGTAGGTTGCTATTCTTGTGCTTTAGTGTGCTTGCTTTTAGATTGCATGTAATTTTAGATTGCATATGCCCAATTTCGTGTCCATCTTGGGGTGAGACAGTCCCTCTTGTATGATTGGTGTCTATCTCTGTGTGGGATGGTTGCATTTGAATCACAACGATCAAAATTTCGATCGTTACGGAGGCCATCTTGATCCAAGACGACCTCATGGAGAAACCATATCAAGTTGAGACGACCTCATTGGGGGTGGATTTTGCCATGTAATTATTTTTTAATTTTTTTTTTAACCTGATTGTTGTCCACTTATATATTCATCTTGTTAGGGTTCATCATAGATATCCCACACATTATAATACAATGCATGATGCACTTATCGATGACGATTGGGATTGTCTTGAGGTAATTACTGCAGATCAAGCCTGTTTGACGGCCTTGATAGATCATTGGGACAACTAGACCAACACTTTCCAACTCTCTATGGGTGAGACGATGGTCACTTTGGAGGACATCTACATGAACCTATGCATTCCTATTACGGGATTCCCGATCACCTCTACGCACATCTCCCACCAGAGTAGAGTGCTCGAGAGAGTATTCGGTGAGGACTGGGAGGTGGCACTACATAGGTTGGATAATGGTGGAGTGCTTATGGAGATGTGGTATGAGATAGAGGTTTTGATTATGAGACATTTAGTGCTTATTTCATTCATGTCCAACATTTTGTTATCTGATTCTTTAGGAGCGATGTTCTCGTGGAACCTGCTTGAGCTGATTTAGAAGTTAGTGGAGAGCACAGTGGAGGAGTTGTTGATCATGAAATGGAGGACTACACTACTGGCTCATTTGTATGATGAGCTCCTTGATATTTTATAGTGGGGAAGACATGGAATGGGTTGTAATTTTATACTCTAGATCTAGGGTGGGAGCACTTTCAG
This sequence comes from Wollemia nobilis, assembly GCA_028583015.1. Taxonomy (NCBI): domain Eukaryota; kingdom Viridiplantae; phylum Streptophyta; class Pinopsida; order Araucariales; family Araucariaceae; genus Wollemia; species Wollemia nobilis. Next base: position 5,364,120 of record JAQPPZ010000367.1, read on the forward strand.
GTGGACAGATCAGAGGGGCTATTGTGGGCATCACGAACACAGATGGTAGACCATGATATTGAATATGGGATGCAATGGAGGTGAGACTAGGAGCAGAGTTGGAGTCATCCCTACTCAGGAAGGATCACTCATTACATAGTCTTTGGACAGAATGAGATCAGAGCAGGTCGTATGGTGACCATATAGGGATTGCCCACCATGGACAAAGGCAGCTAAGTAGTTGGGATGTATCAAACATTAATGATAGGTGGTTGAGCACGACTACGCGAAGTAGGAGTACTTATAGTACTCTCATGTTTAATAAGATGTACTTTGCAAGCCCATCGTTTACCTATGTTGAGGGGATGAGACTTAGCTTGAGTGGTCACGAGTAGAGCTAGTGGAGGATGAGGTAAATAAGTCGCTAGTAGATCCAAGGGTAAATAACCCAAGTACTACTACAAAGTATGATACCTGGTGGGTGACACAAATATGATAGGGAATCAAACCTATGGATGGATAGGCTGGAGCGGATAAAATTGAGGGTATTGGGGAATATGAGGATGAGTGATGAGTACATCATCGAACAAAGGGGGAGTGGGTTAAAACCTCTACGAGAGGTGATGAGCCTCATGAGGAGAGTGAGGATGGCAAGGATCTAGAGGATCAAGGAGTGGATCACGAGAGGCAATTTTAGGCTCTATAGGAACAACTGGTAGAGCAAGATAATATCGTGGCACTATTACAAAGCCATCTAGCCAAGGGGAGGTAGCAGTGGAGGGGATTCTTTGAGGAGAAGGATGCTCTATGGGCATAGTTGCAGAGTTCATATGAGGCATTGGATAGGGTGATAATAGAGCAAGATGCTCTACAAACACAGGCGGGGGCTTGGACCGTAGAGTAGGATGCTTTATAAACTCAGGTGGTAGCTTTAACCATAGAGAAGGACGTGCTACATGTTCAAGTGGTAGCTTTGATTGCTGGGCAGGACATATGTGGACTAGCCACAGGTGATGAGGCCAGGCTATAGGAACATATGGTAGAGTTACAAGGGATAGTGGTATGTTATGTCTCTCATTGGCAATTAGATCAAGAGTACATCTTTGGTTTGTAGACTACCTTCACAAGCTTCATTCAGGATATCGTATCAGAGTTGATACAATGAGGCAGGGCAACCTTCAATAAGGTAACTAGTTCCTAAGTTTTTAAACACTCCTCAAAGGTTAGAGGCCAGTGTATCTGCTCAAACTCATTGGGAGGAGGTCGAGGGTGGAGGTGGCTCTAGGCTGCAGGTTCCATTTGACTTGAACTCATGTATTACTCTCTTTTTGGGTGTGAGGTTCGAGGACCCACTATATTGTAGCCTATGAGGGTTCACACGAACCTAAGGTTCGAGTACCCACTCTATATGACTTTTATTGTGGCCTATTATGTGTTTATTGCATGTTTTTATTTTATGTGATGCATAGGTGCATTTTGTGGATGCAATTGTGGATGACGTATGTATACCTATACATTGTAGTATGGATACATAGATGTATGCCTAGATATATGCATGTAGATGATGTACTAATGATGATTCAAAATTTTAATTTTTATGTTTATATGTTAAAAAATAATGAATGAATCTAAGATGTAAAATAACCTATATGTAAGCACCACAAAATGTATAAAAGTCATCAATCAAAATGTTTAACCTTTTCACAAAAGTCATACATTTGAAATCCAATCATATGTAATATGAAAAGATGTAGATTATGGATGGATGACTAGTAAGATTTTATAGGGAAACAACGTGGTTTTCATGAGACAAATATCCTAGTTGACCAGTCAGAAGATGCATACTAACTATACATGACTTTGAAAGGTACAAGTCTACTAGGAAGACCCTGATACTCACTATCCCTATGTGTGCATAGTGATGTTCATTATGACGCATAAGACTACCCCACTGCTAGGCAAGTTTCATCCAACTCATTATTGTAATTAGGATCACCTTGTGGTCATCTATATCCTAAGTTGGGACACGATTGGACTAGAATACTAGGCAATACAAGCCACCAAAAGCTAGCTCATTCGCAAGTTAACATTGGTCTTGTTGAGTGGTATTTTCACACATTTGTGAAAGTACACTTTCCTTTAGGATTTGGGTTCCAAATCCCCTCTTGCAAAGAAGTTAAACAAAAAACTTCTCCAAGGTCTCCGTTGTATTAGCATTTACATATGTATATTAGTAATCTCAAATAAAGATATTCAATTTAAATGCTTGGAACACCTTAGTGATTGCAAGTAACTGTAAACAAGGGGCAATGTTGGTTTATTTTACCATGAAACTTTAGTGATTGTTCATTGAACCAAAATAGAGCAAATGTGAGTTGGTCCTCATATGACCACGATGTAGTGCTCAAGAAATGGAAATTTGTGAAAATGCCATAAAACATAACTCCTTCAATGAAATTGGAATTTTCATGAAGGGAATGTCATCATAGGCTCATGAGTGCAAAATCAAACCGAAAAAATGAAATTTGACCTTAAAATGGAAATTTTCATTTTGGGTTTTTTAAAAAACCCCACAAAAAAAAAAAACCACAAATAAATAAAAAAAAAAAAAACCACAAACAAAAAAAAAAAAAAAAAAAAAAGAAAAAAAAAAAAAACACCCCCCCCCCCCGTTAATTTTTTTTTTTTTTTTTTATTTTTTTTTTTTTTTTATTAAAACACAAAAAAAAAAAAAAAAAAAAAAAAAAAAAAAAAAAAAAAAAAAAAAAAAAAAAAAAAAAAAACAAAAAACACCCCGCCACATCCCCCCCCCCCCCCCCCCCCCCAAAAAAACAAGAGTGCCACCCACCCCCCCCCCCCACCCCACCCCACAAACAAACCAAACACAAACAGAACGCGCCCCGCGGGCGCCGGGCGTGAGGGGGGCGCGCGTCGCCCCCCCCACCCAACCACACAAACCACCCACCAAACACACCCCCCAAACCAAAAACAAAAAAAAAAAAAAAAAAAAAAAAAAAAAAAAAAAAAAAGAAAATGACTCCTTTCTTGTCCATAAGATGCAACTTTCTAAAAATTTTTGTATTAACAATTTGTCATTTTACAATAACAGAAATTTCTGGTTTTCCCAAACCATTCAATGGAAGAAAACAACTCGAACAGGTCCAGAATGGCCCTCTTGCCTTCAAATCTGTAACTCTGCTCGTGGCGTTTCCAACCCCTTCTGGCCTCTTTGAATGGCGTATTTAAACTTATGAAAAAATTGTTTCTCCTTCCATGACGGTTCGTTTCATTTTCGGATGGTTGTTCTTTTCACCTTCCCTGACTGTTCGTTTCATTTTCCCTTGTGCATGTATGTGCTTTGGTTTCCATTTTATGGCCCTTCATCATGAAAATGTAACATGTCGCGATATTGCGACACTTTTCTTTCTTTTCTCTCTCTTTGCTTTGAATCGCGAAAATGCAACATGTCGCGATATCGCGACACTTTTTCTTTTTTTGACCGCGACCATGCAACATGTCGCGATATCGCGACACTTTTTTCTCTTTTGACCGCGACCATGCAACATGTCGCGATATCGCGACACTTTTTATCTTTTGACCGCGACCATGCAACATGTCGCGATATCGCGACACTTTTTCTCTTTTGGTAGCGAAAACGCAACATGTCGTGATATCGCGACACTTTTTCTTGTTCGGCCGCGAAAATGCTACATGTCACGATATCGCGACACTTTTTCTTGTTTGGCCGCGAAAATGCAACATGTCGCGATATCGCGACACTTTTTCTTGTTTGGCCGCGAAAACGCAACATGTCGCGATATCGCGACACTTTTTCTTCTTTTGGCCATGACAATGCAACATGTCGCGATATCGCGACACTTTTTCCCTTTTGGCCGCGAAAATGCAACATGTCACGATATCGCGACACTTTTTCTCTTTTGCTCTCTCTCTTTGCTTTGTGCCACGAAAATGCAACATGTCGCGATATCGCGACACTTTTTCTTCCTCGTTCTTTCTCTTCTCTTTTGGTCGTGAAAGTGCAACATGTCACGATATCGTGACACTTTTTCTCTTTTGGCCACGACAGTGCAACATGTCGTGATATCACGACACTTTTTCTCTTTTGGCCGCGAAACTGCAACATGTCGCGATATCGCGACACTTTTTCTCTTTTGGCCATGCAACATGTCGCGATATCGCGACACTTTTTCTCTTTTGGCCGCGATCGTGCAACATGTCGCGATATCGCGACACTTTTTCTCTTTTGGCCGCGACAATGCAACATGTCGCGAAAGTGTTGCGGTGTTTTGCTTTTTCTTTGATCTTTAGCATATGGGCCACTTCGGTCTTCTTGGAAAACATGCAAAAAATGTGGGTCCCCAATCTTGGGGTACATTGTGGAGCAGCCACAACAAATGGCGACTCTGCTAGGAAATGCTCCTGAGCATTTCGGTGAGAACTCAACCTGAAAACACACAGACTCAAATACAAGCGTTAGCAAATATCCCAAGAATGAAACTAGACGAGAAATACATGAAGCATTAGAATTATTAAGTATCAGCTCGATGTGTGCAATGTGCTTCATTCCCTATCATTTGAAACTCGTTCAACTTTCCATTGTCAGTTTCACTTATGATTCGTATGCAAGGCTATGAATGATTTGTGCAGGATTTGATGTATGACAACTATGTTAGAGATATAACAATCTGCTTTGCAAAGGCTCAAACCTTCTAGCATCATGAACAAACATATTAAAACTGTCAAACCCTCTTAGGACCAAATATATGTATACTGAACTAATTTACTAGATCCCAAAGTTGGTTATGTGTCACTACCATCTTGAACCCATGTGCAAGTGTAAGTGAAATCAGAGCTTTGGGGAATAGGATTCCCAACCTAAGCGAGATGGGAATTTGACCCTATCCTTACTACTATGATCTGGAGTTCATTACCTCATCTTGAACAAAATGATTTAACTTGTTATGGATGAAACTGTCAGGCTAGTCTATCCGTTTGAGCAGTCAATGGTCTTGCTTTTAGACAAGACATGTTGCCACGCATGAGCATACTCCACTGCCAGTCAGGCGTCTATAGCCCCGATGAAGATCAACCCCATAATCCAGGATTTGAATTTACTTTTGATTTCTTGAACCTTGGGGATGACTACCCATCCTTGCAAGGGACATGTAGTACGATCCTTCCAATCCAATATCAATGATGCAATGAAAGTAGAATGAAAAATATTTTCTTTGGAATTTCAAGTTCTTGATTGGGCAAAATAGAATCTTTGGGGAATCGGATTCTCAACCTAAGTGAGATGAGAATTAGACCCTATCCTTACTACTCCATGAAGGTCAAATCAGAGCTTTGGGGAATTGGATCCTCAACCTAAGCGCGATGAGGATTTAACCCTATCCTTACTACTCTGATTTTAGACTTTAAGTACTATGGGAGTGGTAAAAACCATTGTTTTAAGGATTATGTTGCATGATAGGACAAACACGAAATACTTCTTTCGCCTCACCTTTTCTTCCAAGTATGGTTTTGACCATTTTACTCAAGATTCTCTTTAATATGTGTAGAACGTGCTTGGTTCAAGATAGTTCGGGCATCATTTCCCAACCTTAGGATCCTTTTAATATATGTTCTGTAATAACCCTAAGAGGATTCGACACCTTTTCAATGATTGTATTTGAAATGTAGATGCAACTGAGGTGAAATGTATATGCAACGTGAAATGTAACATGAGATATGGATGAATGCATTGCTCTTTTTGAAATGCTGATGGAGTATATCACCTATTTTGCCATAATTTGTAAAACTGACAACTTCATGCATCACAAGTTCCAAATGATATTCTTTAATGTTTTTGCGATACTCGTGGAGCTTTCTGCAATACAATTCCGATGTTTCATATTCTCCTAGTCTTAGTCAACATTCATAAGGACATAAGTTGACATCTCGCTTTTTTTTTTTTTTTCAAGGCAAACCAAAAGTGTCCAAAGGACCAACACACAAAACTTAAAACCAAATCCAAAGAGCAATCCCAAAAATGAAACTTGAAAACACAAACCAAAACCAACAACCAACATCTATATACAAATGTACAATATAATACAAGATGGTGCAAAGTTTGGATTATCATTTTCCCGGATCCCAAACCTGATTTGAGCATTCCAAAAGACATATAATGTGATACACATGCCAAATGTGGAAGGAATCAAACAAAAACAAGACTAGACCAAACAAAGCAACCAACTTCAACTTTCCTCTCTCACCCCACCAATTAGATTTAGCTCCATTAGTATTCTCACAGGTGAGATTCAAATTACCTAATTGATTAGACAATGGTTGATTTTCAATTCTTTCTTGTCTATTCTTTAAGGTGTAAATTTCATCATTCCATTCATGATTTAGAACTAGGATTTCTTTATTCAAAATGAAATTTTGTAAGCAAGAGCCTATTTCTAAAAATTTCAAGGCTAATTCATTTTCCATGTTCTTAGGCCAATTGAAACTGTGCAACAATTTACAAGCCTCTAGGATATTTACTAAATTGGGATCATTAGGAGTTTTTATCCTAGGTTCAAGAATTAATTGTTGATGAATTTGATTTAGCAATTTAAATGCATCAAGCTCCTTTTCATTCATTAAAGTAATGTTATCAAAGGTGTGGTTAGAAATTAATCCTTGTTCTTCATTCACCTTCAATGGCATTTCATCATATAGCACTTGTTCTTTCTCCATGATTCGTTTATCAAAGGCACCAAACTTAGGTACCCAATTGAACACACGTCCATCCTTTTCAACCCTCAAATATTTTTGGTCAAAGTGTATGTCAAGTAACTCATCTTCATGATCAATCACTTGCGTCTCCTCCCATTCATCTTCACCTTCCTTAGATGGTTCAATTATTTCCAAAAGTGGGTTATCTCTTGAATTCGAATTGGTAAAGCTATCATAATCCAAATTTGTAACCCATGATTCAATTTTATCACAATTTGGAAGGTGTGGATCCTCTTGGTCATCACTTTCGAGAACATCATCCAAAGTGTCGTTCGAGAACAAGTGGTGAAATTCGATTATGTCTTCAACTTCATTTGTTGACTTTCCTTCCAATTCATTCTCAACCAATTGCGATGGCTTAGGAGCTTCTATAATGGGATCGATTTTTGAATTCCGTGTCATATAGTTGCTCCAATCCTTTGTAAGTACATCTGACCAAATCATGTCCACATAAGTTTGTTCATCCAAATCATCCTTTTTGGGTAATGATTCTGGATATTTCTTTTCCAAAACAAGATGGTGATCATTTGATTCCAACTTCTTGTTACCCATCCATAGAATTTCTTCTCCAAAATCTTCATGCTCTTCAAGACTTTTCGAATAGGTATTTACTTCAACATGAGTCACCTCAAAATCTCTTGTAACGCTCGAAGAAGCATAACATGAAACACCATTAAGATCGACATTATGAATTTTCTTCCTAGGATGATTTGGATGCATACATTGATGTGCTCGTTTTTGTGGTGGAACATGCCTACATACCTTCTTAACCACTTTCTTTTGCTCTTTTACTTTCGATGCGAACTCTTTGGGTTGAGTGGTAGAAGTAGTAGGATTAGTTGGATTGATATCCACGGACAAAGCTTGAACCTTTGTTGCAATGGTTCCATGAGTGACCACATGATTTTCTAATTGAGGCATAGTTGGATGGATGGAAGTACTTGTATAAGCACATGTGGGAGCATAAGTTGGTATGGTAGGATAAAGTTGATTGTAGGGAACAATATTTGATATCAAATTTTGTTGTGCCCACGCTTGATTTACCATCGAGGTTTGATTGCAAGCCCCTGGTTGTCCTACCATAGTTGATTGCTCTATTCCATAACCTTGTGGCCTCAATTGTTGATCTACAATCATAGCTTCTGTGTAGGCCGATGCAAGATCAGTAACCAAGGGATTCATCCTAACAAATATGGCAAATAATGGATCCAATGCTCGAAAGTATATTTGAAGAGCACCACTTTCCTCAATAGTATAGGGAGAAATTAATCTCGCATAAAGATTTCAAAACCTCAAGTTGAAATTTCTCATTGGCTCATTAGGTTCTCTTTTGCAAGAAGCAAATTGTTGATATATCGTGAGAGGATCAATGAACAACCTAAATTGATTGATAAACTCATCTTTCAATTGCGTCCAAGATGTAATAGAACCAGTGGGTAAATTGATGTACCAATCATATGCCACCTCATCTAGGGTTCCAGGAAACATTCTACATGCCACATCCTCATGTTCAACATTCCATCTAACTAGGATATCCACATAGGCTTGAATATGTTCCTCGGCTAATGTTGGGCCATTGTGCTTGAATTTGGGCAAACATTTTTCTACGTTCTTGGGTAAATCATGAGAATCTCCACTAATGTTCAAAGGACTAACATGTATCCCATACCACATTCCTGCAATTGTAGCCATTAATGAAACTCAAAGAATAACTTCAAAACCAATTTGTTAGTCATGAATAAAAGAAGGAACCATGACAAAGCAATATTCTAAAAATGTAAATTAGTTTTTGATTCACCAGATCGCATATGCGCAAGTGAAGAGCATACTCCTAGTGTTGTAGGCTTTCTGATTCACAAGATCGCATTACACGCAAGTGAAGAGCATAATATCGACAACCAATACATTTTAGACAAATTAATTCCTTACAAATAAGCATGAAATGACTAGCAAATATCAAACATGTAATGTATTAATAATCATGTTAGCATCACTCAAGAAATGTATCCATTAAAATCAAATGAAAGTAATTGCATGGAGACAACCTCGTTAGTCAAGACCAAATTTTTTCAAAATCAAATCAAAACACATTATTCCTGTATGAACAATCAAAAGCGTTAGAACAATGCATAGCAATTCATGTCCTCCTTTTAACACTACAAGGTTGTATTGTTAAAAGAGGGCTAAAGATAATAATCAGTAGGGCATGAAATATTCAAAGTTTAAATCCCTATAGCATTTAAATCACACTAAAATAAACCAATTCGGCCCTCCTTCTAGCGCCAAAATGTTGAGTGGTATTTTCACACATTTGTGAAAGTACACTTTCCTTTAGGATTTGGGTTCCAAATCCCCTCTTGCAAAGAAGTTAAACAAACAACTTCTCCAAGGTCTCCGTTGTATTAGCATTTACATATGTATATTAGTAATCTCAAATAAAGATATTCAATTTAAATGCTTGGAACACCTTAGTGATTGCAAGTAACTGTAAACAAGGGGCAATGTTGGTTTATTTTACCATGAAACTTTAGTGATTGTTCATTGAACCAAAATAGAGCAAATGTGAGTTGGTCCTCATATGACCACGATGTAGTGCTCAAGAAATGGAAATTTGTGAAAATGCCATAAAACATAACTCCTTCAATGAAATTGGAATTTTCATGAAGGGAATGTCATCATAGGCTCATGAGTGCAAAATCAAACTGAAAAAATGAAATTTGACCTTAAAATGGAAATTTTCATTTTCGGATTTTTTAAAAATCTGCAGTAAAACAACAACTTCGATGAATTTTTAAAAATATTAAACAACTCCGAAAATGAAATTTCAAATTGCGTATTAGAAGTATGAAGTATAACCTACGCAATGGTTAAATTATTTTTGGATTTTTGAAGTTTTTTTAATGTTTATTTTAATGCCTGAAAATAAAAAAAAATTAAAATTTTTGGAAAATAAAATGCAGAGAATGAAAATGAAATGCAGAAAATGGAACACAAGATACATTCAGTTTGATGCTATCCTATTTCGACAAAACCGAAGATATGAGGTTTTCATGCATGCAACCTAACCTATTGGACTTGCAAAACAAGCACAATCCGGATAAGCTAAGTGTTGGCTTCTAGGGTTTTAAATGAGGTTTTCAGATTTAGACATTCGCATGAAGCAACCAAGAAAACTTGCATAAACTCCATTTACAAGCCTAAAATCTGAAAAGGAGAAAAATAGACATTCAATCTTGCATGCAGAAAATGACTCCTTTCTTGTCCATAAGATGCAACTTTCTGAAATTTTCTGTATTAACAATTTGTCATTTTACAATAACAGAAATTTTTGGTTTTCCCAAACCAGTCAATGGAAGAAAACAACTCGAACAGGTCCAAAATGGCCCTCTTGCCTTCAAATCTGTAACTCTGCTCGTGGCAGTTTCCAACCCCTTCTGGCCTCTTTGAATGGCGTATTTAAACTTATGAAAAAATTGTTTCTCCTTCCATGACGGTTCGTTTCATTTTCGGATGGCTATTCTTTTCACCTTCCTTGACTGTTCGTTTCATTTTCCCTTGTGCATGTATGTGCTTTGGTTTCCATTTTATGGCCCTTCACCGCGAAAATGTAACATGTCGCGATATCGCGACACTTTTCTTTCTTTTCTCTCTCTTTGCTTTGAATCGCGAAAATGCAACATGTCGCGATATCGCGACACTTTTTCTCTTTTGACCGCGACCATGCAACATGTCGCGATATCGCGACACTTTTTCTCTTTTGACCGCGACCATGCAACATGTCGCGATATCGCGACACTTTTTATCTTTTGACCGCGACCATGCAACATGTCGCGATATCGCGACACTTTTTCTCTTTTGGCAGCGAAAATGCAACATGTCGCGATATCGTGACACTTTTTCTTGTTCGGCCGCGAAAATGCAACATGTCGCGATATCACGACACTTTTTCTTGTTTGGCCGCGAAAATGCAACATGTCGCGATATCGTGACACTTTTTCTTGTTTGGCCGCGAAAACGCAACATGTCGCGATATCGCGACACTTTTTCTTCTTTTGGCCGCGACAATGCAACATGTCGCGATATCGCGACACTTTTTCCCTTTTGGTCGCGAAAATGCAACATGTCGCGATATCGCGACACTTTTTCTCTTTTCTCTCTCTCTTTGCTTTGTGCCGTGAAAATGCAACATGTCGCGATATCGCGACACTTTTTCTTCCTCGTTCTTTCTCTTCTCTTTTGGTCGCGAAAATGCAACATGTCGCGATATCGCGACACTTTTTCTTCATTCTTTCTCTTCTCTTTGGCCGCGACAATGCAACATGTCGCGATATCGCGACACTTTTTCTTCCTCGTTCTTTCTCTTCTCTTTTGGTCGCGATAGTGCAACATGTCGCGATATCGTGACACTTTTTCTCTTTTGGCCGCGATAGTGCAACATGTCGCGATATCGTGACACTTTTTCTCTTTTGGCCGCGACCATGCAACATGTCACGATATCGTGACACTTTTTCTCTTTTGGCCGCGACCATGCAACATGTCGCGATATCGCGACACTTTTTCCTCCTTTGGCCGCGACGATGCAACATGTCGCGATATTGCGACACTTTTTCTTGTTTGGCCGCGAAAACGCAACATGTCGCGATATCGCGACACTTTTTCTCCTTGTGGTGTTTTGCTTTTTCTTTGATCTTTAGCATATGGGCCACTTCGGTCTTCTTGGAAAACATGCAAAAAAGGTGGATCCCCAATCTTGGGGTATGTTGTGGAGCAGCCACAACAGGTCTGTATAAAATAAGGTCGCTAATGTGACAAACATATCACCATGCGTAAGACTACCCCATTGTCAGGCAGGTTTCATTTAACCCATTACTATAATGGAGATTGTCCCATGACTTTTGAATAACTGAGGATTCCAGAGATTCAAGCTCATTACCCCCTTCTTTTCTTTTGATTTCTTTGATTGGGGATTCTTGCTTATTTTTTTATGATGAGCAAGGGGATTTATTTGCTTAGTGGTGAAAACCATTTTGTTTAGGGATACTTGCTCATTTTTTTGGAGCAAGGGGTTACTTAGGTAGGGGGAGCTTGTCCTATTGCCAATTCTCAACATCCTAGACCATGCACATAATAGGATGAGCAAGGGAAACCTTTCTCTTAAGGGGCAAGGACTACATGGTAGTTTCATCCTTGTTCAAAACTTGGAATTTAAATGTGTGAATTTGTGTTTGGGATTTTGAGATATGGAAGGTGTTATCAAAGCAAGCCCATACCTTATAAAAATTAAGATATCTTTCTACAAAATCTTAAAAGAAAACTAGGAATGGTTGAATGATCGAAAACCCCAGTGAACACCCTATAACAACTTATTAGTTGTGTTGAAAAACACAGTTACTCACAAAGCATAATGTGGATGATAGTGGCATGTGGAATGTGAGGGTTTTTCCAATGATCTTTTGCAAACTAAAAGGTGTGCGTAAAATATTCAATGGTCATCTAAACATCACTATTGATGGTCATCCAATATCTACCCTATCTTATGAGAACCCCTTAATAAGCAAAAGCTCATAAGAAAAACTATAAATGATGATGATGAAAAAGCTAGATTGAGAAAAGATGACAAGAATACATGCGTGGTGCCAAAATATAGCATGGAAGAACAAAACTAATCCTAATGCTAGTGTAATGGAAGAACATGCCTAATTCAATTAAGCAAATGCAACAACATGAATGCATGGTGGAATGCAATGCAAATGAAAATGCAATGTTTTTGTGTTTTTGATGTTTTGTTAATATTTTTGTGATTTTTTATTTTTATATACATTGTGTCATGCATAAAATGCCCGCAAGTGGAGAATGTTGAGAGGTTCAGGTTGCTCAACATCCTCAAGAGAAGCTAATCTAAAGTCTTAAGCCCTATGTTTTGTGTGATGATAAATGGGTCTAACTAGTTTGTCGTGAATTTGTCTCGCGAGTGCGATGGCAAGTTGGAGTTTTGCTAATTTTCTTTAAACACAAGGTCCCCAACTTTGAATTCCATAATATGGAATTTCATATCATAAGCTCGCTTAAGGTGATTTTGATAAACGTGAAGGTGCTCGAGAGCATTAACACATAGTTCATCAAGAAGGGTCAATTGGTCAAGGTGAGTTTGTCGTGCAAAATCATCGTCGATGAACTCTTGGAGTGTTATACGCAATGAAGGAATTTCTAATTCCAAGGGCATAATGGCCTCAATGCCATATACTAGCGATAAAGGAGTTGCCCTAGTGGGCATCCTAATGGTATTTTGTAAGCTCATAATGCAAGAGGTAGTTGAAGAAGCCAATCTTTATGATTATCTTTGACATTCCTTTTGAGAATGACAATGACTATTTTGTTCGATGCCTCTGCTTGCCCATTGGATTACAGATAATAGGGCATAGAAAAGTTATGTTGAATTTTATACTTTGTAGTTAAAGCTTGCACATATTTATTCTTGAATGGGGGTCCATTATACGAGATAATTTTGGATGGAATACCAAAATGACATATGATATTGTGAAGTATAAACTCCATAATTATTGGTCCAGTCGTAGTGGTAAGCGGGATTACTTCCACCCATTTGGTAAAATACTCTGTGGTCGTTAAGATAAACATGTGATGGCCTAAATATGGGGGTGAGATTTTCGTAATTAAATCAAATCCCCACTATGAAAAATGCCATATCGAATGAATCGGTTGTAAGGCCTAAGAAGGTACATGTGAAATATTAGCATGATGCTGACATTTCATGTACTTCTTAACATAAGCGTAACAATATTTCTCCATAGTAGGCCAATAATAGCCTATTCAAAGGATGAACTTAGCGATGGCCATGTTTTTGAAATGGCCACCACAAGTACCATTGTGAGCTTATGAAATTGCCCAAGCAGATTTGTGGGGCTCTAAACATTGAAGGAGAAGACCATCGTAGCCTTAATGATACAAGATGTCTCCTAACAAGACATATTTTATTGCTTTTTGTATGAATGTTCATTTTGCAACATGCAACAATCTCGAAGGGATATTACCAAGCTTTAAGAAATATTTTAGTTGGGCGAACCAATCTTGATATTGTTGAGTCTCGACTAAATTAACTACTTGCTCCTTTTGAGATTCATCCCACATGAATGTTCATTGGGAGAGAACCTTAAGATAAATCATTGTGTTGTTATCAAAAGGATTGTTTAGGATCAAAGACCCCCAGGAAGCATATTTCAAAAATTCATGTATGTGAGAGAACCATTCTTGGTACGGTTCAATCTGAATCATGTGGACAGTTTTGTCATCTTTTGAAGCCTTATGCAAAATCTTTGATTGCAAAAGCATTTTGACGTGAATGGTCGTAATATAATCTGAAGGGTTCTAGGGAATTAAATATCCCAAGGAAGCCATTGTATCTACAAAATGATTAGATGGACGAGGGACTACCTCAATGTTGTACCATTCTAATTTAGCTAGTAGCTTATCCACAAGTGCTTTGTATGATTGTAATATTGGACACCTACATTGCTAGATTTTCCTGACTTGGTTAATAATGAGCAAGGAATCGTCGAAGCTATTTAGGCTCTTGATTTTCATGGCAGTAGTTGCTTGAAGACCCAAAAGGAGGGCCTCGTATTCAACATTATTGTTGGTGCATGAAAAATCAAGTTCAAATGACAAGGACATAGAATCCTCTTGTGGTGTGAAGAACATGATTTTCGTACCACCCCCTTTCTCACACTTAGAACCATCAAAGAACATCGTCATATCAATTTTATTTTAAAGTTCTTCTAGTTCTATCAAGTCTGATAATGTAAAAATTGCATCATCAATCAACTCGATGGTAAGAGGTTGATTGTCCTGAAGAGGAGCCTCTACTAGTTGATCAACAATTACTTGACCTTTAATGGATTTTTATTTATGAATTCAAGATCAAATTCTATCAACAACATAATCCACTTTGTGATACAGTTATTATGGTACGTCTGACTCATCATGTACCACAAAGAATTTTCTTTGGACATGATATATGTTGTGTGATTAATCATGTAATTGCATAGCTTCTTAGTAGAGAATACCACTACTAAGCAAAGCTTCTCAGCGTATGCGTACTTGAGCTCATAGCTAACCAGGGTGTGACTGATGTAATAAATAGCTTGCTCCTTATTTGCTTTGTTCTTTTGGGCCAACATAGTCTCTAAAGCAAAGTTGGTAACTGATATGTAAAGTTAAAATGACACACCTGATCGAGGTAGAGATAAAACTGACAGGGACACCAGGTACTGTTTGATATCGTCAAAGGCATTTTGACACTCATCATCCCAATTGAATGGGATCTCCTTCAACATTTATCATAAAGTTGCACTATGAAGCATCAGATAGATGCTACCTTCCCTTGTAACCTGCAAAGCTGCTTAAGGTTGGTAGGGGGAAGCATTTCGAGTATCGCCTTGAATTTGGTGGGATCAACTTCGATGTCTCATTTTGAGACTATAAATCCAAGATTTTTTCCAAATGTAACTCTGAAGACACACTTCTTGGGGTTAAGTCTAACGTTATGCTCTATGAGGCAATCAAAGACCTTCTTTAGAACATCGACGTGCTCGTGACGCAATAGAGATTTAGCTAGTAAATCATTTATGTAATCCTCCAGGATTTTGTGCATGTAGTTATGAAATATGTATGTCATGGGCCGCTGGTATGTTGCACTAGAATATTTTAGGCCAAATAACATGACTTTGTAATAGAAAGTCCTCCAAGGTGTGGTAAAGGCTATCTTGGGATGATCTTTGGGATTGACCCGAATTTGATTGTAGCTTGAGAAACCATCCATGAGGGATAACATTTCATGTCCTATAGTTGCATCAACTAAAGCATCGATGTTTAGGAGGGGGAATTCATCCTTAGGAGTCGCTTTGTTAAGATCTCAAAAAATCTATGCATATGCAAATCCTCCCATCGATTTTTCTTATGGGCACCATTTTGGAAACCCAATCACGATAATCGATGGGTTGGATGAACCCTGCATCCAATAATTTTTGTAATTCATATTTAACCATCAATGCTATTGTTGGATGCATATTTCTAAGCTTTTGCTTGTACAATTTGATCTTTGGATCGAGCGTCAGGTTGTGCACAACCAAACTTGGGTTAAGACCTGACATATATTTATAAGATCAAACAAAGGTTTCTTTTTCTCTTTCAAAAGATCTATAATATCAGCTTGTTCCTGTGGAGACAAACTATGCCCCAACTTGACATTTTTAAGAATTATGGGATCAGTATTGATATCCACATCAATTGTGTCCTCAAATTACATGTGGGATCCTTCCTCGAGCTGATGAGATGTAGGGATTAAATGAATATATTCAACTAAATTTGTAGAGTCAATCACTTCATTATGTTCAATCTTAGCTTGACAAGCATCTTCAAATGGACCTTGGGAGACATGAAACAACTGTAACATTTCTTCGCAAGGGAAGAACTCTATGGGAGATGGTGGAATTGTAGCACAATCAAAATCAATGGCCTCATGATTGAGGTGTAAAGATTTTGAAGTATCACTAGGATTATGGAGTGGTGTGGCCACAATGGAAACCATATTGATATATGGTGAATGTTTTCCATTCATGGGTGGGAAGAGCCTATCAAATATGGGTGGCCTCTAGTGCATCGAAGGTGGTTGAGGTAGAGGTGGAATAACTAGATGAGACTCAGGAAGAGCTAGGATGATTGAATCTTCTAGTAGCAGTAGCTACTGTAAGATGGGTATACTCCAAGGAATAGACAAATATAGAATTCATCAAGATAATTGAGGGGCTTAATAGTAGTTGATTCATCTTTTGAGCTATCTGTCACGATGGATATTGCATCATATTCATGGTAATATGGATCAATGGACATGTCATCATGATCTTGACCAGATCTAGTATCATTTTTGATCTAATAATTATCAAGGTTATTGGCTAGGCTAGACCCTTCTTGCTCGTTGGTCTCTTCTTCTGCATTAGAGATCCAACCACTTGTGTGTTCTCGATTAGAGGACAAAAGAGGATTCACATGAACCTGATCGTTAAGCCACTGAATGTGGCTAGGACCGAGATACGTGAGACTTGTCTCATCCTTATCTTCTTCAAATGCCTCACTGGAAGAGTCAGAGGGCTCAACAGAAACCATTATGATGGGAATGTGATCTCCTAGTAGATGAAAATAGCTCGGGTCAACGTAATAATTCTCATCAATTTCATCCTCAAAGCCTATGGTCTGGTGCTAGAGGGAGTTTGCAAGGAGCTAGTTCAACATACGAACGAAATACCCTAAGCCAAACTTATTTGTAGGGAGCTAATACTATGGCTGGTAAGGTGTTTGGAGACCCTGTTTATATCGACCAAGACCATTCTCTTGCCAGTGGTAGTGATAAAAGTATCATAGGGAAAAATCCAGGTTTAACAGATAATTGACATTCCCTTAAAATGACTCATCATCTTCATCCTCCATAGGGGATAAACTTCTAGAATCATCAAAATCCCCATAAATAAAATTTAGATGGTTCGAGGGCACCCCCAAGGGAATAATGGTATCAATGGATAGTGGTGACAAGCAAGGCCTACCCATGTCCTCCACAAACTCAATGAGTGGAGTAAATATGACATTCTACACCAGATACTCAGTGAGTCCAAGATTGGTCAAATGCACCCTAACCTAAGATGAGGTGGATGATGGGGGTGTGTCTTGATATGGCTCTTCCATAGCAATAGATGATTCTTCCTCATCCATAAGAGTTGGAGCATCTTCTACTGAAATGGTGGAAATGGATGGTGAAATCTCCTCGTTTGGCTCCTTTGATATTTTCTCGCTCGGAGGATTCGAGGATGAAGGGATATTGGGAGAAACTGATGGTGATGGCAAAGATGGAGGAGGTTCAATGGCTGACTGTGGTGCTAGATCTAGACTCTTGATGGGGCCATTAGGTCTTATGTCCATATGGGTGGATAAGAAGGTAGACTCTTGGAGGTGGTACACCACATTGTAATACTTGAAGGGCTCTTGATCTGCATGAACCACATGAACTTGCCCTTCATGTACATACTTGAGACAGTGATGTAAAATGGATGGGACACACTTCATATCTCTCATCTAAGATCTTCCAAGCAATATATTATACTGCATTGCACTTTCCAAGACATGGCATAATATAGGAATAGTCTTTAGCCCAACCTGAATAGGAAGGACTATTGTGTCGATGGTAGAGCATAAATCATCATTAAATGCTAAGAGGATGAATGTAGATGCTACAATGTGCGAGTTTGGAAGACTAAGATGGTGTAGTGCATAGTTGTGATGATATTTATGGAGTAGTTTGTGTCAATAAAAACCTGCTTGTAGGAAATTCGATTCACACTAGCAATGATGTGTAATGGTAGATCAGGCCCAGTAGTGGGAGTTACATTGATCTCGTGATCATGAAATGTAATGATAGAATCCTTTTAATGTTGAATGTGCCCCATAAAATTGATAAAAGAATTGGGATCTTGGGGTTGCAATTCAACTAATTTCAAAATCTTCATTAGTTATTCTATGTGTGGTTGCGACTATTGTATGAGCTCATAAATGAAGAGTCTGGTCAATGTCATCCGTAGACTTTGGGTACGCCTACTTTTGATCATTACCACTAGATGAGGTGGAGGACCTTGGACAAGATTTATTGGCAACAAAGGTTGTGATGTGGAAGGGGCGTTTGTCAAAGCTACAGGTGGTGTAGCTTGATTTGGATACCTCCTATTTCATGTCACAATATTAATCATCCCTACAAACCCCTGATTGGGTGGAGCTATGTGGATTTTATTTACCTTTCAGGTTTGATCTATCTACACCTCATGTGTAGGTAGTGGATCCTTAAATATACCCATATGTTGATTGTTGGTCGCGAGAAGGTTGTCAATTTGAATTTCATTCTTGTCAAGCATATCATGTACATTGTTTTTAAATGTGTAAAATGACTGAATGTCATGACCATTTTGTTTATGATAAGGATAATACATGTCCTATCGATACCACTTGGGTGTGGGATTATTAGGTTCCAAGGTGAGGATCTCTGGCAAGTTGATGGCCTTTGCCTCACATAATCGATTAAAAAGTGATACCAAAGACTCGAGCAATGGCATATAATTTTGAGGTGGGCAATGTTGTTGCTTTTGTACCTAATTTTGTTGAGACTTATTGTACTATGCAGGAGGAGGTTGGGCCTGATATTGGTTTTTTATGTCAAATTTTGCTTTACAGGACCTGGAACATTTAGGATAACTTGATTAACCATCGAGGTTTTCTATTGAGCATGGTTACCCTTTGGGTTTTTGTTTCATTCCTTCTTTCGAAGTTTTATTTCCCCTTCCTGAATCTTAATCTTCTCTATAACCTTGGCCTGAGCTACGCTTCCTCGAATATATGATATTGTTGGAGTTGTAACAACAATGAAATCTATTTTGAACAACTCCTTATAAATAAACAAGTTAACCCTATCACAGGTAAATTAATTGATAACTTTGAAATGATCGCTCACCACCTATTACCATAGTCCAAGACTAGTTCATCATCAAATTGACAAAGATTATATAAATCAATCAAGGTTTCTTTCTTCTTTACGCTAAATGAGAACTGTTGACACTTTTTGTCACATTATGCAAGGGGTAGAAGAATAGTAGAATTTTTGTATAATATTTCTTTGTTGAAAGTTTTTCTCTTATTTAAAGTTACAACAATTTTGACTCTCCCCAAATGAAGAAGAAAGAGCTTCGCTACCAAACAAGCCGAGGAAAATAGCTTCGCCGAAAGAAAAGAAGGAGAATGTGAAAAGAGCTTCGGGCCCGAAGCACTTCAAATCACCACTTCGGGCGAAAACCTTGCGAAGTATTTTCGTCGAAGAAAATACAAAGATAACGCTTCGCACCCGAAGCATTTTCGGCAGCCGCTTCGGGCGGAAGTCTTGCGAAGCAGCATCCAAACGACTTCGCCGAAGGAGGAGAGCATAATCCAAAATCAGCCAAGGTAAGGAAACTACTTCGGGCCCGAAGTATTTCCGACACCTACTTCGGCCAGTTTTCACCCGAAGCAGTGGTGCCCGAAGCAAAATGACAATGTGTCGAAACAGAGAAATGCCTCGGGAGGATATTCCCCGAACCGCAGTTTTGAAAGAGAATCGGGCCGAAACATTTTCAGCCGAAGCAGTTTTGCCAGCAAAAGGATAAAGAGCCTCATTTCAAAGATGAAACCCGCTCGGCACTCAACATCCCCGAAGTAGTTCCTGCGAAGCATTATTTTGCGAAGAACAAATCAAGGAGAATCTACTTCGGCCCAAGGCTTTGGCGAGGCGGATATGTAGCGAAGCACTTTCTAGGCCCACGTTCCAAGGCGGGCAGCTTCCCAAGGTGATCGAAGGCCCCTTATAAGTACCCCCTTTCTTGCCCGATAAGTCCGCTGACCATTCTTGGCAAACGAAAGGGACGTAACAGTCCTCGAAGTAAAACCCGACGGGCGTAACGATCACTCAAGCACAGCATCCGGAAGCCAGGGACACTCGGGCGGCGCATTAAATGAATATTTCCATGGTTGACCCGGTCACAGTTGCAGTTTCGGCAACCGATTTGAAAACTCAGCCACAGCAGCCAGCGAGGAGCCGATTTCTCAGGGCCCGAGGGTGTACTCCGCCGTTTTTGTAATAATGACTCAGAGGGTCGGGTCCTCTATAAAAACCCAGGCTTTGCAATGTAAAAAGGGGGGGAACTTTCTGCTAGAAAGCTGCTGTAACTTGATGTCCTGCGTTTAATACTAAAGATATTTTGTGCTCCATTTCTCTCTTTTATGCTGCCTTCTATGCTTAATTCTTTTGTCTTTTCTCGTTCGTGTACTCTGAAATTCGCCCTGAAGGATACATAGGAGAGGAAAAATGTTCCTTGTTGCTTTCTTTTATGCTGCTCGGTGGATCGAGGTTTCTGTTATTCCCTCGTCTTAATCGTTGTTACTCCGAACCCTGAATTCCAGCGAGAG
The DNA here is from genome assembly GCA_028583015.1 of Wollemia nobilis. Classification (NCBI taxonomy): domain Eukaryota; kingdom Viridiplantae; phylum Streptophyta; class Pinopsida; order Araucariales; family Araucariaceae; genus Wollemia; species Wollemia nobilis. Next base: position 5,384,931 of record JAQPPZ010000367.1, read on the forward strand.
AGAGAGGAGAACCCTATGAACCCGTCCAGAGGATACATAGGAAGGTCGGCACTGCGTTTCTTTCATTTCATTCTTGGTATTTCTTGCTGCTATTCGAGTTATTAGTGAGTGATCGTGCTTCTCGTTCTCTCCCACCTTAAATCATCATCTTCTACCCCCTTTTTCTCTAACCCTTACACCTTTTTATTTCTTTTTCTAACCCTTATCTCCTATTTATCTCTTTCTTGCACTCTTATCTCAAACCCCAAAAGTAGATTAGTATAGGAGCCGGCCTTTCTTCGGAGATCGGCACGAGGGGCATCTCTTCCCTTCGGCCTTTCAATGTTGGTCGTAGGTCCAGGGCGTGCAAACCCACCGAAAGTCCTTTCCTGTGCGGATTTGATGACCAACAGTTTTTGGCACGCCCGGTGGGACCCAAGGTCCCATATTTGAGAAAATTTCTAGCCCGTCTTCACCGGAGCCAGTAGTTCTAACAAGTTCCCGGTGAGATCCGGTCAGTCTCATCTTCTGAGTAGTAGTGAGAATCGATGCCCTCATTACCGAAAGACTCTTAGCATCTGGCGACTCTGTTTTACCCGAGAATCTCTAAAGTCATGAAGACCAGTGCCTAAACCTGGTTTTCGTAACCAGGACTCCCCGTGTCTTAAGAAGGTCCGAGTTCGGTGAATCTCTGGCCTGTCTTCATCCGATAAAATCACCTGGCGACTCGATTGAGCTAAGATCCAGATTTCCTGGTCGTAGGCGCCTTTCAAATCTGAAAGAAGATATCCCGGAGGAATCAAGGTTCGGTGAGCAGCCTTGACCTCACAAGCGGAGAAAGAATGTTCATCTGGCGACTTCGATTTAGCGGCGATAACCGTGATCTCTGCAGACCACTGCTATAATGGCAGGGGTAAGTTTTCCCAACTGGGATGACCGAGGCCCCTTGAATCTTCAAAGCTACCACAAGATTCCCGAGATCGCCTTGAAGGCATTAACAATATATGATGGCACCACGGGAATGGCCCGAGAACACCTTGAAGCTATTGCTGCTTTAGCGTTCCTCTACGACATAATCCACGAAGATGTCATGGTCCGACTTCTGGCTGCATCTCTGGAAGGAAAGGCGCTGCGGTGGTATAGACTGCTCGAGTCTAAAAGCGTCTGTTCATGGGATGACTTGGCGGGAGCACTATTCGAAACATTTGATGGCTCTCAGGATCCCTTCCAACTTCTGACGTACTTCTCCACCATCAAGAAAACACCCTTGGAGAGCGTCACGGACTTCAATGTCCGATTCTCCAGAACTTGGAAGAAAGTTCTAGGGGAGATTCAACCAACGCCCGCCCAAGCCCACCTCTACTATGTTCGGGCTTTTCACCCGGACATAGGCCTCCTCTTGCTGCGATCAGGCGAACAAAGATTCCCTCAGATTTTTGAGGAAGCAGTACGAGCGGAGCAGTTTCTATCGAGAAAGTGGCAGTGGGGAGGAGCCCCATCACTTTCTTCGATAATCGCTTCTCCTGTCTGCCCAACGCAATATTCTTCATGGCAGACTCCTCATACTGAGCAGAAGCCTGAGATGCAGTCATGTGGAGCTCGAGAGGCAGATCCCATCCAAGTCCAACCATGGCAATTTGCAAGCTTTGCCCCGACGATGAACAATATGGGTGCTTGCAATCTCCATCAGAGGACGGGCCAAGAAGAGAAACAAGCTCAAGTGGTAGCGCCTGAGAACGAAGAGGGGACATTTTTGCACCCTTTTTGTATCCCAGAGCATGGCACGCAGGTGTTCAGCCAGAATCCATCAGGCTTACCTCAAGAGGCTGAACCTGAGAAGATCATAGAAGTTTGCTCTTTGCCGGAGGAGCCCTATTACAACATCAAGAAGATGGAAGAACCTGTACCCAGCCCATAGTTACTAGACTCTTCGGTATTCTGGTTCCAGCCATCACTACAACCAGTACCCCAAGGAGGTCCTCGCGTGGCGAACTTCTTCGCCACATCCTTCATCAGCAGCGCGGGTACTGGCAGGAGCAACGAACTATTGTATTGCTTTCTGTTCGCAGCATGGAGAACTTCGGGGAGGAGCCACCCGGACTTCAAGAATCAACTAAAGTTCAATCTGATCTGGTCCGGGCATTGCAGATTCACCGGATAATTACCCGAAGCTGAGTCCGTGGTGGCGGCATGCCGATTATGCCGCAAGAGAATTGTGTAAATACTGTAAATAGTTCGGCTAACAAATAAGGTGTTGCTAGGAAGTTCAGGTCAAGTTTTACTTCGGCAACTCCAACCAAAAAAAAAAAAAAGACCCTCGGGAAAAGGCGTGCGAAGTAGCCAATGGGAAATAGCTCGCAGCAAAGCCTGCCGACCGAACAAAATTCAGACCAAGGTATGAGAGGCGCTCCACCGAGGGGAGTCCAAGCGAAGCAGTTTTCGAAGGAGAATCGGCAGACCACTTCTCAGGTTGAAAAGCACTTCAGGAACCTTCTCCTGCGAAGGAAGTCACTTCGGGCCCGAAGCGTAAAAGAAACAGCTCGCACCAAGGGTTCGCCCCGAAGCACTTCAACTCTGACTTCGGCTTCACCAACCCAACAACGAAAAAGGCGGGGGCATTTAAAACGTGCCTAGGGGAACGTGTCGACAACCGCCTTCAAAAGCATCCGAAGTGGGCGAGTTAAATGAAAAGGTGGTGGGTACGTCCTTTAGGGATTCGGTTAGGAGAAAAGTTCATGCTCGGGTACAAAGTGGCAGAGGGTCACGCTTCCAAAGCGAGCCGCAATCATCACAACACACAGCCTTGTGTACTACTCCACCATGCGGCGAATTGGACGAAGCGACGCGAAGTTAATTATGGCAAGTGCCATAAATACTGGTGGTTGCCTTCTACGGCTATATAACGTAGGCTCCAGCAGTAACGAAGCTATTTGCCCGATAATTCATGCAAACTTCGCTACTAGCCTTCAAACTCTCCTATCTTGCGCTTCGAAGCCTCCAATCCCGAAGCCCTCCGCATTGTTTTCTCCATCACCCCTAGCACTATGGGGAAGAAGAACTCTAAGGAAAAGGGGAAGGAACCAGAAGTGACGGCCCCCGAGCAGCCAAAGGCAAAGGGCCATGACAAAGGGCCAAAGAAGGTTGATGTTAGCCGCCGCCCCGAGAAACAAATCATGGAAGAAAGAGAGGATTCCGGGGATGAGCAGCCTGAAGAACCACTAGTCGACAGGTGGGATAGGATCAGAGACACCAAGCTATCGAGGAGCGTGGCTGAACTCAGAAGCACCATTGAGTTCATGAAAAGCAGGCTCTCGGCAGACAACAGAAGAGCTGCCGCTTACTACTCCCAGATATACTGGTATCTGATGCCCCCCACACATCATTGCCCTGAGCTGATTGATGCCATCACGCGGAACTATCAGCCCTCCTCCAGGCAAGTGGTAGACGCCTCCGGTCACAAGCTATTCTCCATTCTGAAGGAAGATGTCCAGGCAGCCTTTGCGCCACAACAGGGCCCTCCTAAGGGGTATACGGTTCGCAACGTTATTCTTAGCGAACAGATGGAGAGGTTCGCGTCCTCCAACTACATAATCAATTTTTTGCAGCAGAGCCTCAAAAGTGGGCTCCCTTCGGGCAAATTGCCCCAGATGCCCCTACCCTTGGAGGCCTTCAAAAACACCGACATCTTCTCCATCATTGCATGGGTGGCAGGCCTATCTACTGACGCTTTGGTGCACCCGTGGCAGGTATCTTTGGCTGAGTGTATTTCCAGAGGGGAATTTTATGCCCCTGATGCTTCGAGGCCAAGCACCAACCCAGTATTTTTTGACTGGGCAGAATGGGTGGCCAGGACCCTACATACGCGGCTCGCCAGCATGAAGAATCCTGGGACAAATAAGTACTTTTCGCCCTGTTCTCTTCTTGTTTGGTTATTTTTCTTTCATGTACATAGAAGTTTCCCTTATGTTGCTATTACGGCAAGCGGCGAGGATGGAAATCCTCTGCTGTATACCAGTGGACCCCTCTCCTATTGAAGACGGAGTCCTATTATTCTTTCAACCAACAATTTTTGGGACCCGCAATGCACATGCTAACAGGGTCTTCCCCTCGGGTTCCCCTCCTCCTAAGGGACAAAGTAGTACAAGAGAGGAGGGGAGACATTTTTCAGCTGACACAAGGGCTTGTAATTCGCATATTCGGCTTCACAGGGAAGCCTTTCCTTCTACCAGTCTATCCCTCCGAATACCAGTTCGCATTGGAGGTCGCTCGACAGAGCGATGCAACAAACGCCATTTATGGCCATGGACGGAAGTGGGCTCACACCTGCGATTTCCCTTTCAAAATGGGAGTTATCGAGGTGTTTGCCCTCAAACAAAATGTTTTCTTGGAGGAGAAACTCGCCAATTTTGGCCTAGTCCAGCTTCCTCAGCAATGGCTCTATGACCCCTTGGGGGTAATGAGGGACCATCTTCGATTCAAGAGCTTCCACGCTTGCCCCTATCCAAAAATTGTGGAGCAGAGGAACAATCCCAACGGGAGGGATCTGGAGTGGCATTTGGAGAAAATGGAAACGCTACCTCCCTGGCATGAATTCTACCCGATGGAGGTCGCATATGACCCAGCTCGAGCACCCTCTCCCGAGCCCCAACTCTACCTTCTCGGAAGAAGGCAAAAGATGATTTGAAGGAAGCAACGAAAGATTGGGACGTGGCCCAATTAAGAGAGTGGTGGATAATGAGGGTCCATCATCGGAAGACAAATTCTTACGGTCTTTTGTCATCTGACAAAGACTTCATAGCGGTCTATGAGGCCAATGCCGGGACATGGAAGCCTCTGTCCTTCGCCGACCTCATTCCTCCAGCTATCCCAGGTTCGGGCGAAAGCCCAAAGAGAAAGGAAACTACTTCGGAGCCAAAGAAAGGGAAAAAGGCCAAAGCCACGCCACAGAGACCACCTCCAGTACCTGTGGGAGGCCAAGACACGAGTTTCGAAGAGTCTGAACAACCGCTGGTGAGGACAAAGAGAAAGAAGCCAGAATCAGTGCAAGTGCCTCCAAGCCATCCAAAGCGCCTTCGCACAGGGTTTCCAAGCCCTTCCACTAGGCGACCTACATCGGGTCCATCCGAAGCAATTATTGAGAGTGCCACGCCGCCAAGCGCCGCAACCGTCCCGGATATCAATGTCATCAATGTGGAGGAACTCCTCCAATCCGAAGGGGACGTCGAGGCAGAAACCATGGAGGTTGAGGATGCCAAAGCAGAAGAAGAACAAGATGCGGCTGCACCAGAAGCCACCACTACCACAATGCCAGGAGGGCACTCAGGTACGCATTCTCCACCCCTTGCTCAAGACTCACCCATGCCCCCTGCGGCCACGGCCGAGAGTTCCCACCAGTCTCCCCTACGTAGCCCATCGCCCCATCACACGTCACCCGTGACTAGTCCAAGTCCATCCCACGATCCCGGCCGGGATAAGTCCATTGAAGTCACTTCACCCACTCGCGCTGCCACCCCCTTGATCTTTAGCAGAAGCGGAGGTATCGCTTCAACACCAAGCCCCACCATCCAATCCCTCATCTCGCATGATGTGGCCGCCATTGCCGAAATGCCCGCTACACCCACCGTCGGACCTTCTGGCGAGACATCCCCCATCCATTCCCTATATTTGTTCACTCCTTTGGCTGGTGACCCAGCCTTGTTTGAATCAGAGATGTCTTTGATCAAGGAACGCCCCCTTGCCGAGAAGCTGCTCCAAGCTCGGCAGAATACCGACAAAATCTTGAAGGAGGCGAGAAAGAAAAGAGGGCGAGCGACGGCTCAAGTTGAAAAATGCGCCGTGTTTGATTTGAAAGCCGGGAAGATGCACAAGATCAAGAAGGTCCCTAAGGTGCAGAAACCCCTGGATGAAATGACTCCAGCGGACTATGATTACCAGGAAACACCTAAGGACCTGGTGCATCTGAATGTAGACAATGAATCGGCATCCATGCATGTCCGAATTGAGACCTTTAGGGCTCATGCAGTTATCGCCAACCAGCGCAGGATTGAGGCCGAGGCCGCCAATGTTAAGCTAGAAGAAGATTTGGCGAGGGTCCGCTCCAAGTTGGCAGAGGCCGAGGAGCAGTGCAAGGCCATGAAAAAGGAAACACGCGCCCTGAAGCAGCAGGTTCAACAGCTCCAGTCTACAGCCGAGAGCCAAGCGCAGAAACAGACCGAGGGCAGTCTAAAGGCCAAGGAGCTGGAAGATAGGGTTGCACAAATGCAGGCCCAGCTGTGCGAGAAGGAAGACCTGACGGTGTTCGACAGGGCCAAAATTAAGGAGATTCGTGCCCATTTGCTCAAGAATTTTAGGTCTCGGTGTTCCAGCGCCCTCACGATACTGACCTTCGTCACCGAAGCACAGCTCGCTATTTTCGAAGGAGGGCCAATCATTGATGAAGTCACGCAGAAAGCCAGGCATCGGCTCAAATTAGCCTTCGATGTCCAGAATGTGAAATATCAGGACTTGCAGGTCACTGCAATGACTCGGACGGCTAGAGATTGGTCCACAACCCAGGCCACGGTTCGCGCCTTTTTCTCTAAGGTGCGAAAAGCTCAGAAGGCGAGAAGGCTCCAAGACATTTTTGAAAACGAGCAGCGCGCCTCGATGAATTATTTTCAGGATCTCTCCTCCTTGGGTTTCTCGAGTTTCACAGACGATGACGAGAACCTTCTGACTAAAGATGACCTCAAACCAGTCTGGCTCCAATTCGAGGGCGATGTCTCGGAGATAGACGGGTGGGCGGAGCCGATCTCGGAAGGGCAGATAACCGACTTCATTTTGAGGTACTGCAAGATGGTAGCATGCCTAAACGATTTATTCATCAGGGCCAAACATGCTGACATCGGGCAGATTGATCGGTTTTGCATTTTGGTTAAGGCATTACAAGATCAAGAACCATTCCAAAAGAGTGCCTGGACTCATGTCCGAAAAATGATGAAGCGCATCCGTGATCGCCTCGAACCATCGCCATAGCCAGAAGCCGCGCCAGAGGAAGAGGAAGAAGAAGAAGGAGAAGAAGGAGGAGACGAGGAACAAGAAGAGGGACAAGCCGCAGAAGCAGGATCCGGGGGAGACCAGTGACTCCGTAGCCCAATGGATAAAAGCTAAGGGTTCTTCCGCCGAGACGAGCTCGTCACCCCGCGAGCCGCCAAGAATGTTGACACTTTTTGTCACGTTATGCAAGGGGTAGAAGAATAGTAGAATTTTTGTATAATATTTCTTTGTTGAAAGTTTTTCTCTTATTTAAAGTTACAACAATTTTGACTCTCCCCAAATGAAGAAGAAAGAGCTTCGCTACCAAACAAGCCGAGGAAAATAGCTTCACCGAAAGAAAAGAAGGAGAATGTGAAAAGAGCTTCGGGCCCGAAGCACTTCAAATCACCACTTCGGGCGAAAACCTTGCGAAGTATTTTCGCCGAAGAAAATACAAAGATAACGCTTCGCACCCGAAGCATTTTCAGCAGCCGCTTCGGGCGGAAGTCTTGCGAAGCAGCATCCAAACGACTTCGTCGAAGGAGAAGAGCATAATCCAAAATCAGCTAAGGTAAGGAAACTACTTCGGGCCCGAAGTATTTCCAACACCTACTTCGGCCAGTTTTCACCCGAAGCAGTGGTGCCCGAAGCAAAATGACAATGTGTCAGAAACAGAGAAATGCCTCGGGAGGATATTCCCCGAACCGCAGTTTTGAAAGAGAATCGGGCCGAAACATTTTCAGCCAAAGCAGTTTTGCCAGCAAAGGATAAAGAGCCTCATTTCAAAGATGAAACCCGCTCGGCAGTCAACATCCCCGAAGTAGTTCCTGCGAAGCATTATTTTGTGAAGAACAAATCAAGGAGAATCTACTTCGGCCCAAGGCTTTGGCGAGGCGGATATGTAGCGAAGCACTTTCGGGCCCACGTTCCAAGGCGGGCAGCTTCCCAAGGTGATCGAAGGCCCCTTATAAGTACCCCCTTTCTTGCCCGATAAGTCCGCTGACCATTCTTGGCAAACGAAAGGGACGTAACAGTCCTCGAAGTAAAACCCGACGGGCGTAACGATCACTCAAGCACAGCATCCAGAAGCCAGGGACACTCGGGCGACGCATTAAATGAATATTTCCATGGTTGACCCGGTCATAGTTGCCAGTTTTGGCAACCGATTTGAAAACTCGTCCGCAACAACATGAGGAGCCGATTTCTCAAGGCCCGAGGGTGTACTCCACCATTTTTGTAATAATGATTCAGAGGGTCGGGTCCTCTATAAAAACCTAGGCTTTGCAATGTAAAAAGGGGGGAACTTTCTGCTAGAAAGCTGTTGTAACTTGATGTCCTACGTCTAATACTAAAGATCTTTTGTACTCCATTTCTCTCTTTTATGTTGCCTTCTGTGCTTAATTCTTTTGTCTTTTCTCGTTCGCATATCGAGACTCTGAATCCTGAATCCGATGTGCGATTGGGGACTGAACCCCTAAAATTTGCCCTGAAGGATACATAGGAGAGGAAAAACGTCCTTGTTGCTTTCTTTTATGCTGCTTGGTGGATCGAGGTTTCTGTTATTCCCTCGTCTTAATCGTTGTTACTCTGAACCCTGAATTCCAGCGAGAGAGAGAGGAGAACCCTGCGAACCCGTCCAGAGGATACATAGGAAGGTCGACACTGCATTTCTTTCATTTCATTCTTGGTATTTCTTGCTGCTATTCGAGTTGTTAGTGAGTGATCGTGCTTCCTGTTCTCTCCCACCTCAAATCATCATTCTCTAACCCTTACCCTTTTTATTTCTTTCTCTAACCCTTACTCTATTTATTTCTTTCCTGCACTCTTGTCTCAAACCCCAAAAGTAGATTAGTATAGGAGCCGGCCTTTCTCCGGAGATCGGCACGAGGGGCATCTCTTCCCTTCGGCCTTTCAATGTTGGTCGTAGGTCCAGGGCGCGCAAACCCACCGAAAGTCCTTTCCTGTGCGGATTTGATGACCAACAAGAACCATTCCAAAAATGCATACTGTTCAAAGCTATGGATTTTGTGCCTTTATAGATGATTGTACCACTCTAGGGCTGGGCCTGAGAGCGTTATTAAGAAGGTTCTCAACAACAAGACATCATCATCTTGAAGTTGAAAGCAAAGGTTCATGAAACTAGTGACATGCTCTCATGCATCGTCATATCCTTTGAACTTATCTAACTTGGGAATTTCAAAATACTTTGGATATGGGAGAGACATGACAAAAGGATGGAGTGGTTGATTACAAAGTCGACTCAGTGTGGGTTTATTCTAACCTGTTCCAGAAGCTTATTTTCTAATGACCTGATACGCTTAATGAGCACCTTGTAAGCTTCATATGAAATGATCTCATCTCCTCGTCTTTGCCCTCAAGGAGGGGTAGTTGGAAGATGTCTACTGGGGCGAGGTGGTTGATTATAGTCATGAACCAAATCCTCATATAGTGACTCAGGGTACCCCTAATCCTAATACTTTGATCCCAAGTCTTCATAGGCCTCATGCTCCTGTTGAGTGTTGTTTGGTTGACATTGTTGGGGCTCTATGGTGTTGAGGGTGTGCTTGAGGACGGTTCTAATTGGGTTTAGGCGACAATTTCTAATGGTGAGCAAAGTCACTTTTGATGGATCTGTTGCCTATTGGTACTCGGTGTAGGAACCGCCTCATGCATGGATTTTTGCAACCTATCTTGGTATAGCCTTTATTGGTACACCCTATTTTCTTACAGCCTCTACTGACTCAACTAATACTGCTCATATAAGCGTTGTTTATCCAACCGTAACTAGTTCAACAATGTTTGCTTATCAACATTCTTTCTAAGGGCCTGATCTAGCTGGTTAGTAGTGTGGGGCTGATTGACCTTCATATTAATACGAAGGGAATTGATTTGCTCTACAACCCTAGAAGGGTTGGCTACCCATTTTCCATGATTGAGGGAAGTCGTGTTGACCTAGTATTTGAGTTTAAATGTAAGCTCAATGTACTCATCTGACATAGAGGCACAATGTGATTGCACAAAAATACTCTTCTTAAGGAGTAGAGGGATTATCAAAACCTCCCTCATCCTCATTGACAAGGATTGTATGGGCTGACATGGTTGTTTGAGTAGGACGACAAGTGTCGTACTTATCTAAATGGGCATATTATCAACTCATCCATGGATAGTCAAGCAGAGTGGCTTGATCTAACCTTGTCCATAAGGTGTACTCTTTATCATGCTCTAATTGGTGTATAGAGTGAGTCAGAATGCGAACTCGTAGGACCAACCTACTAGGACCCTCTCTATGCTAAAGATTTTTTTATGGGAAGCACACAAAGTATCTCAACCATGGAGGTCATCACTTCAATCATACCAATGACCGACAAATACGTTTTGAATGAGGATTTCCTCTATTTTAGACTCTCTATAAAAACTAGGATGTCATTTAGGAATAGCCATATCCTCTAGACTGATGCGAATGTGTTCCATGCCTCAATTTTTTTTTGTAGCACTAGCCCTTAATTGAGCTTGGTTGCACATTCTTACCATGGTCTTGATAAAATAACAAAGAAACACACAAGCAAACAATGTGATTATCTTGTTTAAGTTTTAAGTTTGAGTCCCTATAACTATTTTAGTGCATTTTGATGTTGAAAACCTCTATTCCTATGAAACTAAGGGTAAACAAAATAGAAAACTACTAAAAGGTAGTTAGAGCACACCCCCTTGTCGGGGAATGTAACTCAAATAGTAAAAAGTGGCTTCCTATTGGATATTGGCTCAAGGTAACCTTATGGGAACAAATTACCCCTTGAAGGGGTCACACTGTCTAATGTCTTGGTACTAGCGAAGCCTTGCTTTCCCTTAACCCTTGCGTTTAAGGCATGGAGTAACGACAACTGCGTCCATTGATTATTTTAAAGATACCCATGGTAAAAAAGCTCTACTAACCTTCCCACTCTGGGTGCACCCAAGAGTAGAGGACTTCCTAGTGATGAAGTCCAAGAAGCCATTCGCTTTTGGCCACTAAGCTGCTAGGGTGCGAGCGAACGGATGGAGATGAATCCCACTGTTGTTGGTCTCAATTAATGGTTGGTGATGAAATCCAACTTGTTAATGTTAATTAATGGTTGGTGATGAAATCCAACTCGTTAATGTTAAAATGAAACGTGGTGTGTGGGGTTATTTTTATTTTATGCAAAAGAAAGTAAAATCACAAAGCATTCCATGCTCTTTCACTAATGCATAAAAATAACGTTTTTAATTCAGATTTATAAATAATAGACGTTTAATTTTTAGAAACCTATAATATGTAGAACCCTTTATGAGTAACATGTGGATAAGCAAAAAATAATCAAACCAAAAAGTAGCAGACAAGGGGTCATCTCACACAAAGACGACTTCAAATAGGGGTTGTCCTACATAGGGATGGTCACCTGTAGAGGTCGTATCACAAAGAGACGATTGAAGACAGGGACAATTTAGACCAGAGACATTCACAAACAAAGACCCAACACTTATGATTTTTGTATCTAAATATTTGCAACCTAATTTTTTTTTACAATTATATTTATAAACACATAGATAGAACAAACATACACACCTTGAAAGCCTATGTTTGGTGAAGATCTAGCTATCTACATTTTCCTACCTTTTGATCTGAGGTCGTCTTGCTCAGGGATAGTTGTCGAATAGGGGCCATCTCAACATCAAATGATCATCAAGCAGGGGTTGTCTTTGTGATAGATGGTCAGGCTTGCAACCTGCAAATAGAAAAACAAATAGTAATTAGTTGAATAAATAACAATTAGGTATTAGGTCCCACTGTAATCCCCACTAAAGTGTAGAAAAAGACCATACATCTAAATAAATGAAATATGAGATAACAATCATGTAACCATAATGACAAAGCAAAATATAGAATAATGGTACCATTTTTATTAATAACAAATATGTTTCTCAATCAGTTACAATATGATCCCTCTTAGGGATGCTACCTAATGGGATACAATGATTTACAATAAAGATCTTTTAGATGTGATGCACAGGGTCTTCTTCACACCCACGAACTATCTCAAAGCAGGTTTCTTGTGACCATCGCAAGAGGTGATGATATTAAGTTATTGCACTCTTCCTTCCTCGTAGAAAACCTGTAGTCTACATAAGGAAAACAAAGTGATTAGTAGCATGTGCGGATGAAATGATAAATGAAAGTGATGAATAACTAAAACATGATAAATGCATACATAAATTAAAACCTACTTATGCTAAAACAATGAATAGAAGCGCTGTTATAATGCTACTAAAACTTATTATGTAAAGAAACAGTAAAATTGATATAAACCCTAGAGGTCATCTCTATTCGGGATGGTCATACATGCAGACCATCTCTGAGTGAGATGATCGTGAACCTGTAAGTGATTTTCAAGGTGGATGCAAGAGCGGCTTAGGGTTTGTTCTGAGGTGTCTTATCATCGGATTGGTGTGCTTTGTAGAAGCAACTCGGTGGGCTTGGATCAGTATTTGAAGCAAATACGCGTAAATTGCACAATAAATGTGAATGTGATCTTCAAAATTTGGAGTAATACAATATCATCCTTTCTATGTATAGAATAAGACAAAATACTTGGAGGTGCATGGTCGAATTTCGGTAGCACTTCGTCATTGCTTTAAGATTTGAAAGCTTGATGATATTTTGAATGAGGGGTGAGTGCTATTATATAGACTTTCTGAAAGAGACCTAACAATAGCACAACTCTATGCATGAAAAATAGAAGAGGTAGTTTGCATTAAGAAAATCAAATATCTATCTTTAGGATTTTAATGCAAATTGATTTTGTCATGCATTTGTTCTAATATGGGCTCATGCATGCGCTAAATTATAGCACAAGTTCATGTGCGAGTTTAACTGGTAGTTTTAGCTGCTAGTTATGTCCTACTCTTTTTTTTAATCTTGCTTCTAGCATGACCGTCTCGAGGTGGGACGACCCTGACTAGGGGTCATCCCTTGGTAGGATGACCTTTGGAGTCCATATCTTAGAGGGATGGTAAAGGTTACAAAGGAAAATATCCCTTGTTTGAGTGGTGAAAACCATTGTTTAAGCCCTAGGGCTGCCCAAGGTGGATCATATGGTCTTTAGGGAGTCCATATAGGTAGTCTCCTCAATATGACGTATTTTAGGTGTCTACACTTGTGTTACTTGTTGACTTTTCAAAATGTCTAGTAATCACAAATAGATGTTGTCTATCTTCACTTGGTGAGGGCTCTAATGAAATCTTCATACTCACTATATCCAAAACAAGCAAATAATTCTATTTAAAATTTATCCCAAGTGAGTCGTGAATGCATATTTTGTAACCTTTGGTACCATTGAACTACTTCTTATAGGTTGAAAGATGCAATTACGATCCTTTGATTATGGGAAGTGACATGAAAGAAGAATATTGTTTGGCCTGGTACAACCAATTGGTTAGGTCCTCTCCATCAAATTTTGAAAAGTTCATCTTGGGTATTCTTTGAATTGTATTTAGATATAAGGTATTTCATGCTCTATCCTTGGAACAACCATCTTGAATCCTTGTGTTTGTCTTGCTAGAATGTTGTGCTTTGCATTTAGGTCCATTAAATGACTCTTAAGGTTGTAATTTTATTTAATTTGTCTAATTAGATAAAGCTTAAAGGATTTGTAACTTATTATTTTTATTTTTTTTCACTTGATCACCTAATCATCAACTCTTGGGTAGCTCTAGTACCACTAGTCTTTTTGTTACTTTAGGTTCTCCAAAAAATATTATTAGAGTTATATGTCAAGACGGTCGACTCAAAGAGAGGATCGAAATTGACTATACCACAAAATGATGTTTTTTGAAGGTAGGGTTTTAAAATGGGTTTCTAGAGTCCAATATTAAAAAAATCAACTCAAAGAGGAGATCATAATGGATTAATATCACAAAATGATAAATTTTGGTTTTTGTATATCTTTGATTGCTCTTCTAGAAAACTTTTAATAACTGACTACTATGATTGTGAAATTGGTTATTCTTTGTACTATCAGACTATGTATTCTCTGTAATATCAGACTATATATTCTCTATATTGTTAAATGATACATTATCTACTATCATATCAAATATTCTTTGCACTACCAGTCTGTTATTGGAGTAGTCTCTTTCATAGTATGTTCAAATTTAGTTTTAGTTGTGACTAGTAAATGAATTAAAATAAGGTTTTAATAGCTATAACTTAAGTGAAGGTGTATATGAGTTTGTGGGCTGTCTAATATGTCTAGCCCAATATTTTAGAGCTCAAACTATAGAGGGTTCCACCATACTCATAGTCACACTATCCATTTTTAGGGTACTGTGAAAGTAACTTCCCTCGACTCACTGCTTACCAGTGCAACATAAAACTCAAAAATATCTTCCTATGGGTGAAGGCTTCTCCTATTCGTAGGGGGTATATCTATATACTTGAGGGTACATGGGAGCTCGTAGTCATATACAAGTGTTTTCTAAGGCCTGGGTATAATATTTTAAGCAGTACTTGTTTCATTAAATGCTTTATGGACAATCTAACTTATCCAAAAAAGGTAAATCCTCTATGGTATTTTAAAAGCCCTATCATAGGGTTTTTAACCTAATCCACTACAAACATATATATATTTCTTTTAAAATATACTTTAATGGAAAATGAACAAAATAAAAAAATGGATGGAAGGACAAGAACTGTTGTTGTTATTGTTGTTATGGAACACGACCTTCAAAAGAGCTCTGATACCACTTATTAGGAACCTTAATATAAAAATAAGCATAACCGCAATAACAATGCAATAATTAATAAAAATTCTTATAAATTATATGATCATGAAAATTAAATTAATAGAAATGCTCAAGAAAATAACTACTTGGAAATACAATTGACTTCTATTAATCAAGCATAATTGATAACATAGGCATCTTCAAAGGGGAAACCTCTTTGGAAGCAAAGCTCTGATATAATTTAAGTATGAGAGACATTCTACTCCAAACCCATGCCATTGTATAGAGTATTATTTACCCTAATCCTGATGCATGAGGGTCAAGTCACATGAAATAGGGGACCCCAGCTACTAAGTCCTACTTATAATAAAAGTAAAGGTTACATCATAATAGGCCCATACACACTAGGCACCCAAGGTGCAAACATACATCAAAATTAGACAAGTGCATAGAAATGGTTCTTTTAGGATAGGGTCCTAACGAATTTCCTCTAATGAGATGTCATATGAGGGTGATTTATCACAAGATAGGGTTTTTAATGTTAATGTTGATGCAAAAGATAATGGTGGGTGAAAGACACTCATTACACCTTGACCTTATCATCTAATGATGATGATAACCAATACTAACTACATATTTTAGGCATATTATTATGACTAATAATATGATTTTGATCTTATTTTACTTCACTCCTTGGTTTATACTTGTAAACTTAAACTTGAATATGGCTTTTTAGAATATTTTTACCATTCATAGTTTAGACCATTGTTAGGTTGAATATGGTAGTCTTAATTAACAATAGTAACAGTAGTGAGGTGATCATCCACCATCTAGCTTAACCACTTCAATGTCCAAACACACCCATAACTTGTTACAATCCTCCACTTTCCATGCAAACGACTATGTAGCAAACTCCCCCTAGGGACTAGTTGTTACATGACTCTTGTTACAACTAGCATTGCTCTTAAAGGTACAAAGAATATTGTTGGGGATATAAAAATAATTTAATAGTTTAATTACATATAAATTATGAATGTATAAATAAATTATATTTTGTAGTTATAAATAAAAATTAAAAAATATGAATCAAATAGCATGAGCTCAATCATTTAAATTATGACTTTTAAGGAGTAGACATAGATTTAAATCTTGCTAAGTGATACAAGTATAATTTCCAAGATATTGTAATACCACAATGTGGTCATGATCTAATATAGATGGGGCTCGTTTAAATCCCACATAACCAATTAAAAATAAATAAACAAAGAAAGAATAATAAATAACATAATCTTAATAGGGGATCTTAGGGGGTTGCTCCCTATGGGGACTAGCAAATGATCTGGTGCTTTAATGATCAACAAATTTGAATGTTGAAGGAGCGTAGAAGGCTAGAGGTTGAAGGTGCGCGAAAGGCTGAAGATTGAAGGAGCATGGAAGGCTAGAGTTTTAAGGAGCATGGAAGGCTCAAGGTTGAAGGATCATGGAGGGCTGGAGGTTGAAGGAGCATGGAAGGCTAGAGGTTGAAGGAGCATGGAAGGATGGAGGTTGAAGGAGTATGGAAGGCTAGAGGATGAAGGAGCATGGAAGGCTAAATGATGAGTTGATATTTGGAGTGTCAAGGCTAAAGGAGCATGGAAGGTTGGGTTGGTTGAAGGAGCGTGGAAGGCTGGATTGGTTGAAGGAGCTACAACGAAAGGTTGGGATGTTGGGTGGAAGGTTGGGATGGCTGAAGGAACATGGAAGGCTAATAAGGCTGAAGGAGCATGGAAGGCTAGGTTGGTTGAAGGAGTTGCAAAAAAATATTGGGATGCTAAGTGGAATGTTGAGAAGGCTGAAGGAGCGTGGAAGGCTGCATATAATGAGAAAAACAAAATTGCAAAGTGTGAAGGATTAGGGTTTTTTCTAAAAAATATTTCATCATTTAGGAGCCATATCTTCGTGAAGAGTTATCCAATTCAACTGATTCTTGGACCAAATTGTGCAAAATTTAAATATATTTAATATGAGTGGTCTGCAAAAATCCAAGCAATATCGAGGGAGATATGATCCTGTGAAGTCAACTATTTAGAATAAGGGCGGTGATGATTTTTCAAGTTGTGAAAAATGAAATTACAAAGTGCGAAGGATTAGTGTTTTTTCTTGAAAAACATCTCATATTTTAAGAACCATATCTTCGTGAAGAGTTATTTTATTAAATTAATTCTTGGACCAACTTGTGCAGAATTTGAATAGCTTTAAAATGAATGGCCATGTGCAAAAATCTGAGCAATATTGAGGGAGGTACGACCTTGTGAAGTCAACCATTCGAAACAAGGGCAGTAATGATTTTTCAAGTCACAAAAAATAAAATTGCAAATATTTTCCAACTAGGGTTCGAATGATGGAAAGAGCAATGAAGGGCTATGACTTCAGCGAGGAAGGAAACTAGAAATTCAGATTTGGTAAAGTGAACTATGATAGTGCGATGTTTTGGATATATTATTCTACTAAGATGCAAGGCATAGATAATAGAGGTGAAGTTTTGCCATTGTGAAAGATGCTATAAGAAAATATCAAGAAAGATGCTAAATTATGGAGTAATTGTATTCATACAAAAATTTGAAAAGATCCAAAAAATGAAAATCAAGAATTCAAACATTTTATGTAAATGATGTAGGTTTCTAGCTATAGCATCTCAATTGAGATGAGAAGTGTATCTATTTGTAAAATCTCAATATCTAAATAAGAGAGATGAAAATTTTCAAGGGTGGGGGACTCGAGTACAACCACCCCTTAGTATTCAACAAAAAAAGACAATCTTTTACATCAAAGACCAAGATTCTAATATCTTAGGTGAACCTTAACATTTAAATGAGTGCAACTTGAGAGGAAGACTCACATTTTTTTAAGAAAACAATTAATTCTAACGAGTGGAAGTGAGAAACAAGTGCGATTAAGGAGATAGCCTCACCTTTTCTTGTTCGAAATATTGAAAAAATAAAAAAATGAAGGATTCTCATGAAGAAAAATCATGTAACATGGAAAAAAACAATTTTAGAAGTTAATTAGAAGTAGGGATGCCCTAGCTAGTATGGATGCCCTAGCTAGTATGGATGCTCTAACTAGGGACAAAAGGAAGGTTGAGTTTATGGAAAATTCTATCCAGGTAGTAGATGTTACACTAGAAGTGATTATCAAGTATGAGACGATCAAGCATGACATAATGGTTATTAAAATTAAAGGGTTAATATATAAATTCCACATATGCTGGTAAGGTTTTTCAAAGACTCAAAATTGGATCAAAGTGGAAATGGAGATTGAATTCAAATCATTTCATGAATTTTCTTTTGAAAATATTTATTATCATCATCTTCAGTTCAAAAATCAATGATATAATTGTTGGAATATCAGTGTTCTGATTTTATTGACTAAGGTCAACAATAATGAGGTGCTTACAAGAACTCTTGATATAAGCCTACATTCATGTGCAATGTAAGCCTATGGTAACTTTTGATGTATCCACCTTTAGCAATTTTGACAAGACCACCTATATGGTTAACCTTAATTAAAGAGTTTAATGCATTTAATATATTGTAATTTAACCTTCAAGTTAGGTTATGTTGGCATAATGTTAGCATTAACTTGGAGAGTAGGTCACTATAAATACTCCTAATAATTGATCCATTACATCAATTCATGTTATATTATCATGGGATGCCAATGGGAATCCACCCCTTATTCATCTTATTTTGAATCTATTTATTTTGTCTATTTGTTGTTTCAGTTCTGCTCTTGTGTATTTTTACATCAGATTGCGATGAATTAATGCTTCAATATATTGGAAAGTTGTCTCCAAAATGGTATCAAGTCCAACTTGAAGTGAATCCATTCAATCAATCGAAAAAATCATCTTTTCTAGGCAACAAAATAAGTAAATGTAAGAAATTCCCCTTTGTTATTTTTTGAGGGAATTTTCAAATTTTTTTTATTTTTAAAATTCAAATTTAGCTACCAAAATTCTCTTTCACATTGAATCTTTTGAGATAAAAATGCATGCCAATAGTTCTATCACCAAGTCTACCATTCTCTAGTTAGAGGGGATGTCTTTTTTGGACAAAACCACAAATTATTGTTTGGTACCTTATGTAGGTTAGTTAGTGAGAAGAATGTAAAGGTTTTAATGCAAACAAATACTGGTTTAAGCCATGCCAATGTCATTTTTTATCAAAAGGAAATAGTCATTGTTTCTATGAGTCATGATCATGTTATTTCCATCCTACATTGTGGGTGCCTTAGCTAACAGACGAACAATAGAAATCCTTTTTACATGTCATGATTTAAATTTTAGTTGATGTTAGATGTCAAGGTGTACATGTTTTTGTGTGCTATTTGGTGTTCGTTGAAACATTTTAAGTTGCGCTCTATATCATTCTACGCTCATTAAAATACTTTAAAAATCATGTTCTATGATCCATTCAAACAATGTGTGCCTTGTGTCATGTACAAGAAACCAAATATCTCTATTATGACCCCCATCTTTCTTGTCCCAACAAATATGATATAATATTGTGTTGATTGGGACCAAATTTTGTAAAGGTGAAGGTTTTAAGGTGGTCATCGAACATTTTGGGAATTTTCAATCCCAAATACTAACTTTAAATATGTGTGTCATATATTCTATTTCCAACCAACATCAAAATACATTATGAACATCACAACATTCTTTTAAAGACTTGCCTTGCTGGAATATCATAGGTTCTATTCCCTACAATATCTTTTTAGGGGAGTTGACCACTTTTCTCTTTTAGTGCATGTTCACTTTTGTTGATCAGTCCTTAATCATCATTGGTGTTCCTTTCCTAGCTTGCATTACCATCCTTCGATCATCACAATTGGTTCTAAAAGGCTCCTTATTGAGAAGGGTATATGTTCTATTCCCCATGTTTTTATTTTACTCAAAACATTGGTTGTTTTCCTTAAAAAATGTAAACATTTGATATATTTACTAATAAATATATGGATTCTTGTTTTGACATGGCATCCTCCCTAGTCAATGCATTTAGTTTAAAGCCCTGTACATCTAGAGTTTCAAGGACTCGAATCGGTTGCGTTATATTTTTCAAAAGAATTTATTGACCTCTCTTTCAATGTCAAACAAAAGGATTTGTTATGGTCAAGGCCCTAACATGCTATATCCAACTTAGCATGGCATTATTTTGATCAATCAATTACCTTTTAAATCTTACCACTTGAGAAGTCTTATGTTTGAATCACACTATATTTTTTGCTTTGCATTTTTTGGCATACTTGTCTACAAGAAGTTACAAGTTATTTTGGAGTTACAAAGGTGTTGTGGGATGCTTGGCTAGGCTTGTGAGCCTAGGGCACTCCTCGGTATCAAGTTTGAACCTCATATTTTATCTTTTTTATACTATGATAATGTGAATGGATGACATGATGGTGATGTGGCCTCATAATAATATTTTTCCATATATGAAAGTGTTCAACCAATCTTTTTACACCAAGTGTCAAACTTAGATTCTCCCATTTACAAAATCAGTACAAGTGGCATATAGGTTGTAACATCTATTTAGGAAAATTTTTAGTGACATAACTAACATGCGGTACCTCTCATCATGTGACACATGGCATGTCACAGTTGGCCAATTTACCTTTTAATATTTCAAGGCTTAACATTTTATTTACCATTTTAATATGCCTAAACTTCTAGAGTATAGAACTTTTGCACACAAAATAATTTTTAACCTATTTATTTATTTTAGATTGCATGATTTTTCAAGCTCTATGCATTAGTGATATTAGTTCAAGGACCTGCTACAATATTATAGAGGATGTTTTGGCTATAAGAGGAGTAGGCAATGAATGATGCATCTTGTTTCTAACCATATTCAAAAACCTACTTCTATTGATTGATGATTTGGTTATTTTCTTTTGATATTAAAGGAGGAATTATGGTCATCATATTGCATCTTGAAGATATTCTCATGTGAAGCTCAATGTCTTAGATGTAGAAGGTGGAGTCATGACTTCATGTTGGAGGAAGGGTTGATCTAATTCATGTATCTTTTGCAAAAGAAGATAGTAGGATTAATTGATGAATATTAATTGGCTCATCAAAGCATTCATTAGGGGGAGATATTATCATCTATGATGTCTTTTTCCTTGGTCCCTAAACTCAGATAATGGGGGGTGTTGAAGTATCAATAATATGACCTTATTAGTCAAGGTCAATAGTAACGAAGTGCCTCTGAGAACTCTTGATGTAAGCTTATAGACATGTGCAATATAAACCTATGGATAGTTTTGATGTATCCATCCTTAGCGATATTGGTTAATTATATATATAATTAACCTTGATTAAAGGATTTAATACATTTAATATATTGTAATTTAATATTCAAGTCAGGTTATGTTAGGTCCGAGGTGTAGACCAATTGGTTCATCCAAACCCATAAGGGAGCGGAGGTCCAAGGTTCAAATCTCGAGCCTCGCCCGACTAAACGCTTGTCCCTTTCCTGGTGCTTTCAACGGTGTAAAAGGTTTAAAATGATTATGGCATGGCGGTTATAGGGGTAGACTATGCTAATATCTGTGTGGCGGATTTCGGGGCGAACAACGTAGAATACTGTGGTGGCCATAAAAGTTGGATAGCCTGCCCGAATTCATGGCGGCTACCGATTCCACCATGTTAAAAAAAAAAAAGTCAGGTTATGTCATATTGATATTAACATTATTTCGGGGATTAGATATCACTATACATATCCTCTAATGATTGATTAATTGGATCAATCAATGATATGTTATTGTTGGAATGTTTATGAGCACCCATCCTTTATTTCTCATATATCGACTCTCTTTATTTCATCTATTTACTCTTTTTTTTTTTGCTCTTCTACTATTTTGCATAAGACTTGTGATTAATGAATGCTTCGAGATGTTTTCTTAAAAAATTGGTATAAAATCCAACAAAAATAATGGATGGTGACCCATGATTTAGGGGGAGAGATGCATTATTTTTAAGACCATAGAGCAAGAAATTTTATATGGAGACTAAAATTATTGAAAGGCTTCCAATGTGGATTAGGCTTTATCAACTTACCAAGAAGAAGGTTTTGAAGAATAATAGCAATTTTGTGGAGCAGTTAATCCATGAGGGATAAAATACTAAGGAGCAAGGGAATGTTGTATATACTTGGATATATGTTGCCATGGATATTTCTAAACATTTTCCATATTCTATTAAGACTAATTTTGAATCAATAAAAAGGGGTCAACAAGTAAATTATGAAAATATTGCAATATGCTTTCATAAATATTATAAAATAAACATATGGCAATGTTAGCATATAAACAATTTTCTCACAAGCTATTAAGTCTAAATCCCCACATACATTCAATAATGATAATAACTCACTAAAAATATTGCAAAGCTTATTTGATCACATATTACAATGCTTTATCTTTAATATATACACTTTGGATATGAGACTCTTCACATTCACAAGACTCTTGACCTTTCTACTTTCACTAACTCTCCATCTCCTCAAACTCATGGGAGATATGACTCTTCATATTTCTCATAAGAGAAATATATTTTATTGACTCTTAATAATGATAAATTTCTAATGATTACTAAATGACAAAAATCACTTGACTCCACACATTAAATACATACATGACATCTAATATTTACAAAATTTTAAACTCAAATATATACAAACTATTTACAAGGTACCAAATAATGTAATACTTCTAACACCCATTGTATTACATTATTTGGTGTAAGATCCATTGTCTTCGTTTGCTTTTGATCTTTGATTTTTGTTTTGATCTTCCTGCTTTGAATAAAACATTGACTCTGGATTTTGTGTTCTTTCTAGATCTAGTATGGATATTGTCCTTTTGATTTTGACTTGTATTTTATTCCTAGATTTATATCAATCAAACTCTTTTTCTTTTTTGTAGAAACACTTTAGCATATCCATAATTTTATTCCATTTTGTTCTACTTATCCATTCATAGTGTAAATATACTTTAGTTTTATTTTATAGATGAGTCTTTTGAGATTTATTATTCTTACCACAAGTTTTACAACTCTAGAGAACCCAACATTTATTTTTCTATCTATGTCTATATTGTGTCTTGTTGTCAATATTACTTGTGTCACTAATATCATCAATCCCTGTTACAAATTTGATGTCATTGTTTTTTACTATAAAATCATTCTGATTAGCTTGTTCAACTTCTCTTATGTGCTCTTTAAGATCATCATTATTTTATCTTGAATTAATTACATCATAGTTAATACCTCATAGATCATTATTAACAATTTCTAAGTGACTTATATCATTACTATATTTTTCATACATGGAAGAATGCAAATCATCAACACGTTGTCTATCAATTTGATCCATATATTTTATACTACGAAGGTATTCATTTCCTGAACTAGCATTGTCAAAGATGGATAGACCTATAGTTATTTTTGCCTATGAGAGCTCTATGATTTGTTTCATGTTCTTCCTCATCATTGTTCTCTATTTATTGTACTTCTTGGACCATGTTTCCTCTTTGATTTTTCCATTTTGGATGTTGTTGTGTTCATGTATATCATTGCTAATTAGATTGATATTATCTCTGTTGATATTTTTGAAAAGGTCTATGCATTTGATTCCATTGATTTAGAGAATTATATTTACAATATCTTGTGATATGACCTTCTTTGTTACATATGTAATAATATATTATTTTCCATTTAGGTTGATGTTGTGATGATGAGATAGTAGAGTTTCTTGTATTATTTAGTATTTTTTTGTTGAAATAAAAGCATTGTTTGACATTTCATCTCTTGCTTGGTTTTCTATTTCATATTCGTGAAGTATGTTGACCAATTCATCAAATGACACATTTCTATTTATTACTTGAAGAGATGTTTTCTAGAAGTGCTAGAGTGTCACTTGGACAATAAATTTTTCTTCTCCCATACTTTGTAGGTTATATTTCAATTCTGCTATCCTTTTAAGAAAATGTTCTATGTTTTCACCATCATGAACTTTTAGTGAATACAATTGTGATTGCAAGTGTAAAATAGTAGCTTCATTTTTTCTTTCAAATATTGTGCATAATTTATCCCAAGCACTTTTGAAGTTTTAGCTTCACTTATGTGTGCTTGAATTTCATATGATATACAAGATGTTATTAGCATTAGAGCTTTTGCATCTTCGTCTTTATATTTTTATCTACTAATTGTATCTTCTAGAAATGGTTTTATTTCCAGTTACTACTTCCCAAAGTTTCTTGACAATAAGTATTGATTTCATCTTATTTTTACATGGGATGAAGTTAGGTCCTTTTAGTAGTTGATTAAAAGAAAAATCTTTGTATTTGCTATGATATAAATTTCCTTGCACTAGAAATTCCCTTCAAATACAATTCTTCAACAATTCTCTTCAATTCACTTTGAATAATAATTTCCTCTTTCAATATTAATTTTAGAAGTTTGCTCGCCTTAATAATTAATCTTCTTCTTCAATATAATTAATTTCCTTTGTAGTAGAAATCCTTATTTCTCCCAAATTCAATATATTTTCTTCTTTTCTTCAATAAAAAAAATATTTCTTAATTTCTTTCAAATAAACTTCATCCCAATTCCTTTAATTAATTTTCCTTCAATAATTATTATTCTCACTTTAATAATCCTTCTTCCTTTTAATAATTCTGCTCACATTAATTATTCTCCTTCAAATAATATAACTTCTAATATATTATTTTCAAATTTCCTTGAAAACAATTCTTTATAATTATGCACCTTTTACCAATATTTTTCTTTCCTATCCTTCTAATCTTAATATTTTCAAATACTTCAATTGCTCTCCTTTTGAAAGTTTATTTTTTTTATCCTTTCACTAAATTTTTGTATGAATAAATAAATCAGAGATTACCTTTGTAATTCACACAATAGTTAGTGTCTCACGCTTATTTGATTATTGTTTGTTCTTATGTGCTCGGTCCTTGATGTTCACACCTTTTGTTCTCCTTGACTATTGGTGATTAATGCTCTATTTTTCTCAAATGTTGCACCAATATATGTTTATATTTTGTTAATGTTTGTGCTATGTGTTACAACCAACATTTGTGTCTGTGTTTCTTTCAACTTGATGTAGCATTCTATCACTTTATGTTAGCTAAATATAAATCCTTCTCTCCAATGATATCATAACTCTTGTGTGAATACCTGTGGGTAAAATTTTACATCCTTCACCCACTCTTCCATTTAGGAAGTGATTCTCTTTGCTCGAAAGGAGCTGACCAAGTTTTGAAGATATTTATGGAGGGGTGGAAGATGTCAGAGTAGTAGCAGCGGTTATAGGATAGACCAAACCGACGAGCAGATGGCAAACTAAATCAAGGCAGACGATAAGAGCGGGGCATACACCCACCCTTAACTTTGAGTAAAACTTCCCAAAAGACCCACCCAACTTCTTGGGTGGACATTTCAAAGGGCTAGCATGGGCAGACAAATAGTACAACCTCGCCCTTGGAAAGGAAATAGAATCCCATCTATCCCAGGTGGGAGATACAAGTACAAAAGGGGTGGGATCTCAGAGAAATACCCGTCCTCACTCCCCAGTACCCCGTGGGTGGAAATAAGAGTAAACAAAGTGCCCGCCCAACACAAAAAACTTCTACCATCACCCGAATATTGAATATGAAGATGTACACACGACTGTATTAGTTTGGGTACTTGACAACATAAGTGGATGTGATGGATTTTTGACTCGTTGCTCCCAAGGTGCCTCAATACCTATCACCATCGCTCAACTAGAGGATCATCAGTTGAGGAGAAGGACAAAGTAGATATGATTTAATGAACTAGGTAGAGACATTAGAAGATCCAAGGGTCCAGATCCAACCGGTTGTATCAGCTGCCTTCTAGAAGACTAATGCCATCCAGTGGAACTGTGTACCAACGCAACGCTTGTCTACTACAAGGATTATCTTCCCACATTTTGCCATTAATGTATGATTTTGTAATCTATGTAAATATACCTATAAATAGTGGAATACTAGTCATTCATAATGGTGGCTCTTTAGCCATTACAATTCCTATGTAAGGTTTACCTTTATGTAAATACTATTATCAGAGGAGAATAATAAATGCAATGTATTAATAAAATGAAATATTTATAATACATGTTATGCCTAGAATAGTTCGTATAAAATAGATCTAATCAACCACACACTGACAATAGAAAATGCTAACAATACTCACAAATAATATTCTATACTAATATCTGCCGACCATAAGGAAATTTGGTAAGATAATCAACTAACCTAGGTAGAAGCAAACTAACCTAGGTAGAAGGTAAATAAACTAACTACCCTAGGAGGATTAACATATTACCAAATGAGGTAATAGTACTCTAACATCCCCCCTTATTACATTATTTGGGTAATACATATACATTCCTCTATACAACAATATTTGGGTAAAGTATAAAACTGCCCCAATACAGTGAAGAAGAAGAGAAATGAAAGAATGATGGCTTGTGCTTTGTCTTTGGCTCTAGCTCTGGCTCATGGCGTTGGCTTTGGCTCTAAGTGTACCTTTGGATTTGTACCTCTGGGTCTATCTCAAGATTTTCCTGTGAATCTGCCTCTGGATCATTGCCTCTGAATCTGCCTATAGATCTACCTCTGGAACTTTGTCTCTGAGTCTGTATTTAGGTCTGTCTCTGGGTCATTGTCTCTGGGACTACCACTCGGTTTGTCACTGGATTTGCCTCGGGGTCTACCATAGGTTTTACCTTTGCGGTAGAAGCCATACAACATTTCTTTCATCATGGTCCATTATGTGTGATCTGTCCATCCACAATCTATATGAACCTTGTTGGCCATTTTCACTTTGTACCAACAACTAGAAGAAGAGTGATTTGTACATCCACATGAATCACAAGGATGTAATTTCCAACATCTAGCTGCAACATGTCCTATCTTTCCACAATGACTGCAACAATGCTTTTTAGGAGTTGTAGGAGATTTAGGTTTTACAAATATGGTATTACTGGTACTTGCATGTCCAGTATAGCCAAGGCCTTCATTCTTTGCCCTGTTACCTAATCTCTCACCATTGAATCCTATTTTTTTCATCAGTTTGGAACCAAATCCTTTGATGTGTTTTTCAAAACACACAATTTTATCATCTTCATCAATTCTTTTAATAAAATTGCATTTGTCGCTATTGATGAGATTATGGAGCTATTTTTGAGGAGTTTCAGTTTTTAAGTCACTAGTATCACAAGCAAAGTCTGCTTTTGAAATGAGATCACATGTGCTACAATTGATATCTACCATAGAAGGTATGAGGTCGCCTATATCACAACAAGCATTTTCCACAATGGGTTGAAGGTCACTCGTGTCACAACAAGCATTCGCCACAATGGGTTGAAGGTCACTTGTGTCACAACAAGCATCGACCATTAGGACCTCTTTTTCCTCATTTATTTCCATTTTTACTTTGCGTTGGGCAAGGTCAAGAGCAACCAATGACATGTATATGCCCCTTATAACGCCAATAGGAAATCTAGCACCATTTGTCTGAATGTCTATAGAAGACTTAGAATCTTTGAGTAGGGCTACTAAACCATTGTTTAGTGTGAGAAATGTGCCCTTCTCATAAAATCAGGTCCATCCATCTCAGGTGGAAAATAAGGACCTTTAACTGATTTAGCAACATCAGTTTGTTTTGGGGCTTGCTTTTTCTTTGATCTGCCCATTTTTAAGGTGTCGATCGCTGCCAAAAATGCACCTTGTACAGTTTGTTCCCTCCTTTTGCAAAATGTTCGTTGACCGAATGTTGCAAGAAGTGTGACTAAGGTGTTGGTCACTGCTGAAAATGCACCTTTTTTAAGTCAACCTCATTGTTTAGCAAAATATTCTGTAATGAAGAAAAAAAATATTGTTTGTATCCCCCCTTTTTGCAAAATTTGAAATGGTAGAGAAAAAGTGTATCCCCCTTGTTGCAAAAATAGCCTCCCTTGTGTTACAAAGTTTACCTCTTAGGCAATTGCTGAATTGTTCCCCCCTTAGTGAAAAGAGAGGGCAGCTTGGAAGCTTTTAAGCTTGTTTACAAAATGTTGTCAAGCAACTTTTGCAGCAAAAAAATGTTGTTTAAGCATTTTTTTTTAAAACAACTTGTCCACTAAAGTTGTCAAAACAACTTTTTGAAGCAGCTTTTTCAAAAAAATTGTCAAAGCAACTTTTCCAAAAAATATCAAAGCAATGCAATTTTTGTTTTTTTTTAAATTGTCAAAGCAAATTTTGACCAAAAAATTTTACCCTTGTTCGTGGAGGAGCCGACGGGTATTGAACCTGAGACTTCTTGTTGGTGGTGGCTTAGCGCTCAGTGAAGTAACCAATCCGGCTACCACTGTCGATGGAAATATAAGGGAAGAATTCCCTATTAGAAGTTGAGCTCCCATGACTAACCTCCACTCGGGCACTGCTCCTCTTCGGTGGTGCACTCCGCTTCGACGGGGCTTTGCCACCTCGGGCCACACGTCTCCTCCTGTGGTGCTCCTCCTATCACAGCGACACTGCATCCACCATGATGACACGCTCCTTGGATGTTGTGGCTTACTCTGGTGGCGTGGCCTCTGCAAAGAACTCACAACGTTGCATGATCTCGTATCTGCTATGCTGCTAGGGGCTAGACGTCTATCTTTAGTAAAGATAGTATGTGAGGCCAATCACACTTCAAAAATGAAGGCTTTTCTAGGCAATTTTATCTCCACAACAAAAGATCTCTAGATCTTTGACTGAACCAATAAACTAGCTCATCAATGTTATCCAGCCTTTAACGTCGAAAATCCTGCCTGCGATCTTCGATGAAGTGCTGGTTGTCTGTAAATCAATTTGTCTGCTTGCTTGTAATTTGGGGTTTACAACAACAACAGCATTCAAGAGCCACCTAAAATGCATTCATAGCCATCTCCAAGCAATGTCGTCATTCTGGCATGCCACAGAACAACTCGTGGAGATAAATGGCTTATTTCCTTGGCACTTGAAACCCGTTGCATGCGTGATTCGACAAGTTGGGTTGCTCCTTCCACTTGCACCCAATCAGATTTTTTTTAACACACCTCCACCTATGATCTTCATCGAGGGACAACGATCCATCTCTAATCGGTTTGATTCAACTAGCTCTTCGTGCGTCAGTCTATGGTGATAAAAATCAAGAACAATTGACAATTTATTATCTACGATCTACAAAATGGTGGGTGACAGGTTTTGCTCTCCTCTTCTGCAAACATGCGATTAGAGAATCACTATTTGGCATGTTTCAGTTGGGTCTCTCCTCTATAGCTACGATTGTCTGTAGTGTCTGTCAAAAAATCATCTACAATCTAAAAAAAAAAGATGATGAGAACCTGATAATTCTTGACATCGATGGTGGCACTTCTCCTTGGTAGAGCTTTCCACAGTGGTCACGATTGAAACATCGCCTCCTGTTCACATCTACCACAACATGAAAATACACCTTTAATCACCTGCGATCAAAAAACACCCGCCTAGATCGTTTACTCTGGAGCAATCGTCCTATGGGATTGCGAGTGTTGTTACCCAAAGGGATATTTGCTGGTTATTGCTGCCAGTGGAGGAGCTTAGATTAGGAGCACCATGCGTCAAACTTGCAGACTATCGCATAGGAAAACCATGTAGTTTTGAAACAAACAACAATATCCCACATGCAAGGGGAAAACAACAAAAGAGTGGTTTATAAGGAAAAATCGTCAAATAATAAAAATGTCTACATTAGGTAGACTATACCCTCCTTCATCCGGTGCTTGTGCACAAGTTAATTTTATTTGTTGTCCACATCTCCTGTGTCCTAGGTTACTATCAGGTCACAGGGTTAATATTTCCCAAATTTTTCTAGTTGTAGGTTAGGGTAGTGTTCGCCCTCCCATTGTGCGTCCATGTCTGTGTAGGCTTAGAGGTCTATCAATCCTCCCGAAGTCACCTCTTCCACGTGGGTCACAATTGCATCCGTCTCAAGTTCGCATAGGAGTCTGTGTCTCAGGTCAGCTGCATCCACTTAGGAGTTAGGGTCCATAGCATTAGGATCTGTCCAGTGTCCAAGTCAGATCTACGCATGGGAAAGAACTCCTTCCATATCCGTAGTGCCTCCTCAAGAATCAGACCAGAAATACCCAAGTCAAATGCCAAATGGTCGAAAATAAAAAATGGAGGAAAAATTCCTTCTTAACAGGCCGAGAACCTCTTGGCTCTGATACCATATTATCAGAGGAGAATAATCAATGCAATGTATTAATAAAATGAAATATTTATAATACATGCTATGCCTAGAATAGTCCGTGTAAAATGGATCTAATCAACCACACGCTAACAATAGAAGATGCTAACAATACTAATAAATAATATTCTATACTAATATATTTCGACCATAAGGAAAGTCGGTAAGATAATCGACTAACCTAGGTAGAAGCAAACTAACCTAGCTAGAAGGTAAATAAACTAGCTACCCTAGGATGATTAACATATTACCAAATGAGGTAATAGTACAATAACACATACAAATTCTACATTGTTTGGTGTCTAATTTTTTCTTCCTATTCTTTATTAATTGTATGGATGTCTATTTCTATTTGGTTGTTTAAGTTATCCCATGTTATTCTACTACCTAGATTTTTGTGGGGTTTACTTAAGTGACTCAGGACTGTACATCCGTAAATACGAGTTGAGGGTTTATTTTTTTGAAATCCAGTTGGACAGGAGCGTTCTGATTTTGAATCATGGATCTTATGCACATGTACATTGGTTGGATGATCTATTAGGTGTCGGGTATGTGTTTCATATGTGGTATATCGCCTGCATAGGTCTTGATGCGGCTATACCCATCCTTGTGAGTTCTATCTACAGACATTTTATTTCTTTCCTCCATTCTCCCTTTTTCTATCTTGTAGCATAGATAGATGGAACCACCCCTCAAAGGAATCGGTCTCCTCTAGAGATCGTCTACCCTATCCTAACACGGTGGCCATTCTATGCATGGCGTTGGTCTACCTCCCTGTCCTGGCATGCAATGCTAGATTAACGACCAAAATGTTATGATGAATCCATTGGGGAACTCACTAAGTCCTCGTATTTTAAGAAATTAGAGTTTGGTGACACTTTGATTTACCTAGATCTTCTCCAAGTCACCTAGCACCTTCGACTATGCGACACATCCAGATCATGAGACCAGTCACCTACTCGTGTTATAAATTCAAAATATCCCAAAGGATTCAAGGTATGATAAGCAGCCTTGACCTTGCTAGCGAAGATAGCATGCTCATATAGATACTCCAACTCTAACTCCGACATCACATTCGGGACCTCTAAAGACTGGTGCCTTAATGGCTCAGTTATTATTCTCCTAGTGGAATGATCCTGCTCCTCTCAATCTCCCTCATTGACAGAATATTATGAAAGCTGCCTTTGATGCCCTGAAAAAATACAGTGGTGTCAAGGGAGTTGTGAAGGAACACCTTGAAAATATGGCTTCTTTGGCCACCCTTCATAATATCATGCACAAATATGTAATGATCAGGTTTTTGGTTGCTTCCCTTCAAGGTAGAGCATGGCTTTGGTACAAAACCCTACAACCTAGAAGCATCTCTACATGGGCGGATCTGGAAGAGCCTCTCATGGATACATTTGGTGAAATGGAGGACCCCTTCCAATCTCTAAACCAATTCACATTTATCAAGAGGAACCCTCTTGAAAGTGTGACAAACTTCAATGTCCATTTTGAGAAGAGTTGGAAGAGGATTTCATGATAAATCCTTCCAACCTCCACCTAGGCATATCTATTCTACATCCGAGCTCTTGGTCCTGAGATCAACTTCCTTCTACACCAATCGAGGGAAACTAGTTTCCCACAACTCTACAAGGAAGCTATCAGAGTCGAGTAAGTTCTGATGTGGAGGATCCATCCTATCAATTTCTTTTAGGACCTGGTGTTGAATCATGCAACGGGAACATACCAGGAGTAGGTGTGCCACAATAACCACATCCACAAAGGCAATGAGACAAATCAACCCTAGACTTAATGGGATTTGGGTGATAATGTGAGTGCCCATGAGCGGGAGGAGTGCCTCAAGATGAAGGAAGAGTCGACCATGAGATTGACACAATTGGCTAATCTTAAAAATGGACAACATGAAAATTTGGTCCTTGATAGCTCACCACCCGAGGGACAGGATACGATGGTAAAAGATATTTCCACCTTAGGATTCAAAGGCCTGAGTGTTTAGACTCTCAGGAAAAATAAAAATAATTATGATTTCATTGTAATTCAAAGCTAGTGTGGATGGTGCCCAATGAATCATAAGCGACACCTCAAATATAATGTGATCTAGTCTGACCACTATAGATTTAGAGGATAATTTACATATGACATCCTAGCTCAGGCATGCTTGTCACACCGTAATTTTATGGCTAGTAAATAAAGCCTTGCATTATGTAGGGCCAGTACATTAGGAATCACAAGTTTTATCACCGACCATTGGTGCAACAAGGTCCTATGAAAAGTTACCACTTGGTTAGGCATCGGAGGGTATTAACAAGGAATTTTCTAGAAATTATTTAGGAAATGTAACATTCTCCTCCATCTTTGTGTTATTTTTCCAAATTTTTGCTCTTTTGTCTATTGTTGTCGTGACCCCGTAGCCCAATGAATACATTCAACAATTTTTAAGGCCTCTTAACTCATCCCTAAGAGCTGCAACAAGCCTTGGAACTCATAAATGTAAGCACAAGACAAGGCGAGTATGTTATAAATAGCCCCTATAGTAAGATGCAAATGAGACCATAAAGTACAAACCGTAAGTTGTGGTTGAAGCTAAATGGCCTCCTGGTTGATAATAGTCAGTAAAAGAGGATCATTACTAGATCATATAAAAAAGAGGGCCTGGGACACCAGAGATAAAATACAGTGGCAATTTGTCTGCTCTTGGAATCTCCCAAGTCTTCTGTGGTTGCATTTAGGGGATTTCAACTCATAAGAATGCCTTGTTAAGAAGGGTCTATACCCCATTGGTTTCACTTGGTAGGCTTCAGACTGCTTTTCTTTTTGTGTCTCCCTTTTTCCCTGCCCTCTCCTCCCCTTCGCCTTCATCTCCCCTTTGTTTCCAATAACTCTTCCAACCGGTAACGAAGGCTTCATTGTCTCTTTTGTATCATGTTTTCCTTTCCTCCTGTGTGTGTCTTACAAAAAGCATCTTAAGCATTTGATTGTTGTTTCCACTGCTTGTCTTCCTATTACTTTTATTTGTAGTAGCTCTCTCCGTGTTGGCTACCTCAACCATGTACTTCTAGATTTATTTTCTTGTTCCCCCCTTCTACTCTCATTAGTTGGGCCCTTTTCTATCTTCCTCCGCTCTATTTTTTATCGTGTTAAATGTCTCGTTTCTTCTATAACATTTTCTTGTCTAGTTTTCCCCTTGTCTTGTATTTTTTCTCATGCCTTCATTTATTTTCTACCTGCATCCCCTCATCCTCCTATCTCTATTTTGTTTATTGTATTTCCTAATCTTTCTAGGTTTATTTTTTCCATGAGATGGAAAACCCCTGTAAGTCGTCAGAAGTGTGGGTAAAATTTTACATCCTTCACCCACTCTTCCCTTTAGGAAGTGATTCCATTTGCTCAAAAGGATTTTGCCAAGTTTTAAATACATTGATGGAGGGACAGAAGATGTTAGAGTAGCAGCAGCGATCGCAGGGCAGACCAGACCATTTGGGTGAAACTTTACAAAGACCCGCCAAAATTCTTGGGTGAATATTTCAAAGGGCTAGCATGGGCGGACAAATTGTACAACCCCGACCTTGGAAGGAGATAGAAGCTTGCCCATATCAGGTAGGAGATACTAGTACAAAAGGGGCAAAAACTCAAAGAAATACCTACCCTCACTCCCCAGTACCCCACGGGTAAAAAGAAGAGAAAATAAAGCGCCCGCCCAACACGTAAAACTCTTACCATCGTTGAATGTTGAATATGAAGACGTACATGTGACTGCAGTAGTTCAGGTACTTGACAACGTAAGTGGATGTGATGGATTTTCGATGTGTTACTCCCAAGGTACCTCAATACCTGTCACTCGTTACCGAACTAGAGGATTGCCAGTCGAGGAGAAGGACAAGGTAGCTATGATTTAATGAACTAGGTAGAGACGTTAAAAGATCTAAGGACCCATATCCAACCAGTTGTATCATATGCCTTATAGAAGATTGGTGCCATCCAGTGGAATAGTATACCAGTGCGGTGCTTGTTTGCTGCAAATATTGTCTTCCCACCTTTCACCATTAATGTTTGATTTTGTAATCTATATAAATATACCTATAAATAGTGTAATTTTGGTCATTCCTAAGGGTGGATCTTTAGCCATTACAATTCCTATGTAAGGTTTACCTCTATGTAAATACAAATTCTACACTGTTTGGTCTCTAATTTTGTCTCCCTGTTCTTTATTAATTGTATGGATATCTATTTCTATTTGGTTGTTTAAGTTATCCTATGTTATTCCATTGCTTGGATTTCATGGGGTTTACTTGAGTGACTTAGAAGTGTATGTTCATAAATAGTTAAGGGTTTATTTTTGCTAAAGCCAGTTGGATAGGAGCGCTTTGATTTTGAATCTTGGATCTCATGCACCTGTACATTGGTTTTGGAATTCGCCCCCTACCACCGTTGATAACATCTAGAACATTGGTTGGATGATTTGTTAGGTGCTAGGTTTATGTTTCATACGTGGTATGTCGCATGCATAGGTCTTGATGCGGATATACCCATTCTTATGAGTTTGTTAGGATTAGTTTACTCCAACAATAAAGTAAATCAAATCATATTGCAGACATTAGGCTTGATAGAATAATCAAACCTAATATATAGGTTACAAAATAGGAATTTAACCATAGATCCAACATCTGCGCTAACAACCAACGTGATAGGCGCCTAACCTACTAACAACTAACTACGTAGTCAAATTGACTACGACTACTAACCAACTAGGTAGAATAGTTAAAAACAACCTAGTGGTAAAAAGTAATAAATTACTTTTTACCATACAGTACATAATTTCTACTAAAGTGAGAAATAGGTAAATATCCCAAATGATGGAATATTACTCTAACATCCCCCCTTATTACATTATTTGGGTAATACATACATATTCTCCTATACAACAATATTTGGGTAAAGTATATAACTGCCCCAATACAGTGGAAGAAAATGTTGATCTACCGGTTCTTTGCTCTGTCACAGTGCTCTGGCTGCTCCTAAGCAAAAAGTGGGTCATTCCTCACTTTGTCTTCACACCAACGAATGTCCTTATAGTAATCACATCATCCAACCGAATTGCATGGGTAACCAGCTGCTGCAATCGCTAGGTGTAGTAGAATAGATCACTTCATACGAGGTTCATTCATTTACAATATGAGTTTGCAAAAGATAAGGTAGCTAAGGTGTCGGTCACTGCCGAAAATGCACCCTTATAAGTTCCCCCTTCTCATTGAAAAACATGTTGTAATTAATTTTTGAAAGAAGTGTGACTAAGGTGTCGGTCGTAGCTGAAAATGCACCCTTATAAGTCTTCTTCTCTTTTTACAAAAATTGTGAAGAAAAGAAATGTATATCCCCCTTCAATTGCGAAAGATGTGCAACTTAAGAGTGTTGTGAAGGATTTTACAAATATTGCCTCCTAGGCAATTTTACACCACAAAAGTCTCTTCTTTTGTTACAAGAACTTCAAACATTGAGAATTTGCTATCTATGAAGCCTAAAAAGAGATACAATCACCCCTTATTGCAAGTACTTCAAACAAAAACTTATGCTATTTATGAAGCCTAAAAAAGAGAGAGGAAAATGGTGCTTTGCCCATGGTGACAAATGTGTGTTCCCTCTACAATACTGTTTTAGCAATGAGCACTCTGTGTGCTTTTTCTGAACCAGAATCAGAATCGGAACTAGACACTTCACTAGCAATATTGCCTTTGTTTTGCTTCTGTGTTGTGCCTTTATCTTTCTTGTTTTGCTTGTTTTTGAACCAACACCGATTGGTGTCATGGTTGTCCTTTTTACAATACGAGCAAAACCTCTTTTGAGATTTCTTTCCCTTACCTTTTGAAGATGATCCCCCCTTTTGAAAGTTTTCTTTCTTCTTATCACCCTTATAGTTTGAATAAAGTGCATTGTTCGACACTTCATCATTTTGGAGTTGGTTTGCTTCCTCAGTTTGAAGCAAATTGACTAACTCCACAAAGGTGACAACTCTTTGTGAAACATTAAGGGATGTAATCAACATTTTGTAGGATTCGGGAAGAGCTCTCAAAATTACTAAAGTCAAAATGGTGTCTTCTACTTTGGCCCCTAAAGCATTAAGCTTAGACTTCAGATCTGCCACTCTGTAGAGGAATAGTTCTACTGATTCACCTGACTTCATATGGAGTGTATGAAGTTGTGTTTGAAGGTTTAGAACAATTGATTGATTCTTGCCTTCAAAAATGGTACTAAGTGCATCCCATGCAACTTTACCGATTTTAGCTTCACTTATGTGAGGTTGGATCTCATCAATAGTTGCAAGGAGTATCAACATGAGAAGACGATTGTTCTTTTTGTCCCATGCTTTTTGATCTACTCCTGGTGATGCGGGTCTTGTTTCAGTGCCATCAACTAAATCCCACATGTCCTCTACGAGTCAAGATGGCTTTCATCTTAGTTTTCCATGTTGAATAGTTAGGACCCTTTAGCAATTGTGTATCACTTAAGTATTTATTGATAGTTGCCATGATGAAGGTCCTACAATTTGAACTAAGATGATCTTTCTTTCACTCTTAAGTGATATTTAATGGCACTCGCCTGAAAATTCTCTTGAAGAGAGATAATCAGTTGGAGGAAATTAAGCCAAACAAATAAGAGATGAAAGATAATTCACTCAAAAAGATATTTAATGGCACCTGCCTGAAAATCCTCTTGAATAGGGATAATCAGTTTGAGGAAATTAAGCCAAACAAATAGAGTGAATTAGGGGTTTTTGTTTGTAGGAGAGAATATCAAGTGAATATTGGCTTTAAATCTGTGCAAGGATTTACACAAATTTGTGAAATTTTGAGGTATGGAGTGTTCTTGATTCTATGACTTATAGTTGCAAAAAGAAATGATGCAACAATCAAACAAGAATGACCTCAAAATTCTTATCACCTAGGTGTCGGATGCAACCGAAAATGCACCTAATTTGCCAATGAAGGTGTCGAGTAAAATAAAAAATGCACCTTTTAATTTTTGCAACAAAATGTGTATTTGTGTTGTGCAAAAAAAATGATATTTTATGTCTCCTCCTTGTTTACAATTTTGCAAAAGAAGTACAATGTTGTCTTCCCCCCTTAATTTTGCAAAATTTACAAATCGAGCACTCCTTCCAAGACAAGTCGACACACGACCCACGTTTGGAAGGCTTCCAGAACTAGTCGACACACGACCCAGTTTTGATGGACCCAAAGCTTCAAGTCTTCTCAATGTTTGCAAAAAAAATGTGCAATTTGATGTCTTATATCTCCTTGGAGAAAACACATGCACTCTTGGTCTTTGAAATTCACAAAATTGGAAGTCTCCTTGTGTTATAATTTTGCAATCAAATATTGGCTCCTTTTATGTTGCAAGATTAACAAGGTTGAGAAGAAATGAGGGTTTTCTAATTTGCAAAAAAATATGCTCTTCTATGTCTTATATCTCCTTTTGGGTGAGAAAACAAAAGCACTATTTATGTTGATATTGCAAAATTAACCTCCTTCCTTCTTTAATTTCAATTTGCAAAAGTTAAAAAAAAAAAAACTAATTTAAAACATTTTGAATTAATAATAAAAAAATATAATAAATGTTTTAATTAAACCAAAAAAAATTGATTTAAAAAAATTATTAAATTTTTAAATTATTAAAAAAAATATTAAAAAAATATGGATTTTAAATAAACTTTATACAAAATAAAATTAAAAAATACCTTAGTTTGCATTGGCGGGCGGCTTTATGTGTTCGTGCAGGCGGCAAAAGAAGTTTCGGCCCTGACGGGGGTCGAACTCCCGACCTCCTATCGGGAGCCTTAGCTCCTTTGCCAGTCGGGCTAGCTAGCCCGGTTGGTATCGAAGCGGGCCACCTTCTATTTGAAGGCGTGCTCACGGGCAATGAAAAAAATGGGATATTAATCCCACATTGCTCCCACGAGCAATGTTTAAGCCCTTTAAAAAGGCTTAAGGCGCAACTCCTATGTTGACTGCCTTCGGGCAGTCCGAGTCATCCGCCATCCTTTTGCCACGCAGACCAGTTAACCGACGCCACGTCAGCGTCCAACAGATCACTCTCCCCATCACGCCGGAGTAACCAGATCCCGCCACGTGTTCGCTTAGAGCCCAGTCAGCATAGCCACGTATCTTGCCACGTGTCCGCCTAGAGCCCAGTCAGCATAGCCATGTCAGCGCATCCAACTGGATTGCCACGTCACCCGAGTCCGCCTAGGCGACAGGTCAGCAATCAGCCCAGTCAGCGATGTAGGTGGTAGGGTCACGTGTCGATTTGGCATGCGGTCTAAGTCAGTGCCTCGGGATCTATGCCCGAGCGTGCGTGGATCCTACCATTTCTCGATCGTCGAATTCCATTCGACAAAAT
This sequence comes from Wollemia nobilis, assembly GCA_028583015.1. NCBI lineage: Eukaryota > Viridiplantae > Streptophyta > Pinopsida > Araucariales > Araucariaceae > Wollemia > Wollemia nobilis. The sequence goes on from JAQPPZ010000367.1 coordinate 5,423,380, forward strand.
CTGCTTGGTGCTGCAGTCCAATTTTCGTAGTCCATCAGATTTCAATCGGGATCTCTGAGGTGCCGACTCCCAATCACGATCTGGCCTATGGTCAGATTGTTTCAAATCTCGATCATGATCTGGTCGATCGTCAGAGTCTGGCCCTCTCTCAGTCGCGATCTAGACTGCACGATGCGTGCAGGTCTTGTGGGACTACGCGACACGTGCGGGTTTGTCCCTATGGGCCTACAACGCACGTGGGGGCTGGTCGACAGCTCCAACGAGCGGGTCTAGTGAGCCTCTCCAGCTCAGGAAAAATCCTCAGGATGCGTGCAAAATATGAGCAGGTTCCAACCCTTGTGGTTCTTCAATTACTTCGAAGTGATTTGTCAAAATTTGTTGTATCTCTTTCACTTCATCATGTTTTGCCCTTATAGTGTGAATGGAAAATAATTGTGAAATTACCTCCATTTTGAATCAATTTTTCCATGTGGTGAGAACTCACTAGTTGGGAGGAACTTGCTTGTAGTCCTTTTAGAGTGTATGTCTAGCCTTCAACTATGAATTGCATCCACAATGTTGCAAAATCCCATAGTATTACCCCGAGTGTTCGCAACCACTAAGCCCCTAAAACAACATCACTTCCACCCAATGAAAGCACATACATGTCACTTTTTATGGTGTAGTCGCCTAGGGTGAGCTTGACATTTCGACACTTTCCTTGATAGGCAATTCATCCCAAGTACCAATCACCACCTCAAAGCTATGACAAGGTCGTATATAACAATTAGTCCATTTCACCACACTTGGGTCAAGGAAATTCTGTGTACTTCCTAAATCAATGAGCATAATGAGATTTTGTTGTTTGAAGTACCCTTGAACTTTCATAGATTTTGGAGAAGAAAAACCTGCGAGAGCTCTGATACCAAATGTGAAGACCCCAAATATTTTATTATAAATTTAATAAATAAATTGATATGAATAATAGGAATCACAGGCCACTTTAAAGGGGGCTCCCTTGGAATCACAGGCCACTTATAGGGGGCTCCCTCCTTAACTTTAAATAATAAATTATTCTTCTTCTTGATGCCCTAAGTTCTTTGCTCATTCCTAAATTTATATCTATCCTAAAGCTACATTGGTGAAGAGACGTGATGGTTCACGTTATGAATTAATAATATAATAATTAAATGATTAGTAATATTAAATAATAATGTTAGGATGTAGGATCCTAACATCTTGCAACTAAATTTCCCTCTGAACGATACTTTGAAGGCAGGATTTTACAAGCTAGGCCTTTCCTTGTTTGACTACGAAGAGAGCCTTTCCAGGAAGAGTTTGTTTGTAACACGTTCAATAACTAGATCCCACAAGGATTCCTTCATACTCCCATGAAATAAAGGTATCCTTAGATAGGTTGCTAGCAAATCACCTATGCCACAATTGAATATTCTTGCTATATGCAGTTAGAGAGCTCTTGAGGTATTCAGGTAAAAAAGCTTACTTTTATTAAAATTTACCTTTTATCCTACTGCAAGCTCATAGAAATGCAAAATCATCTTAATATATCTTGCTTGTGGACGAGATGATCTTGTCGAAATTAGAGTATCATCCACAAACTATTGAAAAGAGATTAGTTATAGAGTGGAAGTTGGCCTGATACCTTCTGTGTCTCCTCTATTTGTGGTTGTTGTGAAGGCTCTACCCATAGCTTTAGCTAAAATTATAAATAGATAAGGGGATAGGGGGTCCCCTTGTCTCAATACCTTCTTTCTAGGAAAATAACCCATTGCAAACCCATTAACTAAGATGAAGATCATCACTATGGAGATGCAATTTTTCATCATAGAGATCTAATCTTCATGAAAACCAAAATATTGAATCACTTTAATCAGAAAATCCCTAGAAACTCTATCATATGCTTTATTCATATCCAATTTAAGAAACATACCTCCCTTTTTTTATTTAGAGATAGAGTGCAAGATCTCATGGATCGAAACGATCCCATCAAGAATCTATTGTCCTTGAACAAAACCCCTTTGGTGTTTGTCAATGACAAAAGGGAGAGTCATATTTAGCTGATTTGCAAGGACTTTGGACACAATTTTGTAGAGAGTATTACATAAACTAATTGGATGGTAATCTGCAAAAGATTTAGCACTTGTAATCTTTGAGATGAGGGCTAAGAACGTACAATTTACATCAGAAGGGATTCTTTTAGAGGTCTGAAACTCCTTAACTACCAAGGTGACCTCATTGCCAATGATGTGCCAAAATGTGTGATAGAAGAGCATCGAAAATCCATTTGGACCAGGATATTTGTCTTCCTTCATGGAGAAGACCGCCTTTTTAATTTCCTTGTCCGTAAAGGGGCTGAGGAGACAGTTATTTATCCGATTTGTAATCTTTAAGGGAATATGGCCTTATAATAGGTTCATCACCTCATCCAACTTTGAATCCACTCCTAACATGTCTTGGAAAAATCGAACAACTTCCCTTCTAATTTGGAAAGGATCCCTTGTAGAAGAACCATCATCAATCCTGATCTCCTGGATTTTATTAAAACTTCTGTTCTTGAGAGTTGAAACATGGAAAAACCTTGTATTCATGTACCCTTCATTTAACCATAAAGCTCTTGGTTTTTACTGCCAGAAAACCTCCTCACATGTCAAAGTATTGTGCCAATTACATAGAAGATCATTTTATCTAGTATGGACTTCCTCTGAATACTCCCCCAAATGCAAAGAGTTTTATAACTCCATGAGTTGTTGTAAAGCTACCTTTTTAATCATAATGTATCCAAACACCTCTTTATTACACATTTTTAAGTTTCGCTTAACAAATCTCAATTTATTTTCTACTTGAGTCAATGTATCCCTAGAAAAATCTTGTTGCCACCAAGATTGAATCCTGCTCTCTAAATCAGAATGAAGGATCCAAATATTTTCAAACCAAAAAGGGGTAGAAAATAGCCTACTCTTATTCGTTGTTTTCCAAATCAAAAGATTATGGTCTGAGCCAATTTTTGGGAGGACCTGAGAGTAGTGTTCCCAAACAACACTAAACTCTCCTAAGAAATCAACACCCTATCCATTATGATCTAAATAAATTGACTCCCCAGTCGCTTATTAGTCCAAGTAAACTTTGCTTATCTAAGCTCCAAGTCCATCAAAGAATTTGAATTTATAAAATCACCAAACTTAGTCATACTCTCTGAATATCCTTCAATGCCTCCCTTCTTATCAAATGGATACAAAGGGGTATTGAAATCCCCTGCAATGATCCATGGGATGCCTACAAATACATGCTTGAGTTCACTCAAATCCTTCCATAACCTGTATCTTCCAACCACAGTAGTGGGTGCATAGACATTTGTAATGATCTAGTGAGAATTATCCTCCTTCAAAAAGAAGTGGAGTGCACAAAATGTGTCATTTGAGATAATTTTTGTCCTTCCAATTTATCTGGGTCTCAAATACACATCATTCCTCCTGAGGAGCTCATTAAGGGTTGAGTAACAAAGTCTGCTCCTCTCCAAATCTCATCTTTAACCATTTCTAAGTTTGCTTCTACCACCTTTGTCTCTTGTAATAGCAAAATTTCTAGGTGATTATCTCTTCTTAAAGTTTGTACTGATCTGTCTTCTAGTTCCATTGAGACCTCTTACATTCCATGACAAAATCTTCTTTTTTAGATTTAGTTGATTTCTTCCCTCCCCCACCCATATTGATGACATTTGTGTTCCTTTGGCTATCTTTGTCGTTGTTTCCCTCTTCTTTACCTCCTTTAAAGGGGGTCTACCTACAATGTGTTCCTTACCAACATCCAGGGGAGTTCTCTTTTATTGATTCCTAGTCATCCTTAAGGGCATCATCGAAACCTCCTATGAATCAAAATATTCTTGTATTGGAGCTACATTCTTCACCTCTATCTTTTTAGGATCTATTTATCTTCCCTTAACACTTTTCCAACTTCATCCTACCTATCCCGATTTGTAAGAATTGTGTCAATGGGGTTAACCTCTACATACACTTCTAGAGGTTTTACACTCTCTTATGGTACCCCCTTATGATTTACCCATTGTGTCTCCTCCATAAATTCCACAGCTTCGGTTGGGTCTCCCATTTCATCCTCTTCAGCTCCTCTCAAGCAACCAAAAGAGTTAGGGTTTGCAAAGTCAAGGGGTTCCATAGCTCTAGGGGAGGCTGGACTACCACAAATCCATAAGAGGGATATTCCATGTGTTCCTTCGTAGCCACCATAGCTGGCTAGTGTGAGGTGCTTGCTTCCTTCTGATTATCCACCATGAGATTCATACCTTTACCTTGCTCTGCATCTTTACTCTCCTTCCTCTGCCAGACTTTCTTATTGGGAGCTTTCTTCTTCTTCAAGAAGAATCTTGAGATATGACCTCTCCATTTACAAAGATCACAAAGGGATGGAATATTTTCATACTCCAACCTCTGAGTCCAAGTACCCATTGGGGATGTAAGGTCTATTATTTTTGAAAGCTTGCTATGCAGATCAATATTAACACAAATTTAGGCAAACACCATACGGGACTTCAGCCTAGTTACCCTATCAATGGTAACAAAGGTACCAATACCATTTGCAATAGCCATTAAAACTTCATCGTGCCAATATTGAAAGAGAAGGTGAGGTAATCTTACCCAAATAGTAGATATGTTGAGACTTTGGGTGTGAGGATTAAAATCCACATCCCATTTTTTGAGAAACAAGCTACGCTTCCCCATTGACCATGGTCATCCACCTATAATTTTTTGTATGTCACTTACCTTAGTAAGTTTTATCATGAAGAACACATTTGGGAGTGCCACAATCTCCATGCAACCCACTGGTTTCCATCTAGCAAAGGACCACCTTCGAATAGTATCTATATCTGACCTTGCCCCAAAAAAACTTGCCCACCAAATTATGTTCCCCTTCTGCCTTCATGTTCAAAATTATCGAATGTTGAGAATGTCATATTTAAATCTCATATTTAAGTGGCTTACCAATAGAGGAAGAGTAGTAGCAGGTTTAGAACCATGTAGCACCTGGACCCAAGAGTGTTTATGTCCCACTTCTGGGCTCAATTCTCCTGGCCATTGTTTACCTCTGATTTATCCTACCCCTTCTCTAGGATCACTTTGTCGGAAGGTTCTTGGATTCCTGCCCCAAGGTCCCATCTATTGAAATACCTTCCAAGGCCCTAGTCTGGTCCTGCCCTACTCCAATTCCTATGCCAACCGCTCCTCAATCATATCCAATTGCTCCAAACCTCGATTCATCCGCTTCTATTCCCGCTCGTTCCATTATTTAACTCAAACACCCATTTATGGGTTGAAAATAATTGAAAACCCGGTTTTTTAAGTTTTCTTTTTTTCCCCTTTTCATGTTTTGAACCCTTATTGGTTATTCACCCTGCCTGCTACTCCCATCAATTAGGTTTGAGCAAAAGTTTTTACTGTTATTTTTGCTCGCTGCCACCGCTGCTTCTAGCTTCATTTGTTGTTTTTTCTGCCCACTGCGCGCAAGACAATGAAAATGATACTTATTTTTGGATTTCAAGGAGAATTATGTTGTTGTAGTTTGTGAAGTAGAACTTGAATTTGAATGAAGCATATATTCAATACCAATATGCATAAGTAGTTTGTGATTCTTGTTGTTAGTTATACTTGAATGTGTTATATCTATTTTGTATGAATGGTGTTGTGGAATTTCTTCATAGCATACCTTCATTTTTACCTCTAATGTTTCAAAGAAAATTGATAGAAAATTCTTGTGGAATTTTTATCAATTTCATGAGTTTATATTGTTAAAATATCCTTAAATCTTATACGTTGAGTCACATTTTATACATGAAAATTCTATGAAATATTTCATAAACTGATACAAATGTTAAGTGACACTTTCTTTTTCCAAGCTTATAACTACCAACTGCTACCCCTTTACCATACTACTAGATTTTACAAATTTTCAACCTTTCATTTTTATGAAAAAATAGCCCATGAGAAGCTTAGAAATTAGTCTCTTTATTAGACATTACCCCTTTACCATACTACTAGTTTTTGTCAAAATTTCAACCTTTTATTTTCTCACATGCCAATAGAGATTATATGCATTAGTCCCTAAACATTTAAAATTTCTTCTATCCAAGTATTATTTATAGTTTTTGGTTGAACTCAAAATAATACATTTTGAGGGAGCCACCTCTTTCATACAAGTAAAAGTAAATTTTATTTTGAATTTTTAAAACCGTGTTCGATTCATTATAAAGATCAATAGTTTCCCATTTAAGAATCATTATAAGTTTTAGGTTCTTAATTAATCTTTTATCAATATTTTAAAGGGCTTTGTCATCGAGTCCTCTAATAGTGCTCTTAAATTCTAACAAATAAACATCTTTTGGAAATTGTGAGGAAGTGAAAATCCAACTTCTTAACCAGCCTTTTATTTATAAGTTTTTCTCCTACCAACTTAACTTATGAGACAATTTTCTTCCTTGGTATCTGAGTCACCTTTCCCTACTCGAATACCCAAGATTAAATTTGTATTTTCTTTCTTTTTTTCTCTTTTATTTTTTTAATTTATTTTTCCCCAATACTAGATCCCCTTTATTTCATATCGTCATCTTTTAAAATATCAACATTAATTAAATTCTAATTTTATAGTATTTCCTACATGTTAGAGGCATAGTTATGAGCGACACATATTGGGTGGACTCAAATATTCATGATCAATTTGCAAATTATTTATAACAATGAGAGAGAAAAGTGGACTAGAAATATGAGTGATAATTTTGTCTAATGTCAGGGATAAATCAAAATGACTACAGTGCTTTTTACCTTTATCATCTAGATGGTAAGATGAGTTTTGCTCCATAAATTGCTTGTGTAACAGTTGTATGTTCATCAAAATTTAGAGGAGGTTCTTCTATCTCCATTTTCTTGATAGTTTTTTGAGGAATCTTTCTAAAATAATAATAATAAATGGGTTGCCCTATTCTTACTATGCATTCCTCCTCCTCTACATGTATTTGATCCTTAATTTCTATGCCTTTATATTGATAAAATCACAATTACCCAAACTACGGTCCTCCTACCATGTCCTATTTGTTATCTATTATTATCTATGAGCTTTGCCTTGGGAAGATACTTTTACTTTGTGGGGTACCTCCTTTAATATCATCTATTGTTGCAAGTTTGAATTGACACTAGCTTGGGGTTTGCCATCTCCATTGCTTCTATCTCTAGGAGCATTGCTATTATATTTGCTGACATGTAGGTGGTATCAATGGTATAAATGCATATAATAACAATAGTCCTAATATTTTTAGGGGATTGCCTTGTAATCTAAGTATTAGAGCCATAGGTAATCATCAATTTATATTTTTATTGGTTTGAAAAGAGATTTATTGATATATAATTTTGTATAGATCATTGCATATGTTGTCACTTTCCCTTCTCTTGTGACTTACATAGTGCTCAAATATGTTTCAAATGCATTCCATGATATTTCCAAGATTTTCTTCTTCCAAAGGACTAAGGTAAAGCAAAAAAACTAAATTGGGATTTCAGAAGAGAGTTCCTTCAAAGGAATAAATTCAAGGTGTCAAATTGCGCCACACAATACCCAAATTGCCTACAAATTTTTTTTGGACATCCCTCAAATATGAATTTGCAATTTGTAGGGGTAGAAAAACAATACATAAAAATTCATTTATAAAAAAACTATCTTATTATCTTCCTTTCATTGCCAAGCTTCCCTTATCCTTTCTTCAACATCTTATAATGTAATGCAAATAGACATGAACATACAACTAAGCATTGTTGGCCATTTTTGCATGTTGGCTTCTTTTGCATTTTTCAGTATCAGGAATTTTGTCTCAACTTTTTTTATATAATGATAGTATAAGTTTTGTATGGTGATAAATAATTTTATTTCAAATACATATGTTCTTCCTGAAACTACCTCTTTGGATTCCTGTTATTGTAAATTGATTTAAAATTCTGGTTCACAATGCTTTGAAACAATGACGAAGTGAGATGCCTGAAAAACTGTGAACGAATGCTTTGTATTCATGATTCGCCCCAAAAATGGGACGAACGTCCCATTCACCCATAAGAGGGGCGACAACGCTCAAGAAAAAAAAAATGATTTAAGTGTTGGAATCGCGTTCGCCCTTTCCATAGGGCGAACGTACCATTCACCCCTCCCAGGGGCGAACCATCAAATAAGGCGCACGTCCAACATCAAAATTTCATTCGCCCTGGTTGAGGGGCGAACGTCCTGTTCACCCCTCCCATGGGTAAACCAACATAAGTGCACAAGCAGAATCGCGTTTGCCTTTTTTGGAGGTGAACATTCCATTCGCCTTTTTAAGAGGCGAATGAGAATTGTTACAAGGAGGTGCATGCACCTAACGAAGATTATGGGTGAACCGTCAAATTGGTCAAAAAAGGATGTAATTGTCAAAGCATTTGCATATTTAATTAAGGAGGCTTCCAATAACGTAATTTTTAAGATCTCGAGATTAAGGAGGAGAATGAATGAGTTTTATGGTTTCCAAAGCACTTAAGGTGCAACCCCAAAATTTAATACCATCCTCACCATCAATGCACCGATGCTCGAGTTGCATAATTTATGGATGTTGTCTCCCTAGTAACATGAATCTCAGAGAATTCAAGGAGGATTTTACTGATTGTGTCTTTGATCTCAGAACATTTTGTTCTCCCATGTATTAAATGAAAGAGGCGAAAACCTCTATAAATACTAATCAATTTTTTATTGTAAGAGAGGTTGGACATTTTGCGAGAGATATCTCTAAGCTCTTTGCATTAATTCAAGACATCGGACTTCTGAATTCACGAGTGATTTTGCATATAATTGCTTTATGTACTACGCACTTCCTTTTCACATTCGTTCTTCTTGTTTGCTATTAACTTTAAATTTTGTAATTGAATTTGAATGTTGCTATTGAGAGGGTGAATGCTGGAGTGATCCTTTTGAGAGTTATTTATGCGAGATCACTGTTTTATTCTATGGTTTTTCTTGTGTAAAAGTTGTTATGTGTTTGAGTGTTTTTCTGCTAACAGTCTACCCCAAATTTTGCACTTCGACTTGTGGCCATATTTCCTATTTCTTTCCACATTTTCCAATTTCTTTCCTTCATCCCTAGTCTTCAACCAGTGTAGAATTAGTAAGGGAATCAGCCATCTCTGGAGATTGACATAGGGGACATCTCTTTCCTTCAGTCTTTCACTGTTTGTCGTGTCTAGGCTGCACAAACATAGTTTTGTATGATTAGGCAGATATTTGACCAATAGTTTTTGGCACGCTCGGTGGGACCTTAAGGTTCCATTAGCAGTATTTTAGGTTTGGTGTTTGCCTTTCTGCAAACTAATTAGAACATCTGGTGTCTCAGTTTTTTCTTAGGAATCTTCGAATGTGATAACGGTGGAAGCTATGTCTCATGAATACAAGATCACAAGCCAAAAATCCCAATCATAATATCGAGTTCTATGAGCTTGATATCTAAAAATTAGGAGAGCATCCACAAATAGCTACCTTTCGACGTACCTCTTCATTGCCCCATACATCCCATACAACATTCATCACATCTTCCTGATTGGCTGGCATATTTTTTGCCCATGTAAGTCTGGTGAGTACTGCCACCAGCTTTCCTCAACCCCTGCCTCACACGACCACTAGCACTCCTCAACCCACACCAATCCATATGGCTCATAATCCCCCACCACATCAGCAACAACCTCCAAGGCAGTTCCTAGCATGGAATAGCTCAGAAGCATTGAATTTTCAAGAACAAAACCTAGTACCTCAAGCAGCTTTGAAGGCTTTGCCAACTTACGATGGTACTGGAAAGACCGCGTATGAACATATTCAAGATGTAGCCTCTTTGGAAACTATCCATGGTATAATTGATGAAGATGTAATGATTAAGTTGTTGGTATTATCATTAAGAGGAAAATTGTTATATTGGTACCGATCCTTACAGCCTAGTACTATTACCTCATGGGACCAGTTAGCTGAATTACTGATAAAAAAATTTCATGAGCAACCAGATCTGTATTCTTTGTTGCACTAGTTCACCATGATGCAAAGGCATCCCCAGGAGGAGATCGTGGACTTTAATGTTAGGATAGCACGAAGCTAGAAAAGAGTCCCAAAGCTTACGTCCTACACATGAGCAAGCGACATTTTATTATCTTCACGCGTTTAGCATCAATATTGGTATGGTTGAACGCCAGGCCAATGTAACAACATTTTTGGATCTATACACACAAGCCCAATAGATTGAATCTAATTTAATTACTGTAGGTAGGCTTCCCCTAAAAACAACTATGCCAATACTTTCGGACCTTCCTCAATATTTGTATTCTAATGTATTTTTGCAACCCATGCCATCAATGTATCTAGTTCCCTCATGGAACTCTAGTCCGCCCTATATTGCCCCAATTCCTCCTCCACAACAGTCGATCCTAAGTTTTACACAATTATCTGCCTCCTCAGTTTCTCAATTACCAGTGCCACCAACTTCGTTGTCATTATCGACACCATAGGCACCCTTACCTCTGTCGTCTCTTGCTCTACCATCTAGTTCTGATCCCTTCACAACCTACTACAGGAAGTAAAATCTAATAATGCAGCTTTGAGAATAATATCGAATAAGCTTACGATACCGAGAAAGAAACAAGCAAAAGCTGAATTTCGATCATGAAGGTTTCAAACTCCACCCATTACTTAGGATCAAGCATCCACTAGCAAAGGACCAGAAAGAAGTGCAACGATGCTAGCAAATGAAGAGACTAGCACTGCAAAAAGGCGTACTGGTGATCTACATGTAACGACCCTCATGGAGAGGATACTTGTATGGTACATATTAATTATGTCCAAACATTAGCGAAAAGTGTTGCAAGAGGATAGATAAATATGATTCGATAAGTTGATCACAATTGCATGATCCCTTCTTTGGAGTAAGTTATAGTCCTCACTAGATCAAGAAAGAAACCTATGATCGTCGATCCCACGAAACTCTAAACATTGAAAGTTCCTGTAGTGTCGACGGTGGAGGATGAGAAACGATCACCTCAAGTAGGAACACCTGTTGAAAAAGGTAAAGAACAAGAATCTATCAAATTAAAATATCTATTGCCTTAGTCACCATAGGAAAAGGTGTAGAGAAGATCGCCAATTTTGTAATTTACGACAGTCGAAACAAGGGAGCAGGCCAAAGAGTGACTTAAGTGTCCATATTTGACAAAGAGACAAAGAGTTGAGGCGACTTAGCACTATCGGGATAGCTATGAATGAGTTTTGAAGAAAAAGATTTTAGTTGCTCCAAATTATAGTATTGTGGAAGAAATGAAGAAAATTCCTACAAAGATTAGCCTGTATGATGCACTGCAGCTGCCTGGACAAATTGATTTATTACAAGAATCTTTGAATTTGGTTAAAGGCCAAAAGAAAAATCATTCCTAGACAATTCTGGTGCAAGCACTTCCCACTTCAGTAACAGGAAAAAATAGACCTCCTCCATTTTATTTATCTTTAAGAATGGAAGGATGGATTGTGCATAATTACATGATCGATTATGGAGCCACAACTACTGTCATGCCCAAGGCAGTATGCAGAGTAATGGGAATGGAATACATAATAAGTAGCCCTGGAGTGTTGTAGCTATATGGAACCTCAGTCAAGACAATGGGAGTGATCAAAGACATTCCAATCGTACTTCATAGTGCACCCCAGATCATCGTCATTCAAGAGGTGGTGGTGGTGGATTTAGAACCATACTTTAGCATGTGTCTCTCAAGGGAGTTCACGACCAAGTTGGGAGGATATCTGTCATTGGTTTACTCGCATATTGAAATACCATTCAAAGGGAGGTGGATTCGCATTCATAATGAAAAATTGTCACCTTTTCATATTGAAAAAATAGAAGAAGAGGAGCAATCCATAGATGCAGTCAATATGACGACCGAAGAACTTGAAGAAGTAAATTTGGTGGAAGGGGCATTGTATGAGCTTCGCTCGGAGGATGACTTCCTGTTGATAGATTTTAATGCTATGATCAGGATTGATATTGGTTGTTATACAATAGCCAGGCCTGAGTACACCAATAAGAAGGAAGGGATTCTCGATTCACCAGACTCCACCACAAATCAGTTATGGAAGTTGTTTTTTGATGGCGCAAGAGCTGGTATCTTGTTGATTTCTCCTGAAGGGATTCAAAATACATACTCTTATAGGTTGACCTAAAGCTGTACAAATAATGTAGCCAAGTATGAAGCGCTATGCCTTAGATTGAAAAAAGCAGAGAAGTTGGGGATCAAGCAGTTACAAATTTTTGGTGATTTTGAACTCATCATCAATCAGGTAACAAATAGGTGTGTGTCAAAACAACACTACCTAAAAGCATATCGAAATAGAGTTTGGGATTTTTTCAAAGCTTTTATAGCTCTGAATATTCAAGCGATTCCCCGAGAACGGAATAAACATGCTGATATCTTAGCATCTTTGGGTGCAAATTACTCTCCCACAGAACAAGTGGTCCGTAAGCCCAAGATGGTTAGAACAATATACAGACCTTCAGTTCCATAAAGAACAGTTATTGGCAAGTCTTCAATAATGATGAGCAAATAGTCAATTTTTTGCTTCGAGAGGCTGTCGATGTAGATGACCAAACACTCACTGATGAAGAAAGGGAAGGGATGATTCAACTAATAAACAATCATATTCCTAGGGGACTGATTTTATTAGAGAGTTTATTTGACTAGAATGATAGAGTCGATAAGCACAGGATTAAGGTAGAGGCTAAGGAATACAAGGAATTAAAATTGGAACAAGGAAATTTTATCAAGATTGGGACTGATTGTGAACCATATGAGCTTGAGGGAATCAAAAACCTGTGCTATGAATATCCTGATATCATAGCCTGGAGCTATCAAGACCTTAGAGGATATGATAAAAGTGTGATTCAACACACTATAGAGTTACAAGGATTTAAGCCTTTTTGACACAAACAACGTCCTATCAATCCCAAGATTGAGCTTCTCATGAAGGCATAATTATTAAATATGCTTAAGGCAAAGATCATATACCTGATTAAGCACTAAACCTGGGTGGCGAACTTGGTTCCTATCAGAAAGAAGAATGGATATATATGTTTATGTGTCGATTTTTGTAATTTAAATCATACGTCCCTCAAAGATCATTACCCTTTGCCAAAGATAGATCAAATTATTCATCTTGTTGCTGGCGCTCAGAGATTCTCATTGTTGGATGATTTCTTTGAGTACAATCAAATTTGGGTAAAATATGAGGACCAATACAAGATGTCGTTTACCACTAAGTGGGGAACATTTTCCTACCATAGGATGCCCTTTGGGCTCTCTAATGTTGGTGCTACTTTTCAAAGAGCCATGGACATTGCTTTTGGTGAGTTACTAAATAAGATTATTATAATCTATCTTGATGATATGATAGTGTTTTCTCATTGCATAAGAGATCATGTTACTCACCTAAGACATATATTCAAGAAATACCGAGAGTTTTAAATTTACATAAAACCGAAGAAGTCAATCTTCGTAGTTAAGGAGGGGAAGCTACTAGGACATGTGATCTCGTAGGAAAGGTTGGCCATAGATCCTTCACAAGTTAAGGCACTCATGAAATTACCGCTACCCATTAGTAAAAAAGATTTGCAGTCCTTCTTTGGACAAATTAACTTCATTCGCAAGTTTATTGTCGACTTTGCCCAGGTCGTGAAGCCCATGACCGAGCTCTTGAAGAAAAATATCGAGTTTAAATGGACCGAAGTCAGGAAACAAGCCTGTTAGGAAATAAAGGAAAGGATCACCCAAGCACCAGTATTAATTAATCCTGACTATTAGAAAGACTTTACTCTTTATGCGGTTGGCGAGTAAGAAAGTTACGCTGTCGTGTTGAATCAGAAGTAGAACGATGGCGAAGAAAATCCTATTGCTTTTTTGAGCCAAGTAATTGCGCCTCACTAGGAAAAGTACAATTTCATCAAGAAACAAGTATATGCAGTAATGAAAGCACTCAAGAAATTTTGACATTTTGTTTCTCAAAGTAAAACTATTGTTTATGTCATCCATATGAATGTTAGGAATTTCATAATCCAAGTTGAAATGGGCGACAAAAGGGCGATATGGATCACAAAAATCCAAGAATATGATGTGGAGATTTGACCGACCAAGTTGGTTCGTGAACGCGCTTTGTGTCAAGAGTTGGCCAAAAATACCGACGTTGGGATTTTGAGTATGATTCGTGGAGGAGACACAGGCAAGATAGTTTGTGTAAATCACACAACAGGTGATAGATATTGGACTGAGGAATTGGTCAACTACTTTACTTCTGGAAGATGTTTGAGTCATCTTGATTCCTCATAGCACCGACAATTCAGGTTGCAAGCTCTCAGGTATGTATTGTTGCCCAATGGATTATATCATAAAAATATAGATGGTGTATTACTCAGGTGTGTAAAATCTTTCGAAAAGGAATTTTTTTTGGAGGAATTCATTTTGGGCTATCAGGTGGGCATTACGCAAGCAGACCTATGGCTTTGAAGATTATTCGAGCAGGTTATTATTGGCCAACTTTGTTCACCGATACACATAAGACAAGCCAGCAGTGTGATAGTTGCCAGAGATATGTGGGTTGAATCAAGAAAGGATCACTACCTATGCACCCAATTTAGGTGGAAGTGCCCTTATAGCAATGGGGCCTTGATTTTATCAGTGTTATTGATCCACACTCCTATTTGGAGCACAAGTATATCTTGACCACAATAGATTGCTTCACCAGATGGGCAGAGGCCATACCCATTAAAAAGGCTGATCAGGCAACGATGATCTCTTTCCTGGAGAGCCTTATCACTCATTTTGGTATACCAGATTCTTTGGTTACCAACAATGGTACTCCCTTCATTGGAGCTAAGATCACCTAAATTTGCCAGCAGATATGGTATTTATTTGAAGACATCTTCAAATTATTACCCATAGGTAAATGGATTCATCGAGTCCACCAATAAAAGTTACTGCGAATTCTCAAAAGGACAATGGGCAATAACAAGAAGGGTTGGCACTTGTTGCTGAACCAAGCACTTTGGGTCGATCGTATTTTAGTAAAAAATTCCATAAAAACTTCCCTGTATGCTTTGGTTTATGGGAAAGAAGTTGTCCTCCTTACCCACATTGAACTACCAGTGCTCCAAACTTTCCAAATATTCCAAGGCGAAGACGAGGAATATGATCCTATGGAGGCAAGGTTGGCGTAGTTGATGCAATTACAGGAGGAAAGGGAGCAAGCTTACCTGGATTTCACCAAAAATTCTATGAAAATGAAGAAGTGGTTTGGAAAAAGGACAAGTGACCGAAGTTTTTAGGTGGGTGAACTAGTGCTGAAGTGGAGTGAGAAGAAATCTAATCCTGGTTAGCACCATAAGTTTGATGCCATATGGGAAGGTCCTTTTCGGATCTCTGTAGTAAATTCTACAAATTCTTATCATCTCTACGACATGGAAGGTTACGAGCTTCCTATTCCAGTGAACGACCTTCATTTGAAAGCCTATGTTTCATAAATTCAAATTACAGAAGGTGAAATTTTGTATATATGTAAATATCTTTTTTATTTTAAAGTTACGTTGTGTATACATATACAAGATATATAAAAAAAAAAAGAGAAAAGAAAAAAAATGGGGGGGAAAGAAATGATTAAAATTTGCATTCGCCCAAAACGCGATAATTATTTCACGTTCGCCCCCTCAAAGGGGTGAACGGGGCGTTCGCCTATCTCTTAGGCGAAAGCATTTTGTGGGCGAATACAAAAAAAAAAGTGTTTAGATAAAAAGAAACGAATATATATATATAAGGCGAAGCCTGTTCGAAATATAAAAAAAAAAAGGAAGAAGGAAATGTTCTTGAGGGAAAATAGGAAAAGGAAAAAGCAGAGCGCTTTTAGAGAAAAAAAAAGAAAGTATGTTGTAAAAGGAAATTCGTTTTTTAAAAAGAAAAAGCATGCTCAAAGACCTTTAAAAAATACGGTCACCCGCTTGGAAGGAGAAAAATATTTTGTAAAAAGAAGAGAATCGTCACACATTCATGAGTGCCCATAATTTTTAAGGACGAACTTTAAGGAGTATATTGTAAAATTCAAGGCACATAGGGGATATGTGGTGGTGATCAAAAGCAGTAATCGCCAACGATTTCAGAACGTGGAAGGCATCCGATTTTAGCTTTTCAAGGTGTAAAAATTTAAGAGTTAGTTGGAAAACGGTAATTTTTTTTCCCTAGCAAGCTTCAAAAGCCAGGGCACACTTTTCAAAGAATTTGTGCAACGCAAAAGGGCTCGAGTTCCCAGGAAAATCTGGCAGCGAATTGGAGGAGGAGTTTTTAACCTTGGGAATAATGTTTGGATAGTTGTTCTAGGATTATTCTTTTCTAAAAGACGCCCGCATTTAATTCCACAATTACTACAACGAATGTTGGGATGTCTATAAATTTTGGGAGGTAAAATGTTGATTTTGTTCTTCCTTATTATTTTTTAAATTTTTTCTGCTCTGTTGTGTCCTGTGGTTCAAGGAATTTTCAGAGGGTTTACAGCAACCGCGAGAACAAAAAATCATAGATTGTGGCAGTATTGCATCAGTTAAAATGGGTCATCGCAACGAAGAACCTAAGGATACCAAGGAAGTAGCAGAACCGAAGAAGGTGAAGAAAAAGGAGCGCAACTCGAGGGCTAAGAAAACTAGGAAGAACGACTACATTGATTTGGACCCCTATGAAGATGACATGGCATAAATTGGTGATTGTTTGATCACTCACAAGGGAATTGATCGGCTGAGACAGGATGTCGAAGCTGCAGTGAGCCAAGGTGTCTCGTATAACAGTGGACTCACGGTGCTCCATAGTTCACAACTCTCATGGTATTTGTTTTTCACCCATGCACCCTTACCCCGAGCTTGTACATTTGATTGCCAAATTTTATGATCCTTTTACTAGAGTTGTGCGAAATGCCAGGGAAGAAATTCTCTTTACGATTACATCGGATGAGGTTCGAGAAGCTTTTGCATGTGGATTAAAAGCCCCAAATCATGCAATCAATAAGAAAATCCACACTAATGAATAGGAGGATAGGTACATCTCCACCATTACTATGAGACAATTTATGGAGACGTAGCTCGTCAAGGAGCCGCAGATGGGGCAGTTGTCGGGTTTGCCCAAAGTACTCTTGGAATTTAAAAGCCAAGACCTTTATTCCATGTTGGCCTGGGTTGCTGGATTGCCCTCAGATTAAACGGTGCATAAGTGGCAAGCAGCTATGGTGCAATGTATATGTAAGGTATAATTTTATTCTCCAGCAGGCATGAGGAAAGGTGGAAATCCCATCTATTTTGATTGGGCTGATTACATTTCTCGGAGGATTTATTTTTAGTTGGAAAAATTGCAAGCGAGGGAATCCAAATCATTTTGGCATACTTCATTTCTGGTAGGGTTATTTTTCTTCCAAATGCAACATCACTTTTCTTTTATCATAGTGATGCAGACGGGCAAAAAGGATGAGCCCTTGCCAGTATACAAGTGGACTCCAGTTTTGACAAAGAATGAGTCCATTTATAGTTTTAATAGCTGGTTCTTGGGACCAGCAATTGAATTGCTCTACGATACTTGTGATAGGGTGCCACGTGAATTAAGAGACACGATTGTAGCCGAGGAGAAGGATGACATCTTCTTGCTTACCCAAGGTTTTGTTGTTCAAATTTTGGGTACAATGGTAAGCCCTTTTTATTGCCATATTTTGCTACAGTGCATCTATATGCAATGGAGGTAGTGCACCAAATGGACTACATTAATGATATATATGGCATTGGGCATGGGAAAAAGACCACTTGTACCATGCCCTTCAGATGTGGAAGCATAGAAGTAGGCCAGGTTGAGCAGAATCAACTTTTAACAGTGGCACTCCAGGAGTTGGGATTGATAGAACTGCCGCAGTGCTAGCGGTTTGATCCTTTGGATAAATTTTTAACATTCATAAAGGTGAAAAACTTTCATTGCTGCCCACGTTCAGATATCCAGAAGTGGCAAAATAATTTTGATGTGCCAGATATGAACTGGCATGTGGAGAAGATGTC
This sequence comes from Wollemia nobilis, assembly GCA_028583015.1. Lineage (NCBI taxonomy): Eukaryota > Viridiplantae > Streptophyta > Pinopsida > Araucariales > Araucariaceae > Wollemia > Wollemia nobilis. The sequence goes on from JAQPPZ010000367.1 coordinate 5,441,540, forward strand.
TTCCCTTCCATCGTGGCATGATTATTATGAGCAGGAAGTAGAGTATAACCCAACCAAAAATACGGTGCATATCCCTCCTTCAGGTTTGTTTGGGAATGTCAAGGAAGCTGAACCCGAATGGAGTGAGGAGAAAATAATGAATTGGTGGGTTATGCGCATTCATCAAAGAAAGTTGCGCACTACCTACGAGTTGAAGTTGGACGATTCATTTTTGGCTATTTATGATAATTTATAGATTCGTATCAGCCCGTTGCTTTTGCCACTATTTTACCGCAAAGTTTTCGACAGTCCAAAAGTGGCGAAAGCGAATTAGAAAAGGAGAGCCCTGTCATTGAAAATGAAATTGAAGAGGAAGAGGAAGAATATGATTAAGAAAAACAACAATTTGTTTTTCAGAGAAGATCTCAAAGGAAAAAGCGCCTTGAGGAGGAGGCTTTCGCACCTACACAACTGAAGAGGCAAATAGCGCCCTTTTTTTTGAAAGCAGCAAAATGCCCCTGAACCGGCACAGTTACAACGACTACCTTTCTAGTTCCTATGACTATTGTTGCTTCGGTTCCTGTCGCGTAAACTTCTACACTTATTGCGACCCTATTGGTGAATCCTTTGCCTATGTAAGAGCTCACTACTTCAGTTGCACAGGTGTTTCCAATGGCACAACAAGAGGAAGAAGAACAACTTTCTGAGGATTCACATGTGGAAATAATAGATGAAGAAGTAGCTCTCGAGGTTGGGGGATGAACAGGCAAACAAGAAGAGAAGGAATTTGCGCAATTGCCTCCGTTAACCGAACAAGTGGTGCTAGCACCTCAAGGTACGTCTTCTCTCCCCTTGGCCTCTTCCTCTCTTATGTAGCATGCAGTAATTTCTTCTTCGGTCCCATCAGTTATATTTTTGTCCCTTCCACTTTCTATTTCTCCATATTTTGCCATTCCTTTCGTTTCGGTTTCCCTGATACCTACGTTTGTGCCTCCTCTTCCCACTTTCAAAATTACTGCTGCTCCTTTTATTCCTGCTCCTTTGTCTTCAATTTCTTTCAATTCATATGCGTTAGGGGTGAATCATTTTTCATGGCCCTATCCCTTAGTTATCACTACTACTAGCACCACTATTGTAAGCACGCAAGCTCCCTCAAGGATTAGCGTCACTACAGCCACACGTGTGTCCACCATCACGTTGGCCATTTCTCTTCCTTCCACTATTTCTACTTCCATTCCTCCACTTTCATCCGTGTCATCCGTGTCCGCTAGGCCAAGTCGCTCATAATTTTTTGTCTGTTCCAGACGTACAAGTAACCTGTAAGTAGCTAGATGTTGAAAAAGTAAATCAGGCACACCTAAGCTCCTCTCAGTGGTTGAAAAGCATGTGGTAGAAGAACAGGAATGCACCGAAAGAGCGACACAGAAGAAGGCGTCCACAGTCCAAAAGACAGCTCCTGCTAAATCAGTTGGGAAACGAGACTCTGCACCCAATGGATAAAGGCTTGGGATCCCTTGCATCCATGCGATTTGGATACCCCGTGAGTCACCATAAATGTTGGTCATTTTTGCATGTTGGCCTCTTTTACATTTTGCAGTATCGAGAATTTTATCTCAAATTTTTTTATATAACGACAGTATAAGTTTTGTATGGCGACAATAAATTTTATTTCAAATACATATGTTCTTCTTGAAACTGCCTCTTTGGATTCATGTTATTGTAAATTGATTTAAAATTCTGGTTCACAATGCTTTGAAACAATGGTGAAGTGAGATGCCTTAAAACTGTGAACAAATGCTTTGTATTCATGATTCACCCAAAAAATGGGGTTAACACCCCATTCGCCCATCAAAGGGGCAACAACACTCAAGAAAAAAAAATGAAAAAGAATTTAAGTGTTGGAATTGTGTTCGTCCTTTCCATAGGGCGAACGCGTCGTTCGTCTTACTTTGGGGCGAACGTATTTTGGCAATAGTGGTTGACACGCTCAAAAATTCATTCACCCTGGTTGAAGGGTGAACGTCCCGTTTGCCCCTCCTAGGGGCGAACCATCAAATAAGATGCGTGCCCAACATCAAAATTTCGTTCGCCCTGGTTGAGGGGTGAACGTCCCGTTCGCCCCTCCCATGGGTGAACCAACATAAGTGCACAAGCAGAATCATGTTCACCCTTTTTGGAATCGAACGTTTCGTTCGTATTTTTCAGAGGCGAATGAGAATGTTACAAGGAGGCACGCGCACCTAACGAATATTATGGACGAAATATCAAATTGCTCAAAGAAGGGTGTAATTGTCAAAGCATTTGCGTATTTAATTAAGGAGGCTTCCAGTGACACAATTTTTAAGACCTCAAGATTAAGGAGGAGAATGAATGAGTTTTCTAGTTTCCAAAGCACTTAAGGTGCAGTCCCAAAATTTAATACCATCCTCACCATCAATGCACCGACGCTCGAGTTGCATAATTTATGGATGTTGTATCCCTAGTAACATGAATCTCAGAGAATTCGAGGAGGATTTTGCTGATTGTGTCTTTGATACCAGAATATTTTGTTCTCCCATGTATTAAATGAAAGAGACGAAAACCTCTATAAATACTAATCAACTTTCTATTGTAAGAGAGGTTGGACATTTTGCGAGAGATATCTCTAAGCTCTTTGCATTAATTCAAGACACCAGACTTCTGAATTCACGAGTGATTTTGCATATAATTGCTTTCTGTACTATGCACTTCCTTTTCACATTCGTTCTTCTTGTTTGCTATTAATTTTAAATTTTGTAACTGAATTTGAATGTTGTTATTGAGAGGGTGAATGCTGGAGTGATCCTTTTGAGAGTTATGTCTGCGAGATCACTGTTTTATTCTACGGTTTTTCTTGTGTAAATGATGTTATGTGTTTGAGTGTTTTCCTGCTAACAGTCTACCCCAAATTATGCACTTCGGCCTGTGGTCATATTTCCTATTTCTTTCCATATTTTTCAATTTCTTTCCTGCATCCCTAGTCTTCAACCAATGTATAATTAGTAAGGGAACCAGCCCTCTCTGGAGATTGACACGGGGGACATCTCTTTCCTCTGGTCTTTCAGTGTGGCCGTGTCTAGGGCGCACAAACGCAGTTTTGTATGATTAGGCAGATATTTGACCAACAAGCATATATCTCTAATTATATGAAATATCATCTATAGTCATGAGGTTAAAGAATGAACCTCGGTTTATCTAAACTTTATGGGAGGTATCCACTAATATTCCCAACAAAAACTTTCCAAGTTAAAAATTGTTACTTGCATACTCAATTTTTTTTTGTTTTTAGAAGTTGGTTTGTGTTCAAATTTAATTTAGCCTGAGAGCCCCTAAAAAACAAGGTTTACCTATTTATAAGGGATAATATGCGGTCATTCATGTTTTCCATGTTGGTCAACCATGATTAAGTCGTTAAACAACACAAGAAAAAAGAAAGTTATAAAACTTTGAATAACCATTTTTCTCACTTGGCCCAATCCAAAACCCTAACCTTTTTTTTTTGTCCTAAAGAACAGTTACAATAAGCATAATGAATTCATCTAAAGAATAAATAAATAAATCAAATATATTTTTCCAAGAATATTATTTTCTCTTAGTTTAGTTTTGAATATCTTTGAGCTAAAAATCGCATGCTCTCTCTATGCATAAGTAAGCTTGATTTCCACTTATATTACCTCAATTAATTCTCTTTCAAGATTTTCATTCCCTTGATTCTATGTACCCCTTCTATTTGTTCATGCATTCTTTAAATTAAAAATTCAATAAATTTAAAATTACAATAATTTTATCAAATGACAGTGGTTATATTCCTCAACATCTAAGGGGGAGCCCCATTTCAAATCTTGTCAAGTGATATATGGATAATATCTAAGCTATTGTAATATCACAACATGGTAATGATATAATACGGATGAGTCCCTTTTCAATCTCATACAAACAATTTTAAAAAATACAGTAATTCCATTAACTATAACTAAATAGATTTATAGTTCTAACTATTTATTTCCCATTTACTCTAATTTATTTTATCATTAGAACATTGATTCAAAGTAAATTATAATTTATAAATCTCACTCATGTGATACTTAAGTTTTTAAGCATGTATGACCATATTTATTATCTTTTTTTATTTTTTTTTTTTTTGAAAAAATGAAAACTTGTATTAAAACAAGAACCAGATACAAGCGGGAGAGAACACATCCCGAGCCAGAGCCTCAAGCAAAACAGCAATGAAGGCGCACAAAGGCAAAGCTAGGAACCGCAAGGCACAGAGAACAGAAGGCACGAAACAGCAACAAGTCACGAAAACGCGACATGTCACGAAATCACGACAGGAAAACCCGTCACGGCCACTTTGGCACCAACAGGCGCGATAACGCGACATGTCGCGAATTCGTGACATGTCACGAAATCACGACATGTCACGAACTCGCGACATGTCACGAAATCGCGATAGGAAGGGCCCTCGACAGCCACCCACAGAAAGCGTCGCGACAGCGCGACAGAAATAGAAAACAACAATCAAGCCTCATGAAGGTCGCGATATCGCGACGAAAAACCACCCAGTCGCAAAGGAGCCAAACATGCCACGAAATCGTGCAAGAAATACGCCAGAGACCAGGAGGGCACAACCTGTCACGAAATCGCGACAAAAACCAGCTCGAAGTCGCAGCATCACTACAGGTCGCGATATCGCGACAATTTTCCACCCAGCCGTCTAAGTGCCAAAAGTGTAGCGAAATCGCGACAGAAGAACCATGCAGCTTCCAAAACTCAAACTTGTCGCGAAAACACGACGAAATATTTACATTGCTATTCAACTTCAAGAAGGGAATGAGAGCGCGGTAAAAACACTAATCGAACCTGGAAAGCGGGACCTGTCGCGATATCGCAACGTGTCACGGAATCGCAGGGCGCGAAAACGCGACATGTCGCGATATCGTGACAAGACGCGGGATCGCGTCACGCGATAACGCGACATGTTGCGATATCGCGACAAAAACCAGCCGGAGACTACAGAGGCTCAACCTGTCGCGATATCACGACAGTAACCAGCAAACGACCACGACAGGACAACATGTCACGAAATCGCGACAGAAAGGACCCTTAGCAAAAAAAACTTTGCACATTATTTCAGAAATTTTTCAAGGCCTTGTCTGATCTCGGCATTCTCCACAGATAAATTGCTATGTAGATGAATCCCAACCTCTCTCTCAGCACCCAACTTAGCAAGGAAATCGACCGCTTTATTGAGAGATCTACTAGCGTAAATAGGAATCACATCCTCAATTTCCTTCCAAAGCTCTAAAATTTGGGCAACCAAAATCCGAAGCCTCCAAGATTTTAAGGCAAAGTTCCTCAGGCAATCAAGAGCACCAACCAAGATTTGGGAATCAGACTCAATGATTATCTTTCTGTGACCATACTTGAAGGCCCAGATGGAAGCAGATTTAATAGCAAAGGCCTCAGCTTCATTGTTTGTGGCATATCCCAGACCTTGCAATTCCCAATATAGCACAGTCCCAGCATGATCACGACAAATAACACCACTGCCAGCATTGCCCGGATTACCTTTAGCAGCTCCATCAGTATTGATTTTGACCCAGCATTCTGGGGGAGGTTTCCAACAACTTCTTACCTGTCTCTCAAGATCAGCACCTCTCCCACTCAAAGGCTTAGAAGCTGATTGGTTTTCCTTCTCAGCATAGATGGCAACGGTTTCCACAACTTTGCTCCAGATGACCTGCCAAATCCCCTCCACCGAATAGAAGGTATCACGAAAAATACGAGCATTTCTTTCCAACCAAACCTGCCACCAAATAAAAAGGAAACCGAGCTCCCAGCCAGTACGAAGAGCTTTAGAAATAAATCTACCTCTCTTCCAGCTTTCCCATAAATTGGTCCGGGACAAATCTCCAAGCATCTGAAGTTTAAAGTGGGAAAACCAACGGTGCCAAATCTGCTGTGTGAAAGAGCAATCAAACAGAAGATGGTTCACAGTTTCCTCATTCCTATAACATAAAACACACTGGGAAGGACCAATGATGCCTCTAATTCTAAGGTTGTCAAAGGTCAAGATACCATTATGCATCAGTTGCCAAGCAAAGAAGTTCACTTTCGGCCAGCCCTTGGGATGCCAAATCTTCCTCCATTCATGAACAGGAAAAGAGTGTGGGGGGGGCTCAGGTAGGATCGAAGCATAGCCCTCCTTCACATAATAAACCCCAAGGTTCCCGAAGCCCCAAGCAAGCTCATCCTCCTCATCTCTCCCAGATAGAAACCTTTCAGCCAAAAGTTTTTCCAGAGTTGGGGCCTGCTCCGGAGGGATTGGAATAGGCCATTCACCCAGCCGCTTAAATTTTTTAACCTTATACTCCCCCAAATGGCTGGTAGTGAAGTAGGTCTGAATATGAATCCAACCTTTGTCTTCAAGAGCTATTTTTAGCGGAAGCAGATCAGGAAACACTGCAAGAATAGGAGGATGCTGATCCCAAGAGTCAGTCCAGAACCGGGCCTTCTCCCCTCTCCCAAATTTCTAGAACAATTGATCTTTGATAATGCAAGATCCAAGCTTGAGCGCCTGCCACACAAGAGAACCATTGCCTTCCAGAGGATAGCGGCCCAAGTCGTTGGGAGGAACAAGACCTAAGTATTTGCTAGAAAGGATTCTGCTGCAGAGGGACGAAGGCTGGGAAATCCACCTCCAATACAGTTTCCCAGCCAGGGCTCGATTGTTAAACTTGGAACTTCTCAAGCCCAGCCCACCTTTTTCCTTGGGCTGGGTGACCTTATCCCAACCAACCAAGGCCCATTTCCTCTCTCCATTGGCACCTTCCCAAAGAAAACTTCTAGCCGCTTTGTCCAACTCTTTCCAGATTGAGGGAGGGGCGGCCAGAATTGAGAATTTGTAAATAGGCATAGCCTGAATAACAGACTTCAGAAAAGTTAGTCGGCCCCCATAGCTTAACCATCTATGAGACCAATGATTCATTCTCTCTTTGATGCCATCTAGCAGGTCCTTCCAAAAATCAGCTGTCAATTTTTTGAAATGCAGAGGAACCCCCAAATAAACAACAGGAAGGGAGGTCCGAGTGAAACCCAAAATCTCCATAACTCTCTCTTGCGATCTTTGATCAAGATTGAAGAAGACCACTTTTGATTTTGAATCATTGATGGCTTGATTAGAAGCCCGAAGGTAGACGTTAAGAGTATCTTTGATTCCTCTTGCTTCTCTGAGGCTGGCAACCCCCACCAAGCCCGTATCATCCACAAACCGTAAATGAGTCAAAACTTCGGCTCCGATTTTAATTCCTGTAATCTGTCCTTGACGTCTTCTTCTCGGAGGAGTCTGCCTAGACCTTCAGCCAAGATAAGAAAGAGATAAGGAGAGCAGGGATCTCCTTGACGGAGACCCCGAGAGGCTCCAAAAGGTGGTGAGGGAAGCCCCTTAATTAAAACAGAGTATGAAGGCATAGAGATACAGCTCATGACCCGGGCAATCCAGTCCTGAGAAAAACCAAAGGCTGCCAACATCTTGACCAAGAAACCCCACTCTACTCGTCATAAGCCTTAGACATATCCAATTTGATGAACATTCCCTTGTTACCCGAATTATGCATAGAATGGATAGCCTCCCGAGCCAAGATCACTCCATCCAAGATTTGTCTTCCTTCAACAAAACCACCTTGCTCAGGGGAAATTAAATTTTGAAGAAGGGGTTTTAGTCTTTCAGCCATAAGTTTAGAAATAATTTTGTAGATCACATTACATAAAGCAATAGGTCTGAAATCAGAAATGTGAGCCCCCCCTCTCCTTTCGGAATTAAAGTGATAAAGGTGTGATTTAGATCCTTGAGCATTCTTTTGTTAATTCGGGATTCCTCAATGACAACCAACACGTCCTCCTCCAAGATGTCCCAGAAGGCCTGAAAGAACTCAATAGGGAAACCGTCCGGACCAGGCGACTTACCTGTGCACATCCCAAAGACCACCTTCTTGAGTTCATCACGATCAATGGGCTTAAGAAGGGACTCGATTCTCTTCATGAGAAATAATAGAGGGAATTCCCTCAATGACTTCATTTTGAGCTTCCACATCATGCTGCATACTTTCCTTGAAGAGGTTTGAGAAGTACTCCATAGATAGGGAATGCATATCAGGAAGAGTGTCAAAAGAGTTTCCAAACTCATCTTGGAGGAACTCCATGTTATTCAATTGCCTTCTAGCACAGGCAGAGCGATGGAAAAATTTAGTATTTCTGTCTCCTTCTAATAGCCAAGTATTTCTAGCTCTCTGTCTCCAGTAGATCTCTTCTTGATTATCAATGTCCTCAACTGCTTTGCGTAAGGCGTCATCCTCAAATTTAAGATGCTCAGAAATAATTCCTTCTCTCGAATTGTTTTTGCACCTCATTCCATCTCGTCCGAAGAAGGGGCCCGTTGGAGCTGGAAATCAGATTTGTTAGTTTGCTTCCACTCGTTTCGGCTTTACTCTTAACATAGAGAAGTCGTTTGTGAATTTTGAACATAGCTGTTCCAAAAGGGGGACGGCCTTCTTCCCACCACAGTGGAATTTTCCTTCGTAGGTCCTCTTTTTGCAACCAAAAATTTTCAAATTTAAAAGGTTTGTAATACTTTCCCCGACATAGTCCCTCCCTCCAGCAAAATGGGAGAGTGATAAAAAATTGGGCCCTCCAAGATTTGGAATTTGATATTCCATCTAACATAAGCTTCCTTCGAGACCTAAAACCTGTCAAGCTTAACCCTCCTACTGTATGGCTCTCTTCTCTTATTAGTCCAGGTAAAGTTTGTACCAGGGCCTTTGATGTCAACAAGGTTAAAGGCCTGGACGTGGGCAATAAACAACCTATCCCCTGTATCCAGAACAGGGATGCCACCTTCCTGATCTCTAGCGGATAATTTAGCATTGAAGTCCCCAACTAAAATCCAATCAAGATCTTCCTGGGAGGACCTCATGTTTTGAACAGCTTTCCATTGAAATCGCTGACCTTCGGTATTCTGAGCCCCATAGAAATTTGTAATTAAGACTTGTTCAACAGTAACTATATTCTTGAAAAGAGATGTTAGGACCCCTCTCCAGGCTATATGATCTATTGCTATCCACGCCAAAGGATTCCAAAGAGTAGCAATCCCTCCCGAGGCACCAAGAGCAGCCACTGCCATATGGCCAGCACCCCTCCAGATTCGGCCGACAGTTTTACTCATGAGGTCTAATGACATTTTTGTTTCCTGAATGAGCAGAAAGTCTGTTTTACTTCTTTCTAAAAGTCTTTGAACAGCAGATTGATGGGTTCTACTGTTTAAACCCCTCACATTCCAAGATTGTATAATCATTGGAAACCTTGGGAGCAATACGAATCAATTGTTCTTGCCAATCCTCCATTGATTAGCTTATCCCCTTGCACTGCAATTAGATCCTTATTGGATTTCCTGCCCACCCCTTGGGAATTACTATTTTTCGACCTCTTCTCCACCTGGGAAATTCCAAGAGCTGGTCTTTCTCTGAGCTTTTCTGTAATTCCCATGGAAACATCTTTAATAACGGGCTGGGCTGGGGAGTGGATAACCAGAGTCCCAAGGTTTTCATGGTGCAAAGTCTCAGAGGAGTCAATCACCTGTTCAAGGACAGGGGTTGAGGAGGGAGGAGCATGAGTAAGGATAATATTATCCTCAAGGATCCCATCTGCACCTTCCATAGGTTGGTCTTCTTGATCCACAAGAGATTTGAAGATTTCATACCGATTTGTTGGCTTGGGGAGAGCTTGCTCCTTACCATTTCTCTTTTTGTTTCTTCTCCTCTTCTGCTGTTCAAATCCATCATTCTGGCCTTCAGACCCAGTGGAAATGACAGGTGGTTCCTTGGCCGAAGTGGACTTACCTCCTCGGGAGTGATTTGACATTCCCTGTGTAGCATCCGCATTGGTGTTCAAGATATTTGGACAGAACCTTGCCAAATGGCCATGCAAATGACAGACTCTACAACGAAAAGGTAGGGCTTCATAGTCTAACTGCTATACCCAAGATTGTCCTGCTAGCTCCAATTCCATCTCAGCTGGTAGCGGTTGACTAATATCCAATTCTACACAGATTCTTGCATAAACGACAGTATTTCCTTCAATGGTATCCTTAGAAACTCCCAAATATCTACCTAGAGAGTTGCCTATCAATTCAAGAATCCGCTCACCCCAAAACTCCATCGGGAGAGCGTACAGTCGGATCCAAACCGGGACAACCGTGGGTTCAATGCGAGGGTCGAAACCCGCTCTCCACGGCTGGACAAATAACCCTGTCGGGCCATGGCTCCTCTTCTCTGATTCAAATGCTCTGTTTCTATCCATTAGGGAAGAAAAACTAATAATGAAATACCCATTGCTAATGGGCCATAAGGAGTACTCACCGATTGGCTCCCACTTTGTCTCACCCAGGAATGCAAAAAGTGCAGGGTGGGTCGAATGCCCATGAACTTGCAAATCAGATCATGAGTGGTCCGGTAGTTTATCGTGTCTTCAACCAGCTTTGGTTCGATGACTATTTTCGGTCTTGATGCAGATTGTGGGAGACAACCATTGATTCTGTGCCCAGGAGAGCCCTTGCCCGCATTCTTGGCTAGCAGATGGAAGGCACTGCGTTGAGCTTCAGCAGAGGAAGACGCAGGATTTTCTCGAAGAATCTCCGCATAAGATGTCTTTTTGCCCTCGCAAGAACCAGGAAGAGACCCCATTGGGCCCTCCCGGGACACCGAAAGATCCTAGACCAGAGGCCTACAACAGACCCCAAACACGCTGGAGGAGGTTTTCGACCTGAAACCCTAGAGCCACGGCCGTCGACAGTGCAGAAGGATTCCCGCCAAATCGCCAGAGCTCCAATTTTGACTTTTCCAATTATCTTTTTTTTATTATTTTGATATTTATCATCTCTTTATATATATATAGATAAGCTATGTGTGGCTTCTATTTGGGCCACTTCGATTACAAATATTAAACATTGCTCTCATTACATTTCTAATAAGTTAATTAAACTATATCCAACTTGTCCTTTTATCAAATATATTCTCCATCTTCCTCAAAACTCCAAAGTTTCCACAATTAGCTCTTTTATATGAGATGCCTTCCAAAATTTAAATTTTGTCAAGATGAAATTCAACACCACGAATGGCTAAAATATTTGTTGCCCAATTTTCATATCTATAAATATCTTGTCTATAACAACCTAGCAATTTATTAATACTATTTTTTTAGGGTTCTTATTCATGTTCCTAGTAACCCAAAATATTAATTTCATTGTTAGTTTTTCTTTTTATTTGTGGGTTTAGCCCAACTTCTTGTTAACACTTGTGATATTTGCTTTTATTTTTCCATATCAACATTCCTTTGGACTTCTTTTTCTCTTTGCTTTTTTTTTTTTTTATTTGTGGAAAACATCCCAAAAGGGATGCCACTTTCGGGTAAGACCCAAGGAGGCAGGGGTATCCATTCCGCCAAAAAAGCCCAGGACTCGGACCTGGCCTACCACCTTTGACATACTCAAGGAGCAAACAAACACACAAAACCAAATTAAAAAAAGTAAATAACAACAAAAATAATAAAATAAAATAAAAAACATGCTCCTTGAGTGTGTCAAAACCAAAAGCACAACCAAACACGCACAATAAGATAAAAGAAACCACAACACAAACCACATAGAAAAACACAAGAACCACATAACAAAACACAAACAAGACAAAAACAACATAACACTACAAAGACATAACCCAAAAAAACATGAAAAATAAACACAACCAAAACCTAAAAAATAAAATAAAAATAAAAACAACCAACAACATACAATAAACAAAAACAAAAAACATAGAAAACACTCACACATAAAAAAAAATGAAATAACACAAACAAAGAGAAACCCAAGAACAAGAACGAAAAAAACACAAGAACAATAACAAAAAACATTAAAAAAAAACAAAACAACAAAAACACAAGAACAACAAAAAACAACACAAAGAACACAAAAACAAAACAAAACAAAAGAACCCACCCACCTTAAAAAACTAAACAAAAAACAAAGAAGACAAAAGAAAAAAAAAATGAACAAAACAATGACCTATCTAGACCAGAAGACTATTAATGCAAGAATCAACAGAGGAAACAAAATAAAGAATAGAATGAGCTAGGGAACTAAAAAACTGAATGAACCAAAGAGAAGAAAAAAAAAAACAAGAAGAAACTAGGTACCTTCAAAACTGGAGCCATCCAAAGAAATGATAGAAAGAAGAGCTTCCCTAATTTGAGAAGCCCACCATATAGGAGGGTGGCCATAACAAGTAAGATCACCTTTGTCCAAAGCCCAATTAGCTAAAGCATCAAGCACTCTTGTTTTGATCTCTCGACCACATGATTGTAATCAACTTTCAAAAATCCCATCCGGATTAACTGAATCTTCTCAATAATTCTTTTTATTCTCCAATCCACCTTATGATTCTTAGAAGGAGTCTTCAAGAGATTAATCATAAGTTGAGAGTCGACTCAACTAACACCTTTTCCCATCCAACCTTAGTAGCCTCCCGAAGGCCTCTAAGGATACCATACCCCTCAACAAGGTTATTGGAAAGAATACCCAAATTCTCAGCAAAAGTAAAAACCAGGGAGCCATCTCGAAAGTCTACCAATTCCTCCCACACCGGCTTTTCCAGGGTTCCCTCTAGAGGCTCCATCCGTATTGACTTTTCCAAAATCCTTAGGAGGAGGTTGCCAATTTCTAGTCCTATCCATCTTACTAATACTCACATTCCCTTTAAGTTGGTTGCCCTTAGAAGGTTTAATCTTCAATCTTTGCATCACTTGATCCCATCTTTGGTGGGAGTTTTGGGGGTGATTAAGGAGTTGATGGACTGATTCAACTAAGTTGGCTATGGTCTTTTGCCAAATATAGTGAATATCCTTCCTATCTTGATTAAAAATTTGGCTGTTCCTTTCATTCCAAATATTCCAAAGAAGAATGGTAGAACCCATCCAAACTAATTGCCTAATAAAATGATCAACACCCTCTTGATTAGGCCAATCCCTCCAAAGTTGTTCAAAAGTGAAAAATTGGACCACTGTAAGCCAAGTAAAGTTGCCATTCTCCTCCATAGCTCAGAGGCTAAAGTACACTCAATAAAAATATGGTTGATATTTTCTACATTCTCTTCACACATTTCACATCTAAAAGGGCCATGAAAACCACGCTTCATAAGTTGCTCACCAATAAGCACCCTACGATGCAATAAAAGCCAATTAAAGAACCTCACCTTAGGCCAGAGCTTTTGAGCCCACAATTGAGAAAATATGTTAGAAGAATGGTTGGGATTATTATGGCATAAGGTCAAATAACCTTGAGCAACTGAATACTCACCCTTAGTAGTGTTGTTCCATCCAAAACAATCTTTTTCATGGGACCAAGAGAGGGATCTCATATGAAGGATGCCTTGGATATCTTGTCTTTGCCTTTCTGGGATTTGAATAGGCCAGTCCTCAATAGGGATCCAATATCTACCAACCTTTGAATTACCAAGTATGGTACCGACAATAATTAGCCACCTTTATCCAATTAGCTCGGTGAAGCTCCTCCATCCAAGGCCTCCAATCGGGAAACCGAGTTATCAAAGGCTTGTGACCATCCCAAGAATCTGTCCAAAAATTTGCATGTTGACCATTATGAATGATCCAAAATAATTTTTTCTTTATCAAATCCTCACCAGCCTTAAGAACTGCTAAAATGGGAGAACCTTTGGTAGGAAGTTGATAGCGAACAAGGTCTTCAGGACTTTTGTTCTCAGGATATTTAGCACGGAGATTATTGGCCCAAAGAGCATTGGGGTTATGCAACATCCTCCAATATAATTTAGCAGCTAAAGCTTTGTTGTTATTAATTGAAGACCGAAATCCTAACCCCCTTCACTCTTAGGAAGACATAAAGTATCCCATTTCACCAAGGCCCATTTTCTTTTCTCCTTAGTACCACTCCAAAGGAAACGATGACTCGATTTGATCCAATTCTCGAAGAACAGACCTTTGGGATATTCAAAACGGAAGAAACATAAATAGGAATAGCTTGAAGGACTGATTTTACCAAGGTGATTCTACCCCCGTAAGAAAGCCACTTGTTGGTCCACTTTCCAATTTTCTTCTTGACTTTGTCCAACAACCAATTCCAATCTTTATTTTTCTCGCCTTTGAATATTTATGGGAATACCTAAATAAGTGATTGGAAGAGAGGTCTTATTATATCTTACTTTATCCAAGACCATGGATTACTGTATGGTAGAGGAATGAAAGAAAATAACTTTAGAATTGTATTCATTGATCAACCGCCCGATAGCCTTAGAAAAACAACTAATGATTTGCTTAATATTAGAAGCTTCCTTAACTCGTAGCTTTACCTAAAAGGGTAGAGTCATCCACAAATTGAAGATGAGAGATAGGTCTAGCTCCATGAGCAATGGTAACTCCCTCAAGGGTTTTGTTTTCCCTCTTTTTGGTTATAGTCCTACCCAAGCATTCAACAAGAATGATGAATAAATAAGGGGATAGCGGGTCACCTTGCCTAATACCTCTGGAAGCCGGGAAAGACTGAGAAGGCCTGCCATTGATAAGAACTAAGTAGGAAACTGAAGAGATACATCCCATAATCCAATCCATCCAATCCTTAGAGAAACCAAATTGCCTCAAAACTTTGATAAGGAAGTGCCAATCCACTGTCATAAGCTTTGGATAAGTCTAACCGGATGAACATAGAAGGAGAATTTTGCATATCCATGGAATGGATGGCTTCCCGAGCAAGAACTATCTCATCTACTATTTGACATCCTTCCACATATCCCCCTTGCTCGGGGAAATAATCTTATGCAAAAGAGGCTTCAACCTTTCTGCCATGATTTTAGTAATAATTTTGAGAAGAACATTACATAAAGCAATAGGTCTAAAAGCTGAGATATGATCAACCTCTTGAGCTTTTGGAACAAGAGTAATATAATTTTTATTGATAACCTTCAAAATTTCTTTGGATTTCCTGGCTTCTTCCACCACCTCTAATAAATCAACATGAAGGATATCCCAGAACTCTTGGTAGAACTCAATAGGAAAACCATCAGGACTTGGGGTTTTCCCTTTTTGCATTTTAAAAACTACTTGTTGAAGCTCATTGATAGTAATAGGAGCAGTCAAAATAGAGTTCTCCTTAGAAGTGATAAGAGAAGGGATTGCTTGAAGAACATTTTGTTGTGAAGTCGAGTCAAGAGGAGTAGCAAAGAAAATATTGGAAAAGTAATCAACAACAATAGAGTTCATGCCATCCCAAGTATAAACAACATCTCCAAAATCTGATTTTAAGGAAGAAATAAAGTTGTGAGATCTTCGAGCTAGAAGATATTTGTGGAAGAAATTTGTGTTTCGATCTCCTTCTTTGAGCCATTGAATTCTAGATTTTTGCTTCCATAAGATTTCTTCTCTTTTTTCCCATTCCTCTAACTGAGTTGTGAGTTTAATTTCATCTACACTTCTCTTCTCTCGGAGGCCATATAAATGGATTTTATTATTCAAATTTTCAAGATGAGGAATAACTTCATGTTTTTTTTTATGAACATCCCCAAACTCTTTCCAGTTCCAAGTCTTGATTTTGGATTTAATGTATTGCAGTCTTTTGGCAAAACATAACATCTTAGTCCCATGCCTAGGTTTACCTTCCTTCCACCATTGTTGCACACGAGGTCTGAAGGAAATGTCTCTAAGCCACATTAATTGAAAACGAAAAGGAGAGAAACTCACATTGGTTTTCCACATTTCCACCATGACTGGCCAATGATCCGAACCAAGATTATTAAGAGTCTTCACTTTAGGAATGTGACCATGGATTAAGAAATTTTCAGAGAGCAAAAACCTATCCAATCTCTCCATTATACAAGCTAAGCCTTGCCTTCTCGTTAGACCAAGTCATAAGGCCATTATCTGGTTGGATATCCACAAGATGGAGGTTTGCAATATATTCGCTCATGAGGTCAGTACTTTTGTCCAAATTTCTATTTCCCCCCTTTTCTCATCCAGAGAGAGGATGGTATTGAAATCTCCTCCGATCAAGATCCAAGCTTTAGGAAAATGAGAGATAATATGAGTAATATCCTTCCACTGTCTTCTTTTTTCCTCCAAAGAAGTCGGGGCATAAACAATGAATGCAGAGCATAATCTGGTTGGAATGTCTACTTTGAATAGCTATAGCCAACAAACCCCAACCGCCAACCATATGGTGAATAACTACCTCTTTTGGGTCCCAAAGACAAGCAATGCCACCCGAAGTCCCTTGGGAACCGAGGGAAACCACTTTTCCAACTGGCCAAATTTTATCGGCAATTAAGTCCATATCCTCCATTGACATCTTTGTTTCTTGAAGGAAAACAAGATGTGGATGATTTATCCGAATCATTCTTCTAATTTCATTTTGTTTTGAAAGACTCCCTTTGAGTCCTCTAATATTCCAAGTGATGATCTTCATTAATACCAGGGCTAAAAATGTTGGGAAGGGCATTAATCTTACCTTCCTCTACAAGCTTTTCACCTTCTTTTACCATATGATATTGATTGGTCTTGCGACCTACTTTTTGATTAGAATCCATCTTCAATTTTTTTTCCCCGGTTTCTTGACTTATTCCAATTGAATCCGAGATGGCTTCTAACCTTGAAGAATGCTCATACACAGCCAAAATTTTACTAGATGGTTCAATGGAGTCTATATTGGGACCTGCATTATTTGAAGTTTTGACATTTGAAATATTGTTTTTCTTGTGTAAATTTTCTCCTTTTTTTTCTGGTTGAAAACCTTTGATTTTTTGGTTTGTCTCTGAGTTCTTTCCTTCATATTTAAATTGTGTTTCTAAGATTTCAGTTTCCATTATTTCCTCTTCCTCACTTGGGACATCATTTGTGGAAAGGATTTCAAACATATTAGCAAATGACTTTGATTGATCCTTCATTACCGGTTTTTTCTGAGTGTTCTTCTTCTTAGGTATTTGGAAACCTGTTGAGTTTATATCTTCTTTCTTTTGATCAAGAATTTTATTTGGGCAAGCACTGGCCAAATGACCATATTCATGGAAAATTCTACAACGAAAAGGAATGTTCTCATAGTCCACTACTTGCTCCCAAGTGTCTTCCCCAAATTGTAATGTGATATTTTTAGGTAGGGGTTTGTCAAAATCCATTAAAACACAAATTCGAGCATAAATAATATGTTCAAAATTTTGAGTACAATCAATAGTCATCATAAAAGTTCCTAAAGAGTTTCCAATTGAAGAAAAAATAGTAGGATTCCAAAATTCAATAGGGAGGCCAAAGAGTCTAACCCACACGGGAGCTATAGAAGGCATCTCTTCTTCAGCTTTAAATTTAGTATGCTAGGGCTTCATGAAAAGCCCCGCCCTTCCAAAAAACCAAGGACCCCCTTGAAAAGTTTTCTCTCTATCTTCATTATTAGCAAATAAAACAAGAAAATAACCATTTGGATAAATAGAGATTTGTAACTCACCTTTAGTTTTCTAGCTTTTTGTAGCCCAGACTTTGAAAGCAGATAGACTCGGACGAAAACCCATGAACCGACAAATTAGTCCTCTTTTTTCCAAATCTTCAATGCCAGTCTGAATGTTACCCATATCAAGCTTAACAATAGGAGTTCCATCACTGCTTTAAGACATCCCGACTCCGTTTTCCTGGGATCAATCTTAGGCATTCTTAGAGGTTTATGAGAAGCCCTAATATTGATATTAGCATTGGGTTGAGGTCTGTCCACCATGAAGGGCATCCCTAAAATTCATTTTTGGGACTGAGTCTTCAAAATTCTTACCCTTGACAGGGGTTTTCACAATAGAATTATTTTGTGGGTGCACCTTAGCACCAGATTCACTTGAGATATGAGCCATTTTTTGATCAACTGCTTGAAACTTATTTCGTGGTCTCTTTAATCCTTGCCCTAGACGCCGTGGAAAGGTATGGTTTTCACTTTTCTTTTGTGCAACAAATTGGAAGCCGTTGTCACTCAAGTTCACAGTATGATCTGTTGAAAGATAAATTTCTAACCCATCTTGTATCCCCTGCAACATTTCCTACTAAAATATTGAGCATAAACCACAAAAATATTTGCCGCTAGGGCCCGAAGGCCCTAAAAACCAACCTCCGGAGCTGCTTGCACTCAACCCAGATGAAACCCTCGCATAGCCGCTTGCCAAATATATCGTTCACACATAGGGATGTGCTAGGATCTGTGTTGCTCCAAATGATATGAAAATTTGTGGAGACGTTCTAGGGTTTTTCAGGCATCTACCCTCAAAATTTTAGCTCAATCCGAGTTCGGATGAGTGAGATATGGCCAAAACGAGTTCGACAGTTTGGGCAGTCCTACGAAAAATGTCTAGAGTGCCTAATTACTAATGTTCAGTTGAAATATATTTTAGATATTCCTTTTTCTCTTTGTTTTTGCTTCTTAGGTTTTCCTATATTTTTTTAATTCTCAACAATACTTTCATCTTCATTAATAACCTCAAAAACACATTCTTCTTTATGTTGCCCTAGAAATCCTAAAGTGAAAGGATGCTCTTCTATAGTAATTATTTTTTTATTCTAAACTAAAAATCCTTATTGTTATGGATTTCTCCATCCTTATTTTTATATTATGCGACTTTTGAAACCTTCAAGTGCTAAGGATAACATCTACACCACTTTCACTTTTATTACTATGATAGGATTCTATACTACTTAAGGAAAATGAAGATGATTTACCTAGAATAAACTTGACCTTTTTTTTTTTAATGTGTTATATGAGATTGAAATGGGCCCCACCTATATTACATCATCACGACATAGTGGAATTATAACAAAGCTTGGATATTATCCATACATCATTTGACAATATTGGAACCTGGGTCTCCTTAAAATGTTGATAAAATTAACCAATTGAGCTAATGTCACTTGATGAATAAAGTTGACCTCTTATGCCATCTTTATTTTAGGATTTTTCTCCACATCTTCCTTTGCATCTTTAATTCCTTCTGAACTTACCAAATTTTGTTGTAGATAGACTTTATTTGCCTCTTCTTTTGGAGTGGAATATCTTTGATATGATCTTAGCTTCTATTATTGTGTAATTTCCTTGCTTCATCTTGAAGTTTATATCACGATCAAATTTTTTTGTCTCTTTCTTCGTATTTTTCACTTTGAAAACTCTTGCCATGTGTCCAATCTCATAACAACTATGACATCACATTTTGATATTTTCATAATCTACTTGTTGATCTTATTCTCTTGATTTAGAATTAATCTAAATGGATTGTGGTAAAGGTTTTAAAATAGCCATAACAACACATATTCGGGTATATATAGCATGCATTTGCTCCTTAATAGTTAGTCCTTGCTGAATTCTTTTAGGTTACTTCCAATGTTCTTCAAAACATCCTTATTGATAAGCTGATATGGAAGTCCAAAAATACTGACCCACATTAAAAACTTCTTAATAATTTATGTCTCACAAATCTTTTTCATTCTCCCCTAAACCATGGACCACCACCCACCATTTTATCTATTTTTTTTTAACTATAAAAGATGATGATAAAATAACATTTAAGAAGAAAAGTCACTGAGTAATTTGAATTCAATCCTCACTTCCACTTGATCCAATTTTTAATCTTCCCATGATCTTTGGAACTTACATATTAACCCTCTACTTTTAAGACCCATCATATCATGGTCAATCATCTCATCCTTGATACTCACTTTTACAGTAATTTGAATTCAATCCCCACTTCCACTTGATCCAATTTTTAATCTTCCAATGATTTATGGAACACACATATTAACCCTCTACTTTTATAACCATCATATCATGCTCAATCATCTCATCCTTGATACTCACTTTTAAAGTAATTTGAATTCAATCCCCACTTCCACTTGATCCAATTTTTAATCTCCCAATGATTTATGGAACACACATATTAACCCTCTACTTTTAAGAACCATCATATCATTTTTAATCATCTCATCCTTGGTACTCACTTTTGGTGTAACATCTGTTGCCTGGATTGGACTTGCCATGTATTTGCTCTTTTGCTCATCTCCAACATGAGCCTCCATGCTTCCAACTAGGGCATCTTGATGTTAAGATTCTAATCCTAACCATTAACCATTAATTAATCACTAATTATATTATGGACCATGGTGTCCTTTCACTCACAATTATAGGGTAGATATATATAATCATTCAAATGGGTGTAAGTAGGCATCCATGAATAAGAAGAACAATTATAATTTATCCATTGGACAGGTTACTCTTCTAGTGCAAAGGTGATTCATTTTCAAAGGTGATTCTATCCATTTTTCCATTCATTTCGTATTCCAAATCCACTTGTTTTATTTGTGTAACCCACTAGGACTTGGAGTCCTACCATATGGTATCAGAGCCACTCCATTCCCGTGCCTCATCACCACTCACTCATTAGAAAATGGTGTACAAGTTGCGCAAAATCATCTGCATCTCACCCATCATTCTCTCTATCATCCCTAACGTCCTTCATCAATATTATCTTCAACACTATCATTCACTCATTAAAACACCTCTCATATCATAAACCAAAACATCGTCAGTACCCAAAACTATCATAGAGACGTGTCTATGAACGCCAACGACCAAAATTGTGAAGGTTAAATAATTCTCGAACATATCCGACGAAGACACAGACTCAAAGATCTTTAAAAAAAAATCCAAACTCCTATTGATGTCGCAATCATCACCAGATTGAAGAAAAAATCAA
The DNA here is from genome assembly GCA_028583015.1 of Wollemia nobilis. Classification (NCBI taxonomy): domain Eukaryota; kingdom Viridiplantae; phylum Streptophyta; class Pinopsida; order Araucariales; family Araucariaceae; genus Wollemia; species Wollemia nobilis. The sequence goes on from JAQPPZ010000367.1 coordinate 5,462,371, forward strand.
ATAGTGACAAAAAAAGTTGATTTTCAGCATGATATCGATTTTTCGATAGGAATTTCAGGAATCCAACGAGAGAAATAATAAAAATTAAAAATAATCTAAGGTTTTTATAAATTTTCAGCATTGAAATTTGAAGTTGATGACACCAGAATCTTTTAGGACTAAGTTGTGTTTAAGAGAAAGGGGATAATAATCCCACATTTAACAAACAATAACATTCAAGTGGTTTAAAGGTTTGTGTATGACATAAGGTGGTTGTGACTACCACCCAGTAGTCACACACACACGACACTTACCCTCGCTTGATTGCTCATCGCCATCACTCGTCCTTACCCACTTCACACTCGTCTTCCCCTTGTGCTCTACGCCCCTTGTCACTGTCCCTCTGACCTTAACTATCCCTTTGACTTGTTGACTCTATCCCGCGCTTCCCTCATCTGCTCATCGCTTGTCCCGTGCTTCCCCTCGTGTTCTAGGCCCCCCTTTGTTGCTTGTTCCTACTTGTGCTCTTCCTTGCCATTGACCATTTTGTGCTCCCCCTCATGCTCCCACCGCTAACACCATCTTCCGCCTTATCACTCTCACCACTGACGATCGCTCCCACCCGATTTCAAATTCAAATTTAAAAAATAACCTTGAGCCCGACCGTTGACGATCGCTCCTGCTAATTTTAAATTCAAATTTAAAAAATAGGTGACCGTTGAGGTCCAAAACAGTTGATAAAACCAAATTTTGACAAAAAATATATAAATTTTTGCAAAATTTTTAACCAAATTACATAACTTTTACAAAAAAATTCAAAAACTTAATCACACTTGTAAAATAAGACTTACATATTGTAAACCACCCCTAAAATGGTCGATGAAAGAAGATCACAGGACATAATAGGATCCCAAAACCTTATGACAATAGGGGTATATCAGCCTAGCCTTAAAACCAGAAACAACCATAAGCATTATAGACATAGACCAAAAAAGGACAAGTCCCTTGGGCTGTCCAGGAAACCAGGAACCTGGTGGAACCATTACAAAAGCAAGACCCTGCACCATGATAGGACACCGTAGTAGTGAGAAACTCGAAGTAGAAGAAACACCACTGCACTCTATCACCCAAAACCTCGACACTAGGGAATGCATAGGAACAGATAAAACCTTCATTAATTATTGTTGGGATCCTCCCTGTCGGACCCCGCTCCCTGCCTGCGACAAAACTGTTTGAATATGCGAACAAAGGAGGAAGTTGAGTTTGCCACCAAGGTCATAGTGTTGATTGCCATATCCAGAAGAAGCTTTGTGGGGAGGGTCTCAAGGTCACTGTCATTTTCTGATATGACCTGAGGAGAGGTCTTCCTCTCTAGCTTCGGCTTCTTGAGATGGGCTGAGGCTCTGGAACCGTCGGGACTGGGACCGTTGGGACTGCTGGGGGTGCCTTCAGAGACTTGTCAATTCTAGGTGGTGTTGCGCTTTCGGATTTTGGGAGGGGTCGTCTTCTCTGGGACCTCAGGGCTGCTATCCCTATCTTTGGAATTGATATTTTTATAGGAGACTAAGGATTCGGGGGGGCTGATTCGATGACAGAGGGGATTTCCTAGGTAGGGGGATGATTGGCAATCACATGACGGTAAATAACAGTAAGAAGCCCCTGGTGCATGGACTTGGACTAAGTTTTCTTGGCTTTATTGATTGAGAGGGTGAGGGAATACAGGAGGTATTTGGGAATTTAAAGCTAGATGGCATCACGAAGATGATTCACAAAACTCAGGTGGAAACTTTGGACGGGTTTCTCATGGTCATCACAGGTAATGAACTACATGATAGGGACAATGGCTTTGTTCCAAGTCTAGGGAAGGGCAGACCTATAAAGAATTGTTTTATCCCACTTGAAGCTCTTTGCTCTATCCGAGAAATGCTCGAGCTCTTCCTCCTAGTTATGTTTGTCTCACCTAATGAAGCGTCCCTCAATTTCAAGGCCTGTGACTTCGCATAGAAGCTCCCTGGTGACCTTAAAATGGATTCCCTTGACTACCACCTTACCACTCTGCCAGGTTTCAATGAAGTGGCTGGTAATATCCTCATCAGGGCCAACAAATTTACAGAGGAAAGGGGTGAGGTACTTGGCATTCATGTGGATGAGGGCAGGGTTGCTGAGGGACAGGATGTCTAGTTTGACATAAACCGCAACCATCGAATGGGAATGGGAGAAAAGAGGCCACAAAGGATTGCAGAGGTAAATGTAGAGCCAAGGATGCAATCTAAGGTTAAAGGAGGTGATGGGGCAGAGGTAAGGGCATATGAAAAATGAGGCAGGCGCACTCCAAGGGGGAAATAAAAAGGCCAAGGTGAGCAGAGGGGGAGGCAAAACGGTAGGGCACTGACGCATGCATGGGGACTCAATGTTGAAATTTGACACACTTGGAAGATGATAGGGTTGGAGAAAAAATTGAGTGGCATGGAAAGAAATAAGCAGAGAGAAGTGTAGGACGAGCCACTCGAAAAGCATAGAGTGAGGTGGTAGACGGAGATGGACTGCGAGCCACTTCTCAGATTGAAAAAGGGAAGCCGATGATTTATAATGATGGGGAGATAGGCTCAGATCGCCATGACGTGTAAGCATATTAGGCATGGGATAACTATTTATAGAAATGATGAGGCTGGAACGGTAGTTAAGGAGATTACTCAGAGTCGAGAGGGTGTCAAGGATAGGGCTAATGTGGCAGTCAAAGCAAGGCCCGCAAGGTAAATGCTTACCAAAAGAGCCCACATTTGGACACGTGGGCCTAGGGGAGAGCCTCATGCTCAAATTCAACGAGGCCTACGAGGGTGTTCGCATCTTGGCATGAGAGTTTTTCTTAGGAAGCCATAGTGGCTAGATGATTTGGGAATTCATCTCTCCAAATCTGGAGGTCTGTTGACAAGGCCACTGAATTGGCCATAGAATCCGCCAGCTTGTTACCTTCTCTGAAAATGTGGTAGAGGGAAGTCTAGGGGAGACATTTGAGGATCTATCTTTCTTCTTATATGATGTTGAAGATCCTCCAATATGGATTCCTCTACTTAGTTTTGAAATTTATGGTGTTCATGGAGTCTCCTTTGATGATCACTTTTATAGGATCTTCCTGGAGGATCGCCAATCCACACAAGAGTACCAAAGCTTCCACAAAATTGTTTGTTTGGGTGCCTAGGAACTTTGTATAAGCTAAAATCAGGTTCCCTTCATGATCGTGGATGACCTCGCCTGCTCCTGAAGGCCTAGGATTACCTTGGAGGCCCCATTAAAATTTAGCTTAACCCAACCAAGAGGGGGAGTCGCCCATCTGATATTGGCTCTAGGGTTGGGGAGGGGGTGGGGATCTGATGAGTTCAAATGGATGCCAAGGAGCTGAGGAGGATAAGCTCACTCACCTTCAAGGGTGGTCGGGGTGGGGGGAAAAGATGGATTTTCTTGGATGCATAAGCCATAGCTTTGCTCACCATTGCTAGGGGATCCTTGGGGGGAGAAAACAGCTCTACTATTACGCTCTAACCAAAGCTACCAGATTAGGTGGGGAAGGCAGAAGAACCAAAGGGAGCAGAGGATGGGGTGGAGGAAGGGAGTTGGCCAAGGGAGTTGGCCACTGGTAGAACATGTCGAGGATGGATTTGGGTTGGATCCACTGAACAAATAAGGAATGGAGGAGGTGGCCTAGGGCTTCAGTGAAGAAGGGACAATTAAGGAACAAGTGATTAGTCGACTCCCAGGCTGAGTAGCAGAGGAAGCACCGATTTGGGATTGAGAATCCCCTCTTGGACAGATTTTCAATTATGAGGATTTTGGTTTGGATGGTTGTCCATGAGAAGAAACTAATTGTTGCAAGTGTGAAAAGGATTTAGGCCCAGAAATATCTAGATATTTCTAGGCCCAAGTATGAACATTTTCCCAATTTTGTCGGCACAATGTCGGCAAATTGTTTTTATATAAATCCCTATATTCTCTCCCTCCTTATTCCTCTGTTTTTCTCGCTTTCTCCGCTCCCTCCATGCCTTCTATTCCCCCTTATCTCTCCACTTTTTCCTCTCCTCCATTTCTTCCTCCTACCCCTTCCCTATAAATACCTTTAAGCTATTGTATTTGTCGAATAAGAGGGTGAAAGTTAATAATATTTATTATTTTATTGATTTAATTTCCTCACTGGTATCAGAGCACAGTTGCGCAGGGGTCGAGGAGCGCCAGGTGGGCACATTTTTTGAGGCGTGGCGGCATGAGAGACGAGGTCAAAGGCACGCATCCCGAGGCAGGCACTGACGTGGATGCTGACGAAGCAACAACACGCAATTTGAGGCGATAGGTGCTGACTGGGCAGGCTGAGGTGGTAGTCGAGCATGAATCCCAAGGCAGACACGTGGCAGTTGACGTGGCACGAGCGAGAATCCCGAGGTGGATGCATGGCAGTTGAGTGACGTGGAGAGCTCCTGCTGACGTGGCGATCTATGATTGGTTGACGGGGCAAAATTTTGGTCATCGTGATTGCCCGAAGGCAATCGTTTTATTATGCGCCCGCGCGCATATTAAAACAATTGAAATTCCTTTACCCACTGCATGTGGGACTAAGATTTTATTTTTTTTAAACGATGCAACTTTGAATATTGTTTATTAACGCGTGCTCTTCCATTGTAAACACGTCAGGCGACGTGGTGTGGCGGCAAAGTGTTTCGGTTAGCTGCGGCGAGGTTCAGGGTTCAAAACCCGCCCACATTTTTTTTTTGTGAAGTTAGCGCCGAGAACAGTATAAGAGGCACGAGGTGCCTTGATAGTCCATCCGAGCCACGTGGTGTAGCGGTTGTACACCCCTCTTGCAAGCGGAAGGTTGGGGGATCGATTCCCCTCCGCTTCGAAAAACAAAAGGAAATTTTTGCATAAAGAAAAGGTTGGAAATAAGTTTTATTTTTTTTTAAGTTTTTTGTTAATTAATTTAATAGTTTTTTATTTATATTTTTAATTATTTTTAAATATATATTTAAAAAATAATTAAAGATATAAAAATATTATTAAATTTAAAAAAAAAAGACTATAAAAAAAATATATAGAAAACCTTGCAAAATTGTGTAATAGCCTGAGAGGCAAGCATTGTACAAAAAAGGTGACGGGAAGCCTTCCGGAGCGCCCGTTTATCGCTTTCAAAAAATTTTGGACTCCCCTCTCCCTTGGAACCCCGTTCAAGGCTAAAAATTTTGTGTAATAGCCTCAGCGATTGTAAAAGAGCAAAAATTGTAACCTCAGAAGCTCTAACGAATTTTTTCTTTTTGCCTTGATGAGTAGATGATCAGATCTACCGGATGTTACCATGCTTTGTGCTCTCTACTACGGAGAGAAACTGCCAAAGCTTTTGATGAACGAGTTCGACGAGATGGACTGCATGTCGTATTCAGTCAGCTGCAGAATTCTATTATAGCCCACCAAAGGAATCCGGATTCTGGTTACGAGGCTGACTCAGAAGACAATATTTTCGGACATGGAAGAGGGAGAGTTTTCTACAATTGAAGCCGCACCTGTAGATCAAGCCAGTGATAGCTACTCTCCAGCTGAGCCGGAGCAACAATCCAGTGAAAGTTATACCCCACGCTCTCCAGAGCCTGAGCCAGTAGAGGCTGAGCCAACACAGGCCGAGCCAATGACAGCTCCTGAAATAGTTGTCATCAGTGACGACGAGGATTCCATTGCAGACAATTTTGGACTTCCAGTACTGGACAATCCACAAGAAGAAGAAGAAATCAGTGAGAGAGTTAAGAAATCTAGATTTGATTTGAACTTGTAATTGCTTTGTACTTCCTATTTTTAGTCAAATCAAAGTTTGCTTTCAAGTAGTAGAAATGGCTTCAAATTCAAATCTTCCAATTCCAGAATTCAATGGTAGTGATTATGAATACTGGTCAATAAAGATGAAAACCTTGTTGATAGGTAAAGGTTTGTGGGATGTAGTTGAAGAGGGTTACACAGAACCCTCTCCTACTGACTGGACTGCTTTAAGTGTTGCTGATAGAAAAGCTAGGAAAGAAGCACAGAAAAATAATTCCTCTGCCCTGTATCATTTGCAAGCAGCCCTAGATAAAAGCATATTTCCTAGAATAGCATCCTGTGTAATAGCTCAAGATGCTTGGAATGCTTTAAAGGAAAGTTTTCAAGGGAGTGATCAAGTGAAGCAGGTCAGGCTTCAAACTCTGAAAAGAGATTTTGAAAATCTTAGAATGCAAGAGAATGAGAAAGTAGGAGACTACTATGTGTGAGTCAAAGCCGTAGTAGATAAAATGGTCACTCTAGGTGAAGAGATTAAACCAGAAGTTGTGGTGAAGAAAGTGTTGCGAACACTTCTTCCTAAGTGGAATCATGTAGCAATCATTATTGAAGAGTCAAAATATTTGACTGCACTTTCCTTTGATGCACTAATTGGTTCTCTTCTTTCACATGAAGAGAGATTGCAGGAATCTCCTTCCACTAGCCATGGAGGCGATGACAAAGCCTTCGCTTCACAAGAAGGAAAAGGACAAGGCAAAAGTCGAGGTAGAGGTCAACACAGAGGAAGAGGTAGGAATAGTCCACGAGGTGGAACTCCTAATAGAGGAGGATCTTCAAACAGAGGTGGAGGTCAGAATAGAGGTGGACAGCAGAACAGAGGGAAGCATCCAGGACGAGGAAAAGGAAGTGACAAGTCAAAACAAGCTTGCTACAATTGTGGCAAACTTGGCCACTTTGCTCGTGACTGTTGGTCGAAATCTTCTCAAGGGAGCATCAGTCAGAGTAGTCAATATGGCAATTTTGGAGAAGAGGAAGGGACCTCAAATCTCTTTCTCTCATATGGCAAGTCAGATCAGAACCTAAATGATACCTGGATCTTGGACACTGGGTGTTCAAATCATATGAGTGGCAAAGAAGAACTCTTTGCTACTCTGGATTCTTCCTACAAATCCAACATCAAATTGGGAGACGACAAGTCATTGGCGGTTGAAGGCATTGGAGCCATGGAGGTTCCAACAAAAGAGGGCATGAAACAAGTAAGTGATATCTATTACACACCTCATCTCCAACACAATATTTTAAGTGTTGGTCAAATGTTAGAGAAGAACTATAAATTATTGTTTGATGAAGGTAAATGTACCATTTTTGATAAGAGTAATAGTGATAGAGTCATTACTCAAGTGCCAATGACAAGGAACAAGTTATTTCCTTTAAATTTTGGCCAACCAGGAGGAGATCAATTAGTAAATGTTGCTATTGCAAATCCAAGTGTGTTGTGGCACTTGAGATACGGTCATTTGAATTCAGCCAGTTTGAAGATGTTAACTTCTCAAGCGATGGTGACCGGACTTCCTAAAGTTTAGGACAATAAGGAAGTCTGTGAAGGTTGTGCCTTGGGCAAGCATGCTAGAACCAAATTTCCTCATGGACAAGCATGGCGGGCCAGTTATCCACTCCAGCTAGTGCACTCGGACATCTGTGGTCCGATGCAGACCAAGAGCATTGGTAACAACTCTTACTTTCTTCTTTTCATTGATGATTTTTCAAGAATGTGCTGGATATATTTCTTGAAGCATAAAGATGAAGCATTTGATTGCTTCATAGATTTTAAAGCAAGAGTGGAAAATGAGAGTGGATATTTTGTTAAGTGTCTCAGATCAGATAAAGGAGGAGAATACTCCTCTAATGAATTTTTGAATTTTTGTAAAAAACATGGAATAAAGAGGCAGTTCACTGTTGCCTATACTCCATAGCAGAATGGTGTGGCTGAGAGAAAGAACCGCACCATTGTAGAGATGGCAAGATCTATGCTTCAAACGAAGCATTTGAGCAATATGTATTGGGCAGATGCAGCCGGGACCAGTGTGTATATTTTGAATAGGAGTCCTACTTCAAGTTTGAAAGGGAAAACTCCTTACCAAGCATGGTATGGTAAGAAACCGAATGTCAAGCATTTCAGAGTGTTTGGTTCACTGGCTTACTCACACATTCCTGATGAACAGAGAAAGAAGCTCGATCCTAAGAGTCAAGCATGCATTTTTGTAGGGTACTGTGAGAACACAAAAGCTTACAGACTCTACAATCCTAGGACTCAAAAAATAATACTTTCCAGGGATGTGATTTTTGATGAAGGGGGAGAATGGGGAAATCCCCAAATTTATAGCGATGTTGAATCTCATGATGTAGGTTCTACACAGGTGCAACAGATAGCACCAAAGAAAGGCAAGAATACTCCTCCTCCTCCTCCAAGCCCAAGTAGACATTCGACTTCCAGTTCATCATCATCATCACCAAGTCCTTCTCCACAAAGGTCAGTCAGTTCCTCACCAATGGATATTGATTCTCCATCGAGAGGTAAGAGAACTCTCCAACATCATCCATCTTATCAGATGTTGGATAAAAATTTTCAAAGAAGGTATACTAGAAGTCAAGCTAGTGAGATGAGTTATGTTTTACAAAGACTTGAAAATATGCATTTGTATGGTGATGATGACTCCCAACTTGAACCTCGGGGAGATGTAGTTAACTATGCCTTGTTAACTAGTGCACAACTTGAACCTTCTAGTTATGAGAAGGCTTGTACTCAAAAAATTTGGCAAGATGCCATGAAAGAGGAGATAACCTCTATAAAAAACAACGATACTTGGGAGCTGGTAGAGCTTCCTAAAGGAAAGAAGTGTGTTGGATGTAAATGGGTCTTCAAGACCAAATTCAATGTTGATGGAAGCATTGAAAGGCACAAAGCAAGATTGGTTGCAAAAGGATTTACACAAAAATATGGTATTGATTATGAAGAGACATTTGCTCCTGTAGCTCGACAGGAGACCATCAGAATAGTTCTTGCTTTAGCTGCACACAAGGGATGGAAAGTCCAACACATGGATGTGAAAAGTGCCTTTCTCAATGGGTACTTAACAGAGGAAGTGTATGTTGAGCAACCTCAAGGATTTCAAGAGCAAGGTAAGGAGCACCTTGTTTACAGATTGAAAAAGGCACTCTATGGCCTCAAGCAGGCACCGTGAGCTTGGTACTCATGCATTGATGGGTACTTCAAAGATTTTGGGTTCACCAGAAGCAGAAATGAACCCACACTTTACTACCTGAAGCAAGGTAACGACATCCTCATAGTTTGCTTGTATGTGGATGATCTCATTTTCATGGGTAGTAATGAAAAAGTGAATATGGAGTTCAAGCGCTCCATGATGAAGCAGTTTGAGATGAAGGATCTTGGCTTAATGCATTACTTCCTTGGAATGGAAGTCCATCAAACATATTCAGGGATCTTCATCTATCAACATAAGTATGCTCGGGACATGATCAAGAAGTTTGCTATGGAGCATTGCAAACCTAGTTGCAACTCCAGTTGGACATGGGATCCAATTGAGCAAAAATGATGGAGCACCTAAAGTTGAAGTGACCACTTTCAGAAGCATAGTTGGGAGTTTGATGTTTCTCGCCAACACCAGACCAGACATTCAGTATGTTGTTTCTCTTGTCTCTCGATTTATGGCTAGTCCATCTGATCTGCATTTGCAAGCAGCCAAAAGAATTCTCAGATATGTGAAGGGTACATTGGATTTTGGAATCCAATACCATAAATGTAATACTGTTAAGCTTGTAGGCTTCAGTGATAGTGATTGGGGCAGTAATATTGATGACAAGAAATCAACTTCAGGGAACTGTTTTAGTCTGGGATCAGGACTAATAACATGGAGCTCCAAAAAGCAAATTGTGGTAGCTTTGTCTTCTACAAAAGCTGAGTATATAGCAGTCACCTATGCTAGTACTCAAGCCCTATGGCTAAGAAAAGTGTTAGAAGAGATTGGAGAGCAGCAAAGTGGTCCGACCAGAGTCTACTGCGACAACATCAGTGCCATTCAGTTGGCATACAATCCGATCCACCATAGTAGAACGAAGCATTTTGATATGAAGTACCACTTCATCCGAGACATGGTGGAGCATGAAATTGTTGAGCTTAAATTTTGCCGCACTTTGGAGAACGTTGCAGATATCTTCACCAAAGCGATGGCTAAAGCTCAATTTATAAAGCTGAGAGACTGTGTAGTCAGTTCTCTCAACTTTAAGGGGGAGAATGTTGCAAGTGTGAAAAGGATTTAGGCCCAAAAATATCTAGATATTTCTAGGCCCAAGTATGAACATTTTCCCAATTTTGTCGGCACAATGTCGACAATTTTTTTTTATATAAATCCCTATATTCTCTCCCTCCTTATTCCTCCATTTTTCTCGCTTTCTCCGCTCCCTCCACGCCTCCCCTATATCCTTATCCCTCCACGCCTTCTATTCCCCCTTATCTCTCCACTTTTTCCTCTCCTCCATTTCTTCCTCCTACCCCTTCCCTATAAATACCTTTAAGCTATTGTATTTGTCGAATAAGAGGGTGAAAGTTAATAATATTTATTATTTTATTGATTTAATTTCCTCACTAATTTTGGGTATGAGTTTTTTTTCCCACACATGGTTGACAGGGAAATGGGCCTCCTGGGGATCCTCCTGGAGAGAGTAAGTAGACTGGACTGAGAAGGATTAATTGTTGGTGTCTTGCTCGATGCATCTGCCATTTTCCTCACCTGAAGGGATGACATCTTAGTTTAGGAGGGCAGAGAGGTTGGTCGCCTGAAGGGGAAACCTGACATCTTCTATGGGGCTCCAGGCCACCTTGCCATGGATCCTAGCTATGAATTTGGCCACCTTGGGTCCTTTGGAAGCATCCATCACTAGTCTAAGCATCGAAAGATCTCTGTCTTCGCTTAGGGTCTTGTCAAGGATCCACTTATCATCCCAAAAATTGATTTTGCTGCCATCTTCGAGGATCCACCTAGAGCCTTTTCGGATGAGGTCTTTGGTTTGGGCCAGGGATCTCCAGAAAGATGACCCATTGTGGGGTTGATGATCATTGAGAAAATGGTGGTGTTGAAGATATTTCCTTTCACTATGCGAACCCACTTGGTCTGGTTTTTGGGGAAGACTTTCCATGCATGTTTATCCATGAGGGCAATATTCATTTGGGATACCCTTCTGAGGCCGATCTCGCCTTCTCCCTTGGGGTAGAAAACTAGAGACCAAGATACCAGTGGGATCCTTTTATTTTATTCACTTATGGACTAGAGGAATCTCTTATGGATCTTCTCAATGCAGGTGCTGACAGAGGCCAGGATTTCGAAGACAAGCATGAAATACATTGGAATGCTATTAAGGCAGGCAGAAGTGAGGGTGGCTTTAGCAACCTGGAAGAGAAGGTGGCCTTTCTAGGAAGCCAATTTCTTCTGAATCCTCTCTACCATGTAGGTCCACAGGGCCTTGGAAGGGAAACCACAAAATAGGGGGAGCCCGAGGTAAGTGGTGGGGGAGGGCTTTCGAGAAATATTCGAGGATCTGGGTTATCTTGGCTTGCCTTGCCTAGGGGTTATGGATGAAGTAAATTTTGCTTTTCTAGAGATTTATCTCCTGCCCAGTCATGCTCTCGTACAACTTGAGAATATGCTTGATGGTCTTGGCCTAGACCATCGAGGCAGATGTGGCTAGGATGGTGTCATCCATGAATTACTGGTGGGAAACCAGGGCCAGACCTAAGGCAGGTTTGATACCTGAGATGAGCTCATTTTTGGTTGCACTTGCAATGGTTCCCCCCAGGGCTTCGACCAGGATGATAAACAAGATCAGGGATAAGGGGTTGCCCTATTTGAGGCCTCTGGAGCTAGGAAAGAAACCTGTGGGGGATCCTTTGACAAATATGGAGAACCAAGGGGATGACACACAATGTTTGATGAGGTCAACCCAGGTAGGATGGAAACCAAACTTGAGGAGGACTTCGATCAGGAAGTCCCAGTTAACTCTGTCAAAAGCTTCGTTCATATCCAGCTTGATAAGGAATGTTGGTTTCTTCACTAGGGATGCAGAGTACAATGCTTCGTGGATGATGACAACCCTGTATGTGATGACCCTCCCTTTGACAGAACTCCCCTAGCAGGAGTCTATGATTAGAGAGAGGATGTCCTTGAGTCTAGTCACGAGGGCCTTAGTTAAAATTTTGTATAAGACATTACAAAGGCTAATGGGGCGGAAGTCAAACAAGGACTTGGCTACATGGATTTTGGGTATTAAGGCTATGAAGGTGGAGTTGATGCCATGAGGAATGAAGTTTGAGGATTGGAGGTCTCTAACGATTGTACACACTTCTTGACCCACTAACTTCCAGAAGGCCTGGAAGAAATAGGGAGGGAAGTCATCTGGGCTGGGGCCAATATCGGCCTTCATGGAGAACAGGGTTTCTTTGATTTCCACATCCACAATGGGGCTTATGATAATTTCATTGGTTTTCGAGGAGATGGATTGAGGGATGTGTTCGAGAAGGACCTTGGCCTCTTGAGGGGATGATTGAGATGGGGTGCCTAGGAGACCCTGGAAAATACTTGAGGCCTCAGCTCTGATTTCACCATAATCCCTAGTAGAACTACCATCATTGCGAGTGAGTTCAAAAATTTTGTTAGTGCTTCTATTTTAGAGAGTAGACGCATGGAAGAATTTGGTGTTTGCATCACCATATTTGAGCCACAAGGCTCTCGACTTTTGCCTCCAGTAGGTTTCCCATTGCTAGTACATTGTCAATTTTGGTTAGGATTTTGTGTTCCTCCTCCCTGGATCCAGGATCCTGAGTGCCTTCCTAGAATTTGTGTTCTAAGTTTTCCAGCTACTCCTTCAGGATTTTTTTGTTCTCAAATATGTTACCAAAGATGTCCCTATTCTAGGTTTTGAGGTAGTCTTTGAGGAACTTGAGTTTCTAGTGGAGTTTCCCAGAAGGGGACCCTCTGAAGGGTTGGGTCGACCATAGGGCCACTTGCGATCTAAAGGTAGGGTGGTGGAACCACATAGACTCGAAATGGAAGGGGCGCTTGTAGGGAGTAGGTTTGCCAACTTCAAAGAGGAGGGGGCTATGATCAAAACCAAATTTGGGAGGACATGGAGGGTTGCATCCACAAACAAAGGGATGGCTTCTCTAGATAGGAAGGCCCTATCTAGTTTTACTTAGATGAGGTTGGCCCCGATCCTTCAGTTGCTCCAAGTTAAGTTTGCTCCTTTCAGGTGGACGTCCATAAGCTTTTTGGAGTCAATGAAAGCCCAAAAATCTTTCATGCTCCTGGAGCTCAATGAGGATCCTCCACATTTGTCTGAGGGAAACAAGGGGGTGTTGAAGTCACCTGCCAGGATCCAAGGAAGGGACCTAAACACTTCCTGCATGAGGCTAATCTCATCCTAGAGGGAAGACCTTTCAATCGAGCTATTAGGGGTATAAATGTTGGAGAGGATCTAGGTTTGGCGGGAAGCCAAGCTATGAAACATGATGTTGATGATTATAGGAGAGGACAAAATCAACCTCCATTCGACTGAGGTCAGGTCCCACAAGCAAAGCAGACCCCCAACAGTGCCTTGGGTCAGGGTGAAGAGGAAATTGTTGTTGCTCCAGACTGCCTTGGCTACTTTGGGAGATGAAATCTCATCGAGTTTGGATTCTTGGAGAATGAGGATGGACAAATTATGCTCCTTTCGAAGGTGGGCTTGGGTGCATCTCTTGGGGACTCCATTGAGCCCTCTCACATTCCAAGTGAGGATCTTCATTTGGCACCTTTGGGGGGTCTCTCCTTTCCCTTGATGGGAGGGAGGTTTGGATCTCTTTGGTTCTTCTTTCAAAAAATTAAGGGCATTAGACAGGAGGGTCATCTAGAGTCCATTGGCAATGTTGTTTTCTACCTCCTTCCTTCTTTGTTCACCTAGGGTGGGACGAACTCTCTTTGTGTCGCTTCCATAATCAGGTATGAATCTTTTGTTGTGGGTCCTCTTGGGATTGAATCCTTCTAGAGCTAAGTGGGAGAAGGATGGACTGCCATCATCATCATCCTCGAACATCTCAGATCTAGCCTCAGAAGTAGCTAGGGGGGAGAAGGGGTCTAGGGAGGGGGGAATAGTTGAGAGCGATGGCAAAGGAAATGGGTGGATATGGGGGAGGGGAGGCGATGAGATGCTCTGGATGGGCTCCCAAGCCTAGATTCAAGCGAAGAAAGCCCATTATTGAGGAAGGGATTGGGAATGGGACTATGGGGGAGGTCGTTGAGGAGGTGGGGGCATCGAGGATCAGAGGTAGGATAAGTGGACCAAAAAGAGGTTGGTAAAGGTCCACAGGGAGGATCGAGACATTAATAACCTTAGGGTTAGGGTCAGTATGGGTACATACATGGTCATTATCTATCGCTGGGATAGGGTCAACATTTTGTTTCCCCTTATCAGTTGGATCTAGCCTATTTTTTGCCAAGACGGGGGCCCTAAAGATCTCTTGATGGGGCACCCATTTCGGGTGAGCCATGGTTGGGAAACCTGCTATTGGAGGGATCCTTGAGGAAGGAGTCCCCAACCACAATATCCTATGAACTCTTGGTGAGGGGGCATTGGTTGAGAATATGCCCTTGCATGCAAAACTAAGAGCAAAAAGATGGCTTGTTCTCGTACTTCAGAGGTTGGTGCCATTGGTAGGATCCAGACATCAAGGTGATTGAGGATGAAAGCTCAGATTCAAGGTTTACATTAATGCATAAGTGAGAATGGACCATTCAGGATCCTGCCTTGGTTGTAGAGTTGAAGGCCACCAACTCTATGGCCCTTGCGATGCGTTTTATCACATCCTCTTGCTAGAGGTGAAACAGAAGATCTGGGATTCGGATCCAGATCAGGGAAAAACATTATGCTCTGGGTATTGGGGTTGAAGTCTATAGCCCAACGTCTGAGAAACATGCTTCTACGATCGAGGAACCAAGGCCCTCTCGTAAGGATCCGACTGGTGTCATCCCAATTGTTGAGCTTGATGAGGAAGAAACCCTTTGAGAGGGCGACGATCTCCATATGTCCAATGGTCTTCCATTTAGAGTAAGCCCAACGATGAATGGTTTCCATGTCCAGGCGTCCCCCGACGAACTTCTCGACCAGTGAGTAGGATGCCCCTGATATGTAAGTGGAGAAGACATCAGGAGATATGGAAATTTTCATCCCTTCTAGGGATAAGCCCACGCTTGGGGGTTTGGGGAGGCTCGACTCTTTCGAGGTGACCTAAACATAGGAGGGTTTGTTGGGGCTCCCATGGAAGGTTTTCTCGATAGACTTATCAGGGGGTCTTTATCCAAGGGATTTGAGTGTGAAATCCAATTGGGGCCTACTATCCCATCCTTGTCCTTACTTGGTCTCGAATCCCCTACATCATGCCAAGATCCGTACTGCCGGGTCCCGCTTCCACCATTGGAGGTTTTCGATCCTGCTCCCGCTGTCGCTGCCGCTGCCGCTCCCGTCATCCTTCTTCACATCACACAAATTTTCCTAAGAGCCTACATCGATTAGTAATGATTTTGTAAATATTTTTTACCAAGGCATGAATTTGACCTAATAAAGGAAGTTGATCCTTGTCAATCCACAATGGGTGACAATGAGGAAGATGAGCAAGAAATGACCAAAACACCTGATCATAGCTAGGCAGACAATGAGGTTAATGTGTAAGAAGTGATCTATACACCCAAATAAGATGAGGTAATTGTGTCCAAAATGCTCGGTGCACCTACTCACAACAATAAAGACATTGAGGTCAATGTGCAAGAAGAGATCGCTACACTCGGAGAGGATGAGGTAGACCTACCCAAAGTGACCAATGGAGGCCAAACATACACTCTACAAAAACTACACAAGTTTCTCACCACCAATGACTTATCATCGTATAAGCTACCTGATTCAAAAAGGAGGTAAAAGAGTGAATGCACATTTATTTTCCCTTCGTTCTACACAAGGAGGACCTTCTAAAGTGGAAGCCCACCATCATCACAATTCTACTATTCTTCCTAGAAAACCCCCACTAACGCTTCGACCCTCAAGATATCCCTACCTCCAAAAAAGTGACATTAAAATAGTACAAGAACTTGCACAAATTCTACTTGGAAAACAAGGGACAAAGCTCCTCACTTTGAGCTTTGAGGACAAATATCCTTTTAAGGAGGGTGGCATGTTAGGATTCTAATCCTAACCATTAACCATTAATTAATCACTCATTATTTTATGGACCATTGTGTCCTTTCACTCACAACTATAGGGTAGATATATATAATCATTCAAATGGGTGTAAGTAGGCATCAATGAATAAGAAGAACAATTATAATTTATCCATTGGACAGGTTACTCTTCCAGTGCAAAGGTGAATCAGTTTCAAAGGTGATTCTATCCATTTTTCCATTTATTTCATATTACAAATCCAATTGTTTTATTTGTGTAACCCGCTAGAACTTGGAGTCCTACTACTTGACTTCTATTAGGGCTTTCAAATATGATATTCCTTCCATAGTCGCTAGTGGCTCTCACTCCTGGCTTACACTCCCTCTTGGCTTGTACTCCCTCTCGACTTGCACTCACTCCTACCTTGCACCCCTCTTGGCTAACATTTGCTCTAGTCTCTTCTTTCTCTTGGTGTTTCTTCGCTTCAATAATTTTTCATAAACAATATTTCATGCATTTATGGTAAATATTTGAAGCACTAATGTACTCCATATGAGCCCACTGCTCTTTCGCTATGACCAAATCTTGGCTCACACTCCTGTTGTGACCATTTCACAACGACCCCAAAATTGGGGACCCACTGAAATTTTGTTGAAATTTTGATGTTGGATTTGTGTTCTTTGTTTTTGTAGACAAAATTCAATTTGTTTTTTTAGTTTATTTTGTGTTTTGCTTAAACTTTCATAAAATGATTTTTGGAGTGTTTTAATTTAAAAAAGCTTTAAAATTCTTTAAAGTTTAAATTAAATCATTTAGAATGTATTGAATATTTAATATCAAAAGGTTTAAATTATAATTAGTTTTAAATGTTTATGTTGTTTGAATTTAATTTTAAAATATTTAAAATTAATTTAATACAATTTATTAATTGAAAATTTAATAAAAATATTTTGTAGGTTCGTCAAGACGGGTGGTGCGGTTTAAGATGTGTGGCCAACATAGTCAATGATTGACATGATTTTTGAGGAGGTCAAGAGAGGTGCATATCGAAGAGTCATCGATTGAATCTGGCTAAATCAAAATATAATATGAGTGTTTACTCTTTTAAAGTATTCTTTTTTGTTTTCCCAGTGCATGTGGGATGGTAGTAAGGATATGTCGAGAAAGAATAGTAGCAGTGGTAAAAGACGACATTTGGATGATAGGCAGCATTGGAAAACATGATGGATGGATGTGTTAAAGTATGTTTCGCATATCTCCATTGTTAGGATTGATGTATTTGGTCATCGCTGAAAATCGTAGTTCCCAACTTATGACGCGCAGATAGATACACCATATCAGACGTTCGAAACGTATGGTATTCGGTCAACCTATTCTATAAATTGCCAAATAGAACCAGATGATGGTATAGCGATAGATATCAAAGTGTTGGATAGGAATTGAAGATTCGACAGACTGTTTGAAGCGTAAATCACTAGATGTGGAGGGTGCAAGGATTGCAGTGGTTCCTGCGCATTGAAGCCATGATTGAATTAAATATATACTATTGGTTTTCATTTACGTAGGCAGATGTGAATGATGTGTAAAATATTTGGTTTTAAAGTGGTATCACTATCATTTGTTTGATTCAATAATTGGTGAAATCCAAATGACCGTCTACCTCATGGTAATTAACGACATAACAGGGATCTCATTAGCATGGATGTGATTAATAAAGGTTCAATATTATGTAAAAGAAAATCATCGATAGACAAATATTTATTATTATGAAGAGGAGTAATGATGGATGTCAGTAATTTTAGACATGGCTATGGAGCCAAAGATGTGGGAGATTCACAATTACATAGTTGTCCATGTGGGCGATTTCTAAGCAGGCTATCGATAGGCGGGATTTGAGAAACTAGTGCAAATATTTTTGAAATAGGCAGTGTAAATTCGTCTTACGTATGAAAGTAGTAACCCTCCTCATTTTGATGGCATGTATAAACGAAGGGATCGTGCATGCTTTTGAAATAAGACACATTTTGAAATAGTTACAGAACATAATAAACTATTATTAAAACGATAATGGAACAGATCCAACAAACGAAAGCAATGAATTTATCTTCCAATTATAAATATGGGAATGTAAGCCAAGAAAGAGAGGTCAGAGACAGAGAACCAGAATTGCAGGAGAAAAGAGCGTTAGCATTGGATTCGTTTTGGAGCTCTCTTTCCATGCTAGACCAGATTATCTCACCATGTGATGCCATTTTGAAACAGGGTATTCTGTAGTTTTGAAAATTTATTGAAAATCTTATTTTGGCAAATATATTGGAAATGCAATGAATTTAATGCATGTTGATGGTTAATTCATTTGTCATTTTTATATATTGCACTTTTTCTTTGAATATGGCACCATATTAAATGTCAGATTGCATAAATATGGATCTCATTAATACTAGTTTTACAGGATACTAATGTTACAGGGTCTATGGGAATTAGATGGTTTCAAAATTTTATTTTATTTTATTTTTATTTCTCTAACCCTATCTTTTTCATTTTTTTAAAGTTTTCCAAATTAAATAAAAAATGTAAAAAAATAAAATTCAAAAAGAGAGATGCACAGGTTCAAAGAATAAGCTTTAAGTTTTTTTACTAAAGCAATTTTGATTTTAATTTGAAAAACGGTGGAAATTATAAAATTATTTATAAAGTTCATATTTTCAAGGAATTTTATAATTTCATAAAGTTTTATTTTGCATTTCAAGCTTTGTATTTCATTTTCAAGCAATAAATTAACATACCTTTATGAAAATCAATTTCATTAAAGGGAGTAATTTATTTGGCATTCAAAAGGCCATTGTATTCAAGGCTATAGATTAATTTCCCTTTATAAAAATTGTAATTTCATCAAAGGGGGGTTAATTTATAAGGGTTTTCAAAGGTTATTATATTTTAAGGTTAATCATTTAGATAATTTTTCTTTCATGTTTAAAGCAACATAAAAATCAATTCACTCATCATTTCATTAAGTTTCATGAATAATCAATAGCATAACATAATAAAATATTACCAACATAGGCCCCTTGTTAACAGTTATTTGCAAATCACTAAGGTATTCTAAGCACTTATTTGACACATTTTCATAACATACAAGCACACATTAAGTAAAAGGAACCTTGGAGAAATTTCTATTTCTTTGCAAGAGAGGGTTTTCATTTTAAATTGTGGTTGTGATGGTGATTTTGCAATTGAGCAAAATTTTCACTCAACAACTCCCTGTAAGCTCGCACTCGCTTCTGGCTTGCGCTCCCTCCCGCCTCACATTTGCTCTTGGCTTATCTCTTTTTAAGATATTTAACCAATTTACTCATTGTTATTATTTTTACAAATTATAGTTTAATTATCTAAATATATTTTTATGATATTTAAATTATTGTAATGCATCCCAACAAACATTACCTATTTCAAGATCAAATTGTCTAGAAGTAAAATGAGACCACAACAGGTTGAAGGAAATAAAAATATGGTCTAATAGTACATATTTTTTTCTCTTTGATAAGTAAATATAAATACTTCAAGATAAATTTTGCACCTAATATAGACTGACTTGGTTATTGTTATACTAACTTATTATATAGTATAATATTATTTGTGATTATGACTAAGCAATAAAGGAGGGGTATGCCTAGAAAAACATTGTTGAAATGACATGTACCAACTTTGCTTATGGCCTAAAAATCTCCAATATTGAAATGTCAACTACTAATTTATAATAAGAGTGTTTGCACATCAAATAGTTACAAACATTGGTTCTTAACCTTGTCCTTCACCAAATCAACTTAGGATAAACACAACACTAATAATTACATCTTAAAAAATTAAAATCCTAAAAGACTAAACTTATATGTCAACTAGATTTTAGTTGCTTATATTAACAAGGAATTGAAAAACATTATTATACGAGTTACCTTGTAGTTGAATGGCTTCCTCATCTCCTCATCTTCAATGAGCCATTGAGAATCTTTACATGGTTATAATCCTTTCATACCCCTTGCATAATCATATACATTTTTAGTTTTTTCTTTGAATAGTTTTGCATCTAGAAATTTCCATCAATAACTAGGGAAAAGAAAAGAAAAAAGTATACGAAAAACAAAGGGTTTCAAAGAAAGCAAGTGTATCAAAGAGTTGAGAACATTCACATGAACGATTTTGGATGGATTCTTCTATCTATTTACAAAATATATATATATATATATATATAATATATATATATATATATATATATATATATATATATAATTTATTGATGGCCTTTCCTCTAATCCGTGATTGGTCATTGTTCCCTCAACTTTTAGAAATTTAGAACAACAAAGATAAATAAAGGTCACAAGATTGAGCCCAATTGCAACAAATGATAAAAAGAACAAAAGACTCCATAATAAATTTATTTACTGTGAGACGATGTCAGTTATCGTAGATCAAATCATTGAAGATAATGATGTTGATATCAAGTAATAATCAAAACAATGTAATGCATATGTAAGTTATGGGTGAAGGATGTGTATACACTTTAAGCTAATTGCCCCACCTTATTTTACATGATTGTGGACCTAAATAGCAACAATTAACTTTCTTAGATGTTTCTACATATTACTATATAAATAGCATGCTCTTGATTTTTTAGAAGCCTTTCCAACATTTTAACAAGGTTTTGAAGTATATACTATATATATTTTAGTAGGGTGTTGAAGTATATACTATCTTGGATAGAATTTTGTATTGGCCTTTGAATTTTTTTTGGTTACATAAGAGAGTTGGTCATAATCACACTATTTTTAGTAACTGACAAGCGTAGGGTTCAAACCGCAGGGGTTGCTCTCACCAAACCTATTCTGCTTTGTTATTGTTGACTTGGTGTGAAGGGGACTACCGATCGCTCAAGATTCGTACTGCTATTGTCGGTCTGGTGAACACTTAGAGGATTCATATTAGACTACTACCTTTCCAAACAGGCTCTCCTCGAGGTTTGAACTTGGGTGTCTTCTTGGTTGACCAAGTACTTACCAATCAACCTTACCCTCGAGGGTATATTAGTATTTGAAAATAATAAAGTTTAAAAAAATACAAAAATATTTGAGATTTTTGACATAAAAAATATGTTCATGGATATTTGAATAAAATATAAAAAAATGTTCACAACATTATAATAAAGTATCCAAGATGTCCATGGATATTTGAATAAAATTATATATTCAAATCATAATCCAAGGTTCAAATTCTATTAATGAACTTTAACATTTTATAATACTACGTAAACTTAAGTGATTAAAAATTACAAGTTTCTAATACAAAGATTCAAGTTCTTGTTGAGTTTTATATATGTATATAATTACCTCTTATAATATCATTATAATATTAATTAAAATATTGAAGTAATATAATCATTTAAATCCATTTCAATTCTATAATTAATTAATTCTCTATATAAAAGGCTAAACTACTCTATTAGAACTTTTAGGACTAAACTACTCTTTTAAAACCTTTAGGATGTTCTAAACTACTCTTTTAGAACCTTTAGGATGGAAGGACATAGAGAATCCAAGGGATGGAGACCGCATAGGAGTTAACTATCACATACAGACAAGCCTCACCAATGTTAAGTCATAACTACTCCGTAATTGTACCATGTATTTCAACAAACCAAACTATTGTGGCATTACAACAACATAGGAATATCCATCTTAGATATTTAAACTTGGTTGCACTCATGTGATTGATTATTGTGGCATTACAACAATATAGGAATATCTATCTTAGATATTTAAACTTGGTTGCATTCATGTGATTGATTCTTATTTACTATAGTTCTATAATACCTCATACTATTTTGAGGCTAAGAAACTTTAATTTATTAATAATTAAAATTTTTAAAGCATTTAAAATTTAAAACTATTTAAAATTAAATTATATTCAAAATATTAGATTATATTTTGTTAGGATATTACAATGGTAAAGGTATTGGGTTTTCTTAGTGGAGACTTAAGTTCAAAATCACATGAAGGGTGGTTTTTGATATGCCTCCAGTTTTGATTGTTGCTATATGTTAAAAAAATATATCAAATTATAATAATCAAATGGTATTTAGCTTAATTAATTATATTTCTTAAATTTTAAAGAAGGGACCTAAGTTTAAATTTTACCAAATAATATATGCATAATTACCAAACTCTTGTAATACCATTATATGGTGATAATGTATAATAACAAATTAAAAATCAAATGGTATTAGTTCAATTGATTATATGGTCATAATGTATAATAACAAATTAAAAATCAAATGACATTAGCTCAATTGATTATATGGTCATAATGTATAATAACAATTTTATAATCAAATGATATTAGTTCAATTGATTATATGGTCATAATGTATAATAACAAATTAAAAATCAAATGGCATTAGCTCAATTGATTATATTCCTCAACTTTAAAAGAGGAGACTTTAAGTTTGAAGTTTACCAAATAATACATGCATAATTACCAAACTCTTGTAATACTACTATATGGTCAACGATGTTATACGAATAAGCCAATTCAAATCCCAAACAACCAATTAAAAAAATAAAAAAGAATATAAATTATAAATTGGGCACTTACCAAGAAGAGATCCAGGTTCAAACCTTGAGGGAAAGGCTATTGCAAAGGTAGTAGTCTGATCTGAATCCTCTGAGTACACGCAATATTGACGATGATGGTACAAATCTCGAGCACCAGACGATCTATTTCACGTTGGGCTATAATACAACAAGGTGAAATAGGTTTGGTGGATGCAACCCATGTGGTTTGAACCCTGCTAGCTACTAAAAATAGTGTGGTTGTAACCAACTCTCTTATCAAGCAAAAAATATATAAATTATAAATTTATTAATAACATAAGTTTATATACATTTTAATTAAAATTAACAATTCAAAACTTATAATTAAATATTTTTATTAAAAATTAAAAAAAGTGAGTGAATAGAAAATCACGTCCAATATCTATATTAAACAAAACCATTAAATCAAACATATAACTTTTTAAATAATTATTATATTTTGTTTTTCCTATTACAATTAAATTTTCTAGTGTAGCAGTGATTGAGTCAAGCGGTGGTGACTATAGAGGGTTTGAATCCAGGCAACAACGATTCTGAAGGGTTTTAATCCACAACTGAGTTAGGTGGCAACAGTTGTAGAGGGTATGAATCAAAGCAGTGGTGGCTTTGGAGGTTTTTATAATCCAAAACTGAGTCAAGATTTGATGAGAGGGTTTGAAGGCAGGCAACAACAAATTTGGAGGGTTTTTAATCCATATTTGAGTCAGTGACGGTGGCTGTAGAGGGTTTGAAACCAGGCAATGATGGTTCAGGAGGGTTTTTTAATCCACAACTAAGTCAAGCGACGACGATCGTAGAGGGTTTGAATCAAAGTAGTGGTGGCTCTGGAGGATTTTTAATCCACAACTGAGTCAAGCAACGATGGTTGTAGAGGGTTTGAAGCCAGGCAACGATGGTTCTAGAGGGTTTTTTAATCCACAACTGAGTTAGGTGACAATGATTGTAGAGGGTTTGAAACCAAGCAATGACAATGAGATAAGTTTTAGCATCTTGGATTTAGTACTTGAAATTATTTAGGTTTTAGGAAAGTTTGACAAGGAGCGGGAAAGAACATATCGGTAGTACATGGGTGGTTTGATAATGGAAGAAAGGAAACAACAATTACAAGAACAAGTAGAAACCATAGGACAATTGGTCTTTGTGAATTCACGTATTATTCCAATCAACGAAGCTAACAAAACACCAAGATTGACATATCCACGAGCAATGGGGCATACAACAATACTACCATCTGCAACACCCGAAGAAGGAATAGAAAAACCTATATATGTCAATGCAAAACAGTATTGGAGAATAATAAGGCATCGACAAGCTCGAACAAGGGCAACAACAATGAAGAGGACCAATTGAAAAATAACAATAAAGAATATTCTTCCACATAAAAATGTGGAGAATAAGGAAAAATCAAAGGAACTAGCCATCATCGAACGAGGAGATCAGTCAGACCAACATAGGGGACAAAATAAGAAAGATAAAAAAGATGAAGGCAAAGTGGAAACACACAAGAACATAGAAGGAAAAATAAGAAAGGATAAAAAAATAGAAAATGAAAGCAAGAAAACATTTAGCATGGAAAGTGCGGGTCACTAAAATGAGATTCAAGATAGGGAAGAAATTTACAATCCCACATCCATGCCACTCATGTGGGCACCAAGAATTTATGTGCAAGAGCTAATGAAGATGAAAGAGAAAATTGAGAGCATGGAAAGGATGGAGAAAATAAGAGATACTAAATTATATGAGGTCATAAACATCAATCAGAGGCTGGAAAAGGAAAACAACCAACTCAAGGACCAAGTGCCAAAGCTACAAAACCTTGCTAACATGGGTCAATGTGAATGGCATGTCCTCAAACAAGCCATCCACTCCCTAATCAATGATACAATAGAGGTGGAAAAAATGAATGCAAGACAAATAAAAGAGGTACGAGAAACACTCCAAAATATAGAAACAAGAGAAAATGAGCTACAAAATGAATTAACAAAGGCAAAGTCATGGTCTCAAGTAGTAAAAGAACCAATCAATCAACAGAAAGAGATGATAGAGAAGCAAGTAAAAATTCACATAACAGAAGAGAAAGAAATACATGAGAAGTTATCAAACATAATCATCAAAGGGTAAAATATTATGGGGATAGGGAAGACACAAACCATTTAACCAGGGACTTCTTATCAGATCAATTACAATGGAAAGGTCAGATCAAACAAGTAGGTATAATTGGTAAGTTGAGAGAAGGAGGCAAAGATAGGTATATTCGGATCACATTGATGAGCTATGAGGATAAAACAAGGTTACTAAGAAACAAAGGCATGTTGAGAGGGTCACAATTCTATTTAGATGATGACCTAACCTTTCTACAACAGGTTGAAAGAGACAAGGAATGAGAAAAGGTGAGCGTAGCAAGTTAAGAAATGGAAGGGTGTACATCACATCTAAACAAACCCAAAACAAATAGGGAGTATGGACCGCCCGAGAATATCTTATGATGGTAAGTTGGAACTGTAGAGGTTACCCTTGGAGATAAGGACCCAGGTTAGGGCCCATTTCTAGGGATAGAGATATAATCATCTTGATGAAAACACATGAGCACAATGCATGTAGGACTCCAGACTTTGTGGGATACAAGAAAATAGCAATTTGGAATAAAGCAACAGAAAATGACAAGGGGTAGGGGGGTATTATGATTTTAATAAAAGAGGAGTGGGATAGGGTCGCTAAAATTTCAAAACAAGATGAAAATAAACTAGTACATTTGGATAAATATCCTAGAAAATAAGTTAGTTATTAGCATAGCAGTATGTTATTTTTCTCCAAAGAAATATAAATTCTATAAGAAACATGACCTTAATAGAGAAGACCCATACTTCTCCCTAAAAAGAGACATTTTGACATACAATAAGTTGGGGGAGATTATATTAATTGGAGATTTCAATGCAAGGACAACCAATAAGCAAGCCAACATTCTAGTAGGTAACACAGATATTGAGATTAATCCTCTTTGGATGCCAGAAGAGGAAAATCAACAGTGGACCAGGACTTTAGAATATGAGCATGGGGCTATGACGCAATATGGAAAAGAGTTGTTAGGCCTTTGCAACATACACAACTTGGTTATTTGCAATGGGATGAAAAGTTGGAAAAATTCAGGAAAGTATACATGCAAAACATATAAGGGACAAAGTGTAATAAACTATGTTGTATGTTCACAAAATTACATACCAAAAATAGAGGAGCTAAAAATGGAAGATTCCCTAGTGGAACTTAAGTCAGATCACAACCCAATTGTTATGAAACTTCAAATACAGTGAGACAAACCAAGGGAAAAACACATGCAAGGCAATCAAAACAAACTTCCTCACAAGGGAAACATTCTCTTAACAAAAGAAAATCGACAGAGTTTCAGGGCAACATTGAATAACAAGTTACAGGAAAGGGAAATAAAGGGACTACCTCACAGTAATAGAGATTACAATAAAAGTGAATGGTTAATACACATTATCTAAGAAGCTCTAAAAAAATGCAAGAGAGCTAAACCTATAAAGAAAGAAAGAAATAGCTTCCCAAGTAACCCGTGGTTCGATGAAGATTGCAAGGAAGCACAAAGATTACTAAAGGAACCAATGGGTAAAACAAGAGCAAACAAAAAAGCATATGAGAAACTGGTAAGGGCAAAAAAAAGAGGAATACACTAGAACAAGGAGGAAAGAACTGATTTACTTAGGGAAGCATGAACCAAAGAAATTTTGGAAGGAACTAAGTATGAAAAAGATGCAATTTGAAAATAATATAACAGCTAGTCCGTGGTTGGAGTATTCAAAATAATTGTATGAGTGTAGTAACCAACATGAGACACCCCCTACTATCATTGTCAAGAAAGAACTTTTCACAAATGAAGATATTATTCAAGGGATAAAAAAGTTAGCAACTGGTAAAGCCCGTGACATAGGTAATATTTAGGCAAAGCGTATAAAATAGAGGGTAGATATTCTTGCACCGCAGATCAAAGATATTTTCAATGAGGTCATACAAAATGGTTTCCCTACGGAATGGACAACTAGCTTGACCATTCCTTTGTTTAAAAGTGGAGATGTAAATAATCCCTCAAACTATCGAACTATCATGATCAACCCTCTGTTTGCAAAGCTGTTTGGGAGTATGATAGAGTGTAGGATTAGTAGATGGCAGAATAAAAGGGAAAGAGAGCAAAGGGGCAAGCGGGTTTTAGGTCCCAAGCACTCAACTATCGATCATTGTATCACGCTTAGACACATAGTGGAAAAAAATATGGGACAAAAAAGAGGAGGCTTTTTTTTGTTTTGTAGACTTCAAAAAGGTATTTGACACTGTGCCAAGGAAAAAATTATGGAGCAGAATGGAATAGCTAGAGGTTCCAATTCACTACAAGGCAGTAGTTCACAGATTATATGAGCATGTAAAGGCTAGAATCAGAATGCAAAAAGGGTTATCTGAATGTTTTAGGAGTGACATAGGCATCAAACAAGGTTGCCCCCTATCTTCGATATTATTTGGGTTGTACATTGACAAGTTAAAAGAATGGATAAATAAATTGGGGTTGTACATTGACAAGTTAGAAAAATGGATAAACAAATTTTATGGAGAGGGTGTGCACTTAGCCAAATATGTGGTAAAACTCCTCTTGTATGCAAATGATGTAATTCTTGTGGCCGAAATCTAGAAGATCACCTTCGGGCTCTAGAACTCTTCTATAAGGAAGTTGGGATGCAGGTGAACACGAGCAAAACAAAAATCATGATTTTTTCAGCAAAAAAGAAGAAGCAACATCTCAAATTTCAATTTGTAGGAGAACATCTTGAGATAGTGGTAGAATACAAATACCTAGGCATAGACTTTAATGACAAACTCAATTGGAATACATGTAGGATGAAAAGAACTCTAAGTGGTTGGAGAGAACTATATGCACTTCAAAATTAATGTAGGAATGCCGAGTTGTGGGACTGGAAGACCACCAAGGTCTTATTTGGTCTACTTGTCACACCAATTGTGTTGCATGGTTGCGAGATGTGGGCCAGTGATACAACAAATACAAAATGGAGGTAAATAGAAAGGATTCAAAAACGTATAATTACAAATTTTCTTAGAATTAAGATCACAGTCCCTTATGAAATTATTCTAGATAAAATTGAAGTTTTCCCTTTAGAGGCAATTGCTATGACCAAGTTGTTATGTTACTTGAAAAAATAGAAAACATGAAAAACAACATATGGCTTAGGGCAGTTAGGGATGAAGAGTTACATAGGCAGAAGAACACATGGATGAAACAAAATTAGAAATGGATGAAACGTTGAGAAATCAACATAAATGAATGCCCAAATTTCAATAAAGACATAAAAAACTATGTGAATGAAAAGTTTAGAAGTGGAATGTTCAAAAATGCAAGCAAGAAAAGATAATACTATATTGCAAAGTTTAACCCAGGCGTATGACCACAAGGAAAAAACATATATAGGTGTTGAAATTAAGTGGAGGGAAAAAATCCTCATTGCTTAGATAAGGACTAGCTCTCATAGGCTTAGATGTGAAACAGGGAGATGGACAATGCCCAAGGAACAATGGGAAGAATGATATGTACTTTATGTAGCACATGGGCAACAAGAAAGAGGAACATTTCATCTATGAATGCCCGAGTTTTTCGAACAACCGTGGCAAATACAAAGAAACGCTTGGAAAATGGTCTATGACAGAGTTATTTGAAGACAATAAAATAAAAAAAGTTGGGGAGTTGCTAACCCAAATCAGTAGGAGAAGGAACAACCTTCTCAAGGATATTAATCGTCATATGATTTGAATAACCGTATTTCCATATTTAAAGATTCCATAAACTATGTTTTTGGGTCTCACAGATGTAATTAAAATATTTCATTTCAGTAAATTATAAATCAATCTCACCGAGAATTATAAATTAGAAAAACTACCTCAGTGAAATAAACTATTTATTTGTTTAAAAGCTTAATAAAAGACTTCAGAAAACGAGAGTTTTTTTCTTAATAAAGACACTTTAAAACTTTATAAGCTTGGATTTTTTGATGGAATAGTAAATAAAGTTTGAAAAAAAAAACAAAAATAAGTAGAAGTAGTAGATCGATTTTTGTTGTACATTTGTTAAAGATTTGTTGTTCTAATTTTTTTGGAGTCCTCTCACTTGAAATAAAAGTTTATTAAGGTGGGACAATAGATATAACCTTAGTTATCAAATTCGTCGAATTTTTAAGATGAAATTCGAAATTCGTTGAATTTAAAATCTTCATGAATAAATTCGACAAACAAACCATAAATTCAATGTACAAAAAATTGAGGGGAAATGCATGCAAAAAGAAAAAATAGGGAACAAACCCTAGAAAAAATTAGAGTGAAAATACATGTAAAAAGTAAAAACAACAAACAAACCCTAAATTTTAGATGGGAAAAAGTTGAGTGAAAATGCATGTAGAAAGGAAAAACGGCCCTGCAAAAATCTTTTTTGGTCCTCAAAAATATAGGCATGCAATCTAGTATGTTAATGTGTGGTTTTAATTTTTTACGAAACGATAATCACATGCGGACCTGTGGCTTTCATGTTGCAGATCCCACAATGGAGTTTTGGCAGATAAAGAAATACAAAATATATATAAATAAAATAATAGAGGTTTGTAGCTTTCTTGTTGTATATCATGCAATGGGGTTTCGGGAAACAAGGGAATACAAAAAATATATAAAAATAATAATAATATTTTAATGAAATTTTATGCAATTTAAAAGGAAGGTGTGAAACGATACCAAATTGTGTAGAAAAGATATCCATAGAGTATCCTTTATTATTGTTATGTTTATGTCTAATTAATGTATTAAGAAATATTGATTTTATATTCAATTAAAAATATATATTTATGTGTATATATCCAAATTTATATATGTATATATATCGAATTTTAAGTCAAATTTTACTTCGAATTTTTAGAGCGCGATGATACTGAAGCAGAGCCGATAGAATGGAGAAGATTCGAACTGTACACTGAACCAGACAAGAAATATCAGCACAAAAAAATTAAAGCGTTTGTGCCAAAGGGTTTTTGCAGAGTAAGGAGGGTTAGCGGCAGAGTATTGTATTAAACATCTATTTCATCGGGTAAGCACATTTTTCATCCTCTTTCGATTTATAAAACAATTTAAATAGTTAGGATAAATACATTCGTTATAGGGGTTTGTGACGGAGGGTTTTATTATCAGCAAGGGTTTGTAGAGCTAGGAGGGTTTTATTACACATCTATTTCATCGGATCAATAGTACAGAGGGTTCGGCTATAAAGGGTTTGATAATGGAATAAGGGAAGCAACAATTGCAAGAATCAATATATGTCAATGAGAAACAATATTGGAGGATATTAAGGCATTGACAAGCTCGAGCAAGGGCAACAAAAATGAAGAGGGCTTATCGAAAAATAAAAATAAAAAATAATCTACCACATAAACAGGTGGAGAATAAGGAACAATCAAAGGCAAATCACCAAAATGAGTTTTCAGATGAGGAAGAAACTTATAGTCCTGCAACTACACCACTCATGTGGGCACCAAGACTTTATGTGCAAGAGCTAATGAAGATGAAAGAGAAACTTGAAAGCATGGAAAGGATAGAGAAATTAAGAGAAACTAAATCAGATGAGGTTATAAACACTATTCGAAGGTTGGAAAAGGAAAACATCCAACTCAAGGAGCAAGTGTCAAAGCTATAAAACCTTGCAAACATGGGTCAACGTGAATGGCATGTCCTCAAACAAGCCATCCATCCCCCAATCTATGATGCAATAGAGGTGGAAAAAAAAATGCAAATCAAATAAAAGAGGTGCGAAAAACACTCCAAAAAATGGAAACAAGAGAAAATGAGCTACGAAATGAATTAGCAAAGACAAAGACATGGTCTCAAGTAGTAAAAGAACCAGTGAATCAACAAAAAGAGTTGATAGAGAAGCAAGTAAAAATTAAAATAACAGAAGAGAAATAAAGACATGAGAAGTTATCAAATATAATCATCAAAGGGTTGAAAGATTATGGGGACAGGAAGACACAAATCGTTTAACCAGGGACTTCTTGTCAGATCGATTACAATGGAAAGGTCAGATAAAAAAAGTAAGTAAAATTGGTAGGCTAAGAGAAGGAGGCAGAGAGACATATTCGGGTCACATTGATGAGCTACAAGGATAAAATAAGGTTACTAAAAAAAGAGGCATGTTGATAGGGTCACAATTTTATTTAGATGACGACTGAATATTTTTACAGCAGGAAGAAAGAAATAAGGAATGGAAAAAGATGAGGGTAGCAAGGAATGAAGGGAAACAAGCATATTTAAGAAATGAAAAGGCATACATCACATCTAAATAAACCCACAAAAAATAGGGAGTATGACTTGCCCGAGAACATCTTACGATGGTAAGTTGGAACTGTAGAGGTTACCCTTGGAGAAGAGGACCCGGGATAGGGCCCATTGCTAGGGACAAATATATAATCATATTGACAGAAACACATGAACATGATGGATGTAGGACTCCAAAATTTTTCGGATACAAAAAAATAACAATATGGAATAAAGCAATAGAAAAGGACAAAGGGCATGGGGGAATTATGGTTTTAATAAAAGAGGAATGGGATAGGGTCATTAAAATTGAAAAACAAGATGAAAACAAACAGTACATATGGATAAAGATCCTAGAAAATAAGTCAGTTATTAGCATAGCAACATGTTATTTTTCTCCCAAGAATTCTAAATTCTATAAGAAACATGACCTTAATAGAAGACCCATACTCCTCCCTAAAAGGAGACATTTCAATATACAATAAGTTGGGGGAGATTATATTAATTGAAGATTTCAATGCAAGGACAACAAATAAGCAAGCTAACATTCTAGAATGTAATGAAGATATTGAGATTAGTCCTCTTTGGATGTCAAAATAGGAGAATCAGCAGTGGACCAGGACTTCAGAAGATGAGCATGGGGCTATCACGCAATATGGAGAAGAGTTGTTAGGTCTCTGCAGCATATACAACTTGATTATTTGCAATGGCATGAACAAATGGAAAAATCCAAGAAAGTATACATGCAAAACATATAAGGGACAAAGTGTAATAGACTATGTAATATGCTCACATAATTACATACCAAAAATAGAGGAGCTAGAAGTGGAAGATTCTCTAGTGGAAATTAAGTCAGATCACAACCCAATTGTTATGAAACTTCTAATGCATGGAGACAAACCAAGGGAAAAACACTTGCAAGGCAATAAAAATAAATATCCTCACAAGAGAAACATTCTCTTAACATATGAAAATCGACAAAATTTTAGAGCAGTATTAAATAACAAGTTACAGGATAGGGAAAAACTACCTCACAGTAGCAGAGATTACAGTAAGAGTGAATGGTTAATGCACGTTATTCAAGAAGCTCTAAAAATATTGCAAGAGAGCTAAACCTAAAAAGAAATAAAGGAATAGCTTGCCAACCGACCCATGGTTCGATGAAGATTGCAAAAAAATGCGAAGATTACTAAAGGAACCAACGGGTAAAACAAGAGCAAACAAAAAAGCATATGAGAAACTGGTAAGGGCAAAAAAAGAAGAATACACTAGAACAAGAAGGGAAGAATTGATTTACCTAGGGAAGCATGAACCAAAGAAATTTTGGAAGGAACTAAGCGTGAAAAGGATGCAAACTGAAAATAACATAATAGTTAATCAATGGTTGGAGTATTCAAAACAACGTATCAGCGTAGTAACCAGCGGGAGACACCCCCTACTATCATTGTCAAGAAAGAACTTTTCACAATTGAAGACATTATTCAAGGGATAAAAAAGTTAGCAACTGGTAAAACCCGTGACATAGACAATCTTCAAGCAGAGCATATAAAATGGGGGGTAGATATCCTGGCACTACAGATCAAAGAAATTTTCAATGAGGTCATACAAAATGACTTCCATACTGAGTGGACAACTAGCTTGACCATTCCTTTGTTTAAAATTGGAGATGTAAATAATCCCTCAAACTATCGAACTATCATGATCAACCCTCTCTTTGCAAAGTTGTTTGGGAGTATGATAGAGCGTAGGATCAGCATGTGGGCATAAGAAAAGGAAAAGAGAGCAAAGGGGCAATCATGTTTTAGGCCCAAGCACTCAACTATTGATCACTGTATCACGCTCAAACACATAGTGGAAAAAATATGGGACAAAAAAGAGGAGGCTTTTTGTTGTTTTGTAGACTTCAAAAAGGCATTTGACATAGTGCCAAGGAAAAAATTATGGAGCAGAATGGAAGAGCTAGAGGTTCCAATTCACTACAAGGCAACAGTTCACAGACTATATGAGCATGTAAAGGCTAGAATCAGAACACAAGAAGGGTTATCTGAATGTCTTGGTAGTGACATAGGTGTCAAACAAGGTTGCCCTCTATCTTCGACCTTATTTGGGCTGTACATTGATAAGTTAGAAGAATGAATAAACAAATTTGGGGGAAAGGGTGTGCACTTACCCAAATATGTGGTAAAACTCCTCATGTATGTCGATGATATAATTATTGTGGCCAAAACAACCAAAGATATAGAAGATCACCTTCAAGCTCTATAACTATTTTATAAAGAAGTTGGGATGTAGGTGAACACGAGCAAAACAAAAATTATGATTTTTTCAGCAAAAAAGAAGAAGCAACAACTCAAATTTTAGTTTGCAGGAGAACCATTTGAGGTAGTAGTAGAATACAAATACCTGGGCATAAAATTTCATGACAAACTTAATTGGAATACATGTAGGATGAAAATAACTCAAAGTGGTTGGAGAGCACTATATGCACTTCAAAATAGGTGTAGGAATACCGAGTTGTGGGACTGGAAGACCACCAAGGCCTTATTTGACCTAATTGTTACACTGGTTTTGTTGTATGGTTGCGAGGTGTGGGCTAGTGACACAACAAATGCAAAATGGAAGCAAATAGAAAGGATTCAAAAATATTAATCACAAATTTTCTTAAAATTAAGGCCACAACCCCTTATGAAATTATTCTAGCTGAAACTGGAATGTTCCCTTTAGAAGCAATTGCTATGACCAAGTTGTTATGTTACTTGAAAAAAATAGAAAACATGAAAGATGATAGATGGCCTAGGGCAGCTAGGGATGAAGAGTTACATAGGCGAAAGAATACATGGATGAAACAAAATAAAAAATGGATGAAACACTAGGAAATCAACATAAATGAATGCCCAAATGTCAACAAAGACATACAAAATTATGTGAATGAAAAGTTCAAAAGTAGAATGTGGAAAAATGCAAGCAGGAAAAGACAATATTATATTGCAAATTTTAACCCAACGTATGACCACAAGGAAAAAACATATATAGGTGTTGAAATCAAGTGGAAGGAAAAAATCCTCATTGCTCATATAAGGACTAGCTCTCATAGGCTTAGATGTGAAACAAGGAGATGGACAATGCCCAAAGAATAATGGGAAGAAAGGATATATACTCTATGCAGCATAGGGGTAGTAGAGACAGAGGAACACTTCATCTATAAATGCCCGAGTTTTTCAAATATCCATGACAAATACAAAGAAACACTTAAGAACGGGTTTATGGCAAATTTATTTGAAAACAATAAAATAAAAAACGTTGGAGATTTGCTAACCCAAATCAACAGGAGAAAGAACAACCTTCTCAAAAATATTAAAGATCATATGATATGATTTGAGTAATTGTGCTTCCATATTTGAGGTCCCATAAACCATATTATTTATTTGAGTCTTGCGGAAGTAATTAAAATCTTTCATTCATTCAAACATAACGAATTCTTTTCAAATTTCAAGAGTGTCGAATTCGAATATGAACTCAAACTTGATAACTAAAGATATAACTTATAATAATAATTTTTCACTCCAATCACATCACATCATATGTATATGTATAAGAAATATTTACTCAATAAAAAAAATAATTATTCAAATCTAACCATACCCAGTAATTAATAATGACAATATAATAAAATGTGACCAATTTCTATATTAAAAAATAAAAAATCAAACATTTAAATTCCCTTCGGAGAACAATATCTTCACTCCGACTCTGGATACGTTTACATAAATAATTTCCAAAGACCTTATCCTTAAAATTAAAAAAAATATCGTCAAAAAGAAACAGGCTACTTGAGACTATGTATTAGTGTCGGGACGCGGCATTTTCGTTTGTATGAGACTACGAGGAAATTGCAAGTCTCTTCGCCCTGCAACAATTTGCAAGGACTTTCATTGAGTGTAGATGGCGGGCACTGTCACCACTGTAAGTCTTTTCTTGTTTTTTCCACTTCTCAAAGTATTTTCATTTTCTGTCCGCCTTGAGAATATTGGCGTAGATTGCCAAAAACAAGGAGCAGGATAAAATTGAAAAAATGACAGGATATTGAGGAAGGTCGCCAAACGCATTGCCCGTGGAAGCCTGTCTGTGTCGGATTATTATAACTGGATTAACACAGACAAAACAACTTGATGTTGCCCTCATGCTTGTACAATTGATAATAGGATCTCAGAGGTGGAGATGGGGACAATGGAATTTCAGTTTCCTCATAAACATATGGCCAGCAATATGCCCACAAAAGAAGTTTCAATTGGATGACTTGTTCTGAATTCCCTGTCTGCCACTCTCGATTTCCTTCTTGATATGTAGTCAGCTCAAAATCTGCTATCGAGTTCCACTGACCCTTTTTTTTTTTGTCGTTCATGAACATAAATGTAACGTGTTTGGTTACACAAGGATGGCTTAATTTGATTGCCCATCAAAACTGATGTTATTTTTAAGAATATTTTGACATTTGCTCGTGTCTATCTCTTTAGGGTGCGCGCTCATGATGTCCTCTGTTCCTCTGGTTGTCAGTCTGTTTTTTTTTCCTTTTCCAAGATTTTGTGTTGCTGAGGTATAGGTTCAAACGAGTGCCCCTCTAGTTGTCAATCTATTTTCTTTTTTTCAAAGATTTTGTGTTGCTGAGTTATAGGTTCAAATGATTGCCCATGCTTAGTGGAATGCACGAATGTAATACTTGGCTGGTGAGATACCTCAGCAAGGGATATACACTGGTTGCTGGAAGCAGGTGATGCCAATGATTGAGAGGTCACACCTAATTGCCGGAGGAATCACACAGCCCAGTCCTATCAACTGTAATTAGCCAATAGTCTCATCTCTGTGTAACCAATGAGAAAGTTTGCCATGCCCAATTGGTTGCTGACGCAAAGAATATAGATAAAGCATGAAACTATATAGGTCACAAGTAATACAGTGGTAATAATCTAGATTATCATGTTATTGATATCAAAGTCAATTTCATGATCAAAATTTCACTCATAAAATATGATCTCCACGTATCTCAACGAGGACATAAATGTACTACGGGAACCTCTCCCATCAAGCTTAGGAAAATCATTTTTATGCACCTACCATCATCTTTTAGGAATGTTTCCCTTGATTACGAATGCTTGCCCTTTACCAACATATGTAAATGGTTCTATGTCCAGAAGTTAAACTTGCCTCAGCTCTGCCCTTATTTCATTAGCAGCCATCTCTTATTGCTTAGACTTTATGAGGCCTAAGTTCATGAATAATAGAACACATTTAAATTCCATTCCATTTGTGTATTGTTTGTATGTTTATGATGGTTAGATTTGTAAATAAGAACATGTTGCTTCCTTGAATTTTATTATGCTGTTTTTAGAGCAACCTGGATAGTAAGTGAAACATCTCTATGTTAAGAACATTAAGTTTGAAAGTGATGGATTGTAAGTTGTAGATAGTTTGAGAATTGTCGTTCCCGTTGAGACTTATCTTACTTATATCCATTTCAGGAAACATAACTCAATTTCTTTTATGATCATTGCAACGATTATACAGATTCTATGCAGATTTGTTACTTTTTGCAGGTGACATTAGGTGAAAATTAATGCCTAGACGCTTCTTCAGTTGCGCTGTGTGTTATACTTCCACTATACATCTTAGTGACAGCCATGTTATTCATAGTTTCCTAGCCTTTTGGAAATGCCTCGTGACTGTTGAGTTTATCAACATACAATTATTATTCTAAAGGATTGTGCTTCAATCACCATGTTCATGTTATATCTTGGGTTGAGAAGGTAGTTTTTAAGGTCACAGCCTAGCATGTCTCTTGGGCATATGAGACCTCCTTGTGTGAAGAAGGGAAAGTTTTCAATTTTCCTTATATCTTTGGTTCAAGAGTGTACCTGGATAGTAAGTGAAACATCTCTATGTTAAGAACATTAAGTTTGAAAGTGATGGATTGTAAGTTGTAGATAGTTTGAGAATTGTCGTTCCCGTTGAGACTTATCTTACTTATATCCATTTCAGAAAACATAACTCAATTTCTTTTATGATCATTGCAACGATTATACAGATTCTATGCAGATTTGTTACTTTTTGCAGGTGACATTAGGTGAAAATTAATGCCTAGACGCTTCTTCAGTTGCGCTGTGTGTTATACTTCCACTATACATCTTAGTGACAGCCATGCTATTCATAGTTTCCTAGCCTTTTGGAAATGCCTCGTGACTGTTGAGTTTATCAACATACAATTATTATTCTAAAGGATTGTGCTTCAATCACCATGTTCATGTTATATCTTGGGTTGAGAAGGTAGTTTTTAAGGTCACAGCCTAGCATGTCTCTTGGGCATATGAGACCTCCTTGTGTGAAGAAGGGAAAGTTTTCAATTTTCCTTATATCTTTGGTTCAAGAGTGTACCTGGATAGTAAGTGAAACATCTCTATGTTAAGAACATTAAGTTTGAAAGTGATGGATTGTAAGTTGTAGATAGTTTGAGAATTGTCGTTCCCGTTGAGACTTATCTTACTTATATCCATTTCAGGAAACATAACTCAATTTCTTTTATGATCATTGCAACGATTATACAGATTCTATGCAGATTTGTTACTTTTTGCAGGTGACATTAGGTGAAAATTAATGCCTAGACGCTTCTTCAGTTGCGCTGTGTGTTATACTTCCACTATACATCTTAGTGACAGCCATGTTATTCATAGTTTCCTAGCCTTTTGGAAATGCCTCGTGACTGTTGAGTTTATCAACATACAATTATTATTCTAAAGGATTGTGCTTCAATCACCATGGTCATGTTATATCTTGGGTTGAGAAGGTAGTTTTTAAGGTCACAGCCTAGCATGTCTCTTGGGCATATGAGACTTCCTTGTGTGAAGAAGGGAAAGTTTTCAATTTTCCTTACATCTTTGGTTCAAGAGTGTACCTTTTTGGGGTTTGACCCTTTACTCAAGCCTATGATAAATGAAGAGCCTTGTCAAAAACTGTATCATTACATTGTTTCTGAGGAGGCATATCCAAAACTTGGTTGGATTCTGCCATTTTTGTAATTGTTATTGTGGATAACTCTTGCCCATGATAGATTAGGTATTTGTTAGTTGTGAAACAAATAGTTCCACTTCTAAATGTGCATAGCTCAGGTTTTCACTTACTCCTTTGATCTTATTCTGTGTGGTTTCATTTCTAATAAAGGATGATTATCCACATTTTGCAGGCACAGTTGCAGTTTTCTAGGTGCAGTTGGTTTCTTACCAGACAGATTTCAAAAGAAAGTACCTTGGGGAGTGGCATACGTGTACAAAGAGACATAACACATAGATATTTGTGGATTGGTTTGGATAACAACTATCGTGGTTTTGCACCTCAAGCTACAAAGAAAGTGAAGGTAATGGAATCACATTGTATCAATTAATACAGGCTTCTGTGGATCGTGTGATAAAGATTGGTCTAAAGGTGTTCTTTGTTATGTTCTCCTCCCATACTCTTGTAGTGTCACTTGTTTTCTGTTTAAAATTACACAATCTAAATGAATTATCATGCCTTTCCTGGAGTATCGAGGTTTAAGATGTTTATGTTAACTCGAGTATCTTGGACAAGGGGTACTTTTAAATATTTTGCACATTTTGCATAGAAACTTCATATATTTCTGCCACAAAATGCCTTTATTCTCTTTTAAAAACAACAGTGAAAACAATAGTATTTTAATGTGCCATCTTATGGTTCTTTTCCATCTGCATTCAATTACAGAGACCCGTGCTAGATAGTAGAATGTAAATTTCAACCGAAGTCCTTTGGCAAGCTTTAAATTTCAGAAGATAAGGCACACATGATTTGATTTTTTTTGTATGTTCCATGGAGTACCCTTTTGGCGTGTACAGAGAAACATAGGAATGTCAAAAGGAGACAGCAGGAAGACACTCCCAGATTTTGGCAAAAAGAGGATGAATATATTATTTTTTTAAATTTTTTTAATAAGTTACATGTGGCTTCTTTTGGTAGCCACTCCCATCAAAATACCAAAATATTACATTTGTTGTTATGTCAATTAAACCATATCCAACATGCCTTTTTATCACAATTTTTTTAAATTTCTTTTTCTATTAAATATATTCTTCAACTTCCTCCAAGTGCTATGTATCAACTCCTTGGCATCATTTTGATTAAGAGATAAAATCTCATGTGGCCAATTGCCTTCTAAAATTTGAATTTCACCAAGATGAAGATCAACATCACAATTGGCTAAATTATCTGCTACCCGATTTCTTTCTCTATAAATATGCTCACACTTTCAAAAGATTGCCTCTAATAATAGGTGATGAACATCAACAATAATATTATTTTTTATCCAATCTCCACATCCATTTTTTTTAATAGCATTGATGATAATTTGTGAATCCCCCTCAATTGAAATATGTTTCCATCATTTTTCTATTGCAGTTTTAATCCTTGTAAGAAGTGCCCTAGCCTCTGCATAGTTGTTAGTTGAAGGTTCATATGTATCTGAGTAAGTGAGGAGAATTTTGCCTTCATTATTTCTAAAAGCATCACCTCCACCAGCTTTTCCCGGATTTCCTTTAGAAGCACCATCAAAATTAATTTTGATAAACCCAATTTCTGGACATTTCCATTTTACCCTAGATCGAAGTAGATCCCTTGTTTTAATTCCATTATCACATATGATTATTCCATGTATGTTTCCTGTAGCCAAGTTATTAGCACCTCTGTTTCTGCACTCCCATGATGAGTACCATATTTGTAGACATTTTGCAAGAGAGGCAATAACACAGTTCTAAACCTGGGCGTGATTTTGAGATTTATTTTTAAAAATTCTATTATTCCTTTCAAGCCATGAATTCCAACAAATAATGGCAGGGCCAATCCTCCACAAAATACATAATGCTTTAGCTTTGAAATAATTAATCTAATATTTTATCAACTCTTTCAATATTGATGGAGCTACTCAATATTCATATTTTTAAAAAAGTAACCCCAAAAGGTGTGAATGAAGGGACAATGAAGAAGTAAATGGTCTGATGTTTCTAGATCCTTCTCACACAAGGCACATCTAAAAGGTCCATAATATCCTCTTCTTTGTAGACTTTCTCCTGTAAGAATCTTACTTTGAACTGCTAACCAAAGGAATGTTGAGGCCTTAGGGAGAGCCTCTAATGACCAAACATTCTTCCAAGGAAAATCTTTGGAAGAAGGAAATTTTGATTGCTCTAAATCCTTATATCCCAACTTGACCAAGTATCCACCATCCTTTGATAAATTCCAAACCAACTCATCCTTTCGTGTAAAAATTGGCAAATAAAACTCTTGAAGCATTTTTTGAAGTTCATTTGCAATTTGTTTGAGTTCCTCTCCTTCAACCAGGTTACTAAAAGAAATCCATGATTTGGAGTTGTTGCTCATATTAATATAGTCTTTGACCTTTGGACCTTTACATGCTAGGCATGCCTTAGCCAATGGTTGCCATTTTGAGTCAAAGATAAGAGCATAAGTCTTAAGCCAAGCATCAAACCAAAAATTTGCATAACTCCCCTCATTGACTGACCATCTAATACGTTTCTTTATCAATTGCAAACTATCTGATAGGAAGTTCCATGTTGACGATCCTTTGGGTAGAGTTCTTTTCCTAAATAATTTCATTGTATCGAGAGAACTTATATATTTTTGAAGTAATATTTTTGCCGAATTCTTTCCTTGATCTTTGAATAATCTCCACCCAAGCTTTGCCCCTAATGTCAAATTCATAAGTTTGCAATTCCGCAAGCTTGCTCCTCCAATATTCTTTCCTTTGCAAACCTTATCCCACTTACAAAGAGGAAACCTGAATTTTTCTCAGAACCTTTCCATAGAAAGTCTCTTTGAATTTTATCAAATTTTGATGCTATACTTGCTGGCAATCTTGAAAATGACATCATATATATAGGGATGGATTGCAATGTAGTCACTGTGAGAAGAAAAAATTGTTTTCGTTGTAGCAAGATTTTTTTTTGTATTTCTATCTCCTTCCTTGAGCCATTTCTCTCTAAATTTTTGGAACCAATATGACTTACTTTTCAATGCATTATGATAATTAGAAAGTAATTGTTTTTCTTTCACATAAAAATCTTGATCCATTCCTTAAATTTTAATTTTCTACTATCTCTTGTAAATTTTTGAGCTTGGATTCAATTTCTTTGTTTCCTGTAAAAATGTTACCAAAAGATTTGGTATTCTAAATCTTCGTTTGCTCCTTTAAATATTTCATCTGTTTAACAAACCTGTACATACACGATCCTTCAAATTTTGATTCATCCCGTCATAACATAACCATCTGGAAAAAAATAGGGTATTGTAGCCACATAGATTGGAAGCGAAATGGCTTTGGATGACCATTATTAGGTAAATCACAAGTCAAAAGCATGGGTGTGTGATCTAATCTTGTTTGTATAAAATATTTGGACAAATTGTATACTTTGTTTGCAACCATTTATTGGATAACAAGAATCTATTTAATTGTTTTGCTATATGAGTTTGCCCAATGTGTCTATTATTGCATGTATATTGAAAACTTGAAAGACAAACATCCAAAATGTCATTTGAATTGACAAATGAAGCAAAATATTGTATTGATTAAGACCATCTTGGAATACCACCCTTCTTTTCCAAAGGAGATAGAACAATGTTAAAATCACCCCTAAGAATCCATGGATCACAATGAATCATCATTGTATATGACAAAAATATGCTAAGGTCCTTCCAACATCTTTCACAAGGAGTAACAATAGGAGGAGTAACAATGGTTGGAGCATATACATTTATTACCTCAACTATGATGTTTTCGTCTTTCTTGTAAAATAATCCAACAACCCAATTAGTTTTTGCTTCTAATAATTGATCATCCCATTTGCATTAGTCCCATATTATTGCCTGAAGCTCCTGTAGAAGAAACTGCTAGATGATCACCTATATTTCAAATCTTCTTAAAAGTATCCTTATATTTCTCACTGCTTAATTTTGTTTCTTGCAATTAAAATAAACTCAAAGCTATAACAA
This sequence comes from Wollemia nobilis, assembly GCA_028583015.1. Lineage (NCBI taxonomy): Eukaryota > Viridiplantae > Streptophyta > Pinopsida > Araucariales > Araucariaceae > Wollemia > Wollemia nobilis. The sequence goes on from JAQPPZ010000367.1 coordinate 5,504,463, forward strand.
CCTATTAATTCCTTAATAGCTCCTTTTTTAGGGGTCTTATTCATACCTCTAATATTCCATGATATCATTTTCATTATCAACACTTTTTATTTTTATAGTGGGCTTAGGCCCATTCCTTGTTAACACTTGTGATATTTATATTTGGCTTCCTAGATCAATATCCTTTTTAGTTTTTTTTTCTCTTTGTTCCTGCTTTGATGGCCTTCCTCTCCTTTTTACATTCCCACCAACACTTTCATCTTTATCAATCTCTTCTATTTTTTCATATTGTTCATAATGAGACTTATCTTCTAAAGATTTATGTTGCCTTAAAGAATCTAAAGTGCAAGGAATAGCCTCATTAACATTTTCTTCTTTATGTTGCCTTGAAAACCCTAAAGTGCATAGATGATCCTCCATAGTCATTACTTTCTTATGTTGGCTTGGAAACCCTAAATTTCCTTGGATATCCCTCATATGATTTTCTTTATTGTACTGCTCTTGAAACCCTAAAGTACAACAAATACACTTTGTACTACTTTCATTCTTATTGTAAGGAGAAGATTTTGATTTTATGCTACTTGAGGAAAATAAAGATGATTTACTTGGATTATGGTTGACCTCTTTCACCTCATTTGCTTTAAACTCGTCTCCTTGTCTTCCTTTGCTTTAAAATTTGCCTTCCCTTCTTCCTTTGCATCTTTAGCTCCTATATTTGAACTTGCGCATTGTACTTCCTCATCCCTCATATCATTTTTTTCTTCTAATGGTTGATTCAAGTGAACTGTAATGGCCTTTGCCATCTGATGATGTAGAGGGGTTTTTCTTGCCACTTTCTTAGGAGTGGAAAATCCTTGATTTGACCTAGCTTCTCCTATGATATGATCTCCTTGTTTTATATTGAAGCTACCCTCATGCCTAAAAAATTCCATCTCTTTCTCCATCATTTTTCACTTTGCAATCTCTTGCCATGTGCCCAGTTTCATGACATTTACAACATCGAAATGCAATGTTTTTATAATCCACTTGTTGATCTCATTCTCTTGATTCAGATTTAGTAGAGGTTTTGAAATATCCCTGGCAACACATATTTGAGTGTATACAACATGCCTTCTCTCCTTAGTAGTTGGTCCCTCCTAGATGAATTCATTTAGAGTATTACCAATATTCTTCAAAATCTCCTTATTGATGAGTTGATAAGGAAGTCCAAAAAGCCTAATCCATAGCGGAAGCCTTTCAATAGTCTCTGTCTCCACAGAAAAATTCTCACTTCAATGTCTTAAATATAATGCATCTTTGCCCTAAACCAAGGGCCTCCATCCATTATTTTATCCCTTATTTCTAAATTGGAGAAAATAATGAGGAAAAATCCTTTTGGAAGAAAGTCATGGAGTAATTTGAATTCAATCCCCATTTCCACTTGATCCAATTTTGAATCTCATAAAAACCTGGCTAGTATCCATGGAACTTACATATTAACCCTTTGGTTTTAAGAACCATTATCATGCTCAATCATCTCATCCTTGATAATCACTTCTGGTGTAGTATTTGCTACCTGGAGAGGGTTTGCCATAGATTTGCTCTTCCTTTTATTGTTAACTAGGGCATTCTTACTTCCAACTAGGCCATCCTTACTTTCAGTAAGGACTTTCAAAAATGACTTTTTTGCCATGTTACCTAGATTTTCTTCACATGAATCCTTTAAAGTTTCTCCTAAGATCTAGAACAAGAAGTGGCACTTGTTCCTTGATCACACTTTGCTGTTTCTTGCTTCTTGCTCACGCTTCCTCCTACTTGCTCTTGGCTCGCACTTGCTCTCGGCTCGCACTCAACTTGCACTCAGCTTGCACTCCCTCCTGGCTTGCACTTGCTCTCGACTTGCACTCAATGACTATATAAAAATAAAAAAATATATAGAAGTATAAAAAATTAAAATTACAAATATCAAATGGCATGAGCTCAACCAGTTAAATTCCTCGACTTTCAAGGAGGAGACCCGAGTTTGAATCTTGTCAAGGTACACATGCATAATTGCCAAGATGTTGTAATACCACTATGTGGTCATGATGTAATATGGGTGGGGCCTGTTTCAATCTCATATAACTAATTGAAAATAAAAAATTTGAGTTAATAATTGGTCTTCTCATTTCTAATCAGTAATCATAGAAAAATTAATTTTTTTTCCTTTTTTTGAGATGCACAAATTTGAGCTAATAATTGGTCTTCTTATTTTTAATCAATAATCATAGAAAAATTTAAATTACAAAGGTTTTTTTTTTTTAAATGCACAAATTTGAGCTAGCACTTGGTTTTCTCATTTCTAATTAGTAATCATTGACAAAATGAAAATGTGATGATGCATTATTTGGAGAAAGTCGAATACAGTGACTAGTTCAATATGATTGGCCATTGGACTACCAAGGATGCTTTTCAAAGTATTGGGTTTAACTTATCTTTTCTAATGACTCTTCAAAGTATTGTGTTCAACTTATCTTTTGTAATGACTCATTTTTTTATTATATATAGCTGTCCCAAAATGTCCCAAAATATAAATAATATTTTGTAGAAGTCCTTACATTCACTGCATGTACATAAATGGATTGTAAAACTTCTTTAGAGATGCTAGAGTTGTGTGTTTTCAACTTTCAATCGAAGCTCTGCAGGCACCTATACGTTTTCTTTTCATTCTCATTAAAAAGTTGTCGGTGGCAAGAATTAATGTAGATAGGTGTGAGTGCTTTCTTGGGACGAGGGAATGACAAGAATCAGGAAGAGGTGATGAGTTTTGGTATAATGTTTGACTAGCTATTCTGTTGTAGACTGGTAAGTTCAGTAGACGTCTAGGACAGACGCGTAGACGTCTAGGTAGTAGACGTCTAAGGGGTACAAGTAGACGTCTAGGGGGGTAGATGTTTGGGACAAGTAGGCTAGACGTCTAGGTAGTAGATGTCTAGGACAGTGGGTTAGATGTCTAGGGCGAACTCTGTAGACGTTTAGACAAACGTCTAGGTTAGACGTCTAGGGTAGACGTCTAGGACAACTAGGACAGACGTCTGGACAACAGACGTCTAGAGGAACCAGGTTAGACATCTAAGCAGTGGACGTCTAAGACGGGTTTGCCAGTAAGTCAGACAGCTAGGCTTGGACGTGTGACGGGTTGGTTGTGACGGACATGTCTAGACGTCTGCAGCTGGGGCGTTCATTAGTTAGTCTTCGACACTTTTGCTTGCAACAACAAAATAACACACACAACGATGCTCCTTCTCGTACCAAGCAATGAGCAATACCTGCAACAAAACACTATAAGCTAGATGCAATTGCACATGACACGCAATCCAAAATAACGTTTGTTGCACAATAGATCTGCATTATAGACAAGTATGGATAGGTTACAAAATGAAATAGGGGGGTATTTATAGGTAAGCCCAGGTAGTTACTGCAACTAACCTGTCTCAACTGTCCCAACCACCTATGCTTAACAATTCGTTTCCAGCGTAACAGACTGGCTTAGACGTCTAACACAACAGTCTAGACGTCTAACTAACTGGACTAGATGGCTAACTAATCCAGAAGTCTAACTAACTGGACGTCTAACTAACTGGATGTCTAACACAATGATGGCTGCGTTTGTCCTTTTGTGCAGTTTAACTAATCAGTCCGTATTCATTAGATCGGCTGATTTTACATTGCAAGACATAACACTAAATGACATACATTATCAAAATTGCTGTACATAGTCAAAATTGTGAATCTCCATAGGACATTCTTGTCAGACAACTCAGTAATTTATTTCTGCTTCGAACTGCTGTCTACAATTAAGTTTCCAGATCTTAGTTGTTTATCTAATCTGACAACTCTTCATATTACACAGATGACTCTCCATATTTTGGTTGTGCAAACACTCATACTTTTGTATTCTTGTCTATGTATGTTAAGTTTCTAGTTAGTTGTAGCACACTATATATTACGCAGGGCACACCTATGTGTTCCCCATCCTTCAAGGGGATGCCTAAGCATCCATTACGTGTCTCCACAAAGATGAGTAGGGGGGCGAGGATATCCCCATTTCATACCCCCTTTCTCTCATCCCCTAGGGGACACCTTGCTGTGGAATAAAGCTTTTTTTATTATATTTTGTTTTTAGTGCAAATTCTCATATTTGGAAACACAAGGGCTGTCCAACGTTTTCACAGTGCACTTTATTTAGATGCCATTATTTCTAGCATGTTGTCTCTATGAACAATTAGTAATGCTTTTGCTTATTTTAACATTTAATTGGAACCAAAAGTTTTGATACAGCAAGTAGTTTTGAATGCTGAATGTGTAACTTGTATATAAATAATTCTGGTAGAGTTATGAGGAGAAGCATCCCTAGGCAAGTGCAGCTTAGTTATCTGCAAGGAGATGGGAGTCTTATATACAAAGCAATCATATGTCCTGCATTGAAACTCATACTTTGGAACAATTTTTATCTTAAATTCTATATGATATTTCAAGCAGACACAGGTTTTAGTAGAATACAAGACTTCTTACTTATGGATAAGGATCCTTAACTAAAGACCATAACATGGCCTTTTGCAAGGTTCCCAGTTCTATTTGCGTAGTTCTTGTATGTATAGAAGGTTGTCTAGCATAAGCACATTGTAGGCAGTAGATCTGACGTGGCACCAACTCAGGTGCCATCTTAGCTGTGAGTTGCCAAGTGCATGTCCATGACACGGAGAAGCATTTTCATTGTATGTAGTCTATAGACATGATACATAATTATGTAGGTTGTTGCATGTGGGTGTGTGACTTCATTTTGTGTAAAGTAAGGGATTTAACTTTTTTTTTGCATACACTGATATGAATGGGTAGTTAGACCATTACCCAACTACCTTCCAGTCATTCCATTGTATATATCATGGTAGAGAAACTCGGAATTGGATCAGGATTGGCAAATGATAGACTCGGAAAAAATTGGGGGAAAAAATCGGCAAAAAAACAACTCGAAGAAAACGCATTTTTTCATTGAAAAGGAGTTTTTTCATGCATATCACAATGAATTAACATTATGCAAATTAAATATTAATGATGTAAGACAGTAAGCTTAAACTACACATGAAAGTGGCATGTGACACATCATACAAGGATCAAGTTTAAAGTACACATGAAAGTGACAAAACACATCTTGCATTGCTTATAACATGAAAAGGTACAAATTACAAAATGTGTCAAAATGCCTCAATAGGCCCACTATCTATTGTCTTTGTCTTGCAATTCCCTTGCCCTAGCAAAAGACCTAGTCTCTTTGTTGACGTGCCCTTGCCGCTTCATGTGCATGTGCCTCTTCTTGGTTCTTGGTTGGTATCTCCTCCTCTAGGTCTTCAAAGTGTTGTTATTCATCCAGGGAGAAGAGAGGCTCTTCCTGCTGCTCTTGCACAACATCTGTGATCCATTCAGATGATGGATCAATGTCACTTAGGTCAATGGGCTGAATACTTGTTTTTTCAAAACTTCTTTGGTGGAGGTGAAGGTTGTAATGCACAAACACAAGATCATTGAACTTTTCTTGTGTAAGTTTGTTGCACTTCTTGGAGTGTATGTGCTCAAGCATACTCCAGTTGCGCTCACAACCTGAAGCGCTGCATGGTTGAGATAAGATTCTAACGGCCATGCATTGCATGGTTGAGATAAGATTTTGATGGCCATGCGTTGCAAATTGGGCGTAAAATCACCAAAGTCGTTCCACCATAAATCTAGAAACAAAAAAAAAAATTAATATTTCACATGTAAAATAGTAAATTGAGACTATTTTTTAAAACAAAATCAAAAGACAATAAATAATAATTTGATGAGGGATGCCTGACCTCAATGTTGACCTAGCACTCTTGCTTTGCTCGGATGGGAAATGACGGCCATGATATTCTTTATAATCTTGTATCTCTTAATTCGTTTTATCGTGCAATTGTCTACTAGTTGAGAAAATGCAGTCAATGCAATCTTGAACACCAACCTTCACCTCATAATAAACATGAAATGTAGGAGAATAAAAAATTTGGGGGTTCAAGTAGTAACCCGCTGCATGAAGAGGGCTATGGATTTGAGATGTCCATCGGTTATCAATGATTGCCCAAATGGGATTGTATTTGATGCGAGCATATCCATAAAATGTAACAATTGCCTCTTTTGCCTTGTCCTTAGCCTCATATACAAATCCCATTGGAAATTGTTCTCCATCAACATGACGAAGAACCTCCACCAAAGGCTCTAACACCTGAAAAAAAAAGAAAAATAATTTAAATGAAAATATTTTACAACAAAAATAAAATAAAACAAATTAATAAACTTAGTCTTGTACCTTGATGGCCTCATCCATAGCTATCCAGAAGGCCTCCTCAAACAAATAAGTATATACATTCTTCCCCTCAGGTGAGATTCGGTATCTTGTAGCTTGTTCGGAATTCCAATCATCACTAATAAACATTTGCCTTAGTGACCCTCTTGTATCATAAATGCTCTACAATGTCACAAAGTTTGTGGGGAAGTGAGTAATTCTAGGCCGCACTAGCTCCCTCCCATTAGTAAATCGCCTCATGAGGCTAAGGACCCATGCATAGTTGTAAATGAATTTTGTGATAGCCTTAGCCTTCTTTACAACCTTTGCCACCCAAGGTAATTTCCCAATGTCCTCAAGGACCAAATTGAGACAATGGGCTGCACATGGGGTCCAAAACATAGTGGGGAATCTTCTCCTCCAAAATCTTATCGGCTGCTTTATACAATGTTGCGTTGTCCGTGATGATTTGGACAACATTCTCCTCTTCGACCTCCAACACAACTTCCTCCAACAACCCTGCAAGCATGTTGGCACTCTTAACTTGTGGCGATGCATCTACGGACTTGAGGAATGCGGTTCCTCCTACAGAAGCAACCGGAAAATTAATCAAGGTTCTTCCATTCCCATTCGTCCAACCATGAGACATGATACTACAACCCTTCGTCTTCCACAACTTGCACTGGTCTTCAAGCACATTCTGAAGTATAAAAAAAATTTAGTCATATATATATAAAAGAAAATTAGTCATGCATATATATAAAAAAAAATTTAGTCATGCCATATATATATATATATATAAATTTAGTCAAGCACAACCTGAATGTTGTCCACATATTGTTGAAGGAGAGGGCCTCTAAGGTCATCATAAGTTGGCGCCTTAAATCTTGTGCCACAACTTACAACATCTATCTTGTGCCGCCAGTGTGAAAACCTTGCCACATTGAAGGGAATGTTAGAATAATACCAAAAAGTGGCAATGGCTGTCCTTGTTGCATTGTGCTTCTCTTGGTTCCACGCGGCCATACCCTCAAGTGTGGGTTGTGCCCCTGGCACAAAATTCTCTACAAAATGGGACTCTCCCGACCCACTAGCTGCTTGTGCACATGATGGACTCAAACTCTCCCATTGAAACCAGCTAAAGTTGCTGCCCGTACGGGGAATTCGAGAAGGGGGTTGACATGGCAACGGTTTGACTTCGTTTGAGATCTTTTTTCTCCTCTGAGCCAGAGATCATGGTCTCTATTTTATTTTTAATTTCATCTAGCACCTTAGAGGATGTCCTGATATCATTGCCAGGTCTCTTTGCCAAATGGAATTTGAGGCATAAAATGCCACTAAAACGTTTGCCACAAAAATTGCATATAACTTCTCCTTTCTTTTCCCCTTGCGTTCCATATGCCCATGTTGGATCTTTTGGTTTCATTTTTTCTATTCCTACACGTGGAAACAAATAACAACAAAGTTACAAACAATTACTTAAAAAAAAAAAACCCTAAACCCTAAATCAGAAGGCTAGGGTTTAAAATTGAAACATTGACAGCTGAAAAATGGGCTTGCATACATAGTTATCAGGCAAAATTGAGCAATATTTATTTGAAGGAAAAAAAAAAACTAAAACCTAAAACTGAAACCCTTAACTAGGTTTTAGGGTTTAGGGTTTAAATTTGAAACTTGAAACATGGACAACTGAAAAATGGGCTTGCATACATAGTTATCAAGCAACAATATTTACTTAAAAAGAGGAGGGAAAAAAAAAACCGAACCCCAAACCCTTGACTAGGGTTTAGGGTTTGAACTTCAAAGTTCAAACATTGATAGCTGAAAAATGGGCTTGCATACATAGTTATCAGGCAGAATTAAGAAATATTTACTTAAAAGGAGGAAAAAGAAAACTCTAAACCCAAAACCCTAGACTAGGGTTTTGGGTTTAAAGTTTAACTTGAAATATTGATAGCTGATAAATGGGATTGCGTACATCAGACAACAATGTTTAGTATTTACTTAAGAGGAAAAAATAAAACTAAACCCGAAACCCTAGACTAGGGTTTAGGGTTTAAACTTCAAACATTTGCAAACAACCCTAATCTAGATTCTAAACATTGTTTCAACTTGGAGAAAAAAAAAGAGTTTTCAAAAGATTTTCTTACCGTAGGTGAATCCTCTAGGCGGTTGTTGCTGGCTATCGGATTCCTTCAAACCGCAATCCGTTCGCTCTTAGGATGCCCTAACGTGTTTGGGTTGGGTGGTAGTAGGTAGGCAGACTCTTTTTTTTTTTGCAAGAGGTTACTTGAAAGAAATAAAAAAAACTTAACTTTTCCACTTAATTTCGCAATCTCTACGTGTGCAGCTGCAGAAAAAAATGGCAAAAAATCGCCAAATCGGCGATTCTTTGCCTCATAGGGTAGTGGTGGACTTACCCATGCTTGTTGTCTAGGATTTTCTAGAAGTACAAAGGAGACATGCATAGCTAGTTTCTTTATTCAGCTTAGGGACCTGATAACAAACACATAGGAGGATATTTTGACAAGTCCAATCACTAACACTTATAGGCAGTGAGATTCACATGTGATATTGGGAAGTTGTATAACTAGTTTCAAGAAGATCAACAAAACCAAATACAGGGTGTCATGCATCTTAATGCATGGGAGTGTGAGATATACATTATTGCAGCTGCTAGAGTTGCCCCTAGGCACAATGATCCTTTAAGACAAGTCTCCTATAATGTACCTTATACTTGAGCAAGCCAAAGATTTTCAAATACCACCTATGGTTTAGATTTATGTGACCACCAAGCAACTTGATGCAGTATTCAAACATTTTAATTACCTTGTCCATATCATCCAATGTTTTGTGACTAGCATTTGGATACAATAGGAGTGTTATGAACAAATTCGTCAACTAGCCAACTAGCATGCATTTTGTCTCAAAGAGACTTGCATCTTTTGAAAGAGCAAGCCAATGCAAAAGCAAATCAACAATGAGAGGAGATAGAGACAACATGTCACCAACATTAGTAGTAGACACAGAAGAAGGACCAGCTCATTCCTGATCTCGAGTCTCATCTAAGTTTGACCAAGTATTTGACTACTATTTTTCAGCAACATGATGAGTTACAACACTAATTGGACAAAGCTGATAAACAATGGATCAAGCACAATAATTATGGTAGGCTGATGCAGTAGTAGTAGGATGCCTATCAGGAAATCCAACAATTGTGTGCTTTGCTTTGACATACATCATAACCACCTGTTCCTGATTCATGGCCTGCCCACACAGGATTTCCTAAGTAGCAATCAGCGAGAAATTTGACTGATTTAGAGGAGGGGGCAAATGCAGGTGGCAAAACTGAATTGGTGCCAACTTAGGTGCCACTGCAGTGAGTTTTATTTCTTACACTTGTATCTTGTACATATTTGTTGTTTGTTGTTTTGTCATAATATCATGGTTTTGTCGCATGTGTGCTCAACACCATTGCATTGTAACAATGTACATTGTAAGGGAATAATTATAAAATTCATGAATGTAGTTACACATTGGGTCCATAGCTGTTGGTTGCAACCACTCCCCTGATATTCTCGTGTATCTATTTACCCGAAGGCTAGTCTTGAGAGAGATGTTGATGTTCATGTTTGAAGATGTTTGTAATATGTGCAAAGTGTTATGCTGTTCAGAGATAGCCTTGTATGCAAGTTGCTGTAGTACAAGACTGGTTCATGGTGTATTGTTCTAAAGTGTAAGAAGTAATGGGCTATCTTTGCCGCTGTGAACTATTTTGATTGCTGTACACTTATTTGACTGTGTGCTACTTTCTGCTCTTCTGTTTCAGAATACATAACGTCTGTACTCCAAAGTATGGGAAAGGCAGTCTGTAACATTGACCATGCAAATGCAACTGTCAGAGGAGGAATCCATGCAAAGGACATGCTAGGGCCAACAACAAGTTAGGCAACACTTCCTCACGTGATTATCATGAGGGATATAGCCTCTGTGACATGCTTCTCTCTAGTTCTCCTTACTAAACACTTAGGGTCACCTACATTGGTCATCAACTGCTTATTATACAAGATCACCAGAGAATAATCTAAAGCTTATATAAAAAAAGCAGGTTGTAAGTCAAAATCTTTATTCATATTCAAAGAAATTAGTTACATAAGCGAGGAAAAAGGACTTCAGAATTTCTTTAACAAGTTTCAGCCCCAAGTGTAGCCTAATTGCGGTATATAAGTTGTTGAAATCAAAGTGAGAACATCAATACAAATATCCTCAAGGCATGGACTAGACATTTACTAGATTTTCTTAGGACACAGGCTCTGAATTTGATGCAAAGAAGCCAATTTATTATCCAGGTCAACAGGATATCAAGTTTGTTTTCACCTTGAAACAACTCATTATTCTATTGAAACAACTCATTAGTTTTTATTCTCCTTTAGATAGTTTGGACGCAATATCTGAAAGGCTAGCATGCCGTTGAATGCGCATGCTAATATCTGAAAGTCTAGCATGCCTTTGAATGCGCATGCTGAAATCAGTCATGAGTGAGTTCATATAGCTATTTAAAAGACTCTCCTAACCCTTGTCCCTTTGGGGTTGAATAGACGCATGAGTCACTTTGATTCCTTGGAATCCCCAAATGGAATGTCCACACTTGCGTCTTATTTGGTCTTTTAATTTGTCTCAGTTAAACTAATGGGGCACCCTCTTATTTTGTTGTTATTGTATTTACTCTTTACCTTTTTTAATCAATTTGATTTTTATTGCAATTTTATCCCCTTTTCTTTTACTTAGGTTTTGATGTATGGACTGAAAAACCAACATATTAAAAGAGCGGTTGGGGGAATCACTTTGGACTTGCTAGGTCTGAACATCGGGGCTGCAACCTTAAGTGTTTCTGTTTCCTCTCAATTTTTTGTTGTCATTAGAAGTCTAATGGTTATTTGATAGGACCAAGGTGAATAATTCAGTAAATGATGAGTTTTGTTTAATATGTTTAGATTTCGGTCCTTGTAACATTCTGTCTCATATGCTTATGCAGAAAAGTGGTGGCAGGCCTTCCAAAGAAGAGAATGATGCTGTATTAAAGGCACGGTACAAGATCTGGCACTATGAAGTTCTTAATGAAGCTTTTTGCAGAAGTCTTTAAATTCTATGGTTGATTTACATCTCATAAAGCCATTTTTTCTGTTTTATATTTGGAAGCTACAACAAATTTAGCTTTCATAACCATTAATTTCTGCTTCAGGTTTGCTTAGATACATCCAAGCTAGTGAGTTCGACTTTTGGATTCTGTTGTTAGTTTGTTCTTAGCTTGTTCTTCATCATCACTTATAGCATGTTTGGGTAAACTCTTGAGGCTGTAATTGTATGCCATACAGTTGTTCCACTTCAGTGTAGTTTACACTAGATTCTTTCCTCTAGTTGAGCTTATTTTAAAGTACTTTTTGGCTTATGTAGTGCATTGTAACACCTTTTTTCAATTCATCCCATTGGCCATCTTTGGCCATCTGTGGACATTAATCTTATCTTGTCTTGTCAGTTGGATGTACAGTAGCTATTTGACACTCGACACAAGGAAAGATCATAATCACTTTAATTGTTGTAGAAAGTTATTAGTTTTGGTTATGGTTATTCCACAATGAAAAGCTAAATTACGAAGAGGAAAGCGAGTGAATGCTAAATTGATAGAGGCATGATATCTGGGTCATCCCAGAATTATTTGTCTGTGGTTTCAATTGTTCACATGCATTTTGATATTGTAATCTAATCCCTTAAGCATTCAATATTTCAATGTGCTGGTGTGCTTTTCTGTTGCTTCTAGATTTTGTACTTTTTGTTGCAGGAGTAATTGGAAATATCAAATTCAAAAGTGAAGACCATCATAAAATGCCTTTATTTGATTTTCACACCCTTCAAAGTGATGTCAACATATCATTTTAATGTATTTATGCAAAAAAAGAAGCTGTTTATTTGGTTGGGATAACTAAAGTTTATTTCTTAATGGATACCTATTTCTGCATTGTTATATCCAATATTAGATCAATGTATAGATGATTATAGCAGAAAATAAGGTTATGCAAACATGATGGAGATGCTATAGGTGAATAAATTAAATAAAAATTAGATCTATAACGAATATAATGGAAGAGGGATCATTAAATATTAAACATCACAGCTGGGAGGAGAGCCGGGGGGGAAGAGAGAAGAGAATAGGAAGGAGTCTGGAGAGCGAGCGTGTGCTGGATTACTTGGAAAATAATTATTCTGAGCTGACAGAATTTACAGGTAGACTCGTTTTGAATGCCTTTTAGTTCTTTGGGTGATGTTGAGTAGCTTCTGGTGCATGTTATGTGTATATGTTTTAGTGGAAATAAAATATCACTTCACTTAAAGAGAAAAATACACGGAATGGTATTCTTTGATATGCAAAGATTCCCCATCGAGGGCAGCGAAGGCGAGCGCAGCAGTGCTAGGGCAGCGAAGTAAAAATATTTTAACAGTGCCACAACAGTGCTAGGGCAGCGAAGGCGAGTGCAGCAGTGCTAGGACAGTGAAGTAAAAATATTTTTACAGTGCCACAACAGTGCTAGGGCAGCGAAGGCGAGTGTAGCAGTGCTAGGGCAGCGAAGGCGAGTGCAGCAGTGCTAGGGCAGTGAAGTAAAAATATTTTAACAGTGCCGCAGCAGTGCTAGGGCAGCGAAGGCGAGTGCAGTAGTGCTAGGGCAGCAAAGTAAAAATAATTTAACAGTGCCGCAGTAGTGCCAGGGCAATGAAGGCAAGTGTAGCAGTGCTAGGGCAACGAAGGCAAGTGTAGCAGTGCTAGGGCAGCGAAGTAAAAATATTTTAACAGTGCTGCAGTAGTGCTAGGGCAACGAAGGCGAGTGCAGCTGTGGTGGGGCAGCGAAGTAAAAATATTTTAATAGTGCCGTAGCAGTGCTAGGGCAGCGAAGGCTAGTACAACAATGCTAGGGCAGCGAAGTAAAAATATTTTTTTATTTGGTATTTTTAAAATGGCAGTATAATTTGGGAAATTGGTTTCTTGTTTTCGATGGAGATTGAAGAGGAATGTTTGGACTTCTCAGAGGACCCCATTGAGGGGCAACACATCTTTTCAACTCCAAGGGCCAAGGGTCTCATTTCTGTACAAGATTTAGAAGTTGAGAATTGGGGGTCCTTGGGTTTTTTGAGTGACCAGAATAATACTGCAGGTTTTCAGACTTTAGTGGATAGAGGGGAATCTATGTCAAAAGGTTCAGATCAAGTCAGTTGTCCTATTGATTGTTCACTCTCAAGGGTCTCAGAACACTTTACTCAAGTGATGGGTCTAATGAATGAGCAAGCATTTCATTGTAGGGAAGGAAAACTTGAGTAGACTCCAAACAATCCAAACTCACTTTGTCTGACAGAGTTTCCTTTGTTTGGTTCTGGTTTTATTGGTAAATGTCTTGATTTAGAGGCCTTAAGTGGAGTGGGTCCAAACTTACAATCAGCACAGTCTACAACTCCGGTTACTAAAGTGCGTAAGGCACATAAAGTGGTTAAAAAGAGGTGGTCAAAGATTAGAATGGTACTTGGGGAAGACTTGAGGATGGAACAAGTTTTGGAGTTTTCGGGGAAGGCCCTTATTGGAAAGTTTCATGGACATCAAATAGTTGATAATACACTAAATGAGTGGTTGCAGAAGGTATGGGTCCCAATCTTAGGATATGGGCCAATTTTTCACTTACTTGCCAGAGGATGGATAGGTTTCCTTTTTCAATCTAAGGAAGATGCACAGAAAATTCTGGGAGGTTGTTGGTATTGGGGCTCTTCTTTTTTGGCTTTGAATGCTTGGACGTATTGAAGTTGCTAGGAGAATCCCGTTCTGGGTAAAACTTCCAGCTATGCCAATGGAGTTATGGTCAGAAAGAGCTTTGAAAACGATTGGAGATTCATTAGGTAAAACCTTGGATATAGATATTTCTTTCAAATCTAGTGTTTTTTGTTCTGTAGCTCGGGTTTTGGTTGAGATGGATATTAGTGAAGGCTTACCGGATTGTATGGAGATAGTTGTGGGGAATACAATTCATACTCAAATATTGGATTATTTGAAGATTCCTTTTAGATGTGTTCGTTGTCATGTTTATGGACATATTGCTAAGGAATGTTCTCAAGCTTTCACACGGAAAGTATGGAGGAGAAAACAAATGACTAGTGGGGATTTCAAGTCAGCTAACAACAATCAAGAGATACCTATTTTTCAGAGCTCAATAGTGCTCTATGATTTGGCACAAACAAGCAAAAAGAATGTTGTTGAACCTAGAACCAAAACTTTGGAGGAGGAAGAAATTTTGGACCTAGCTTTATCTCCATTTCACTGTTCACAAGCTATTAGAGAAGGAGACGTAGTCATAAAGAAAACTATGAAAGGATTGGAACCCGATACTATTAAGTTTGTTAGTTAGGCATCTAAGCCTTATGACAATTATTGTCCAATACATGAGATTAATATGGACTTAGGTAATAAAGAACTCTGTACACTTCCTTATGAATGTTCGAAGAGAAGTCCCAGGGACAAGGAATTTTCTAAGATTTTGGATAATGGGTCGACAACCTCAAACACATTGAATAGGGATTGTGATCCAAATATTTCTACTATTGGGGGAAGTCTTTGTGACCTATCAAGTGAATCTTCTAGGGAGGTATCTATTTCAGGGGATGGTTTGGAGACAGGTTCCTCTTGCAGATATTCGTTACGTTCTAGGAAAAGGGAATACGAGCTGAGAACTTGTACAGTTGTTGGAAGGTTAGGGTTAGGTCTGGACCATATAAAGGAATTTTCCACTACTTCAGCAGGTAGGAAATCATTTTTTTTTCATGCACAGGAGAAGGCTTTGAGGGAAATTTGGCAGGGTAAAAAAAAATCTATCAAAGGGGTCCTTAGAGTGGGACAAAACCTCTCTAAGATGTTTAAATGATCTTGTTATCCCTTAATATCCGATGTCTTGGCAGTCCCTCTAAAAGACTTGCCTTATCCAGGCTGGTGGAAATTCATAATCCGGATGTTATCCTTCTACAAGAAACCATGGGGGCAAGTACAAAAGTCATTGAAGGGTTAAGTAAATTGCTTAGGGACTGGGAGTTCTTGGCTCTAGATGCTACCGGAAATTCAGGATGATTTTTGACTAGCTGGAAGAACTCAGTATCCTTAATTAATTCTTCCTTTATGGTTTCAGGCTTGTGGAAAAAATTCTTTTTTAAAGACTTGAGTTTGAGGTTATCAGTTATTAATTGTTATGGTCCCTATGAAGATAGGAAGGTCTTCTGGGATGGTTTTTTCTCCCAAAGGTGTGTTAGGGATGAAAGAGTTATCATTGGTGGGGACTTAAATTTTACTATGAATAGAAGTGAGGTGTGGGGAGTTATCATTGGTGGGGACTTAAATTTTACTATGAATAGAAGTGAGGTATGGGGAGAATCTGCAAGACATGATAGACTTGCAGATTACTTCAAGCATAAGATTAAAGAAGCTGGTTTAATTGATTCGGAACCAATAAAATTAATGCCTACGTGGAGAAATAATAGAGTTGGGGAAGCTGGGATCTCAAAGAGGTTGGACAGATTTTTGATCTCAGAGACATTATACAATGGAATAGACAGAAAACGGTCATGGGTTGAGACTGGAGGTCGCTCATATCATTCTCCCATTTTTCTTCAATTAGAAAGTCAAGAGGCAAAACCTGCGAGTCCTTTTAAGCTCAATCCAATTTGGTTAGAGGAAGAGGATTTTCAACAACTGATTAAAAAAGAATGGATTGGTTATGACCAAAGTTCTAGGTCATCAGCGAGTTTTCAATTTGCTGCTGCTCTAAAAAAATTAAAAGGAGTTGTGTCATCTTGGATCGCAGTTAAAAAGGAGAGTTTGGATAGAGATCTTAATGGTGGAGACGGAAATTTCAGAAATTCATAAAAAGAATGTGTAGAAATGAAATTTAACTTGCTCCATACAATTCCATTTCCATTTGAATAATTCTACAGATCTGCAGTTATTGTAGTATAGCAATGATAATGCACAGAAACCTGCAACAACAATAATAACAGCAGCAATGACAGATATAGCAGCAATGGTAGATAATAGTTAATACAAGCAGTTTTATTTTAACAATGGCATTTATGATACAACTTTACAGTTTCAGCATTACAATCTGTAGCCTGCAACCCTAGGCTGAAAATCCTTCATGGCTGCATACAAGACTGAACTGAATCAATCATCAACCTGCATGACTGCCTTCAATGCCATGGCTGAATGAATAAACCCTTGAACCACTTCCATGCATGAACGAACAACTTGAATGAATGCGGGGAGGGCTTATTTATACACCCAAAAAGAAGTTACCTTCCAACTACCTTATAACTTCCCTCAAATTACATTTCATATGCATTTGCTCTTGCATTTACTTGACATTTCCCACTACAAGACGAAATAGTTTATAACTTGTAATTTAGCCGACATAATTGACTTACATCACTTTATTCTTACGTACAATATTAAATTGCACTTTACAACATAATTAAATATATGCATGCACATTTCGTCAAACACTTTGCGTACAATTACAAAATAACACATAATACCAAAACTGATTCAGCAAATAAAGACATATCAATTTGCTTGTCTACAGAATGAGGCTGGTTTGTTTAAAGAGGAGGAGAAACAAGACTGGTTGAACTAGAAGTTAAGAAGAACAAATTCTTGGAGTGGAGGGAATTTGAATAGAGAATGAAAAGTAGAGCTGTATGGTTAAAAAAAGGGGATCAAAATACTAAGTTTTTTCATAATTTTACTAATCACAAGAAGAAGGTTAACACTATCTGTGAGATGGAGAATGAAGAAGGGGTTCTTGTTAGGAGTTTTTCTGAGTTAGCAGATTTTGGAGTAAAACATTTTCAATCTATCTATAAAGAACTTGATAGAGTCAATATTGGGGAAATTTTAAAGTTAACTACTTTCTTCCCCATTTTTGTGACAGAGGAGGACAATCAGTTGCTTATGAAGTAGGTCACAAAGGAAGAACTTAAAGCTGTCCTGAATTCTTTCAAAAAGGATAAAAGTTCAAGGCCTGATGGATGGCTTGTGGAGTTTTTCCTAGTTTTCTATGATCTGGTTGAGGAGGATCTTCTTAGAGTAATGGAGGATATTAGGTTGAATGGTCAGGTTTTGGGAGCTTTTAACTCCACTCTTTTAGCTTTGATTCCAAAAAAGGAGAAGCCTGAAACGTTTGATGAATTTAGACCTATTTCGTTGTGTAATTGTATCTATAAAATCATTGCAAAGATTCTGGCTGTTAGATTGAAGAAGATTTTCTCTGAAGTTATTTCCCAGGAGCAGTTTGGGTTTTTAGCAGGTAGACAGATTTTTGAAGCCATAGGAGCTGCACAAGAGGGCCTTCACTCTATTAAAACCAAAAATCTTCCTGCAATGGTCCTTAAACTAGATCTATCTAAAGCTTATGATAGAACTAGCTGGTTGTATCTCAGATTGATGCTCTTACATGTGGGTTTTAGCTATCCGGTAGTAAAGTGGATTATGGGATGTATTTCTTCCGTATATTTTGCTATTCTTATCAATGGATCAGCTTCCAAATTCTTTAGACTCTCAAGAGGACTGAGATAGGGATGTCCTTTATCTCCTTTACTTTTCTTTCTAGTTGCTGAAGGATTGAGTAGAGCTGTTTTGGATGCAAAGAGGGCAGGATCCTTGTCCGGGATCAAAGTGGGGGTCCTTTATTTATCTCATTTATTTTTTGCTGATGATGTATTGTTGTTCACAAATGGCAGTTTAAGGGAAGCTAGAAAGTTGAAGGAAATCTTGAACACTTACAATATTGCTATTGGCATGGAGATAAATTTTCAAAAATCCTTTATTTACTTTAATGGTCTAGAGCAGGAGACTAAACAAGATCTAATCAGATTTTTTCCTTTTAATCTCTTAGATTTCTAGGAAGGCTTTAAGTATCTGGGGTTTAGCCAAATACTTACAGGAAGAGAGATTGGGGATGGCTTTTAGAGAAGATTGAATTTAGGATTAACCATTGGTGTAATAGATGGTTGTCTATTGGTGGGAGATTAACACTTGTAAAGTCAGTTCTTGAGGCAATTCCTGTGTTTTGGGACTCTTTGGCCTTCATTCCCAAAGGAGTTCTAGAGAAAATAAGAAAACTTTGCTTCAAATTTCTTTGGACTGGACACAAGGAACATGAAGGCATTCCTTTAGTTAAGTGGCAGAGTATTGCTAGGCCAAAGGAGGAAGGTGGCTGGGGCCTTAAAAATATCCATCTTTTTGGTTCTTCTTTGGTAGCAAAAAGTTTATGGAGGATTTTGACCAGAGAAGGATTATGGAAGAAGATTATTGAACAAAAGTATATTTGTCCAGGGATCTTTATGGATTGGATCAGAAGTCCACAAAAAAACATTAAAAATGTTTCCATTCAATGGAAGGCACTAGTACAGGCCTTTCCTATGATTGGAAAATATTTGGCTTGGAAAGTGGGCAACGGTGAACAAGTTAGAGTAGGGGCTGATTCTATTTTGGGTTGTGGAGAAAAAATTTTGTTGCTGGAAGCTATGATAAGTTCTTTACAAGACAAGGGTTTTTACTTTCTTCATCAGGTGGGGGAATCAGATTCTTCTAGTCTTTGGACCCAAGGTTGGAAGCAGGCTCAAGTCTTGAGTTTTTCTGATGAGCAGGTTGTTTTGTGGAAGGCTTACACTGATAGTCTTAATAAGAGTCATATCAAGTTGAGAGCTGAACCAAATACTATTGCTTGGGCATACAACAAATCTGGGGGTCAATATACGGCTAGACTTGGTTACAAAGCAAGTTTTGACCCTCATCCTCAAGGGCCTACTTGGTGGTGGAAGCAAATTTGGAAATTATCTTCCCAAAAAAAGACAATTATTTTCATGTGGTTACCTTTGAGAAATAAGGCTTTGACTTGGGAAGTTTTATAGAGGAGAAGTAGACAAGGTCCAAGTATTTGTATGTTGTGTCAGTCAGAGGAGGAAAACATCACACATTTGTTAATCAAATGCCCTTTTTCTCAACAAGTTTGGTTAGAAGCTGAACAAATAACTGGAGTACAAAATATTTGGGAAGGAGAAATAGTGTAGGTATGCTTAAGACAATGGTTTTTGAAAAAAGAGTTGAAACAGTTTCTTTCTTTACCATGTCTTATATGTTGGGGTATATGGTTGGCATTGAATGCAGCTATTTTTGAAGGGAAGTTTTTTTCACATTTCAAGTCATATTTCAGGTGAGGACTTTGGTCTCAATCAACAAAGGGCCTGACAAACATAAGAAACCTCGACAAGTAGACAATTTGTTCATTGAAAAGCCTCATCCATGGGTTTTTTTTGATGGGGCTAGTTAGAGATTGTCATCTTTTAGTAGCGCATGAGGCATTCTATACTTCTCGATTACCCACTATATGAAATTTAAAGCAGGTCTTGGGACAGGTTCCAACAATTTTGCTGAGTTTCAGGCGTTGAGATTGCTAATGAAGTGTTATGTGGAGAGAAATGTGAAAAAATTACAAATTTTTGGAGATTCCACTCTAGTCATCAAATGGATAAATAGATCTACTCAATAAAAAAAGAATCTTCTTAGACCAGTGGGAGATGAACTACAGGAGGTGATTTCCCTTTTTTTTTTTTTTTTAAAAGTGAAAAACCCCTTGCGGGGCCACCTTGGTCTGAGAGACCACGACCAGGGGGTTCTACACCGTCAAAGTCACCCGGGAGTCGCGCCCGGCCCTGCCCGCACCAACATTATCAATTGGATTTTGGGTACCCAATTCAACTTTTTGGTAGGGTGGAGATTCGAACCTGGGACCTCCCTTGGAGGATTGCCCTCTCCTCTCCAACTCACCTACAACACCTGGGTATTCCCTTTTTGAAAATATATCTTTTACACATGTTTATAGGGAATTAAATTAAGAAGCAGATAGGTTATCAAAAGAAGGTCAACAGGTTCCGGAAGGTTTCTTGCAAATGGAAGAGAACAAGGATGGAGTTTCTTCTTTCACCCACATATCATATCCTTAGTTTCTATGCTAGCTCTAAATTTTTTATTGTGGGCTTGTTTCATTTGATTAGAGATTTATGGTAGTTTCTAACTGTTTCTTTTCTATTCTGCTGGTTTCTTTTTCATTGATTTCTATCCAGGTTTTGGTCATGGAGGTTGTTTGGATGATTAAGTATTGATATATAAGGATATTTATCCTTATTATCCCCATGCTATTTCGAAGATGGGTTTTTTCCCTCTTTGATCTGCTCGACTGTAATTATATCTTGAATCCCAGTAATCTGCCTTTATCTGGGCTTTTGTTTGTGCTAAGGCACCGGAGAAGTGTAATTTTCTTTCACTCTTAAAATAAAATTACGTTTTATTTCTTGTAAAAAAAAAGAAAAGGAAACTGTTACATTCTCTGGATTCACTCTATCAAGAACCTTTGCCCTGTCATAAGTTTTAAAGCTTTTCAAGAATGGCCAATGATTCTATGTTAGCAGGGCTATACCCTTTGTAAGCCTCTTTGCAGTGAAGAGTGGTCTTTGTGCATTTTTCAAGGCAGAGATAAAGTGCATTACAAGGTAGAAATGAAATGAAATATTATTAATGTCCTCGGTGGGCCAAAATAAGACCCAAGGGACTATAAGAAGGACAATAATGATTGCCAGCTAGCGGGCTAAAAAAAGCCCAACAAAGAAAAGAACTAAGATAAATACAAGATGAAACCCGACAACTGGGCCAAAGAGAAAAGGAGAAAGAAAAGGGAGACCAGAGGGGGGGAGGGCTGCAGTCCGAAAGAGAGTACACACCAAGAAGAACGGAGAGAGAGGAGGGGGGAGGGAGCAACCCAGGAGGGGCAAGCTCTAAGAACCCTTCAAAAACTAATCTCTCCTAACAGTCGAGGCAGAAGTATCGAAGTTGAAGAAGTCCATGATATGTCTTTGCCTATCCCTGGTTCGAAACCTTAACAAGTTGTCGGTGTGCTATATAGTGACCCTGCTCTTGTCCGAACTAGATGATGTGGGGTGTTTCCGTCCGGAGTCACATGAGCCGTCAAAGCGGGTGAAGTATGTTGTGATGAGCCGATGTTGAGGAGGGTGAGATCCATCTGGAGAACTTTTATGTCATCGAAGTTGAGTTATCTCCCTAAGAAAGAGTGCAAGACACCACTGGTCCGGGTATTTGAAGAAGGTAGAAATAGATCGAGAGTTGTCCTTGAAAAGGCAGTGGAATCTATCCCAGATCTCATAATAAATGGGACAACAAAATATAAAGTGATGAAGGGTTTCAACTTCATCCAATGAGCAAAACAAGCAAATCCGCTCCTCCATCGGAAGATGGTGGTCTGATTCAATCCGGAGTTGGTGAGAACACACCTTGATTTGCCCAATAGTGATCCGAAGACTATGCATTGTGTGCTGCTAAAGGTATTGTGGAGGAACTATTCTACCCTCCTGTATCTGTAGGAAGTGCTCATGGTAGAAAGACAACTTGGGGGAAAGAGGGGCAACGAGAAAGATCCATGTGCATCTAGTGTACTGGAGACTAACATTCTTTCGGATCTCGTGGAGCATCTTCTCCTTACTAAGCCGAGAGTGGGGGAGAACACCCAAAGAATAAGGGGGGAGCCTGTCCATTCGTATCTAAATGCTGGCCAGGAGGGCAAAAACCTGAAAACACCAGCTCCTCCGATCTCCCTGAGAACTCGGAGAGAGTTCCATTAAGGAGTGAAGGGTGAGGTAAGGGTACCGCTTGCAACTTGCAGGGGTATCTCCTAATGTACGGATCCTGTGAAGATAATCGATAATCAAGAAGATAATCTCAAGCTGGAGAGGAGAAGTCCCAAACTCTGCCAAAATAATAGAGCGGGGGATTGTGCCCTTGCAACGAATGAATCGTCTAAGAAAAAGTGTTTGGATTCGTTCAACCCGTGACCACTCAATCGGGCCAAGACTAGGACCCCAAACCACTAAACCATAAGTAAAAGTTGGCTTGACCAAGGCGTCAAAGATCCTCATATTCATAGGTATATCTTGAAAATGTGCTTTGAAGCAATTCCTCTCTAGCAAAGATAGAGCTGCATACCCCTTACACACCCGGGCCTGGGCAGCGAGTTTCATACCAAAAGTGGGAGCAGTGAAAAGAACCCCCAAGTACACATAAGAGGTGGTGATATCGACCTCCCAACCTTGGAAAAAGAAGTGGAGATGGGATAGAGCCTCTTTGGTTGTACTGAATACCATAACCTTGGTCTTAGAAAGATTCATCGTTAATTGTCTCGAGTCACAAAAAGCGGCAAGAGTGTCTAAATGATGTTGAAGCCCCTCAAGAGATGAGGTCAAAAGAACAACATCATCAACAAATAGGAGAATAGAAATCAGCACATAATGAAAAAGGCAACCATCCTTCGGGTGAGGGTTCTCCTTAATAAAAGTCTCAAGCTCATCGATAAAGATCCCAAAAAGTGTCGGGGAAAGGGGGCATCCCTGTAACGTCCTACCCCTTTTCGAAGACAAATAAATTTGCCACCAAAAGAGCCAGGTTTCGATCTTGGGTTCCAAACTGAAAACTTGAGTGTCTTGTTTGCTGATTTGGGTTATTCAGTGTTTTTGTATGTTTGGAGATCATACGAACATTCAATGTACTAACTCCAATTTTCAAATATCATATTAACTCATGAATTTTTCAACAAGACATTTTGACAAACATTTGTCATGCATACTCAGAAATAACAGGGCAACTCTCAAGAATTGATCACAACTTGAAAACTATCAATCCAAATGCTACCAAATTCGAATACTAGCTTCTTCCAATATAGCTAAACAAACCCAATAAAGGAAATTGCATACCCGGAATTGTGAAGGTCTGATACAAATCTGGAAATGTTCATCAGCACACAAAAATCTTCATTTTTTTGTCATAAAATCCAATTTACGAACTTCTCCAGCATTCAACTTATGTTTTTGAATACCCTTTTTGGAGACAATAACAAAGCATGTAAGAAATCCTCCAAAGACTAGGCGTTTGGACCTAGGCAAGCAACTCGTCCCCAAGAAATGTACGACTGCTAATAAACACTACAAAAATCCAATGAAAGTCTCCAGAACCTACAGAAAAGGTGGCAGCTAGGTCTGTAGTTGCAAGTAGATCACAAACTTCGACAAACCATTGCTGAGTGTGCATCCAAATCGCTCTATTTTGGCCCTAGATGGTACGGCCAGCTGAAGGAGTGAAGTGAAAATGAAATGGAACAAACCCTCTCCAATCTGCTCAACAATATCTGATAAATATCACCTTTATCAGCTCAATTGCATCCACCGAGTATGAATGCTCATTAACCAATCTAAAGGTATCTTTCAACCTCAAGATATGGTGTCCTTGTATGTGGTTTTCGTCACAATACAAGCCTGGAATGACTGAAATCTTGCAACCTGCAAGTCTCACACAATAAGCTTCAAGAATAATAACCAAAGATGTCACAATCAACTCTTCAATGCCACTTTAATCCTTTCCCAAAGCTGGTTGATCCATTCACTTCTTGAATGTGGGATAATTTGTCTTTCCAAATGCTACGTTGCACCTTGAAGGCATTCTTTTTACCATAAATTGTAATATATTTCACTTATTACTTTCCAAGGAGACCATACCACTTTTATGACATTAGAAATATGAACTTTAAAAAATCCCCTTTAATTCAAGTGGTGACATGACCCCTTTTAAGATTAAATTAATGCCCAACATTATAAAGTCATATTATAATTTAATTTAATACATTAATAACCTTCGGGCATTAAAATAATCAGTCTCTGAATGTCAGATCCTAGATATGAAAATGGAAACGAATATCCATTTCGCCGAACTACTCATCCGTAACATCCGTTTCCTGCCATTCAACCCCGTGACTGACTTACTAAAAATAGTAAGTCTCTGTACTCCTAGCTCTGGGAGACCAAAATCACTCAACCGAAGGGATATCTGGATACCCAATAAGGTGAAGAACATTATTACACCTTCAGCTCGGCCAGAAACCTTAATCGCTGACTTACTAAAAATAGTAAGTCCATCATCCAAACTCAGGAAGACTCCCAGAAACTGGCATCTGAAATCTGACCAAATCCCGGTGCAGGCTAAACATCTCCTGAATGCATCAACGCAACTGCCTCGCCAAGAAAGGGACATTACAACCCCTGTTTCACTCCTATGGTGCTAGGAATACTGGCTGAAAGCCCTTGAGGGGAACGGAACCGACCTTTCACAGTCTCATATAATCGTGTAACTACTGTCAAAAGCTGCCCAGAGATGCCAACTGACCGCAGTCGCTCAAGAAGTAAATGCCGAGGCACTGTGTCGAAAGCTTTCTTGAAGTCTACAAAGCGACAATAAACCTTTGAGGACCTAGAACACGCCTCCTCAATAATAGCTCTGAGGACTAGAATGTGATCCTGTGGTCTGGTGATCTTGTCGAAAACCAGCTTGGCCAAGGGCCCTAAAACCCTCCTCCAACCTTTCGGGAGAGAAGCACATCCAACGTTGTGGCATAGAGCTTGGCAAAGATATGCCTAATCATGATGGTCCTGTAGTTATTAGGTTCATGAGGATCACTTGCCTTATGAATGGGGTGAATGATATGCTGAGTCCAAGAATTAGGAAACCTAGAACATATAGAGATTAAAGAGATCCGTGAGGGGCCCAACAAGAGGGTCAATACCATGCTTCAAAAATTCCGCCTGTAACCCATCCAAATATGTTGCTTTGCTCGTACAAAGTTTCCTAATAGCCTGCCTGACAAGACTAGTAGAAAAGAGGTGACACGAAGAGGGAGGGGAGGGAACAGTAATGGGAGGCTAATTTGGGATGGTATAGAGGGAAGACGCATGAATGGTCCAAGTGGAAATATTGATCCCATGAATAATACGGTCACGGGGGAGGATAAGGCGCCAAAAGGATTTAGGAGACTGCTGAAGGAAGTCAATAAGATCAAGTCGATGCCGAGAGAGGAAGAGACGCTTCTTCTTTCGAAGAAGCATCCGGTAGTCTTTGTGAGAAATGACATAGAGCTGGGAAGGATTCCGAATGGCATATTTCAACCTTCGGTGGGCAAACTTACATTCCTCATTATACCAGATGTTCATGGGGCAATGACCAGGGGGATGAGGACGGGGGGAGGACGTGTAGTGTGTGGGTAAGAGTCCAAAGCAGCCTTCCAAATAGTTTGGACCAAGCAAGTAGAACGATCGGAAACATCGGGGAGATGTTCCAAATCATTGCCTCAGCTTTTTGCAATCCTTAAACTTTTAAAGTCATTCCTGTTGATTAAAAATACTGCTCTAGTGTATTGGATGAGCTAGTCAACTTGACTCACTTGAAAATGAATTAAATAGTAGCTCAACAAAAACTCTATATTTAAATTATAATAAAATGTCTATGATTTTGGATTATGTAATTTTTTAATATGTTGGGTTTCAGTTGAGATGTTGCCATGTGGCAAATTGATTCTTAATTTGGCTTCTGGTGTTGTTTATGAATCTGAGTTGTGTCACTTAGTTGGATTTGAAATTCATAGTTCATGATTAAGGGTATTATATAAAAGAATATGAACAAGAATATTGTTATGAACCTCTCCTCATTAACAATAAATCATTCACCAATATGCAAAAATATCAAACATGCATCCACAAATAAATTCCACAATAACAATCCACACAATAAAATAGAGAAAGATAATACCCTTGAGGTAGGGAAACACCAAGAATACTCCTTAAAGAAGAAATCACTCCACAAGATCTCCAATTCCACCAGCCAAGACTCTTACCAAGAATACTTCATATGACTTACTTTTACAATTGGGGGTACATCTTTCTTTATATAAGAGTGTGAGGTTCACTTTCCATGAGTTAGGAGGTCACCCATGTGGTGGTTCACCTTCCATGAGTTACAAACTGCATAATATTATAATATGGCACTATGTTATATATTATTACAATTTTATGTGTGACTCATGCCATAATACAATATTATATTATATCCCCACATTATTATCCTTAGGTACCTAGCATGCCACCCTCTTACAAAAAATGTTTCGTTCTCGAAACATAAGAAGAAACTAAAGAATATGATCTTCTAAGCAATGATAACAACTTGTACCAATCTTGATTAGCTATCCATCCAAGTGAAATCTTGATTGGTGGTAGTTTGCAATGTTGCTAAGTTGTCTTTGTGCCACTTGAATATCCATAGATTTTGCTCCTATGGTTCCATGTATATCCATTGTAGTTCCTTTGTTGCTCTATGGCTTGTCTCCATTGTTGCCTCTCATGGTGGTGTGGATGGTGATATGCTACAACCTTAGGTTTGTTGGGCTTTTAGCCTGCTAGCTGGCAATCATTTTTGTACTTCTTATAGTCCCTTGGGTCTTTTTTGTCCCATCGTGGACATTAATAATATTTCATTTCATTTCTCTCTCTCTCTTCTTTTGGTTCATCTTTTGCTTTTGCTTCTTTGATTTTTGTTACTGTCTCCTCTTTCAGGTGCTTCTGCTTGTACTTCACTTTGTTTCCCTGCAACAACTACCTGTTTTTTCTTATACTGAAAAATATCCTGTAATGTTATATTTTTCTTCCTTTACCATAACTTCTTTTGCACATTAATATTAACAGTATCCAAAGAATGCAACCAAGGATAACCAAGAACAATATCCATATCACCCATCTCAATAGCATAAAAATCTGAATGTAAAACATATTTATCCATAGTAAGCTTTAAATCTTCAAAAATTTGAATATTCTCACCCTCAAGTTTTATGTCTTTGATTTTCTTTGTTTGAACTTGTAACCTCTTAGCCAAAGATATATTGATAAAATTATATCTATTGCTAGGGTTTATGGAAACAATAACCTTTTTATTTTGAATGCAACCATGAACTTGCAAAATAGAATTTTTAGATTCCAACAATTCTTTCTAACCTTTGTTTGTTCTATTGGACACCAAAGATGTGCTTTTTTTTTTCTACATATTATTATTATTTTTCTGTGATCCCCATTTGCTTAAAAATGCAACTTTAAATTCTTCCTGTGTATAAATATATTTATGAGCATGCACAAAGTTTGAAAACCAAGAATAAGCTTCCCCTCCAAAGTAATTCCAAATCTTCACTTTCCATTCTATCTTAGAAAAATTTAAAGAAAAATTTTCCACTTCATCAACCATTCCCTAGCATCACTATCATCCTCTCCAGTGAATATTGGCAACTCCATGATTTTTATTTATTTATTTATTTTCCAGAGTAGCTAGGGTTTTAAATAACACAAAAATCTCCAAAATTAAGATTTTTGATATCTCATCTATTTCATTCTTGAAACAATTAAATTTGCAGATTTTCGACAAAACAAAATAGACAACAACTAATTTGCTTATTTGTATTGGGAGTTATGAATTTTTTCCCCTTTGCATGAATTTTCCATGTAGCCCAAAAACAACCTTAAAAGCCCAACTTCAAACAACTATAACTCTTTCAATACTTATCAGAATTTGACAAATGAGCAGTCGTTTTTGTAGTATTCAAAATAATCTCCACAATGATGCAAAAAACTTTTGAAGATGGCCGCTAAAGAAATTAGTATGATTTGTTTTCTTAAAAAAAAAAAAAATTTATGCAGCCAAAAAACAACATAAATAAACAAATTTCAAACAGCCATAACTTCCTCAATGCTTATCAGAATTTAACAAATGGGCGGTCATTTTTGTAGTACTCAAAACACTCTACATGATGGAACAAATTTTTCTAAAAATGACTGCTGGAAAAAAAAGGTCCCCGCAAGATGTGATGTTTTTTTTTGAAAGAATGTGTCCTAGCTTTGCAAAAACAACCCCACTTTGCTAGAATCACTGCTTTGATACCAATTGTTATGAACTTCATTTTCTCCTTAACAATTAATCATTCACTACTATGCAGAAATATCAAGAATGCATCCACAAACAATAAAAATGCACACAATAAAATAGAAAAAGATAATACCCTTGAGGTAGGGCAACACCAAGAATGAAATGATCACTCCACAGGATCTCTAGCTCCACAAGCCAAGACTCTTACCAAAAATACTTCATATGACTTGCTTTTATAAGACTCTCAAGAATGTGAGGTTCACCTTCCATGAGTTAGAAGGTCATCCATGTGGTGGTTCATCTTCCATGAGTTACAAAGTGCATAATATTATAATATGGCACTGTTATATATTATTACAATTTTATGTGTGACCCATGCCATAATACAATATTATATTATATCCCCCACATTATTATCCTTAGGTACCTGTTGCCACATTTTGCAAAGGGGTAAAATTTTTGAAAAATCTAGAAAATTACTGCTGCAACTGTTCAGATCAGATTCTTCCTTCCTCCCTCCTTTTCATCTTTGTTCAGGCAGTTTTCATGTTTCCAGTTTCCAGCTTTGTTTTCCAAGTGTTCAGCAGATTTGGCAGGTTTGGGAAAAGCCTAAAATATTCTAAGTCTGGGGCACTCCCTTGGTCGCTCCATTTTGGAGCGATGCTGGGAGTCGCTCCCTTTTTCTAGCGATTCCCAGCTTCTCTTCTCTTTCCTGCGACCGATAGCAGCAGCAAAGATCAAGGCGAGCGGGAGAAAAAAATGACAATATTTAACTAAGTGTAAGTTTTCCGCGGTCGCTCCATTCTGGAGTGACCACCGTCGTCGCTAGCATTTCCTAGCGTTCCCCGACAACAAGCGACCCTCTGTAATGTCCCTTTCTTGGCGAGGTAGTTGCGTTGATGCATTCAGGAGATGTTTAGCCTGCACCGGGATTTGGTCAGATTTCAAATGCCAGTTTTTGGGAGTCTTCCTGAGTTTGGATGATGGACTTACTATTTTTAGTAAGTCAGCGATTAGGGTTTCTTGTCGAGCGGAAGGTGTAATAATATTCTTTGCCTTAAAGGGTATCCAGATATCCCTTTGGTTGAGTGATTTTGGTCTTCCAGAGCTAGGAGTACAGAGACTTACTATTTTTAGTAAGTCAGTCACAAGGTTGAATGGCAGGAAACGGATGTTACGGATGAGTAGTTCGGCGAAATGGGTATCTGTTTCCATTTTCATATCTAGGATTTGACATTCAGAGACTGATTATTTTAATGCACGAAGGTTATTAATGTATTAAATTAAATTATAATATGACTTTATAATGTTGGGCATTAATTTAATCTTAAAAGGGGTCATGTAACCACTTGAATTGAAGGGGATTTTATAAAGTTCATATTTCTAATGTCATAAAAGTGGTATGGTCTCCTTGGAAAGTAATAAGTGAAATATATTACAATTTATGGTAAAAAGAATGCCTTCAAGGTGCAACGTAGCATTTGGAAAGACAAATTATCCCACATTCAAGAAGTGAATGGATCAACCAGCTTTGGGAAAAGATAAAAGTGGCATTGAAGAGTTGATTGTGACATCTTTGGCTATTATTCTTGAAGCTTATTGTGTGAGACTTGCAGGTTGCAAGATTTCAGTCATTCCAGGCTTGTATTGTGACGAAAACCACATACAAGGACACCATATCTTGAGGTTGAAAGATACCTTTCGATTGGTTAATGAGCATTCATACTCAGTGGATGCAATTGAGCTGATAAAGGTGATATTTTTAGATATTGTTGAGCAGATTGGAGAGGGTTTGTTCCATTTCATTTGCACTTCACTCCTTCAGCTGGCCGTACCATCTAGGGCCAAAATAGAGCGATTTGGATGCACACTCAGCAATGGTTTGTCGAAGTTTGAAATCTACTTGCAACTACAGACCTAGCCGCAACCTTTTTTGCAGGTTCTGGAGACTTTCATTGGATTTTTGTAGTGTTTATTAGTAGCCGTACCTGCTCCTGGCATGGCCGTACATTTCTTGGGGACGAGTTGCTTGCCTAGGTCCAAACGCCTAGTCTTTGGAGGATTTCTTACATGCTTTGTTATTGTCTCCAAAAAGGGTATTCAAAAACATAAGTTGAATGCTGGAGAAGTTCGTAAATTGGATTTTATGACAAAAAATGAAGATTTGTGTGCTGATGAACATTTCCAGATTTGTATCAGACCTTCACAATTTTGGGTATACTCCTTTTAATGCAATTTCCTTTATTGGGTTTGTTTATCTATATTGGAAGAAGCTAGTATTCGAATTTGGTAGCATTTGGATTGATAGTTTTCAAGTTGTGATCAATTCTTGAGAGCTGCCCTGTTATTTCTGAGTATGCATGACAAATGTTTGTCAAAATGTCTTGTTGAAAATTCACGAGTTAATATGATATTTGAAAATTGGAGTTAGTACATTGAATGTTCATATGATCTCCAAACATACAAAAACACTGAATTCAGCAAACAAGACACTCAAGTTTTCAGTTTGGAATCCAAGATCGAAACCTGGCTCTTTTGGTGGCAAATTTATTTGTCTTCAAAAAGGGGTAGGACGTTACACCCTCGGCGATGAGCAAATCAAGAAAAATTGCTAAGTGTTGGTCGCTCGCTTTTTCAGCGATCGACGTCGGTCGCTTAGTTTTCCAACGACCACGGTCAGCAGGCCAAAAGAAGGGTCAAAAAATTCTAAGTGTTGGAGCGTCGACATCGGTCGCTCGCTTTTTCAGCGATCGACGTCGGTCGCTTAGTTTTCCAACGACCACGGTCAGCAGGCCAAAAGAAGGGTCAAAAAATTCTAAGTGTTGGAGCGTCGACACCGGTCGCTCGCTTTTTCAGCGACCGACGTCGGTCGCTCCGTTTTTCGGCGACTGCGGGCGACGGGGGAAAAAGGACAAGAAAAAACGCCTAAGTGTTGGCGCCGATGCCGGTCGCTCCTTTTTTGAGCGATCGACGTCGATCGCTCACCTTTTCGGCGACCGTGGTCGGCAAGGGAAGTGATGCAAAATTTTCCAAGTGCTGCGTTGATGCCGGTCTCTCCATTTTGGAGCGACTCCCGTCGTCGTTGCCATCCAACAGCTATCGCCGTTGTCGCCCAAGTTCGCTGTGAGCGCAAGCAAGTTCCATTTTAAAAAATCGACGCCGGTCGCTCATTTCTGTTAGTGACGCCTGCTGTCGCTCCTTGTTTTAGCGACTGTGGTTGACAGGGGAAAGCAAGTTGCAAAATTATTCTAAGGCATGAAACGGAGCGTTGATGCTAGTCGCCCATTTTCCGAGTGACTCCCGTCGTCGCTGCTTTCAGCCAGCGACTGCTGTCATCTCTCCCCCCATTCAACGACTGCTAGCAGGAAATGACCATATTGCAGATTTGACTAAGGCACAGTGCGTCCCGGGTTAGCTCCATTCTGGAGCGACTCCCGGGGTCGCTGATTTTATCCAGCGACATTGGTCAACCCCCCTCCATTTCAGCGAACCTCGGAAGATGCACGGATTTCGGGATTCGAGCCTGACAAGACAGAGCAGAAGGTGTACTTCAAAAGTACAGGGTAGGTGAACATTAACAACAAGCATTCAACAACAGTTCGAATTGCACCTACCGCATTTATCAGACGCGCCTTCTCAACCACCAAATCTGTCTGGAGCCGTACCAGATTCAGGAAGATCTTGTTGCAGGTACATTCACGGCCAGCAAGGGTCTAATCTCGGCAGATTTTGCAGCTTTTGGCAGCTTTTGCAGTTCATAGGGTTCTGTGCACAATTGTAAAAAGGGGGGAAATTTCTGCTATAAATAGTAGAACTTCATTGTAAAAATGGGGGAACATATTGCTAGAGCTCTGTTGTATCAAACATTTGCATTTAATACAAAGCATCCTTGGCTCTAACATTTGTCTCTTTCTTTTATGCTGCCTTTTGCTAGTATTTCTGCTCCATGTTCATTTATTTTTCTGATTGCTGTCATTCTGAATCCTGGATCACAACATTGGCAATTAATTGAATTTGGAATACGAAACTGAAGGATACATAGGAAGGAATCGCAGTGACAGTTTCTGTTACATGCTTTGTTTTGATTGCTGTTGGTTTGTGTGCTAGCTAGTAATCGTGCTGCTTGTTCTTTCCCACCCAAACCGCATGATATTAATTTTTCTTTCAGTCATTTAGAATCTCTTTCCTGTTCTCTTATCTGAAAACCACCAAGTAGTGTAGTATAGGAGCCGGCCTTCTCCGGAGATTGGCACGGAAGGCATCCCTTCCTTCCGGCCTTTCAATCTGCTGGGTGAATCTAGGGCGCAAAAGACCAAAACCCTATCCTAATGGCGGATTCGTAATTAACAGTACCTAACAAATATGAACACTCTATAATGTTAAAATATAAATTATTAGATATAATGGTCACGTCATTCTACAAGGAGACCATATTCTTTTTATAATGAAAATTATTAATATTTTCAAAATTGGGCAAAGCCCCTTGGATGCATTCTGCCAAGCAGCGAACTGCATATTTAATATATAAACAATGGATGTACAACCAACAAAGACACATCTACTGTGC
The DNA here is from genome assembly GCA_028583015.1 of Wollemia nobilis. Taxonomy (NCBI): domain Eukaryota; kingdom Viridiplantae; phylum Streptophyta; class Pinopsida; order Araucariales; family Araucariaceae; genus Wollemia; species Wollemia nobilis. The sequence continues at coordinate 5,537,250 of JAQPPZ010000367.1, forward strand.
ATAGAAAACAGCAAGAGCCATAGTGAATTGACAAATTTTATGAGTAAATCAACAGGCACAGAGATATTAAAAGGTAAGCCAGGGTTTTATGCACAGTCAGATGAAAACCTAGTAATCTTTCCATTGTGTTTCAAACTTGACTTTGGAATTATATGAAGTAGTGTAAAATCTTTCCTGCTCGATTTTTTGTAAATCTTGTTGATACATTTGGAGGAGTCATACTGTTACTGGCAAATGAAAATTAATAAAAATTGAACTTACTAAGACAAACAACAAATATTGAGACCTATTAGTGTACATGTGGAACATGTTCATGGTACTTTGGATAAATTTCACTTGGGTTTACTTGTAGCAGGTGCATCTACCAGCTAGTATTTTGTAATTTTCACATGTTGTAAATCACGTCATTATTGATTGTTAGGACAATGTATCAAAACTATTTAGCAGCCATAGGGAATAGTGGGTTGATGAATTTGACAAAGTTGGTAATCACAACAAAGAATAAGATAGATAGACCTATCGAGGTTGAATGAATTTTATAAATACACCTCAACTGTAAATAAAGGTAAGTATGCTGGCATAGAATATTCTTGCACAGAGTCTAAAAACTAAAGAAGGCGTGAAAGTTTATGGTTATTTTGTGTTGCTCCCTTAGCCACCTATGTGACAAAGAAGGCCTTCTATATAAGGTCGTTATGATGCTTTATTGGTCCTAGTATTTTAAATTCATATAGGGCTATTAAAGGAGGCTTGGTTCTCATTTTAATCTCCATTTTCTTGAGAATCTGTCTAAGGAACATAATGGTTCACTTCCAAGTAGAAACTCAAGTTGGATCTCCATTGCACTACAAAAATATTAATGTTAAATGAGAAAGCATTTTTCCAATCTTTGTAGCAGCCATTTCTAATGTGGTTCCATCTCAAGCATGAAGGAGCGCGTACAGAGCCAAGTATGCAAAAGCAATATTGATTGTACATTTAGTATTTTCATTTTGTACTTTGTACACTCAGTGTTTGAAAAAATGATTATCAGACATTATTAGCGTATGTGTAATTAGAATGTATATGTAATTCAAATGTCATGAATTAGAATGTCTTGTAATTTGAAGTATCGGATTAGTTAGGGTCAGGTACGAAGAAGTTAGCAACTACCTTGCCTTTCCTAGGAACAATATAAGTAGACCCTTACATTTCCGAATACATCCATATTGATATCCTTCATTTAATTATCTAGTTGTGTGTGCCCTAGGAGCATATCTATGCGTGTGCAAGTAATTGCATGTAAACTATAAGCGACTGTAGTAAAGAATATTGCTGCTGTAAATGAATGTCTATTGTTGTTCGTGAAAAATGCAAATGACAAAGTGCAATTCTGTTCCATTTCAGTTCTGAATATTTCTTTCTCGTACATGATAAATTCTGTTTATTTTTGGTATTTCTTGTCATTTGTTCCTGTATACTCCTTCAATTATGGAATACCATTGCTGTGCTACATTTGGCACCGTTACCATTTGAAGTCTGAACTAGTGACTGCACAAACAATTGCAAAAGGGAGGAAGTGAATTATAACCTAGCTCAAGGATGTAAGAGACATGGATGTGGAAGGGCGAGCACAAGAACAAGTAAAAAACCTACGAGAAAAGATTGGAGGATTGCGCAACTGCTAGAACGGAGGATTTTTAGATGTGTAACACGCGCAGAAGAATTATGTGACGACAATGAGGAGTTAGTGACAACGACAAATTATGTGGTGATGCTGAGGAGTTACGTAACAAATTATGTGATGACGGTGAGGAGTTACGTGACATCGACAAATTATGTGACGATGGCAAGGAGTTTTGTGATGACGAGTTATGGGACAATGAGGAATTGAATGATGTTGAAGGCGATGCACAAACTGTTGAAGTGCTAACAAACTTGTTGGCGAGGAGACACTCATAGAAGACAACAACAAAGTTGGAGTTTTGTTGCTAGAAGTGGAACGTGTGGAACCCTTAGGAGGAGGGTAGTTTGCATGATGAACACTCGGAATGATGGTAGACATTGTTTTTGATGAAGAAGGAAGACACACTGTGGAGGCGCAACAAGCAAACAAGAATGTAGGCCGAAGAGAAAGTTCTCACAAAGAGTGGAGAAAGGACCAATGTGGAACATGTGCAAGATGAGATGAAGCACCTTGTAACTCTAGCACAAGTGTGGGGGAGAGTGCCTAGAGGTGCAAAGGACTAGAGTCAAGCACAAAGACAACTGTGGGAGAGTATGCTCAAAAGACCAAAATTGACGTTTGTGTATTCGTGAAGGATATTGCAGAGTGTAACCACATTAGGATGCAGCTGATGATTGTTTTAAGAGGACCAATCATCTTGTTGGCATTTCTGCAACATTGTGTATATTCTGCTATGCCTGTATTTTCTCCTTCCCTAGAGCTCTTTTCCTTATGCAAATGTTTTTTATCTTTCCTGCTTTCTCTGTCAAAATTTGTCAGTTGCGCCCAAGGGCTGGCGCAGTTTTTTTGTTCATCTATCATGCAGAGTATTCGCCTTTTTGAAGGCGTAGGTCAGTTTTCGAGCAAGGTTAAAGTGCAGAACCGTTTTGGCTGGTCAACAACACACCCACCTTTGGGCGAGAAAATGTTGGTGCGCCCCAATTGTTTGTGCCCTGTCTGTAAGGCGCAATCCCTTTCCGGGGCCTAAACTGGGCAAGATTACTTTCAAACCGTCCGAAGCTGTCAATTTTAGCACAAGTGTGGGGCCCAGTTTGTTTCGCACTAGTGGTTGAGCGCAAGGCAAATTCGCAGCTGACAGGGAGCGCAAGGTCCGTTGACTTTTCAAAGCGCAGCAGCAGTTTTAATGAAAAAAATGCTAAGTGTTGCCAGGCTTGTTGCGCTCCACTTTTCAGGCGCAAGGCCATTTCGCACCAAGTGATTGCGCTTTGTCCTTTGACCGTTCAACATCAGTGCATCTCCCTAGGCTAGGACATTTCGCCCAGTTCCCTAAGCGCAGAGCAATTTCGGGCTTAAGTAAGAGCGCAATGCCTGTTGACTTTTCAACTCTGCACCACTCCCTAAGCTAGGCAATTGCGCCCTACTTTTCTAGCGCAAGACACCTGTGCTCCAAGTTGACAGTGCTTTGGTTGTTGGCTTTTCAAACACCGGCGCTCTCCTCCCGATGCCCCAGGCAGCTGCGCTCCAATTTTCAGGCGCAAGGCATTTGCGCTCCATTCCACTGCGCTTTGGCCATTGAATTTCAACGCCAGCGCTGTCTTCAAGAATGCCAAGCAGTTGCGCTCCATTTTCGAGTGTCGGGCAGATTCGGGGCAAGTTAACTGCACTTCCACCTTTGACTTTTCAACCTTGGCGCCCCGTTCGATGCAGCAAGACATTTTGCTCAGGCTTTTGAGCGTAGAGCAATTTTGGCCTAAGGGAGTAACACTTTGCGCCTTGAATTTTCAACGTCTGCACTATGTTCAAGGTAGCAAGTTGTTTTGCTGCAGTTTTTTGAAGTGCCAACCCATTCCGGGCCAGGAAGCGGCAAAACGTAGCAGCTAGGGCTGCATCTAGCGCCTGTTTTCTGTCTAGCCCCCTTGCCTCAGCCAAAATTCCTTAGAGGCGCTTTTCGTCAGCCGGACCAGGTGCATCCTTATCCATCTAAATGCAGTCGATCTAGGAAGCTTCCAGACTTGACGTTCTGGGATACAGAATCTTATCTTTCGTCAGGGCGGTTCCAACGAGCATGGAGACGGCGCCACCAGCTGAGCCTGTCAGAGCATTAAAAGGATGCAGGTGCATTTTGAGGAGTCATCGGTTTCGGCCCATGCCTGTTTACTGTTTCATAATTGTTTTTCCTTGCAAATCCTATCTTCTTTGCCACCACGATGTTTTGTGGGTGTGCATTTAATATTTCAAGTGGCAGAATTCTCTATATAAGCCAACAATTTTATTGTAAAATAATGGACGTTTGCTAGAAAGCTTGTTGTAACTTGAATTCTGCTATCAATACAAATAATGTTTGGCTCTAACTCTGGACTTCTATTCATGTGTATGTCTTCTATTGCTTATTTTCTATTAAATTCTCCGCTTTGTATGCGAGTTATTATTCTAATATCTGGATTTGACTCCAGGTAGAGGGTGAACGCTGGAATAGCCCTGGAGATTACACATGTTGGATACCTGGTTTTAATTTCTGTTAGTTTGCTATATTGAGAGCTATTGATTCGACGTATAGTTAAGTTATCGTGCTGTTAGTTCATCAACCCTGTTCTATTTGGCCAGCGGCCATATTTCCCATCCCTTTTAGTCATTTGTTAATTTATTTCCTGTTCTTTAATCTAAATCCCCCAAGTTAGAATAGCAAAGGAACCATCCCATCTCTGGAGATTGGCACGGGAGGCATTTTTTCCTCTCGGCCTTTCAATTTTGGCCGGGTCTAGGGTGCATGAATAGATCATTTCATACCTAAGGAAGATTTTTGACCAACACATCCATGGAAGGTTCGTTCAACAAGAGGAATCTTATGAACAACCGTCACCAACAGTAAACATGGCTGTAGTAGCAACGGGCAAGCAAAAATGGCCGAAATTTACTAGAGATAGGAAGGAGGATCCTGAACGCCATATTAGAACGTGTAAGACGATATGGAAAGTGAATGGAGTCACAAATGAGGATGCATGGTTGCGATGGTTCTCAACAATATTGCGTGGAGTAGCAATTTATTGGCATTTGAAGGGAGAAGAGCCCTTCATTGACTAGGCTAATTTCAAACAAGAAGTCAAGGAATTCAAACTTCTTTGGGATGACATAGAGATCATTGGCAAAATATATTCCATGAAGTAGAAGAGGGACGAAAACATAGTCATACAACCACTGTCTGAAGGAGCTGATCAAAAATATGGATGAAGGTGAAACCTCTCAATAGGTTGTAGAAACTGTGGTTCATGGATGGGTAGCTGCCATGCTACAAGAAGATGGTGGTCCCACCAACAACTTCATGAAAGTGAAATGAAGATGATGCCAATAGGCGACAAGAGTATGACCCATGGCTGAGATCATGACCCAAACAGTGACCAAGATGATCTTAGTGCAATGATCCAAGCAATGTGGAAGGACTTGGAACAAATGATTAATGATGTGAAAGTTGAGAAGGAGGACATTCGGTGTTCAAACTACAATTCCAAGTGACATACAAACACAAATTATCCAAAAACGACATATTTGCAACATTCACGAAGTTGTTGGACATGCAATTGCGGAATGTCCATTCAACCTGCAAAGTGGAATACACTAGACTTTGACTATGCAAAAAGAGGAGAAAGAAGAAAAATCAAGCTCTTCCACGAGTGGACAAGCAACAAATACTGGAACAATTGCCAAGGGAGAAGACAACCGTAATTGGGAAATCGGTCCGATGGAGGCAATGGTGGAAGGACGATTGCAATATGACTTAGGCGGAAGGCCGATCATTCAGTGCCGAAGATGTTAGGAGTGGGGACATATTGCGTGCAATTGTACAAACGTACCAACTAGAGGAAGCAAGAACAACATAACTGTGATGTGTAGATGGTGTGCACCTATCAACCATAAGGAGGTGAACCGTCCAAAGAAGGCGAGTACCAATAAATTGCAAAATGTCAATTTTATTAACATTGAAGAGCCTTAATCGATCAACAAAAGGATAAGGAGAAACACATGCTGGTAGTGATGTTGGCACATGCGAAGAAGATGGAACAGTACCCGAATCTTGCTAAGGAGAGGGAGAAATGGAAAGGGGTACGTGTTTAACCTGGAAGAGCAAATGCAGAAGACCAGCAGGGAAAGGAAGATGAAGGAAGCCATTGCAATTGAAGAGGAGACATAAATTAAGCAGTTCGCAACACAAATACTAGAGACAAACATTGTAGTTAGAATGTCTAGCCTATTTTGTGCAGTACTAAATTTTTATGGTCGGAGAAATGATGCAGACGAAGAAGATAGCGGAGATGCATCACCAACTAGCAATAAGGTAAACTGTGAAGGATCAATGCATCGACCCCACGTTGTTGATGATGGATGTTTGGAAGAAGCCAACATTTATCCACATTGAGTTGCTCAACCACAAGATGACGCAAGTGATTGTGGACGGGGGTTCAAATGTGAATGTATTACTTGAAAAGACTTGGTGGCAACATTTTTGTGGTCTCCCAATTTTCGATTGTATGGTGTAGATTAGTATGGAATTGAGATGAAAGGTGTCTTGATTGCGTAGAAGGTGAAGATCGTCGATCAAATGCTCATTCTGTATTTTGTTGTCATTGCCATGCAAAAACCAGCCTGCGATGTACTATTGGGACGAGGTGGTTATGAATGGTGAAAGCAAATAACATTTGGGAGGACCAACTAACATTTAAAAAGGGCCAACACAAGTACATGATCAATCTGAAGAACTAGTCTGTCGACGAGGAGTTGGTAACGTCTGATGAGTTTGGCAAATCATCATTAGATGAAGAAGATCAAATGGGCATTGAGGACCAAATGAAGGTGTGTTGGAATTGGAAGAGTGCACGAAAGGTGAAGGGCACTCAGATAGCGGACTACTCCATTTGTATATGGAAGACTATGAAGTCTTCTAGCCAAGTTGCATGTGCATAAGCGTAGAAGACGAAAACCAGGGTGATGGACTTCGTAGTACAAAAAAGGTAGGCGAGCAGTCAAATGTCAAAACTAGCCATAAAAGTTGAGGAAGAGATGTCTTTCCCTTAGAAGTTTGTTGAGTACAATATCGACAATGCATAAAGTGATGAGAGATCGACACATTCCTTTGATGTGGCAAATGTGGTATAGGGAAACCTCGGTGAAGGTGAGGAAGACAAGATGAATTATTGCTGGGACAAGTGGGACCGAGTTTTAAGAGTGGTAGCTTTTAAAATATTTATTTAATACAAGGTCTCTGCATGGATGTACAAGGATTTGCAAGGGATTCCACCTGAGTTGTGCATACACCGGATCTGTTAATTCCAAGCATGCAACCTGAGAGAAGTCCAGACAGGATGAACTCAAAGTATGCGGCCTTTGTCAATGAGGATATTGAGAAGATGTTGGATGTATGCATAATTTTCGAAGTGACAATGAGTGAATGGGTGTCTCCCATTGTCATCAGTTTGAAGGAGAGTAGTTAGATCTACATTTGCATAGATTGTCGGAGCTAGAAGATGGTGACAATCAAGGATCCCTTTCCAATCCCATTCATTGGTTTGATTCTGGAGGAGGTAGCAAGGCATGAAATCTATTTCTTTTTGGATGGATTTGTAGGCTATAATCAAATTAGTATTTTTGAGGAGCAACTAAAGACCACTTTTGTTGTTGAAAACAACATTTATGTATATAATCAAATGCCCTTCAGCTTATGCAATGCCTTGACCACATTTCAAAGGATTATTTTGTACATTTTTGAGCAAATGTCAACGGGAAGGTTCAAGGTGATTCTTGATGACTAGTCTTTGTATAGGAAACCGATGAGCATTTGAAGGTGCTAGAGGAATGATGAGATTATGCATGAATGCTTGAATTTTCTTGAACCGAAAGAAGTGTAAGCTGCTAGTACCGTACGAAAAGTTGCTAGGCCATGTGGTGTGCAACGAGGGACTGAAGACTGATTTGGATAAGATTGCGTTGTGATGAGCATGGAAGAACCATATGACGTGAGCTTGTTGAAGTCGTTTTTAGGGCATCTTAGGTACTATCGACAATTCATCATAACATCGCACAAATGTCGCATTGCTTGATATATCAATGTGCAAAGGTGTTCCTTTTAGGTGGACGGAGGGGCATCAAATGTGCTTTGAGGAGCTAAAGGTGAAGTTTGTTTGTGCACCCATTCTGGTGTTTCCAAATTGGGAGAAGTTTTGCGTCCATGTGGAGATGAGGGAATGATAGTGGAAGGAGAAATGACAATGTTTCCTAGAGGAATACATATGTGATGACATGAATTCAATGTCTGCAGTACAACTTAGACGATAGTGATCTTACGACGATTAGTATGTTGGCCCAACTTCAGATAGCAGATTCCTATGACGACATATCCATGGTGGCTTCAATCCTGACATCTCCCAAGACGACGTTTAGTATGACGACAGATGGCTTGATGGCATGATGGCAGATGGCTTGATGGCATGACGACATTGCTCATGACGGCATGGCTCATGACTTTACTACACCTGACGACAGATAACATGTCGGCATGATGGCTCTTTACATGACGACATCGGCTCCTACAACTCTGCTTGCTAGCCTGAAGGTGGCGTGGCTATGATCTCCGCCTAAGCAATCCTACCTTCAACACTTACAACACAGAGACAAGAATCTAGCATAACACTAGAATCGATGGAAACACAATTGGCACAAGTGAATGAGTTTGCATTACCATTGGAATCATGTACAATTACAGTCTGTGATTGCAACAATGCTACGCTCAGCCTTATGCTGTAACAATCTAGCATCTCTCCTTCATACATGGACTTATGAATGCGATAAGATACAAATTGAATTGTAAGGGGTCTATTTATACTTTGGCCTTGGTAGTTATCAAAACCACTTTAGGGTGACGTGACAACTACTCGAACTACCTATTCTAAACAACCTTAATCAATTAATAATTAACATAATTGTTAATCTTGTACAATGATGGTTGCATTTTACATTTCGTCTGAATTTCCAAACGTTTCATTTGATCGCATTACATTTTATTTTGCCCATATTTTCATTACATTTCATTTGGTGCAAAACGTGTAGACCTTTTTACAAACAGTTTCACTTTTTCTTAGTGCTGCTGTCTACATCTATCCTTCCCTTTACATTAGTCAATGTCCTCACCGACTTCTTACATTGTTTTGCTGGGGTTTCGGTCTCTTTTGTTTCTGACGCTTGTAGAATTTCTAATTCGTGAACACTGAGCTTGTAGGCTTCTTGTTCATCGCGTAATTTCTTGGCATAGCTATAGTACTTGGCCCATTCCACCCCATAGGCATTGGCTTTATCCTCCATTACTTGCAATTGTTGCACGATCTCTTCTTCTTGTTTGACAAAAAATTCTTTCATTCTCTGCTGTGTCAAAGTTGGGAACTTTGATTTCTTTTGTTCCAACTTGTTCTTTAGTGCTGCTTCTCGTTGTTGTGTTTGAGCCAATTCTTTAAGCAATGCTTCCTTGTGCTTTGTCTGTTCAAGCTCCTTCAGTAACGCTTCTTTGCATTGATTCTTCTGGGCCCTTAATTTTGCTTGCTGTTTCTGTAATAATGTGTTTGCCGGTTGCTGTTTCAGTAGTTTAGCTTGTATTTCCACAAATACTCCTCCCCGTCCTTGATTTGCTCATTGAGATTATTCAGTTCGTGTTGAGTTGCCTGAATCTACTTCATGGTTTCAGTCAATTGAGCAATATCGTCATTCACCTGCTGTTTAGCTTTTTGCAACTTTTCCTCTGATTCATGCAATCTGCCTTCAGTTTCTTGCAACTTTTGCATAAGGTTTTGTTTTACCAAGTGTAGTTGCTTAATCCTACATCCTTCAGCTGGTTTGGTTTTACCCCACGGCTTCCATGTGACATCAAGGTTTCAATTTCTTCCTTCTTTAGCATTGTGATGCTTTGAATCAGTTGTCGGCTTCTATTGGAATCAACTCCTTTAACTACTGGCTGTCCTCCTTTGGGCAACCCAAATGTCCTAAAAATTTTGGCTGAGAAGACAATATTTAGGCTTCTTCCTCCCACTTGCACCATACTAGCATGTTTTGCAGGGTCGTATGTTTGCAACATTTGCAACGGATACTCCTTGTCAAATTCTTTGTCAAAGCTAGGGACCTATAGTATGAAGTGTACGCTTGTATCTTTTATCTTTTATCTAAGCATATTTTTTGGTGGTGTTTGTTTCCACCACTGCCTGTAATAATCCCCTATAGCATGAATCTAGGTGATATCTTTGAGAGGTATTTACTCTCATTCGGGCTGTCGAATTTTCTTTTCTTTTGATTCCGGAACAACTCTTTGCAAGTGTACTTGTTTCCCTTGAGTTTGCTCCTGCTCAGGATCATGTTCCTGTCCGCGTGCCTCTCCATCACCGCGAGAATACTCCTGGTGATGTTGGAGTTTTGTTTTTGGACACCGACTCTGGTGGTACTTCCTGTCTCGGTTCTTCATGTGATTTTTACTTTCCAAATTGTTCCTAATATGTTAATCTGGTATGAATTGGGCAACTTCTACTCATATTATTTCTACGTGCTTATGGTTGTCTTCCTGTAATGACAATGTCGACAACTTTCTACTTCTGCAATGTGACGGTGGTGGCACCTATGTCTGAGACGACAGTCCTCTGTTTGATTATTGTGATGGCCATTCTATTTCTCTTGACTTGCCTGACGGCGCTGCTTCTGCTGACCTGTATGATGACACTGTTTCTATTGACTTGCTTGACGACACTGCGTCTGCCGACCTGTGATGGCAATTCCTCCTGTCAACTTGCTTGACGACAGTCCTTCCAGTTGACTTGCTTGACAATAGTCCTTTCTACCGATTTTCTTGATGACACTGCACCTCTGATGACACTGTTTTTGTCGACTTATAATGGCAATCCCTTCTTCTAACGATTTATGACAACAAATCTGCTTTTGTCAACCTGTGGCAGCAATCGCTTGACTGTGGCGACAATCTGCTGACAAAAACTCCTGACTTCTTGTAGTTGCGAACCTCTTGCAAGCTTGTCTTCCAACAACCTCGCGCAAGCCGTATTCCTTTGTCCTCTGACAACAACTCCCTCGCTTTTGGCTTCTGTCAGTATTGGTTGCACCCGTCAATTGGTTCATTTGACTACGAATGCGTTAGTAGAATTACCCTTCTGTTGCATGTATGATTGTTGTAATTCTCATGAGTCCTTAGTGTCTGCCGGTTTCTCTTTGGCTTATGGCATCCTTTGTCTATTGTGGTAATTTGCTTATGCATAGGTGTTTCTGCCAACCGAGTCTTTCAAGATCTTGTGTTGGATACTTTACAAATGCTTTAGTCTCCAACTTTTCCTGTTTGCATTGTGCGTTCTATTCCTTGTCCATCCCTATTTATAAAACTTGCTTGCTACCATTGTTGCCCATGCAACCTGTTAGTTAACTGCCATTGTGTGTTCAAAGTGCCACATGTTTGCCACCTTGCCACCTTGCATGCATCTATCGTCTTTTTCTTATTTTTGGCTTTTTATTATTTTTGTCTTTTATGATTTTTGTCTTTTTCTAATTTGTCTTTTTTTTTTATTTACACTATTTACATCGTGGGTCCCTACCACGTGTCACCAGCATCGTGTGAATGCATGGTTGTGCCAATGCGAACTTCCAATGTTTCTGCTGACAACGCCACCTCCTGTCGGTGATGACGACTTCCCTCACTCATTGAATCATTGTCATCATGCATTGGTTTCGTCTGCTTTTTGTTTCGATGATTCCCTCGGCTTCGAGGTGTTTCCGATTGCTGTTTTGCTTGTCGATGATTTCCAGTTTTAATAATACACCAATCAGCCATTTCTCCCTCTTGCTGACGACATGTCATATTTCCAACATGTGGGTTTCTTTCCTCTTCCCGACTACTCTCGTTTGTAGACAACTATTGGCCCTTCTCAATGACTAACGACCTTCCCTTATATTGTCATCATGACGAATATTCCTCCTGCCATCATCATGGTGGACTGCTTCCCTACCGTCCTCATGTTGGCCATCTATCTTGTCGTCATCCTGACAGCTGACTGATTTGCAGTCATCCTGATGGTTGCTTGCTCTGCCGTCTTTTTTGTAGGTTGTCTTCTTCTTCTCTGGTTGCCATAATGCCTCCTTATTTCCAATTCTCCTTAGCGTGTTGGACTTGGAATTGGAGTCCTTGGCCGTACTTGGCTTCAGTTATGAAATCCTTGTCTCCCTCGAAACCTTTCCAAACGTCCTCCCCTTATTTCTGACTGAATCTCCCTTGTGTGGGACTGCTGCACTCCCAGTTGTCTGGGGTTCGTCTAGTTCCTCAGTCATTCAAGACGTCTTCTTCTCTTTCCACGGGCTCTGCGAGGTGGTCCTGATGGGCCATCCTTGTGAATTCGTGGTTGTTGGTTGTTTTGTATTGAATTTGCGAATAGTCCTTGTAGTCTATTATGCTAATCAATCGACTTGTGGGTAACAGGAAGGGAATTTCTCCCCCTTGAGCTACCAAGAAGGAGATCAATCGGACTCCTCCCTTGGTCAGGTATACTTGGGGTACCAAGAGGACTTGTCGATTCTGTTGGATTGCTCAAGTTACCTCCACTCCTCACTTGATCAAGTAATTATGCTCTTGTTGGTTGCCCCTCGTGATTTTGAGTTCTTGGTGACAATTGCCTTAGAGTTATCAACCTTCGATCTACCCGCAACAATCATCTATGCCATCTTGTCTCTTCGAATTGTCTTTGCGGTTCACAGTCTACCAATGCTCCTTGGTACTAAATTGAGAAATCAGACTCAGTGTTAGAATCATTTCCTTCATAGGCCATCTAGATGTTTCTAGCACTCGTCTTTGCAACCTTCTCACTTCTCTTCTCTGTCTTCTCAATTGTCTAGTAGCAGCTCGGTACTTTTGTGCCTCTGGCGTCCCTTGTGGTCCTCTTATTGGCTCACCATCACCACTTAATCTATTTTCTATTCTTTCATCCTCCTGCTCCTAGGGAATTAGTGGTTCATTATTTTTGGCTTCTTGAACCATTTCAAGGAATCGTACCCTTGTTTGCTGACTTAGAGCTTCGTCCCTTTGTCTTCTTCTTGCGTGATTGGGACTTGGATATGGAGTATTAGGGTCTCTTTGAGTAGGAAGATTTTCATCGCTACTTGAGTCTTCAATCCATCCTCCATTTTTGGGTTGTTCTAGCACTTCCCTAATATCTCTCCATAGAATTGCAACAGTTTGTTCTCTGCTTACTCGATTTTCTATGGAATCAACAAGACCTTGTTGTGGTCTATCCTCAATTCTTCTTTGTGGTTCGAATATCTCATCTTGCCCTTGTCTTTGAGGATTTGGTGGCATTATGTTTCTATGCCTTTTGGTCCTTCTCGTCAATGGGGAAGTAGTACTAGTAGTACTTTCAGTGTTCAATTGAATTCTTAGTGTTTTTGAAGACTAATTGCTAGAGCTTAGGGAGAAAAGGCTGCTTTCTGATGGTGCTACTTCATTGCCATTGGCGCTTCCCTTTAACTCTTATGTTTGTCTTTCTAGACCTTGTTCGAATTGATCTATCTCTGCTCGACTTAGTTCTTCTCTTTCATTTATATGCTGCATTGTTTTGTTCAATTCGTGAACCACTTGTTCTTTTAATTGTGTATTATACATCCTCAGGGTCTCATACTTTTCTTGTACTTGATGCATTTCCCTGATCATTTGTTGCAGAATCCTTGATTCTTCATTTGAAGCTCCATCTCTCGTTTCTCTTGCACTAGATTCTCTTTCTTGCAATGCAACATCAGTGAGGGTTTGAATTCCGTCTTCATCTTCGTTATTTGGAAATCTAACATGAACTTGTAATCTTCTACGTTCCATTGGTCGAGGTCCCAATTCTCTTTGTTTAATCACGGGTTCTCTTTCTGTTTCGTTCATCTTCCTGCGTATTATGATTAGCGATTCTACTGGGCTCTCCTTGTTCGTGAAACCACATTCCTGGTTGTGGTACTTCCGTTCTCCTAGAAGTTTCTCCTTGTGATGACTCTAAGTTAATCACATTTACATGTGCCTTTGTCTTATACACCTATAACTTAAAACCATTCATTGTTTCGGGCAAATTGTACCATCCAATTTCTTGAGTTGGACAACCTCATTGTCTAGTATTTCCTCTACTTGGAAGGGTCCAAGCCAGAAGGTCTTCAATTTACTTGGCTTGATTTCTCTTTTCCCATTAAACTTAAGCACTAAATTATCAGTCTTCAAGTCCATCTTTCATAAGTTCTTATCATGCTAGAACTTCCTTTGTCGTTGGGCAATCTTCGTTGCCCACTGTGCTATAACCCATTTCTCTCCTAGTTGTACTAGTGTCGTGAGCCTTTCTTCCAAGCTCTCCTCATCACTAGGGAAGTTTTCTATTGCTACTTGCAAACAATGTACTAGGAATTCAACTAGTACTACCGCCTCTTGCCCATACATTAATTGGAAGGGTGTATGGTTCATTGTTGGCTTGAAAGTTGTCCTGTATGCCCACAGGACTGCTAGCAACCGTTCTTCCCAATCGATGCCTTCCATGCCACATGTTTTGTACATTATGAAAACCAGGACCTTATTTTTTGCCTCTACTTGTCCATTTGCTTTGGGGTAGTATGGATTGGACAAAGAATGGAAGATCCTGAATTTCGTAGTCAAGTTCTGAATGATTTCATTGACGAAATGGCCTCCCCTATCACCGGTCAACTATAGGGGAATCTCAAACCTTGTAATAACTTGTTCATATAAGAAGCGGGCAGTGCTTCTCGCGGAGTTATTTGGTAGAACCCTTGCTTTTACCCATTTCGTCAAATACTTAGTAGCCACCACAATGTATTGGCACTTCCTCTTTCAGCTTGTTCGAAGTGGTCCCACGCAATCGAACCCCCATCTTTCAAAAAGTTCTTGAGGCTGGGAAGGGTGTAATGGCATGAAATATCTCTTTAACGGCTTCCCCGTTCTTTGACACGTATCACATGCCTTAACGTACTCTTTGGCATCGTGATAGAGGGTGGGCCACCACAATACGACTAACAACACTTTCCTTGTTGCATCAGGCCCCATATGACCTCTGGCTAATCCCTCATGTGCTTCTTTCAATGTTTTCTGCACTTCATCCTCCATAACACACCTTCTCAAAATGTGGTCTTCTCCCATCTTGTACAAGCCTGCAATTAGTGAAAATAGTGCCGGTTTTGTAATAATCTTCCATTTTTTTGCTATCGTCATCTCCTTTGGAAGCTCTCCTGTAGACAGATATCCTTGTATATGTTTATACCATACTGGTACTGCACTTATCATGAACAACTGTGCGTCTAGGAATTCGTCTTGTATACCCCCTTGTGCAGGTTCTCTAGAGCGAATCCTTGAAAGTTGATCTGCTATTACGTGTTTCTTTCCTAGTTTTACTACCACTCGAAACACGAATTCTTGTAATGTGACGAGCCACCTGCTCACTTGTCCATATATTGTCGGTTTGTTGATTAAATAGAGCAATGCTTGGTGATCTACATAGAAGGCAAATGGGTTGGCTAGCAGATAGTGTCGAAACTTTTGTACTACATAGACCATTCCCAATGCTTCTTGTTCTATGGTGCTATAGTTCTTCTCCACCTTAGACAACAACCGACTTGCAAAGTAGATGGGATGATCCAGCCCAAACTGCCCCTCCCAAGCTAAGGCACATCCACTTACAAAGTTTGATGCATCAACATGAACATGAAATTCTTTTCCCTAGTTTTGGATATACCAAAATGTGTGCCTTTACCAAATGTGCCTTGAGTCCTTCAAAAGCCTCTTGGTGTTCCTCCGCATGCTTGAAAGGAACACTCTTACGTGTGAGAGTGTCTAGCAGGTAGGCAATCTGCACATAGGTTCTTTTGAACCTTCTATAGTATCCCACTGTTTCTAAGAAGGTTTTCATAGAACTCGCATCATGGGTTTTTTCCATCAGCAATATTACACGTATTTTGTCTGGATTCGGCTTCAAGCCTTCCAGACAGACAATATGTCCCAATAACTTCTTGTAAGGAACCAACAATACACATTTTCCTGGGTTTAGTGCTATTCGAGCTTTTTGGCACAACCCCATACATTTGTCCAATGCCTTTAAATGCTCGATTGTTCTGCCATATAGGGACCAATCATCAAGAAAAGCTTTGAAGTTCCCTGTGAACATTTTATCAAAGATATATAAGATGATCCTTTGGAAGGTAGCAAGTGCGTTACATAATCCAAATGGCATTTGATTGTATGCATATATGCCATTTTCTACTATGAAGGTAGTTTTCAACTTGTCCTTCGCAATACTGATTTTATTATAACCCGAAAATCCATCCAAGAATGAATAGTTTTCTTGCTGGGCTACCTCTTCTAGTATGGACCCGTGAATGGGATTGGAAAGGGGTCTCTTATAGTTATGACATTTAAGCTCTAGAAATCTACATAAATCCGGATTTTGTTCGCTTCTCTTTTTAAGGTGGTCACTATTCGTGACACCCATTTGCTTGTCATAACTTTGAAAATGATGCTAACCTCCAACATTTTCTCGATTTAAGCATTCACTAGAGCTGCGTACTTTGGGTTCATCCTATATGGGCATCTCCTGATTGGCTGCGCACCTTTGATCAAAGGAATCTTGTGTATGCACAATTCTGGTGGTATCCTCTTCAAGTCCTTATAGGTCCATGCAAACACGTCCTTGTACTTCATAAATATTTTAAAAGTTGTTGCTTTTAGTACAAGATCCCAATCATCTCCACATTTGATCATCTTTGCTTCACCATCCTCGCCAAGGTTTACTTGCACCATCCTTGGTCCTCCATATTTCATCAACTGTGGTTCTTTGATCGCCTTGAGTACATCAATGGGATGGGCTGGTTTATCTTCAATCACCGTGTCACCCATAGTGTACTCTGTGAAGTTCTTCGGAAATGTCCACTTTTCATTCTCTTGGTCCGTCCTTATTGCTGGTCTTGTCTGACTGCTCTAGCCCTCTTTTGGTTCCTCCTTCTCTTCATCTTGCTATTTGTCTTTTGCATTGATGCATAAGCACTGCGGTGTGAATAATTTATAATATTGCATTTGCCAATGAAGTTGTCCTTTCTTGTCATCTTGTAAATATTCTGTGCAATCCTCCAACTGCAATACTCCTTCGTCAGGTTCATATCTTGTTTCATTGTTTGATGATAAACTTCCTGATTCATCCGAGGTTGCAATATCCTGACTTACAAATTGATTTTTGAGATTTATCATGTACTTATGCTGCCCTTTCTTGAATGTAAGGTGCTCTTTCTCCCAATTATGATTTACTTTTGCCATTCGTAGCCATCCATGTCCAACCAATGCATCATAAGCAGGTTTTTGCATTGCTATTATCACGAAATCGAAGGTGAGGTCTTGTTCCGCTATTTGTACCTTTTGATTTGTTAGTACGCCTTTCGTTTCTTTTTGTATTGATCAGCTTTATACAACTTGAAATTTGGAGAACATAATCATGGTGTCCCAATGCTTTTCCATGTCTTCTTTGGCATTACATTGACGCTCGACTGTCCATCTACGATTAATTGGGTTAGCTTATGATCCAATATCTCCATATGGACCAAAGCTGGCTGCTTTGGACTCGTACCCACACACTACTCGTCCTTTCCCCTGTCCTCATCCCCCTGGTCATTGCCCCATGAACATCTGGTATGATGAGGAATGTAAGTCTGCCCACCGAAGGTTGAAATATGCCATTTGGAATCCTTCCCAGCTCTGTCATTTCTCACAAAGACTACTGGATGCTTCTTCGAAAGAAAAGCGTCTCTTCCTCTCTCGGCATCAACTTGATCTTATCCACTTCCTTTAGCAGTCTCCTAAATCCTTCTGGCACCTTATCCTCCCCCATGATCGTATTATTCATAGGATCGATCTTTCCACTTGGACCATTCATGCGTCTTCCCTCTATACCATCCCAAATCAGCCTCCCATTACTGTTTTCTCCCCTCCATTTTCGTGTCACCTCTTTTCTACTGGTCTTGTCAGGCAGGCTATCAGGATACTTTGTACGAGCAAAGCAACACATTTGGATGGGTTACAGGCGGAATTTTTGAAGCATGGTATTGACCCTCTTGTTGGGCCCCTCACGGATCTTTTTAATCTCTTTGTCTGTTCTAGGTTTCCTGGTTTTTGGAATGAGCATATCATTCACCCCATTCATAAGGCAGGTGATCCTCATGAACCTAATAACTATAGGACCATCATGATTGGGCATATCTTTGCCAAGCTCTATGCCACAGCATTGGATGTGCTTCTTTCCCAAAGGTTGGAGGATGGTTTCAGGGCCCTTGGCCAAGCTCGTTTTCGACAAGATCACCGGACTACAAATCACATTCTAGTCCAGAGCTATTATAGAGGAGGTGCGTTGCAGGTCCTCAAAGGTTTATTGTTGCTTTGTAGACTTAAGGAAAGCTTTTGACACGGTGCCTCGACATTTACGCCTTGAGCAACTTTGGTTAGTTGGCATATCTGGGCATATTTTGACAATAGTTACACAATTATGATACTGTGAAAGGTCGGTTTCGCTCCCCTCAAGGGCTTTCAGCCAGTATTCTTAGCACCATAGGAGTGAAACAGGGGTGCCCCCTTTCCCCGACACTTTTTGGGATCTTTATTGACGAGCTTGTAACTTTTATTAAGGAGAACGCTCACCCAGAGGATGGTTGCCTTCTTCATTATGTGCTGATTTCTATTCTCCTCTTTGCTGATGATGTTCTTTTGGCCTCATCTCCTGAGGGGCTTCAACGTCATCTAGACACTCTTGCCGCTTTTTGTGACTCGAGACAATTGATGGTGAATCTTTCTAAGACCAAGGTTATGGTATTCAATACTACCAAAGAGGCCCTATCCCATCTCCACTTCTTTTTCCAAGGTCGGGAGGTCGAGATCACCACCTCTTATGTGTACTTGGGGGTTCTTTTCACCGGTCCCACTTTTGGTATGAAACCCGTTGCCTAGGCCCGGGTGTGTAAGGGGTATGCAACTCTGTCTTTGCTAGAGAGGAATTGCTTCAAAGCACATTTTCAAGATATACCTGTGAAGATGAGGATCTTGACTCCTTGGTCAAGCTAGCTATTACTTATGGGTTAGTGGTTTGGGGTCCTAGTCTTGGCCCGATTGAGTGGTCACGGGTTGAACGAATCTAGACACTCTTTCTTCGATGATTTATTCGTTGCAAGGGCACAATCCCCCGGTCTATTATTTTGGCAGAATTTGGGGCTTCTCCTCACTAGCTTGAGATTATCTTCTTGATTATCGGTTATCTTCACAAGATTCATACATTAGGGGATACCCTTGCGGGTTGCAGGCAGTACCCTTACCTCACCCTTCACTCCTCAATGGAACTCTCTCCGAGTTCTCTGGGAGGTCGAAGGAGTTGGTATTTTCAGGTTTCTGCTCTCCTAGCCAACATTCAGATACGAATGGACAGGCTCCCCCCTTATTCTTTGGGTGTTCTCCCCCCCTCTTGGCTTAGTAAGGAGAAGATGCTCCACGAGATCCGAAAGGATGTTAGTCTCCAGTACACCAGATGCACATGGATCTCTCTTGTTGCCCCTCTTTCCCCCAAGCCGTCTTTCTACCATGAGCACTTCTTATAGATACAGGAGGGTAGAATAGTTCCTCCACAATACCTTCAGCAGCACACAATGCATAGTCTTCGGATCACTATTGGGCAACTCAGGGTGTGTTCTCACCAACTCCGTATTGAGTTAGACCACCATATTCCGACGAAGGAGCGGATTGGCTTGTTTTGCTCATTGGGTGAAGTTGAAAGCCTTCAACACTTTAGCTTTTGCTGTCCCATTTATTATGCAATTTGGGGTAGATTCCATTGCCTTTTCAGGGACAACTCTCGATCTGTTTCTACCTTATTCAGATAGTCAAACCAACGGTGTCTTGCACTCTTTCTTAGGGAGATAACTCAGCTTCCACGACAAAAAAATTCTCCTCCAGATGGATCTCACCCTCCTCAACATCGGCTCATCACAACATACTTCGCTCGCTTTGACGGCTCAGGTGACTTTGGACGGAAACGCACCACATCATCCAGGTCGAATAGGAGCAGGGTCACTAGATAGCGCACCCATAGCTTGTTAGGGTTCCGAACTAGCGATGGACAGAGACATATCATGGACTTCTTCAACTTCGATACTTCGGCTTCGACTGTTAGAAGAGATTAGTTTTTGAAGGGTTCTTAGAGCTTGCCCTTCCTAGGTTGCTCCCTCCCCCGTCCTCTCTCTCTGTTCTTCTTGGTGTGTACTCTCTTTCGGATTACAACCCTTCCCCTTCTCTCTCCTTTTATCTTTGGCCCGGTTGTCGGGTTTCGTCTTGTATTTATCTTAGTTATTTTCTTTGTTGGGCTTTTTTTAGCCCGCTAGCTAGCAGTCATTATTGTCCTTATAGTCCCTTGGGTCTTATTTTGGCCCATTGAGGACATTAATAATATTTCATTTCATTTCATTTCATTTCTCGATTTCAATCATTAATATTGTGGGGTCGATAAATTGCTCTTGCTTGACGTTGGCAACTTCTTGTACTTCCTTTGCTTTCTTTGTCTTCATCATTTCGCCTACTGTGGCATATAATTCTGGTAGTGCACCAAGCAAATTGGACACTTTTACTTCCATGGTCGTGCTTAGTACTCATGTTGCCAAATGTTCCATTGATGGCTGTTTGTTTAATATTACCTCAAGCTTTTTCAAGGCATTTTCTTGTAGTAATTTCCCTTGCTTGCCCTTATCAAGCTCCTCCTTCACCATATCATGGGCTTCCTGCCATCGCTCCATTTCTTTGGCATGGTTCGAGTACTACTTTGTCTTTCGAGCTTGAGCTCTTGTTACAGCTAATATTTGCTTGATGGTCACTCACTTCACCAATGTCAATTAAGTTGACATTCTACGTTCCACTGGTACTTTCTTTGTTTGGGCAATTTGCTTCCTTATGGTTACCTGGTCCACACCATCTACACATGTGAGTGGTATTGTTTCCATTTGAATTCCCTCCAGTCTAGGGGCAATTTTTCGCAAAATGTCCCCATTCTTGGAAATTCTGGCATGTATGATTGGTATTCCATGTGAATCATACTATAATCGACTTTGACTTCCTTGCCTTCCTCCTTGGCACTTATTTCTATATCCGCCACTCGTCGCGCCTTGTCCATTTCTTGAAGTATTCACTTGTTCTTCTTGCTGCACCGTCATGGTTTGGTATCTTGCTCCCTTCAAGTTAAATGCACAATCCGATATTGGATGTCTTGCTATATTGCATATATTGCAATATGCGTTTTTAGGGCAATTGACGTTCGTGTGTCCTTCCAACTTACAATCCAAGCACCAAATGTCCTTTCGATCCTTCCATGCTTCCCCTTTCACTTCTTTCATTATTTTGTCAAACTCCTTCCTGAAAGAATAGATAGCATTTTGTACTTTGTCATCAGTGTCGCTATCAAATTCTTCATTTCTAGGATGCCCTACAATTTCGCTCGTTGTTTGCTTTTCTTCACTTTTGAAGTTCTTTGCTTTCTCCAGGGCTTCTGCATATGTAGAAGATGGTGCAACCTTCATCTTTTTCTTATATTTAGGTAGTAGCCCTTCGATAAACCATCTTTTTACTAATCCATTGGTTGGTGGCATCTGCATTTTATCAGCTAGTTGTTTTAATCTTCTATTATGGTTTTTGACATCCTCTTTCGACTTTTGCTTTGTAGCATAAATTTTCATTATAATTTTATTGTCATCTCGTAACGGTCGGAATTCATTTATAAATTCTTGCTGCATAGCATCCCATTGTCCAAAGGGTTGCGTACTTTCCCTCTTCAAGTACCAGTCAATTGCCATTCCTCACAGTGTAGTAGGAAACAACTGCAACCATTCATTCGGTTGCATTACTCCATTTGCTTTCCATATGGTGGTGCAAGTACCAATATGCCTTGTTGGATCTTCTTTTCCCTCTCCAGTAAAGGGTGGGAATTTCTGCTTGCCCGCTCTATTTGCGATGTTCGCCATTAGGTCCCGTTTGACCTCTTCGTCACTTGATGATGGTTCTTGTGGAATTATATTCCACTATCTTTCGATCGTTGGTGGCTTGACCTCTTGTTCGTGCTTTGGTGCCTCTCTTCCAAATAGTCTTCGTCACAATTCTTGTGCGTCAATGCTTCACGACCTTATGTATGAATAAACAATAAATGGTTCTGGTCTTCCTTCTCAAGTGCCCACGTGTGGTTACTTCGGTGCCAAACTCCTATCTTTTGAACCTGTTGGCAAACTCCTCTTCGCTGGCTCAGGTTAATCCACTCTTCGCGTGATATGTTAGCTTCTCCTGCTATGCGAATATTCTCCTCGACTATTTGATCTTGTACCTCATTCTCTATTGTCAACAACAATGTTTGCCACCTTTCTCTTTCAGTTGTTGGAATCTCGTCGTCCAAGGGATTCCACACCCTTTCCACTTTTGGTTGTGTAAACTTGTCTCTACTTTGTACCCCTTGATTAGCCAGTCTTGCACTTCTCATTGGTTGCTCTGCAGTTTGTGTTTGATTTCATCGTCATCCTTGCAACCTTGAATCTATCATTCACCTCTTTGTTTGTTACACTCACTTCTTATCGACTCGAACTTGCTCTAGGCAACGACGCCAAATGTAGATAGCGATGAGGATTCCTGAGATGAGGGAATGATAGTTAATGGAAGGAGAAATGACAATGTTTCCCAGAGGAATACATCTATGACAACATGAATTCAACGACTGCAATACAACTTAGACGACAGTGATTTGATGGTGATTAGTATGTTGGCCCAGCTTCAGATAGTAGTGTCCTATGACGACATATCCATGATGGCTGCGGTCCTAACATCTCCCAAGATGGTGCTCAACATGACGACAGATGGCTTGATGGCATGATGACATTGCTCATGACAGCACTGCACCTGATGGAAGACAACATGTTGGCATGACGACTCTTCATATGATGGCGTCGGCTCCTGCAGCTCTGCTTGCTCGCCTGAAGGTGGTGTGAATCTGATCTCTGCCTAAGCAATCCTACCTGCAACACTTACAACATAGAGACAGGAATCTAGCATAACACCAGCATCAATGGAGACACAATTGGCACAAGTGAATGAGTTTGCATTATCATTGGAATCATGTACAATTACAGTTTGTGACTGCAACAATGCTACGCCCAACCTTACGTTGTAACAATCTGGCATCTCTCCTTCGTACATGGACTTACTTATGAATGCAATAGGATACAAATTGAATTGTAAAGGGTCTATTTATACTTTGGCCCTGGTAGTTATCAAAACCACTTCAGGGTGACGTGACAAAACTACCAAAACTGCCTATTCTAAACAGCCTTAATCAATTAATAATTAACATAATTGTTAATCTTGTACAATGACGACTGCATTTTGCATTTCGTCTGAATTTCCAAACATTTCATTTGAACACATTACATTTTATTTTGACCATATTTTCATTACATTTCATTTGGTGCAAAACGTGTAGACCTTTTTACAAACAGGTTCACTTAACCACAAGAGAAATTGGGTGATAACTACCGTCGCATGACTACGTTTGCACAAAACTCTTACTTGACTCATTATTACATGCATTATTACAATGTAAAATTTTATTCAAATTACAAAACTGTCATATGCATACTTGACTCCCATGCATATTTTATTTCCGACCCTTATATTTTCTTTGATCAGGTGGCACGTCAGAACTAGTGCCTACATCTGTCCTCCCCTCTAGATTGGTCAATGTCCTCGTCGACTCCTATTGTTGCTCTTGGGGACTTTGTTTGTTGAGATTGAGGTGATGGAACAAGTATTTCTCCAAGCTTTTGGATCTGCAGCTTCAAAGCATTGTTCTGTTCTTTGAGTCTCTTGGCATAGGCCTATTAATGAGTCATGTTAAAGGAGGTTCATGAAGAGTTGGTGGGAGGACATATGGGGCTAGATGCAACCACAAGGAAGGTGCTTCTAGCAGGGCTGTGGTGGCCCAATCTATATCATGATGCAAAGGAGTTTGTGACTGCATGCGATTCGTGCCAACAAGACAGGAAGTTGTTGCGGAGGGACTTCATACCATTGCAGCCATCTCAGCCGCAAGAGTTATTTGAATTGTGGGGTTTGGATTTGGTCGGACTGTTGAAGAACAACAAAAGGTGTAGGTACATTGTTGTAGCAACTGAGTATCTGACAAAGTAGGTAGAGGCAAAGACGTTGCCAAAATAACTCTGCGATGAGCATTTCGCGATTCCTATACGAGCAAATCATTACAAGATTTCAAGTGCTCTCTAGTTGACAAGTGATCACGGAGAACACTTTTTGAATGAAATCATTTAGAAGTTGCATTGGAGTTCAAAATTCTACATTCATTGTCATTTCTATTCTATCCAAGGGCAAATAGACAGCCGGAGGCAACAAAGTTTTGGTTTCAATAATGTACAAAACTTGCGGAATCGAGGATGTTGACTGGGAGGAAAAATTGCTAGCAATCTTGCGGGCATATAGGACGATGTATAAGCCCACAACAAATTGCACGCTATTTCATTTGATGTACGGGTAAGAAGTAGTAGTGTCGATCAAGTTTTTGATGCCAATTCTGAGAGTGGCAATTGATGTATGGGCAAAAGACAGGAGAACTGTTGCCACATTTTGCACAGGGTGCCATGTTTTTGGTTTCTATAAGTGAGCTGCTCTTTTCCTTTCCTTCTCCTCATTTTCCCTTTCTTCATTTCTCCCTTTCTCCCTCTTCCTCGCAATTTCATTCCTCCATCTTCCTTCCCCTTTTCTTCCCCCAGTAAAATTTCAGCAGATGTTCCTGGAAAAATGTTTAAGTGCTGGGGCGACACCCGACTTCGCAACGAAGTCGGAGTGCGCCCCTCAGTTGGAGCGCAGTAGGGAACCCGAAGTGCGCAAGCAGGCAGGATCAAAGCAAAATCTGACTAAGTGTCAGGGGCGCAACCCGACTTCGCAGCGAAGTCGGGGAGCGCCCTTCTTCCTGGGCGCACTAGGGAAGCAGTCTGGCAGAAGAAACGGTTAAGTGTTGGGGCGACACCCGACTTCGCAGCGAAGTCGGAGTGCGCCCTTTGATCAGTGCGCAGTTGGGGAAGCTAACTCAAAAAATGCTAAGGCAAATTGACCCTTCCAACTGCGCTGTTTTCTACCTACGCAACCCGGTAGCGCCCGAATCCTGGGCGAAGTTGGATAAGCTGCCTTTCAAGGCAGACACGTGTCCTACATCAACATCGGACAAGTATCCACCTTCGGGATTCGAGCCAAGACTTGACCGGGATAAGGACAAAGCATGGGCTGCACTACCGGCGCCAACTGTCACCATTTAAGTCGATGTGAAGTGCCATCTGCCGCACCTACCCGCATTCCTGCTGACCAAAGATTTGACCCAACGTGCTGCCACGTAGCTGTACCGCCTTCAGGGACACCATGTTGCAAGTACAGTCTTGACCGACAGAAGTCAGCATCAGCAGCTCCTCAGCCGCTCGTGTCAGCTACTGTCTTGTCTGGGACTTTGTGCCCACAAATGTAATCGGGGGGAAATTGGGTTATAAATAGCCACCACATTTTCATTGTAAGTGGTGGAAGGGGAATATATTGCTAGGGAACAATTGTAGTTGTGCGTTTGCCTCAAATACAAGCATATACTTGGCTCGCCACCACTGTCTTTTATCTTGTATGCTGCCTCTCCTTGTCATTTCTGCCTCATGTTTCTTGTGTCATTGCTTGCTGTTGTACTGAACTCTGGACTCTGGCATTTGGTGACCAAGTATTCCTGGAATGCATAGATAGAGGATACATAGGATAGTTGATAGTTGTGGTTTCAATGTATGTTTGTAGATGAATGCTGTTAGTAGTGGTGATTGATTCGTTGCCGTGCTGCTTATTACCCCCACCCAACTCCAATCGCATTTGGAATCTCTTTCTGCACTTTTATCTCTTTCCCTGCACTCTTAACCTAAAACACAAAAACCCCACAGGAAGCCAACCTTCTCCGGAGATTGGCACGGAAGGCATCCCTTCCTTCCGGCCTTTCAATCTGGTGGGCGAATCTGGGCGCAATAACAACAAATCCTTTCCTCATGGCAGATTCGTAACCAACAAGAACCATCTTGACAACTAGGAGAGCTTGGAGGAGAGGTTGGTGGCACTCATCAAGGTGGATGAGAAGAGGGTAATAGCATGGTGGTCCATGGAAGTTGCATAGTGTTGAGCAAGTTTTGGTATGACAAGCATTTGTGGAAGTTGAAGTCAAGTGGCCGCATGTTAAAGTACAACGACAATCGAGAGATCAAGCCAGGGAAGTTGAAGGCCTTGTGGCTTGGACCCTTCCAGGTTGAGGAACTGTTGGATAACGATGCAATTTGACTGAGGAGACTGTACAGGATGTGACAAGAAGCATAAAGTATGTTGTGAAGGATTAATTTGTGTGCGAATACAAAATGAGCTATCCAAGGGTTGGAGAAGGCCATTTGAAAGCTGAGCAATCCCATATAGACCGCTATAGTGAGCTTAGAGAAGGCCGTTAGGGAAAAGTGGCATGAAGTTTGAGACAAGGAGGCCATTTGATTAAAGGAGCTTGTTGTATGAAATTTTAAGAGGGTTGTTTGACTGGAGTACGCCGTATGGGCCGTCGAACTAGAGATGCAGACCATTTGGAAGCTAAGATGGGTCGTCTAAGGAAGAAGAAAGATAGTCTGATGAAGACGGGCCATCTAGAGTAGGAGCTGAGCAATTTGGAGTGGGAGTTGGACCATCGGAAGCAGGAGCCAAGCTGTCTGGAGTTAGAGGAAGGTTGTTCATAGTAGAGTGGAGGTTGTCTGGGCATATGACGAAGAGAGGAACGGTTAGGGAATGCAAATCGAGGACAAGAAAAGAATGAAAAACAAGATGTGCCAAGTGGAGTTGCATGAGAAAGTTCCACCAACTAGAAGATGGTTGGGGCAGTCGGGAGTGATTGTGACATGAGGAGTTCAAATTCACACACTTGCAGAGCTGAGCGTATGTGGAGTGCAGCCTAGGCTGAGAATTGTAGAACCTGAAGAGCCAAGGAGGAACCTTCCATGAGTTGTGCCGAGTTTTGTGAGCGCAAGCTTTCTTAGGAGTCACGTTGAGTGCGCACACCATCGGAAGCATGTGAAGCACGATATGGAAGTAGAGCAGGGAAGAGCACAATATCACAGAGAGGGTAGAGGAGGAGGTGGCTCGAGGTCACGGTTACAAACAAGAACTCTTGACAATGACCGAAAAAGCAAGGGGAAGGAGTCGATAGCTTCACCCTAGTAGTGGAAAGCAAAGGGGGAGGAGAGAATATAGAATCCCCTTGACAAGAACTTGGACAACAATTGCAAGGGATTTTTGTAGGACTTGGTGGAACGATGCTCCTACAGACCACTTGCTGAACATAGCTTTTCAGAATGTAGGTGTCCACCACATAATGCAAGTAGCCAACTTCAAAAACCATTCCTAGACAATTGGCCTAAATAATTGACCTTGTATGATAGTCATTGTTGGTTTGTCTTGGACGACCTCTTTGTGAGACATGTCTCCAGAGGTTTGAGCTGCAGATGAAATGAAACACCCCAAATGGTCTACTTCTGGACGATGAGGTCACAGGAGACCCTTCCCTATAGCCTACTTCTAGATGGCCTCCCTTGGAATAATGTTTCTCTAGATGACC
Source organism: Wollemia nobilis (assembly GCA_028583015.1). Lineage (NCBI taxonomy): Eukaryota > Viridiplantae > Streptophyta > Pinopsida > Araucariales > Araucariaceae > Wollemia > Wollemia nobilis. Next base: position 5,564,688 of record JAQPPZ010000367.1, read on the forward strand.
TTGTCCCAAATGGCGTTCCTCTAGACGACCTCGTCTAGGATAATGTTCCTTCAAATAGCTCTGTATTGGATGGTCAATTTCTTCTAGATTGTAAGCAATATATAGTCCTCTCCTAGACAGTCAATTGTCACTTCCTCTTATGTGAAAACTAATAGTTTGTCAATTTTGTCGTTTACTCTCGACTTCATCTTGTGTGTCAAACAACCTCTTTTATCATCCAGACAATCCCTCTCTTTGGACAGGCGACAACCACAAGGCTAGACGACCTTTGCACTATCCCTAATGAAAATCTTCTTGATGATTTGACGACCCATTTATCAAGCAACTTGGCAATGGATGGCCAGAAGTCCTTGGCTTGAGACGACCAAGGTATTCTTCTACAAGGTAATGTTTCTCTACACAGCCAAGATGTTCTTGTGAAAGACAAGGTTACTCACCTAGACGACCAACTTGATCTTCGTGGCTACCAGTCACTTGTTGACAACACTCTTTTCTCCCTTGATAGTTCCTTTCGGATGATCTAGTTGACCCTTTGGACGACAAAACCCTTAAAAGATGGTAAGGCTTTTCCTCTAGATGACCTTGCCTTTCTATTAGATGGCCATTTGTCGTCAATGTCTTAGCTGGACGACCCAAGGCTAGATGACCTCGCTCTAAACGGTCGTACAAACGGCCAAAAACTTCTTACCTTGTCTCCCGATAGCTGTACAAATGACAACCTTGACACTACAATCCTTCAACCCCATGATTGTATGGGTTGCTTCCTTTGACACTACTTTTGCGAATTCCAAACCCTCATCTTGAAATCTTCACTAGGTTTTGCACATTTACTTGCAATCTCCATGGGTTTGCTTTTGCCCTGGTTGGTTCTACAGAACCCTCCTCTTCTTGACAGTTACATGCCCTAACCCTCCTGCGTGATGAATTCTTCTACTCAATTGCTCAAAACCTTGAGGCTTGCCCTAATGGATGCAACTCCTTCCACTACATCCTTCTTGTTGTTTTGGACAGTGAAATCTTTCCAGACAACTATGACTCCTTTCCCTTTTGGTTCTTGGAAGACATTGTCCCAAGTCCAGCTGGTCTTCACCTTCGGTTGGACAACTTCCTCGTAGGCCCAGACGACCTTCACTTTAGCCTGGACATCCAGTGCTTGGGTCAAAACAACCAAGTTGTTGGGCTAGACAACCCTGTCCCAATCGACCTTCTTCTAGACGACCTCTCTCTTTGTTGTTTGCATCACTCACTCTACTATTTCTGTCACTTACTTTGTCGTTTGCACCACTCACTTCGCTATTTGCACCACTTTGCCATTTGCACCCAACACTTGGATTTTTCTTTTGGTGGCATGTGTGCATTGTTCTTCCCAACTTGGACTAATTTGCACAATCACTGCATTGCCCACCATGTCGAGGTGATATGGTACCTCCTTTAGTTGTGCAGTTTCAACCTATTGTGTAGACTCAACCACTTCGATTACAATCAAGTTCACCTCCATAATTGCAATCAAGTTCACTATACCATTTGCTTCTTGTCTAGGCCTTTGACTTTTCTCCAACTTTTCAAGCCTTCTACATATCATACGCTTATTATGAGTCATAACACTTTGACATTCCCATGTGAAAACCCCTAGAGATGACATCTTCGACACTGCATAATGGGACTGCCCTGAGTATCTTGTTCAATTTTTAGATCTTTCAGTACTTTGACGATTGTCATAGACTTCATTGCTGATGGATCCCTCCTTGGAACAATCTCTCTGTGTTCCAATTACCTATAGTGATGATTTCACATATTTACGCACATTCTTCGTGTTGCACTTCTCAGAGTCGTCACTCTCATATTTATAGTCACTCTCTTCACTAACTTCTTGACCCCAACATCTAGATGATGCCCCCAAATCATCCTCCAAGTTAGTTTGTTCTCAAAGTTATCACTTTTCGCTACCAAAGTTACTCTCATTTTTAGAGTCACTTTCATCTTCATTAACATGACCCCTGCATTTTAATGACATCATTGCATTGCTTTCCACGTTCATGGGCAAGTTAAATGGCCTCTTGATATGATGTTGGAGGGAGCGCCCTAGCCTCTTGATATGATGTTGGAAGGAGCGCCCTAGCCTCTTGATATGATGTTGGAGGGAGCGCCCTAGCCTCTTGATATGATGTCAGAGGGACCGCCTTGATCTTTCAATAAACAGGAAGGAGGACCTCCACGGACCACCTCTTCTTAAATGTGTTTGATGGATTCTCCTTCAAATGTGTAAACAACCCATTCAACCTTCGGTTGTAGGACCAAAGAGACTTCTTGTCAGTTTGTTCCATCCTATAGATTTTTGCAATGACCTAGTCGTCACTGCAAAACAATTTTAATTCCCTTATGAAGGATTCTTGTAACTCTTCGCAGGTTTGGTACTTGTCTTTTGGCAATCCCATGTACCAGTCCATTGCGTCTCCATGTAAAACTGTAGAGAATATCCTCCTCCAATCTATTTCATTTAATCTGCCCATTGGCCTTCTATAATGTAAGGCAAATTTTCCAATTCTATTTGGGTCCTGTTGGTTACGAATCTGCCATGAGGAAAGGATTTGGTATAATGCGCCCCAGATTCGCCCACCAGATTGAAAGGCCGGAAGGAAGGAATGCCTTGCGTGCCAATCTCCGGAGAAGGCCGGCTTCCCGTGGGTTTTTAGTGTGTTTGCTAAGAGTGCAGGAAAGAGATAAATTGCGGAAAGAGAATCCAAATGTGATTGGAGTTGGGTGGGGGGAATAAGCAGCACGGTAACGATCAAGCACCACTACTAACAGCAGTCCTATATAGAACACATAATGAAACTACAACTATCATGCATCCTATGTATCCTCTATCTATGCATTCCAGGAATACTTGATCATCAAATACCGGAGTCCAGAGTTCAGTACAACAGTAAGCAATGAAATAAGAAACATGAGGCAGAAATGACAAGGAGAGGCAGCATACAAAATGATGACAGTAAGCAGAGCCAAGTATATGTCTTGTATTCAGAAGCAAACGTATAGCTACAATGGTTCCCTAGCAGTATATTCCCCTTCCCCCCTTTACAATGAAATGATGTGGCTATTTATAGCCCAAGTTCCCCCCGATTACAATTACGGGCACAAAGTCCCAGACCGGACAATAGCTGACAAAAGCGGCAGAAGAGCTGCTGATGCTGACTTCTGTCGGCGAGGACTGTACTTGCAGCAAGGTCTCCCTGAAAGCTGTACAACTACGTGGCAGTGCGTCGGGTCAAACCTCTAGTCAGCAGGAATGCGGGTAGCTGTGGTAGATGGAACTTTACATCAGCTTAAATGGAGGCAGCTGGCGTAGGTAATGCTGTCCATGCTTGTCCTTTATCCTGTCACATCTCGGCTCGAATTCCGAGGCTGGACACTTGTCGAATTCTGATGAGTGGCACATGTCTGCCTTGAAAGGCAGTGTTGTCACATTTTGCACGGGGTGCAATGTCTTCAATATTGTTTTGTAACAGTGCTGCTCTTCTTTTCCTCCTTCCGTTTTTCTCCCTTCTCTCCCTTTCCTTTTCTTTCCCATTCTCTTTCTCTCCCCCTTTTTCCTTGGAGTTCCCAAGTTGATTTTCCAGCTTTCCAAGCAGGTCTATCCGAAATTGGCTAAGTCCGGGTGCGAAGTTCGCACTTCGCCCGCTTTGGTGCGAGTGCGCACTTCGCCCGCTTTGGTGCGATTCTCGCCCTTGGTGCGAAGTCCGACTCCGCCCCACTTTCTGGGCGCACCTTGCACTGGCAGACTGGCAGGTCAATGCAGAAGAAAGATAAAATGCCGGAGCAGGTCCATATGGCGGCAGACACCAGTGTTCGCCTGTGCGCAGTTCGACTTCTCAACAGAGCCGGAATGCGCCCTTGACAGGTGTACAGTAGGGGAACAAACCCGGAATTTGACCAAGGCTTGAAGGCCTTCCCCGACTGCACTGATTTCTGCACGCATCCCAAGGAGCCCCGATCCCAAGCAAAGATGGATAGATCGCCCTCTAAGGCGTGCATGTGTCACACAAAGATAACCCATCATCGACAAGTGTCCAGCTTCGGGATTTGAACCAAGACTCGCCGACCAAAAGGGATAAGCATGGGCTGCCCGCACCGCCCGCGTTAATAGCCTCATTCAAAGCTGATCCGAGGTTTCACCCGCTCCAGCCTACTAGCAAGCCTCGCCGACTTGAAGATTTACCCAACACTCCGCCACGTAGCTGTCCAGCCTTCCAGGAAGACCATGTCGCGGGTACACCCGACCCGACAAAAGGTCAGCATTTGCGCCTCTTTCGCCGCTTCGTCACCTCATGTTTGATCGGGACTCTGTGCCCATTAATGTAATCGGTGGGACTCGGGCTATAAAAGCCCATCTGAAATTCATTGTAAAGTGTGGAAGGGGAATGTTTGTTAGGGAACTACTGTGCTTACCGTAACCGTGCTTCTGCTTATGAATACAATCTGTATGCCTGGTTCTGTTCTACTGTCTTTATTCTTTTATGCTGTCTTTCATTATATGCCTTAGGCCCACCTGTGTCGCTGCTCGTTGATTCACTTTGGCATTTGGCGATCAGGTTCCTCTAGCATTGCTTGCTTAAAGCACCCTCTGTACTTCATTAATTTAAAGCATTCATAATAAATTTGGTAGCAGCTCCATCGGCTATGTGTGACGTTGCTGGCCCGTATCCGGTGATTGATGCGATCCCTCGCCGTTAGTTCCTTGTAGGGAATGTTTGCTAGGGAGCCATTGAAGTCGTGCGGTTAAACTCTCTACCTAACACATATACCCGGCTCTGACATCTCTAGGTTTACTTTCTACCCCCGTCGCTGCACGTATCCGGTGATTGATACGATCCCTCGCCGTTAGTTCCTTGTAGGGAATGTTTGCTAGGGAGCTATTGAAGCCGTGCATACGCCGCCGGTGTATCGGAAGTACGCCTAGGTTTTGCGCTCCTTGTCATGCTCTCGTGTTTGTATGCGTAAGTAGCGGTGATTGGTGTGTTCCCGTACTGTTAGTTCCCCCCCACCAACCTTTGGACATATTTGTATCTCTTTCTGTACATTTGTCTCTTTCCGTTTATTTATTTCTTTCCTGCTCCCTTTAGCTTAAATCAAGCCCCCCAAAAGGAGCCGGCCTTCTCCGGAGATTGGCTCAAAGGCATCTCTTCCTTCCGGCCTTTCATGTCGGTGGGCGAACTGGGCGCATTAACCAAAAATCCTTTCCTCATGGCAGATTCGTAACCAACGTCTCGCACGACCGGTGGGACGCTTGTCCCACGATTTAAAGAAAGAGTACCCGTCCGGCTTCCACCTAGCGCAACAGCTTCTTCCGACCCGCTCGGCGGAACACGGGTCCCACATCCGACGAGAGATTTTCCGATCGCCTCCACCGGCGCCGACAGCTTCCCGAGCTCTTGGTGAGACAAGGAAGTTTCTCACCCCCGACGGAATCGAAGCACCGGTGTTCGCTTCATTGCTGTTCCAAATCGAACACCCGGCGACTCGCACGAACAAATCCTCTCGAGTCTAGAAGACCGGTCCCGTCACCTTCATGCACACGAGAAGGTGGCGAACAAGAAATCCGAGAAGCCCGCCCGAGTTCTACGAACTAGACATCCACGCCGAGGCGAGATACCCAGCCGGGCTGATCCGCGAGCTCGCTTCGACGAAGCCGAGGCCGAGATCCAAGAAGAGGCCGAAGCCGAGGCTCGGAAGAGCCGAGTACGAAGTAGAAGAGGCCGAGGAAGAGGAAAATCCCGCATCCTCGGAAAGTACCGACACCGAGTACACAACCGACGGCGGAGAAGAAGAAGAAATGGCCGATCAACGACCGAATGACGATGATCTCTTCCCGGCGGTGGACTCCTACAGTGGCCTTTGGCCCCGATCGGTCGCCAAGCCGTGCCCCCGCCGCTTTAAAGTCTATTCCCACATACGACGGCTACGGTAAGACGGCGTACGAGCACATCCAGGACATCCTTGCCCCGGCCGCACCGCATACCATCACCGATGAAAGTGTGAAGACCCGTCTCGCCGGCCCTTTCCCCGAGGGGAAAGCTTCTCTACCGGTGGAGATCGCCGCGTAGGGATCCATCACCGGGTGGCCCCGCCTCGCCAGAGGCTCGTAAAAGGATGCAACGAGTCCGCTGATCCTACCTCTCTACCGCATCGGGCTCCAAGCAATCCGGAGGCATCCTCAAGAGGAGGTGTCCGATTTTAACATTAGGTTTGCGAGATCCCGGAAACGGGTACCTCGCGAACTTCGGCCTTCACCGGCATGGCCGCTCACTACTATCCGAGGTCTTTCAACTCGGACATATGCCCGCCGCCGAAGATCGCCCGAATTGACGAGTTCCCCGCACCGTACGAAGCCGCCCAGCAAGTCGAAGCCGACATTATCTCCATCGGCAAAGCTTCCGTCCGCAGTGCAGGAGCCGATCCATCCCGACTTTCCCGCATCGCAAGATCCTTCTCGCTTCGGTGGTGTGCCGTCTACTTCGTGGCAGCAGCCCCAGCCGCAGTGGAATCCGGCGCCGGTCGTAACTCAATACGGCCCGCCTCAGTTGCATTACCCTCATCCGCCTCCTCCCGCTCCGCATTTTCCAGCGCTTCCTGCTCCCCGCAGTATGCGTCTTATTCTAACCCTCCTCCATTGGCCGCTTTGCCTCCACCGGCACAGCTTGCCGCCTCCCGACAAGCAAGATCCGTAACACGATTCTACAAGAAGTGCGGGCTTTGGCCTCCGGATATCATGCCATGTCCAATGACATGACCGCTATGAAAAAGAAGCAGCCCAAATGGACTTTGCTCCTAGAAGGCCGTATGCGCCACCGGCGCTGACAAAAGATAAAGCCCCGTAGAACCAACCGCAGAGGCGTCCGCCTCCGAGAAATGCTCGCTATAGATGACCCACCCGGTCCTCCCCGACCAAGTCAACCGGTGCACTACGTGCAATGACCCGCATTCGGAGGAAGACCGCACTTTGCACCAAAGACTACATCCGGACCTTGGCCGGCAAGACTATAGAAGATGATGAGTCGTACATGATCTTGGACGGCGAGGCCAATTTTGCCCCCGCCGTAAGAGAATCCAGTGACGCCCGCCAAGGAAGAAAAGAAAGTCGCGGACGCGGCTAAACCTTTGCAGTATACGCGAGAAGAGAAAAACCGCAGCCCAATGGGCTGCCACCGTACAAGCGGCTGTGGCCTTACACAGCCCAGGAGAAGGCATCCAAAGATAAAGCTCCCGCTAAACCTTCTCCAAGAAAGGCCGCCGCTGTCCCAGCCTAAGCCTCCAAAGAAAGGCCCCAACTCCCGCTAAGCTTCCCGTACTTCAGCCCCCACCGAAACCAAAGAACAAGCCCAGGAGAAGCTGAAGTACTCGTCTCTGACCAAGAGACAACGAGTTGAGGCCACCCAACAGTACCGGACGAAGTATGAACCGGCTAAACAAGCAGAAGGAGCTAGTACCTCGGGCTACAACATTGTAGACGAGTTAAAGAAGACTCCCGCGTAATCAGCATGTACGATGCTCTTCTCGCTCCGTGCCGTAGATCCGTCGCAAGAATCACCGAAGAACATGAAGAACGGCAAGCGGATGCACCGCTGTCCCGGTTCAACCTTTGACAGCCTCCGCCACCGGGAAGAACAGACCGCCACCCTTTTATCTCTCTTTGCGGATGCAAGGGCACATAGTTCACAACCGCATGGTGGATTCCGGTGCTTCCTCGACCGTGATGCCGAAGGCCGTCTCGCGATGAGATCGGGATGGAATACACACGGAGCAGCCAAGGTGTGCCGCAATTAGACGGCACCCCCGTCAAGACAGCTTGGTGTCATAAAGGACATCCCTATCCGGCCGCACAAAGCTCTCGACATTGTGGTCATCCAAGAGGTCGTGATTGTTGACTGGAGCCTTACTTCGGCATGTGTCTCTCTCGGGAGTTCACCGCGGGTTGGGCGGGTACCGTCTCTAGACTACTCGCACATGGAAGTGCCCTTCAAAGGAAGGAGACCGAAAATTTTCAATGAGAAGCCTTCCCCTTTTCTAGTAGACAAGATACCCGGAGGAGAGATGGACCGCATGGTCCAGTTGTCAGAGGAAGAACTGGTGACAGTAGAACTGACCGAGCAAGCTCTCGAAGTGCTACAGCTTGAAGACGAGTTCTCGTTGCAAGACTTCAATGCTGTAATCGGGACAGAGCAGGGCTGTTACTCCATTAAGCAGCCCGAGGAGCTTGACGTGTCCGTTGCGAAGGAAGTAGGACCTGCACCCGAAGAGCTGTGGAAGCTTTTCTTTGACGGCGCGCGTTGCAAGAATGGCGCCGGTGCAGGGGTCCTCCCGGTTTCTCCAACCGGAGTCCGGAGGGACTATGCCTACAGGCCGGCCCGGAGCCGTACTAACAACCCGGCGGAATACGAAGCCCCGTGCTTGGGTCTCGCGAAAGGCGGAAAGGCTCGGAATCAAGCATCTCCAAATTTTCGGAGATTCGGAGTTAGTGTGTCATCAAGTTACGAATAAATGCGCGTCTAAGCATCACTATCTTAGAGCGCACCGCAATCGGGTCTGGGACCTGATGGAATCGTTTGACTCATTGAACGTTAAGGCAATATCGCGTGAGAGAAACAAGCACGCGGATATTCTGGCGTCCGTTGGAGCCATGTACGTTCCGGCTGAAGACGTCGTCCGTAAACCGAAGCCGGTCCGCACCATTTACAGTGCCTTCGTGCTCGATAGGGATACCTTCCGGCGTGTATTCAGCTGTGACGAGGAGATCGTCACATTCCTGGTTAACGAAGTGTGTGTAATCGAAGGTAGAGACCCTGATGACGAGCAATATGAGGGGTTGATACAGCTACGGAATAATCACGTCCCAAAAGGACTGATTACATTAGAGAGTCTCTTTGATCGAAATGACAGAGCAATATCCCACAGGATCAAAGTAGACCCGAGGCAAGATGCCGACCTGGAGCTCGAACCTGGTAAAACCATCAAGGTCGGAACAGACTGCACGTCGGAGGAGCTGGTGCAGATTAGATCACTGTGCCAGGAGTTCCCCGACATCGTGGCCTGGTGCTACGAGGATTTGAGGGGGTATGACAGAACTGTCATCCAAAGATACCATCGAGCTAGAGGATGGCGCCAAGCCGTTCCGACAAAAGCAAAGGGCCGTAAATCCAAAGATTGAGGCCATGATGAAGACCGAGCTCTTGAAGATGCCGGAGGCCAAGATCATCTACCCCATCAAACATTCATCCCGGGTCGCGAATCTGGTGCCCGTGAGGAAAAGAATGGCGACATACGTCTCTGTGTCGACTTCAAAAACCTAAATCAGGCTTCCCTCCGGGACCACTATCCGCTTCCCCAAATCGACCAAATTTTGCATATCGTTGCTGGAGCCCAGAGATTTTCACTTTTAGATGGATTTTCCGGCTACAACCATATTTGGGTCAAAGACGAAGACCAAGGATAAGACGGCGTTTACCACGAAGTGGGGGACGTTCGCCTATCGCCGCATGCCGTTTGGCTTATCCAATGCCGGTGCCACGTTCCAAAGGGCCATGGACCCGGCCTTCCGAGAGCCGCTCAACAAGATTATTGTCATCTACCTTGATGACATGACCGTTTTCTCTCACCGACGAGAAGATCATGTTTCGCACTTGCGGCAGATATTTGAAAGTTGTCGAGAATTCGGCATCTCTATAAACCCGAAGAAGTCTGTCTTCGCGGTAAAGGAAGGAAAGCTGCTGGGACATGTCATCTCCGAGGAAGGCCTCGCCATTGACCCTGACAGAGCAGAAGCCCTCGTTCGCTTGCCAGCCCCCACTGATAAAAAAGGGCTGCAGTCCTTCTTCGGTCAGATTAACTTCGTGCGGAAGTTCATTCCGGACTTCGCACAGGTGATCAAGCCTATGGCCGAACTGTTGAAGAAAGATACACCTTACGAATGGACTGATGAGAGAGAACAAGCTTTCGAGGAAATCAAGGCTCGAATTGCGCAAGCTCCGGTGTTGACAAACCCGGACTACTCCAAGGACTTCATCCCGTATGCAAGTGGGGAGAACCCGAAAGTTACGCCGCAGTCCCGACTCGTAAGGGAGACGACGGTGAGGAGCGCCCCATTGCGTTCCTAAGCCAAGTGATTCTCGCCGCACGAAGAGAAGTACAATTTTATAGAGCGGCAGGTCCATGCGGTCATGAAGTCCCTTCGAAAGTTCGGTGCACTTTGTCTCCCGGAGTAAGACCACCCGCCTTTGTGATTCACCCCGATGTTCGGCAGCTTCATCTTGCAAGGAGAACCGGGTCACAAGAGAGCGGGATGGATTGCCAAGATCCAGGAGTTTGACATCGAAGCACGGCCCACCAAGCTTATCGGAGGCCGAGCCTTGTGTCGTGAATTGGCCCGAAGCGCCGTAGCCGGCATCTCCGCCTCGTAAGTGGGAGGACACAGCGACACGCGTCTACCTAGCCAACTCCTTATCGGAGGGGGAGTGATTGGACAGATGAACCGGTGAGATACTTCGCACCGGAAGATGTCCCGATCACCCGAACGCCTCACAACGAAGGAGATTTCGGCTAGGTGCATTAAGGTACACTCTTCGCCCCGAGGGGCTTTACTTCAAAAACATTGACGGCATCCCGTTGCGATGCGCCATAAAATCTGACCAGCCTAGGGATCCTCGGAGATTTTCATTCCGGGATGCCCGGGGGTCACCATTCTTCAAGGCCAACGGCCTTAAAAATAATAAGGGCCGGATACTATTGGCCCACTTGCTCGCAGACGCGTATGCGGTCTGCGCCAAATGTGATCAATGCCGAGGTATGCCGGCCGAAACGTAAAAGCACCCCCGCCCCTTCAACCGATTCAAGCCGAAGCTCCGTTCCAAAGAATGGGGTCTAGACTTCATTGGGGTGATTTCTCCTAACTCCTCCGCCGGCCACAAGTTTATTCTCACACCCATCGACTATTTCACACGGTGGACGGAGGCGATCCCGACCAAGAACGCCGACCAAGAAACGGTCATCGTGTTCATTGAGAGCCTGATTACCCGCTTCGGGGTTCCAGAGTCGATTGTGACATACAACGGTCCGGGATTTGTAGGCGCCGTACTCACGGAGTACACCAGCAGACTTGGCATCTATCACAAGATGTCTTCTAATTACTACCCGCAGGGGAATGGCCTTGCCGAGTCTACTAACAAGAACCTCCTGAAAATTCTCCTGAGGACCATTGAAAAGAATAAGCGGACTTGGCACTTGCTCCTGAACCGGGCGCTATGGGCGGACGGAGTTGCGTTCAAGAAATCCCTCAAGACGTCCCCCTACGCGCTCGTCTATGGCAAGCAAGCCGTTATGCCATCACACATTGAAATCCCCGCCCGGTGGATGGTTGATGAAGACAGGAGCAGCGGAGACCCGTAGACGACAGATTGTGCCAACTCCCGCAGCTTGGAAGAAGACAGAGAAAGTGCAAACCAGGCCTTCGCGGATCACATTGCAGCCACTAAAGGCTGGTTTGCCAAAGGCACCACCGCCCGAGTTTTCGAAGTCGGGGACCCGGTGTCGAAGTGGGACTCATACAAGGCAAAACCGGGTAATCACGGAAAATTTGATGCTCTCTCGGGAGGGCCCTTATCGATTGCCCGGTGAATCGCTCAATGCCTACATACTTTCGGATATGGAGGGTCGGCTCCTCCCCATCCCCGTCAACGGGTTCCACTTGAAGCTTTATCGTTGTTGAAGGCGCCCGAGTGGCCCTTCCTTGTAAAAATTTTGCCTTGTGTTTTTATTTTTCCCCGCATGTATAGTTTCCGCTTTAGCTTTCGCTTATTTTTCCTTCTTTGAGCTTAAATGCGGCATGGGAGAGAAAGACGACTTCGCAGAAGTCCGTCGTTGCCCCGCAGAGGGGCGAAGTTCGGCTATGCGAGAAAGAAAGGAGAAAAAAGAGCAAAAATCGACTAAGTGTTGGCCGAGCCCGACTTCGCAGCGAAGCCCGACTTCGGCCCACCGAATTGCGAAGTTTGTCCGAGAAAACACCGAGGGATCCAAGTCCGCATCGCGCAACCCTTCGTGCGAAGTACGCACTGCGCGCAACTTTTGCGCAGAGTGCGAACTTCGCAGCGAAGCCTGACTTCGCCAGCGCCCATGCGAGTGCGCGCTGCGCTCAACGCTTGTGCGAGTGCGAACTTCGCGCGAAGTTCGTACTTCGCCCCAAGCATCGGCCGAAGTCCGAACCCGCCCAAGCGTCGCACAGCGCAGTTCATTCAAAGTCCAAAGGTCGCAGGGTATGTTAAGTGTGTTCGAAGGCCCCAAGACGGCAAAGACCCAAACCGCGCCCAAACCTTGGGCGCAGAAAAAAAGCAGAAATGGAACGGTTCCAACGCGCGCTCGCGCGAGTTCGAACTTCGCCCGAAATTCGGGCGAAGTCCGACTTCGCCGGCGAGGTCGGGCCGCGCCCAACTTCGGGCGAAGCCTGGCCGCGCCTAGTTTTCCGGGCTAGTTTTGGGCAGCATTCAATAAAATGAATAAAAACTCAAAAAGTCCCAGCTGGGCCCAAGGCGCGTTTGTAACTGTTTTAATCTGGGATTCCGCGCCAAAGGTTTTGTCTTGAGCAAGGAGCCCAAATGGTGGCAAGCAACGTCGCCCATGGTGCAGTCCCCAACGCTGAATTAATGATTGCGCGTTTTTCAAGGAAAAATGCAACTAAAGAAGCAAGGCACGTCTGCCGGGGCGCGTCTTTTCCTAAACGTTCTCCTGCGCGGCCACCAAGGGTTTTAACTCAGCCGACCTACCCCTCCCGCGTTGCATTAATGACGCTGTTTTTATCTAGAAAAGGGGGTCGAATCATGCCAACATTCCGGATTGCAGAGATTATTCCTGGACAAAGGCTAATTATTCCTCCGATAGCGAAATTTGTTGCGGACAACTCGAACTCGTCATTATTGCTGACTCGGAGAGATGGACAAGGGAAAAATGCCTGTGTCAGCGCAGTCCAGCGGAAGCAGCGAACCAGGGGATTTGCCGCGGCCAGGAGTTTTCAAAGGCGATCCTCCGCCAGAGAAAAAGTCAAAGGCCCGGACGAAGAAGGTACAGCGTGGGCAATCCCCACCACCTCCGGTGAATTACCTGGGCAGATATGTGGACGGCTCGTTTTCCATGAGCCTAACTCACCGCGAGCGAATGTGGAGAGCCGGGTCGACAAAGTTTCGCCCTCCCATCATTTTGGAGCGGCGTACAAATCAAATCTCTTCGTATTCATGTGCCCTCCCGTCCACCAATGCCCGGAGCCGATAGACTTAATTGTTAGACATTATAAACCAGCTTCCCGGCAAATCTGCAGCTCCGTTGGCAAACCCTTGTTCGCACCGGCGCAGGAGACCGTGGCAGCCGCCTTTCGCCCTGTGGCTGGAGTATGACTCCGGCACCATCCTCAGAAAGATAAATCCGGGCGAACAAGCGGGACGTTTCACGCACACCAAGCGAATGAGGGATTTCCTCAATTCAGAGCTGAGCGCCCGGCTTCCAGCCGGACAATGGCCGACTGGCCCCATGCCTTTGGCGAAATTTCAAAGCAAGTATCTATATACCATCTTGGCATGGATCCTCGGGCCGCGACTCCGATGAGCCGGTGCACCCGCATCCACCGGCGCCGCGTAATGCCTCCCGTGTGGAGAATCTTACGAACCAACGGCGCAACGGAGCGGAAAGCGCCCCATCTCTTTCGATCTGGCAGACTGTCGGCTTACGCCATTCATTCCAGCCGCTGAAAATTCGAAGAGGCGACCAACCGATTTTCGTTTCAGCTCCGTTCGGTCCGGCTTTGTTTGTACCATCTCGCACCCCCAAATGCCGATCCCGAACCTCGAAGAAGGTTAACGAGAAGGGAGAACCCCGACTCGTCTATAATCGGGACGGATGACTTATACCGGAAAGGGTCCTACTACAAGTTCAACTTCAACTTTCCGGGATTCGTCATGTCGGCCTTCACCGAAAGTGAAATCCCCCGTCCCCCGAGAGAAATGACGAGTGCTTTGATAAATCAGAAGCTCGGGGACGTTTTAGACCGACGTAGGGGATTGTGATCAGAATCTACGGATTCAAGGGCAAACCCTATTTGCTGCCCTATTGGTGCTCAGAGCATCTGTTCGGGATGGAGGTTGCCCGACAGATGGACTATGTGGAAGAAGAGTTTGGCCTAGGGAAGAAAAGAGGACAGATTTTCCAATACCCTCTTTCCCGGGCCAACGTTGAGATTACCGAGGTAGGACAACATGTCTACCTAGAGCAAGCGCTGTCCCGGATTGGCCTCGGTTTTGCTGCCGCAGTCACTGGAAGTATGACCCTCATGGGATAAGGGGAAAGTTTGCACATTTGTGCCCCGGGACATAACCGAAGATAGATGCGACGTGGTCCATGTGGACCTTGACTCGGAGATTGAATTAATGGAAGCTTCTCCCCTTGGCAGGATTTCTACCGCGAGGAGGTGACATATGACCCCAAGAGAAACCCGGACCATCACTTCTCATCTCCGGGGTTCAAAAATTTCTCGTCCAAGATTGCAGTGCCTTAACCGGTCTAAAGAAAAGATTATTGAATGCCGGAAAATGAGATGCCGCACGCAAAGACGATAAATCCACAAGGAGAAACCCGGCCGTAGATGACGACTTCTCGCTTCTCTATGACCAAGATCATGACAGCTGGCGGCCGTTCGCATATCAAGGTTACGTTCCCCGAGGCCCCTTTGAGGATTATAAAAGTGGGTCTCCTCCCAAACAGTTGTACACTTCGGCAACTGCGCCGCCGGCCCAGCAAGTACCCAGGCCGATCCAATGCAGCTCGTGGCTCCTAAGGCGGCGCCTGAAAAGGCGAAAAGGTTAGTCAAGGCAGCGCCCGAGGCACTTCCTCGGGCAAGAAAAGCGCCAGCGCCGCCGTAGTGCAGACCGGTCGCGGCGACCTTCGCAAGTCAAACCCCGGCACAAGTTTACCGTGGGAGCATCGCGTCTCGCCGCACTCGCTTCGCCTCCTTCCCCTGATCCGACAGTTGTTCCAGAAGAGAAGAAGCGGAGGAGAGTTGAGAAAATCAAGCGACCTAGCCTGATAGTGCAGCAGCCAGTCGCAGAGCCGCAGCCGCGTCCTGCCGCCGCAGAGGCAATTCCTTTGGGCAGCCCCAAGCCAGCCGCCGAGACAAGAAGCGAAGACATTCACCCGCATCGGCCCGAGCGGAGCCCGCAGTACGTTTGCTGTCCCCGTCTCTCTAGTCTCACCCGCTCTACTTCCACTCGCCCCCCGCTCAACTGGGCGAGCCATGACCACATCCTCCTCCCCCGTCTCCGCGTCCTTCTAGCGGTCCCCATTCTTTCGACCGGCTTGCTCGTAACCCTAACGTCTCTCTTTCTCTCAGCACAACTCCAAACCCTTCGCCCGAGGTCGGCGCCGAGGCTGTCCGTTCACCATCACATCCTCCGCCTCGCCCGCTTCAAACCCTCACAAAGTGTCGCCCGCTCCCATTTCCATTTCCCGGCCGCCCCCACAAGCGACCGATTCTTCCAAAGTCCCGTCCGGTTCCTCCCCGATCCCATTCCCGCAGGAGAGACGTCTCGGCAGATCCCTAGGGCCGGGGGAACCAGATTTTATGGACGACCTCCGTAACTCGGATGACTTGCCCCCGGCAACGAGAGCCGTAGAGTATTCTCGTCTCTTTCCGCCAAGACCCGAAGCGGAGGAGACATGAAGAGATAGCCGCCCGGCAAAACGCGCAAAGTATGATTTCGGAAGGAGAGTGATTACAACGGAGAAAATAATCCCAATAGTGAAGAAGCCTCTCCGAGAAATGACTAAGGCGGACTACGTGCTCCATACAAAGGAGAAAAGCTTTGACGACATTGATAAACAAGATGAGATTCGTACGATCATGCGCAAAGTCGACAATCTCTTTGTCAAGAGTCCGGAGGAGCAGAAGAACTTTTCGCGCTGCAGGACAAAGTAAGGCAACTTGAAGAGGACCTATCTAGGTCCACCGAGCACCGGAAGCGGCGCGGCGAGAAACAGATGAATTCAAAGCCCACCTGGCCGCTTCTCAAAGAACAAGCCGCAACCGAAAAGAAAGCAGCCTCTGAGCAGATTTCTCAGCTCCAGGAGTCTTTGAAGCGAGCGCGATCGCAGCCTTGCAGAGAAAACATCTCAAGCGGCTGTCTTTTCAAAGACAAAAGTTAAGGAAATGAGGGCTGGTTTGCTGAGGGAATGCAAGCCCCATACCTTTAAGGCGATGGCGGTCCTGGACTTCGCATCCAAGATTCAAGAAGTTTCCGCCCGTGGAAAGCCCGTGGGTAGAGGAGGCCGAGCGCCGTGCAAAGCAATGGCCGGACCTCGGCGATAAACCTTCGAGAGCGCGAGCGCGACGGCGTCCTTTTTTCCCCCGTGTCCTCATTCGCCGCAGAATGGGCAGGTGCAAGGGTGACCTTGCACAAATATTTCGAAAAAGTTGAAGAGGTGAGAGGGCTGCACGAATGCTTGACGCATTCGGACATGAAAGAGATATCCGTCCTGCCCCCTTTCACGCTCTTTCGGAACTTGGGTGTCCAGGTTTTGTTGAGAATGGCGAGCTCCTCACCCTAGATCGGGTAAAGAAGAATTGGCAGTCCTTTGAAGCGGATACAGCTGAAATTGATAGCTGGACCGAGCCAATTCAAGACAACCAGGTCACTCAGATGGTGTCCAGATATTCCAGGATCCGCTCCTATTTTCAGGAGTTAGAGAAAAGATACCTCACCATCGACCTGCACGCGGTCGCCGCTTTTCACGGAGCATTAGAAGACATAGCTGACCGCAAGCCATTCGAAGCGGAAGCCTGGCGCTCAGCCCAAGAGGCGTACACTCGCATGTGCGAGGCAGAAGCAGGAAATGGAGACCTTTCGAAAGGAGATACTGATGAGGCAACTGACAAAGATGAATCAAGAACAATTGCCGCAAGGAGAACAGTTAGAGCAGCAAAAGGCAGGGGAGGCAAGTTCCTCTCCACCCAAAGGATGAAGGCATGGATTCTTTGCGCCGAGGCGAGCTCGACACCCCGCGAGCCGCCAGAAATGTTGTCACATTTTGCACGGGGTGCAATGTCTTCAATATTGTTTTGTAACAAGTTGTCGCTCTTCTTTTCCTCCTTCCGTTTTTCTTCCTTCTCTCCCTTTCCTTTTCTTTCCCATTCTCTTTCTCTCCCCCTTTTTCCTTGGAGTTCCCGCCTGATTTTCCAGCTTTCCAACAGGTCCATCCGAAATTGGCTAAGTCCGGGTGCGAAGTTCGCACTTCGCCCGCTCCCTCCGCTTTGGTGCGAAGTCCGACTTCGCCCCACTTTCTCGGGCGCACCTTGCACCGGCGACCGGCAGGTCAATGCGGAAGAAAGGTAAAATGCCGGAGCAGTCCATATGGCGGCAGACACCGGTGTTCGCTCGTGCGCAGTTCGACTTCTCAACAGAGCCGGAATGCGCCCTTGACAAGTGTACAGTAGGGGAACAAACCCGGAATTTGACCAAGGCTTGAAGGCCTTCCCCGACTGCACTGATTTCTGCACGCATCCCAAGGAGCCCCGATCCCAAGCAAAGATGGATAGATTGCCCTCTAAGGCGTGCATGTGTCACACAAAGATAACCCATCATCGGACAAGTGTCCAGCCTTCGGGATTTGAACCAAGACCGCCGACCAAAAGGGATAAGCATGGGCTGCCCGCACCGCCTGCGCTAATAGCCTCATTCAAAGCTGATCCGAGGTTTCACCCGCTCCAGCCTACTAGCAAGCCTCGCCGACTTGAAGATTTACCCAAAGACTCCGCCACGTAGCCGTCCGGCCTTCCAGAAGACCATGTCGCGGGTACAGCCCGACCCGACAAAAGGTCAGCATTTGCAGCTCTTTCGCCGCTTCGTCGACTCATGTTTGATCGGGGACTCCGTGCCCATTAATGTAACGGGTGGGACTCGGGCTATAAAAGCCCATCCGAAATTCATTGTAAAGGGTGGAAGGGGAATGTTTGTTAGGGAACCACCGTGCTTATCGTAACCGTGCTTCCGCTTATGAATACAATCCGTATGCCCGGTTCTCGTTTCTACTCGTCTTTATTCTTTTATGTCTGTCTTTCATTATATGCCTTAGGCCCACCCGTGTCGCCGCTCGTTGATTCACTTTGGCATTTGGCGATCGGGTTCCTCTAGCATTGCTTGTTTAAAGCACCCTCTCGTACTTCATTATTTAAAGCATTCATAATAAATTTGGTAGCAGCCCCATCGGCTATGTGTGACGTTGCTGGCCCGTATCCGGTGATTGATGCGATCCCCTCGCCGTTAGTTCCTTGTAGGGAATGTTTGCTAGGGAGCCATTGAAGCCGTGCGGTTAAACTCTCTACCTAACACATATACCCG
The DNA here is from genome assembly GCA_028583015.1 of Wollemia nobilis. Lineage (NCBI taxonomy): Eukaryota > Viridiplantae > Streptophyta > Pinopsida > Araucariales > Araucariaceae > Wollemia > Wollemia nobilis. The sequence goes on from JAQPPZ010000367.1 coordinate 5,583,110, forward strand.
GCTCTGACATCTCTAGGTTTACTTTCTACCCCCGTCGCTGTACGTATCCGGTGATTGATACGATCCCCCGCCGTTAGTTCCTTGTAGGGAATGTTTGCTAGGGAGCTATTGAAGCCGTGCATACGCCGCCGGTGTATCGGAAGTACGCCTAGGTTTTGCGGCTCCTTGTCATGCTCCGTGTTTGTATGCAGTAAGTAGCGGTGATTGGTGTGTTCCCGCATCGTTAGTTCCCCCCCACCAACCTTTGGACATATTTGTATCTCTTTCTGTACATTTGTCTCTTTCCGTTCATTTATTTCTTTCCTGTTCCCTTTAGCTTAAATCAAGCCCCCCCAAAAGGAGCCGGCCTTCTCCGGAGATTGGCTCGGAAGGCATCTCTTCCTTCCGGCCTTTCATGCTGGTGGGCGAATCTGGGCGCATTAACCAAAAATCCTTTCCTCATGGCAGATTCGTAACCAACAGGCAGTTTGTCCAACTTTGCCCGGGATCAGAGCGCTGTCGGGTAGCGCAGGTGGGAAACAACGTAGTTGGGGAGGCCTCCATGCCTTAGCCAATTTTTGGCTTGCTTGATGAATCTTGCCCAACTGCGCATCGGTCAAAGGGCACACCTCGACTTCGCTGCGAAGTCGGGTTGCGCACCGGTACTTAAGCTGATTTTGCCGCTGTTCGGACTGCGCACAAAAAGGGGAGCGCACCCCGACTTCGCTGCGAAGTCGGGTTGCGCCCAAGCACTTAGCTGATTTTCTGCACACTGCTTTCCCAAGTGCGCACAGGAAGAAGAGCACACCCCGACTTCGCTGCGAAGTCGGGTTGCGCTCTGGCACTTAGCCAAATTCTGATCATCTCCTGTCTTCTTTCACAGTTCGCATTCCCTAGTGCGCTCCAATATGAGAGCGCACCCCGAATTCGTTGCAAAGTCGGGTTGCGCCCTAACACTTAGAGTTTTTCAGGGAACACTTGCTCAATTTTGGGAACTTGACTGGGGGAAGTATAAGGGAAAAAGGGAGGAATGAAACTGCAGGGAAGGCAGAAAGTGAAAAAATGGAGAAAGGGAAAAGGAGGAGGGAAGGAAGAGCAGCTTACTTTTGAAAACATGGCACCCCGTGCAAAATGTGGCAACAAGTCCTCTCTACCACCACCATGAAATGTGGGACACTTGTGCATTATGCCAAAATTGGTCAGTGTGTGACCAATTGGTTTGGCATTGGCAATGGTTGCTTGCATGTCTCACTCTTCCCAAGCATTGTCAGATGAACCACTCCACAATTGTTCTTATGTCGAACTCCCATCTTGAACACCATGAAATGTGCCATCTTGTAGTTGCTTCAATGAAGGACTCCCATCCTACTAACCATCGAGCACATAAACTTGTAGTTGCTCTAGTGTTGGAAACCTATCCCACGAATTGTTGGACATGCCATATTGCATTTGCTTCGATGTTGGTCTTTGTCTTGCTCACCATTGGACACACCAACTTGTGCTTGATTTGGTGCCAAACTCTTTTCATGTGCATTGTTTAACGCACAACTTGCTCCAACCACTATCAACCGTTCTTGCCAAACCAAGTTTTCTCCTTCGTCAAACTTGTTCTCGGCTTTGTCATGGCTTCATCGACGCAAACTTCCATATCTGTGTACTTCATTGTTACATATGCCTTCATCATACCTTTTGTCACAAACACCTTCATCAACATGACCTCTGCCATAATGTATGTCTTCATCATAGACACCTCCTTCGGCTGTGTGCACATCTTTGAGAACATGTTCAACTGCACAAACTTGTTTTGCATGCACGTCTTCTGCTATGCGAACTTGCCCGTTTGCGTGCACGTCTTCTGCTATGCGGACTTGCCCGTTTGCGTGCACGTCTTCACCTATGCATACTTGTCCGTTTGCGCATGTCTTCACTTGCATGAACTCTTTCTTCTATGCCTCTATGCATATGTCTTCACTTGTGTTCATGTTTGCGCAACCTTGTACGTCTATGCAAACATCTTCACTTGTGCAAACTTTGTCGTCTTCGTATACGTTTGCATTCAAATCTTCAATTATGTTGACTTCTTTGTTGTTGTGCATGTGCGATCTCAGCCAGCCTGACGCGCTTTCCTGGAGTGGCGATGTCGATTTCGTAAAGGTCAAGTTGGTTTCTCGGATTCCTTGCTCGTCACCTTCTCGTTTGCATGAAGGCGTTCGGACCGGTCTTCACGGACTCAGAGAGTATTCAGGTACTTGCAGAGTCGCCAGGTGTTCTGATTTTTAACAGCAATGAAGTGAACACCAGTGCTTCGATTCTGTCTTGGGGTGGGAAACTTCCATGTCCCACCGGGCGTGCGTAGAAACTGTTGGTTATGAATCTGCCATGAGGAAGGATTTGGTATAATGCGCCCCAAATTCGCCCACTAGATTGAAAGGCCGGAAGGAAGGAATGCCTTCCGTGCCAATCTCCGGAGAAGGCCGGCTTCCTGTGGGTTTTTAGTGTGTTAGCTAAGAGTGCAGGAAAGAGATAAATTGCGGAAAGAGAATCCAAATGTGATTGGAGTTGGGTGGGGGGAATAAGCAGCACGACAACGATCAATCACCACTACTAACAACAGTCCTATACAGAACACATAATGAAACTACAACTATCATGCATCCTATGTATCCTCTATCTATGCATTCCAGGAATACTTAATCATCAGATACCGGAGTCCAGAGTTCAGTACAACAGTAAGCAATGAAATAAGAAACATGAGGCAGAAATGACAAGGAGAGGCAGTATACAAAATGATGACAGTAAGCAGAGCCAAGTATATGTCTTGTATTCAGAAGCAAACGTATAGCTACAATGGCTCCCTAGCAGTATATTCCCCTTCCCCCCTTTACAATGAAATGGTGTGGCTATTTATAGCCCAAGTTCCCCCCGATTACAATTACGGGCACAAAGTCCCAGACCGGACAATAGCTGATAAAAGTGGCAGAAGAGCTGCTGATGCTGACTCCTGTCGGTTAGGACTGTACTTGCAGCAAGGTCTCCCTGAAAGCTGTACAGCTACGTGGCAGTGCGTCGGGTCAAACCTCTAGTCGGCAGGAATGCGGGTAGTTGTGGTAGATGGAACTTTACATCAGCTTAAATGGAGGCAACAGGCGTAGGTAATGCTGTCCATGCTTGTCCTTTATCCTGTCACATCTCGGCTCGGATCCCGAGGCTGGACACTTGTCGAATTCTGATGAGTGGCACATGTCTGCCTTGAAAGGCAGTTTGTCCAACTTCGCCCGGGATCAGAGCGCTGTCGGGTAGCGCAGGTGGGAAACAACGTAGTTGGGGAGGCCTCCATGCCTTAGCCAATTTCTGGCTTGCTTCATGAATCTTGCCCAACTACGCACCGGTCAAAGGGCGCACCCCGACTTTGCTGCGAAGTCGGGTTGCGCACCGGTACTTAAGCTGATTTTGTCGCTGTTCGGATTGCGCACAAAAAGGGGAGCGCACCCCGAATTCGCTGCGAAGTCGGGTTGCGCCCCAGCACTTAGCTGATTTTCTGCACATTGCTTTCCCAAGTGCGCACAGGAAGAAGAGCGCACCCCGACTTCAATGCTAAGTCGGGTTCCGCTCTGGCACTTAGCCAAATTCTGATCATCTCCTGTCTGCTTTCGCAGTTCGCATTCCCTAGTGCGCTCCAATTTGAGGGCGCACCCCGACTTCGCTGCGAAGTCGGGTTGCGCCCTAACACTTACAATTTTTCAAGGAACATTGCTCAGTTTTGGGAACTTGACTGGGGGAAGTACAAGGGAAAAAGGGAGGAATGAAACTGCAGGAAAGGGAGAAAGGGAAAAATGGAGAAAGGGAAAAGGAGGAGGGAAGGAAGAGCAGCTTACTTTTGAAAACATGGCACCCCGTGCAAAATGTGGCAATAGGTCCTCTTTACCACCACCATGAAATGTGGGACACTTGTGCATTATGCCAAAATTGGTCAGTGTGTGACCAATTGGTTTGGCATTGGCAATGGTTGCTTGCATGTCTCACTCTCTTCCCGAGCATCGTCGGATGCACCACTCCACAATTGTTCTTATGTCGAACTCCCATCTTGAACACCATGAAATGTGCCATCTTGTAGTTGCTTCAATGAAGGACTCCCATCTTACTTACCATCGAGCACATAAACTTGTAGTTGCTCTAGTGTTGGAAACCTATCCCACGAATTGTTGGACATGCCATATTGCATTTGCTTCGATGTTGGTCTTTGTCTTGCTCACCATTGGACACACCAACCTGTGCTTGATTTGGTGCCAAACTCTCGTCATGTGCATTGTTTAACACACAACTTGCTCCAACCACTATCAACCGTTCTTGCCAAACCAAGTTTTCTCCTTCGTCAAACTTGTTGTCGGCTTTGTCATGGCTTCATCGACGCAAACTTCCATATCTGTGTACTTCATTGTTACATATGCCTTCATCATACCTTTTGTCACAAACACCTTCATCAACATGACCTCTGCCATAATGTATGTCTTCATCATAGACACCTCCTTCGGCTGTGTGCACATCTTTGAGAACATGTTCAACTGCACAAACTTGTTTTGCATGCACGTCTTCTGCTATGCGAACTTGCCCGTTTGCGTGCACGTCTTCACCTATGCATACTTGTCCGTTTGCGTGCACGTCTTCACCTATGCATACTTGTCCGTTTGCGCATATGTCTTCACTTGCATGAACTCTTTCTTCTATGCCCTCTATGCATATGTCTTCACTTGTGTTCATGTTTGCGCAACCTTGTACGTCTATGCAAACATCTTCACTTGTGCAAACTTTGTCGTCTTCGTATACGTTTGCATTCAAATATTCAATTATGTTGACTTCTTTGTTGTCGTGCATGTGCGATCTCATCTTCACTTGTGCAAATTGTTTTGTTGATGCACACGTTTGCGTGCACGATATTGCATTTGTTATCACACATCTTTCCCATTTGGCCCTTTGTTGGCATCAACAAACAAGTTTGCACTATTTTTATTTGCAAACTCCAGTCTTCCTTCTTGCCAAGGGAGATTGTCGTTTGTCGACTGCACTATTGTTGTCCTATTGTTGTCGTTGACTCCACTCTCGAGTGTTATGCTCATCACAACTCCATGTCACCAATTTTGATCCCACTTCAAACAGGCAATGATGCCTCATGCCAAAATATAGTAATGGAATACAACACACTAATATATAATTTCATTATCAATATAAACAAAAGTACATGATGGGAATAACTTACAGATACAAATGGATATTTTGTGCACACAAAATATATCCTACACAACTATCTATAATACATTATGGTCCTTGACAAACAACTCTACCAACCTACAACATCTCCTAGCCAACAACACACTTTGGCCAACCACCTCCATTCACTAAGCTAGATGCATACATATAGATTTTATGGGACCGGTAGATGGTTGACAAATACCTAACTACCACCAAACTGCCCGTACACATTAAAACATTTAAATGACCCCATAACATTACATTACATTATTACAAACACTTTGTCACGTACACACAACACTACATGACAACACACATACAACAACTCTCTTTACACATCTGACCGATCCATGTGCACGCATTTACATGGTCAAATGTGCACTCACACAACATTCACTCATGCAGATGTGTTAAATCATCTACCTACATTGCATTGCCAACAAAACTTATTGAGGAGAAAAAGACTAACAAATGTCTGTTGATTAGCCACCTGAATTTTTCAGATGGTGGAATTCTGTTTGCCCTTCTTAGCAGCTCTTAGATATAATTTATTCTGAACAGTACTAACCTATAGCCTCAAGGCACCCAAAGGTGAAGAAGCCAATTATTTTGGTAAACACTGAAAGAGGAAAATTGAAAAGTACATTATACTTTTTTCCTATCCTGCTCACTTGCTAATGTAGTTGCTTTGTTCATGTTCTCGGTTTGTCACACTTATATCTTAGCCTTCCAGTGTTGAGCATCAGCTTATGCTCTTGGATCTTAATGTTGAAATCTGCAGGAAGTTGCTCTCCAGAAAGTCAAAGAAATCAATGGATGGTAAATCATCAGATGGTAATAGTGCTACTCCTTAAATTAATTATGACAATTGATTCTTGGGAAGTTATTTATATCATTGGTTCTTTGATTATTTTATAGTTCATGTCTGTGATAATCATTATCTTGTTATTATCAAATTGATCAGTTAGTAACTTGGTATTGTCACAATTTATTCCATTGATTTGATGCATCTGCTTTCAGTGAAGTGCTGTGGAAGGCTTGGATGCTTGGACGAAGTTGTTATACATTATTTGGACTATTTTAGTTCTTAGCAAGTAGTGCACACAATAACAGCTAAATCATCAGCGACGACCTGTTCTCTCATCATTCTGTCCATCTAATTGGTGTTTTTTATTTTTAATATCAATGTATCTCAGGGCTTTTCAAAAATGTTTTTATGCACTAGTCTTATGGACAATACAGGTGGTGGTCTTTTTTCTGTTTTTACCCTTTTATGTAGATGCCATTGAACTTTAATAGTTGATTGAGGATTGGAAGAGGCAGATCTTTAGGGTGTTGGCTTTGAGTATTTCATTAGAAATTGTGCAACTTTTAGATTATAAAATTTTCAAAACAGAACTTTCAACAATCAGTGGTCCATATGTATTTCTAGGTGTGAACTGTTGTGAGAGAGAAACTGAAAATGATAGTGATCTCATTTGCAAACAATTTTTTTGAAATTTTGTTGAAATATGAATCATAGTGATCATGTTCAGCCAAACCTGGAACAAGTTCATTCCAGAACAAACTTTTTCAGCACATTGAAACATCCTGCTTTGTCCTGATAAAAAGTTCAAATTTTTTTTCTGATGATGTATACAGAAAAATACTATTTTTCGAGTGTTTCCTCTTTTTTTATTGTTGTGTAATTGAAAAAATGTTGTTCAGATCGCCTTGTGGCTTTTTGAAAAATTGAGTGGGACAAGAATTTAGTGCATATGATGGGAGTCCAATGTAATAATGACTATTACATTCGACATTGCACAACATTGAACCCCAACATAGGATCAATTGCTAGAGTGCTACTGGTAGGAAGGATCCAACATGTAGAAGCATCGGAGGCTTGATTGGCATTAGAAACATCTTGTTGTGCGTATGAGAGTCAAAGAGAGGGCAAACAGACTAGCACAAATCAAAAGAAATCCATAATGGCTAACTCTAAGAAGAAATGGGAGAAACGAGAATAGTTCACCATCTAGAAGTTAGAGATAGAGCAATGGATAGCAAGGGGTAGGCTTGGCAGGTTAAGTATAAGCGCCTACATGAAAAGTGTATACAGTTCAAGGATGAGATTTTGAATAATGAGTAATTGGAGACTGTAACTATCAGCAGTGTGCCCCGCTCATCTGAAGTATGTCCTGCTCTGCCATGGAAGAGTGATAATGACATTTTTGTCTTCTAGTACCAACCACTATGTAACCTAGGATTTACTTTTATTGCAGTTAGAAGTAGAGTAGGTTAGACTTCAGAGTTTCATACTCATTTTAAGGGTCCTTTGGTATTTTCAAGAAAGCTAGAGCTACTCTTTGCAATTTGGCTGCTACATTGTAACTTGTACTCAAATCTTCAATTAATGAGAAAGAAAGCTTGGTATTTGTGAATTAACTGTGTTGCATGACCTCTTCTTTCATGGATGTTTTATGTCAGTGGCTTTCCTCTTTCGCCTTCTAGTTAGTCTTCATTCTTGTTGATTGCAATTATTCTTCGTACTCTGATTTCACTAAAGTTAATTGGCCTCTGCTTGAGATTATCATTGGACCACTCTAATCTGACTACAATTTCGGCCATATTTACTTTATGCATGTGCTTATTCTCTTGCATCCCTTTCCCCCAAAAGTAGGTTAGATTAGCTTTGTTTAGTTTAGGTTTGCACTGTTTTAGTTTGATTAACAGGGAATTGGCCTGAATCCAGAGGTTGGGAAGAGTAATTCCTTCCCATCCATTTGTTCAGCTGTGATTGTGGGTGCAAATTTCATTAGAGGATTTCTGGGTTCAATGACTGCCTTAAGCAGCCGTTACATGCTATGGTTGCATCTTCCTCGGATAGGGTTAGACCTATGAGATAGTATCTCCTCCATAGAGTAACTATTAGAGGACTTCCTTGACATCTAGGATGAGGTAGTTAGCATTAACAATGTCCACAACCCAGGATGGCTAGATAGGTAGATATTTTTAAATTGCTTTCTATAACTAGAGAATATTTTGATCCATCCTAGTTCATATTGTTTAAACTTTCGACATTCTTTTCAAACATCATTACATCTTATAGTGATTTGTGCACTGTGGTTGATGATGATTCAACATAGATTCTTGGAATGGATCTTTGCTCACAATCCACTTGTTCATGGAATGGATGTCTTATGACAGTTTGAGGCCCCATATGCTTGTATTATATTTTTACTCTTTTGAGATGTACATGTTCTTCTTGATGCCTTTTCATAAACATTCATGTTTTGCCATTCTGGGTTAGAGTTTGTAATTTTGTATTCTTTTAAGCACTATTTTTGGCTCTCCCAGGCTATTGTAAAAAAGTGGAATGTTTGAGTCCCATTGACCGATTTTGGTCACTTGTGGACATTAATAATATTTTTTTCTACTAGTCACGTAATTTCTATTTTCTGTGATTAAATTATTTTCACACGTCCATTTTCATGACTTTCTTTCAGCTCTTTTTATGTATTTAATTTGCATCTTAATTGATGCTTGCACTTTTTATCTTTGTTATCTTTGCATCACTTTCCTTAATGAACTTGTGATATTTCCCAAAAGAATATTATAATATGTTATATAGGTTTGGCGATGCATTTACTCAAATTTTATTATACACGCTTTGATTTTTAAAGGGAACTCTAGGTACATTATTGACTATGAAGCCAATTTTTGAAATTTGCATGATCTATATTTATGTGATTGGAAGTTTATGTTTGTTAGTAGTTTGAAATGTCTTACAATTCTCATGGTTCTTATCATTCTTTATTAACTTTACTTTGGGTATCGCTCTCATCATGCTCTTGTGATAAAGAGTAATATGCAAGTCCCACAGACCTATTTTGGTCACTTGACATTGACAAGATTTCTTTCTTTCTCTCTCTACTAGTCATTGTAGAATGTGGAACTGTTTTGGTCATGCAAACATATATAGAATGTGACACACTACTTACATATTGTACAAGGAAGATGACACATTGGAAAGTGTGATTCACAAATAAACATGTATGTAGCATATAGTGAATAGAGATCAAAGCATGTATCCAAGTCACATTCCTATCATCTGCAATATGTCTCTAAAAATGGCCTGGTTGAGCATACAATACATGTGATGAGTGTGCATCCATGATATTCTCAAGACTAGGCAATAGGGTAAACAAGTAGTTCCTGCAGGCGGAGGTTGGCAAACAGTAACTACCATACCCCCCCAACCACCTATCTACCTCCGTAATACAAAACCTTAAAAATACCATAAATAATATATGCACCACATGCTCATATTACATCAATTATTCTCAACACATAGCATAACATACATATGATACAACTATAAATGATTCATATGGACCAACTTGTCCCCCAACAATCATGTTATTTCCACTTTTTTTTGATCAAATTATGTCTATTGAGAGCCAATTTTCATGACTTTCTTTGAGCTATCTATCTATCTAATTCGCATCTTTATTGATGCTTGCACTATTTTATCTTTGCTATGGGCTGCATGAGCTTCCTTAACGAACATGTGGTGTTGGCCTAGAAATGAAATGAAATGAAATATTATTGATGTCCCCGGTGGGCCAAAATAAGACCCAAGGGACTATAAGAAGGACAATAATGAATACTAGCTAGCAGGCTAAAAAGCCCAATAAAGAAAAGAACTAAGATAAATACAAGATGAAACCCGACAAACGGGCCAAAGAGAAAGGAAAAAGAAAAGAAAAGGGAGAGTAGAGTGGGGGGAGGGCTGCAATTCAATAGAGAGGAGTGCACACCAAGAAGAACGGAGAGAGAGGAGGGGGGAGGGAGCAACCCGGGGGGCCAAGCTCCAAGAACCCTCCAGAAACTAATCTCTCCTAACAGTCGAGGCCGAAGTATTGGAGCTGAAGAAGTCCATGATATGTCTCTGCCCATTGCTAGTTTGGAACCCTAACAAACTGTTGGTGCTTTGTCTAGTGACCCTGCTTCTGTCCGAACTGGATGATGTGGGGCGTTTCTGATTGAAATCACCTGGTCCATCAGAGTTGGTGAAGTATGTTGTGATGAGCCGATGTTGAGGAGGGTGAGATCCATTTGGAGAACTTTTATGTCATCGAAGCTGAGTTATCTCCCTAAGAAAGAGTGCGAGACAACGCTGGTCCGGGTATCTGAAGAAGGTAGAAACAGATCGAGAGTTGTCCCTGAAAAGGCAATGAAACCTACCTCGGATCTCATAATAAATGGGACAACAAAAAATAAAGTGATGAAGGGTTTCAACTTCACCCAAGGAGCAAAACAAGCAAATCCGCTCCTTCGTCGGAAGATGGTGATCTGACTCAATCTGGCCCAATAGTGATCCGAAGCCTATGCATTGTGTGCTGCTGAAGGTATTATGGAGGAACTATTCTGCCCTCCTGAATCTGTAAGAAGTGCTCATGGTAGAAAGACAACTTGGGGAAAAGAAGGGCAAAAGGAGAGATCCATGTGCATCTGGTGTACTGGAGACTAACATCCTTCCGAATCTCGTGGAGCATCTTCTTCTTACTAAGCTGAGAGGGGGGCAGAACCCCCAAAGAATAAGGCGGGAGCCTGTCTATCCGTATCTGAATGCTAGCTAGGAGAGCAAAAACCTGAAAATACCAGCTCCTCCGGCCTCCCCAAGAACTCGGAGAGAGTTCCATCAAGGAGCGAAGGGCGAGGTAAGGAGAAGATGTAATGCATCATATAGGTTTGTTAACAAATCTACTAAAATTTACATGCTTTGATTTTCAAAGGAACTCTAGCGACATTATTGATTATGAAGACAGCCTTTGAAATTTGCATGATCCAGATTTTCCTGATTGGAATGTCATATAATTCTTAGTGTTCTCATTGTTTTCATGAACTATGCATTGAATATTGTGTATTTACTATATCGTTAAAAAAATTAGCTTTTGATTTTTAAGCCATTCAGTTATTTTCTTATCATTTTATGGGGTTGATATGGCTCCACCTGTATTACATCATGATTGCATTATTCCTTTATCTCAACAAACCACATTGTCATGGCATTTTAACAAACTATGTTATCATGGGATTCTTTATTGTGGTAGTGTCAAATATAATGCAGGGATTTGAACTGGGGTTGTGCTTGTACGATTGCATACCATTCACTGTTGCTCCACAATGCCTTGGACTTAAGGGATTCAATAATTATATAAAATATCTACTTGATATTTAAAATGAATAATTGAAGATTCAGGTTCAGCCTACCTTCAACTAATTTTCATTTTGTTTGCCTCTTTCTTACTTTCCTATGCATGTAAATGATAAAGAAGTTGATGCAAGAAGTTTTAATTAAATATTTCTTGTTTGCTGTTCTACTCTTAACACTTTGCTTGATTTGTTTTGTTTTTCAGAGGCACCAAACATTCTGGTTGCTTCTGAGGTGAACAGGCAGGTAGACAATGATTCTGATATAACTTTTGATCAGCGTCTTGATGCAATAAAAAGGTAAGCAGTTTTTCATTGCAATTTAAAAATGCTATAATAATTCTAGGCCTCGGTATCCTAGATAATTAATATAGCTAGTTTTCTGTAACATGAAACGTGCCTTTAAGAAATGCACTTCTTCAAATTTACCCATTTGAATTGATAAACACTGCTAAGGATCATTATCTTGATATTAGGGTTTTACAAAACTTCTGACCTTGTATCTACTGATCATGCACTTTGAAGTTTATGAAGTACATATCATGAATTTCTATGCATGATTAGGTCAACAATGCTTATTAAATGGAGTGGTATTAATTTATGAGATTTAGAATATCCCAATCATAGTTCAGAAAATCTGCAAAAAGTCTGCAGAATCCCAAATTTTTGCCTATTTTTTAAATAGCCGATGCAATCGGCAAACTCTCGGCGATGCAAAGAGTTTTTGAAGATTGTTTGCTGAATTTTTGAAAAAATCAGCATTGATGATTTTTTGCCATTTTTTTTTTTAGGCTGCGGCTTATTTAGGGTTTTTTTATGCAAGCCCATTTTTCAGCTGTTAATGTTTGAACTTCGAAGTTTAAAGTTTAAACCCTAAACCCAAAACCCTCTTTTTAAGTAAATATTGCTGCCTGATAACTATGTATGTAAGCCCATTTTTCAGCTTAATGTTTGGAACTTTGAACTTTAAAGTTTAAACCCTAAAGGGCTTAGGGTTTTTTTTCTTCTCATCTTTTTAAGTAAATATTGTTGCCTGGTAACTATGTAAGCCCATTTTTCAGCTGTTAATGTTTGGATTTGAAACTTTGAACTTGAAGCTTAAACACTAAACCCTAGTCTAGGCCCTAGGGTTTTGGGTTTAGGGTTCTTTTGTCCTCCACTTTTTAAGTAAATATTGCTGCCTGATAACTATGTATGCAAACCCGTTTTTCAGCTGTCAATGTTTCAATTTTAAATCCTAAACCCTAGCCTTTTGGTTTAAGGTTTAGTTTTTTTTTTTCCTTTTTTTTTCAAGTGATTGTACCTTTGTTGTTACTTGTTTTCATGTGCAGGCATATAAAAAATGAAACCTTTTTTTCCTTCTTGTTACTTGTAACTTTGTACCTTTTCATATTATAAGCAATACAAGATGTGTTTTGTCACTTTCATGTGTACTTAAAGCTTGAGCCTTGTATGATGTCTTGACATGAATTATTGTAATGAGCCAAAATTAAATAAATAAGTATATCTCCTCCACTTTATTAAATAATTATATTGGTGTGTTAAGTGGAAGGGGATTATGTATTAGGAGACATAATAATAGTTTGTGTGGTTTTTATTTACTAAATAAGACTTTAATGATATAAATATCATTAAAGTCAATATTAGATTTTTAATGAATTTTGGAGGCTTGGAAATGTCAATGCAAAATTATATCCTGGAAATATAAAAGGAAGAGGAATCGCTCATTGTGCATGCTTTTGGATTGGAGAATTGTTTTTTTGAGAGAATCTCACCGATTCTTGGGAGGAAGGCTGTACCTTGCTCAACCTTGGATGATCCAGGGCTTCAATTCGATAGACAAGGTTGATCCTTGCTGTGGGATTGATTCCAGAGGCTGTTCTTTTGGCATTTTGGTGGGCAAATTCAATTCTGGGTTTGCATGTGAGCTTATTGAAGAAGTTTCAGAGGATTAGTGGATGGCTTTTTCGTTGTGAAAACATATCTCAGACTTGTATCAGATTAGCAGCGAATTTCCAGCGTTTTTGGTCATTATTCTGCTGTGCATGATCCAATATATTCCAGATCCAGTCTTATGCTTGTTGGAGAAGCTAAACAAAGTCGGCAATTGATTGTATTGAGGGAGTATTTACAGTATTTGAGTGGTTATATTCTCCTGCATCAGGTTTGGGTGATTGTCATTATTTTATGAATGAATTTCCATTCCTATTATACATACATCTATTGTATTTTCCTCCCAGAAGCATTGATAAATAAAAAAAAAATTTGGGTGTGTTCTGGCAAATCCATGTGTAGATTATTTATGAAATTTGAGTGCAATATTGTCGTTATTTTCTGGGTTTTGCTAAATAGTTAGAAAAAGGACACCACAAGGTGGTATCAGAGCCGTGTTCTGGCCAGCCTGTGGAAGTGTTACAGAAATTCCAGCAGTCCAAAGCTCCAGAAATTCAAAAATCTTTCTGGGTATCGCAGAACTCAGAATTCCGGACTTAATTTAACTTTTTCTATGAGTCAGAGGCCTCCCATCAAGCATACATATCAGCTGCGTAGAAGAAATGTAAATACAGAAGAAAATCCTATCTGGGAAGAAGAACCACAAGAAGAGGCATTAGAAGAGGAAGATATCAGAGAAATGGCGGAAAGAGGGGATAATTCATCTGGACCTAGGAATGACGATGCAATCAATATTGAACGGAAATTTGATACACTTATTCAATTGATGGCTCGTATGGTAGGGTTGCAGCAGGAGAGTATGAGAAATGCACCCAGAACTACTGCAGGACATCAATCCCCACCTAGAGGTGAAATATCCAACCTGGGAAACAATACATCCCAACATGATAATGATAGATCCACTACTTATTCGCATACACCATTGCCGAAACCACCTAAACCCATGTTTACCCATCAGTTGCAGCAGGTTAATGATATCCAGGAGAATTTGGATGAGTTGTTTTTGGAGTATATGGAAAAACCGGAAAACTTCAGGACTGTAGTGAGCTTTGATAGATATTTGAAGATCATTGGGAAGAGGGTTTCAGAGAAAAAGCATGGGGATAAGAAGTTGCAGCAGAAGATGCAGGTGCCTAGATTCAGTGGCAGTGAAGGATTGTCAGCACGTGCATGGTTACAGAAATTGCAGACCTATTTTGCACTTGATCCGATGCCAGAGGAAGATGCCATTCAGCTGGCTACTCTTCATCTAGATGGTATTGCCTACGATTGGTGGTATCATGGCCTCACCACACAGGGTCATGGACTGATTACATCCTTTGAGGAGTTTTGCCAGAAGGTTCTTAACAGGTTTGAGAGGAGAGATGTGGAGGAGTACTTCAAGGAGCTAGCCACTCTCAAACAAACTACATCCTTGGGGAGCTACATAGAGGAGTTTGAGCGGGTTGCAGTGCAAGTGCAAAATATTTCACCCAGGAGAGTTGTATTTTTGTTCATTGATGGGTTGTTGGATCCATTAAGAGGTCTTGTGAAATCATTTGAGCCAGCCACTTTAGAAGATGCAATTAAGAGGGCAATAAATTTGGAGAGTGTACTTCCACCTAGACAGAAATATATTGCACATAATACACCTGTTAGACAATTTTCAGCAAGGAATACATCAAACTGGCAACCTAGAAGCATACCACCAAGGGTGGAGAACAAGCCAAATGTGCCTAGACCGCCAAATAGGCCTTCCATATTTACTACACCAGCAGCAAAAGCCTTTGCGGATGAGAGAAATGAGCTTAGAAGAAAACAACTTTGCTTTGATTGCAAACTTCCATGGACTCCAGGACATAGGTGCCAAGGTAAGGGGCAAATTCACTACATAGAAGTGAAATCAGATAGTGATGAGTCTGATGAGGAGTATGCATCTTCCGATGATAAAGAATTAGAGGATACCACATACCATGACACTATTTCAGGAGGAGCATTAGCTTCTTTGAGTGGGCTCAACAAATTTAGGACTATAAAAGTACCAGGAGAGGTAGTTGGGGAGAAGGTACTTGTCCTCATAGATGGAGCAGCTACACACAATTTTATCGATGAAAAATTTGTGGCAAAGAAAGGACTCAAGGCTGAAACATTTGGTGGATTCAATGTGGCTACAGGTAATGGTATTGTCCCTTGCAATAAGATGGTAAAAAAGGTAAAAATCAGCTTTGGAAAATTTGAAGTAGAGGATGATTTCTTTGTGTTTCCTTTGGGAGTTGTGCCTCATATGGTTTTGGGTGTTCAGTGGCTTTGGTCTTTGGGTGATTATGTGACTAACTATCAGTCTTTAGAGCTGAAATTTAAGGTTGATGGGAAAGAGATAGTGCTGCGTGGAATTAGGGAAAATGCGCAAGAGGGATCATGCAATATATTGGAGGTGTCTTACAGAAAGATAGAGAAAATCATACGCCAAAAAGACACATTATGGGCTGCTACCATATTCCACACACAAGGTAACAAACCCTCCAAATTACATCCTCAAATTCAGTCTATTTTGCATAAACATAAAAGAGTATTTGAAGATTTGCCTAAAGGTTTGCCACCTAGTAGAGGTTTTCAGCATGTTATAGAATTGGAGCCTAACTCTAAACCTATCATCATAAAACCTTATAGGCATCCAAAAGTGTTCAAAGATGAAATAGAAAAAACCATTAAGGAGCTTTTAGAGAGTGGCCATATTCGCCCTAGTTGTAGCCCATTTGCCTCACCTGTAGTTTTGGTCAAAAAGAAAGATGGTACCATGCGTATGTGCATAGATTACAGAGCCCTGAATAAAAAGACAATAAAAAATCGATACCCCATCCCTAGAGTTGATGAGCTCATAGATGAGTTGTGTGGAGCCATGTACTTCTCCAAGATTGACTTAAAATCCGGTTACCACCAAATTAGGATGAGGGAGGAGGATATTCCTAAAACTGCTTTTAGGGCTCATTGTGGTCATTATGAGTTCTTAGTCATGCCCTTTGGATTAACAAATGCCCCAGCCACTTTCCAATCAGCAATGAATCAAATCTTCAGTAAGCAGTTGAGGCAGTTTGTCCTTGTATTTTTTGATGACATCTTGGTGTACAGTAAATCCTGGGAGGAGCATTTACAACACTTGGATACAGTTTTGGAGATTCTTGAGCAGCAGGAGTTTTATGCTAAGCAATCCAAGTGTGAGTTTGCCATGACAGAGATTCTTTACTTGGGCCACATTATTAGCAGAAATGGAGTACAGGTGGATCAGGAAAAAATCACAGCAGTTCAGAATTGGCCAGTTCCAGCTAATCTTACGGAGTTGAGAGGTTTTATCGGGCTATGCAGTTATTACAGGAGGTTCATCAGAGGATTTTCTTCATTAGCGGCACCTCTCACCGAGTTGACCAAGAAGGGGGCATTTGCATGGTCACCAGAGGCACAAAAAGCGTTTTTGAAATTGAAGGAGGTTATGACTACCACTCCTTTACTTGCCATACCTGATTTTTCTTTACCTTTCACTATTGACTGTGATGCATCAGGTATAGGAGTTGGAGCTATTCTGATGCAGAAAGGGCGTCCTATTGCTTATGAGAGCAGGAAGCTTACCCCATTGGAGCGTACTTTCAGTATCTATGACAAAGAGATGTTGGCCATCATGTACGCACTCTCAAAGTTCAAGCAATATTTGGTGTGTGGTAAGTTTGTGGTAAGAAGTGATCATAACAGTTTGAGATATTTTCTGGGTCAACGTGAATTGAACGATAGGCAGCAGAAGTGGGTTACTAAGCTGCAATCTTATGATTTTGAGATAGAATTTGTGAAGGGCAAAAAGAATTCTGCTGCTGATGCTTTGTCTAGGACTCCTACATTCCATGCTATATCAGTTATTACAGCGGATTGGAAAGCTGCAATCGCGGCAGAATATGTGAAGAGTGATTGGGCATCAAAAATTATTGATGGGAGCATACAGGATGACAGGTACAGCGTTCATGATGGGCTGATTTGCTATAAGAACAGGATATTTATTGTGCCTGAGTCTAAGTTGAAGGATAAGTTAATTAATGCTATGCATGATGCACCAATGGTGGGACATCCAGGATTTTTTAAAACTTATAGACAGGTGCGTGAGAGGTTTTTCTGGAAGGGGTTGAAAGGTGACATACTCAAGCATGTGAGAGAGTGCAATATTTGCCAGGAGAACAAAGGAGGTAATACTTTGCCAGCCGGGTTGTTGCAACCACTACCCATACCGGATCAGAAATGGGAGAGTGTCTCCATGGATTTTATTACGGGGCTTCCAAAAACACATGGTAAGGATTGTATCTTTGTGGTAGTGGATAGACTCACCAAATTTGCTCATTTCCATGCAATTACTTCCACTTATACAGCTATACAGGTCGCTGATTTGTTCTTTCGTGAGGTGTTCAAGTTGCATGGCTTACCAAAAACTATAGTAAGTGATAGGGACAGTAAATTTTTAAGCATGTTTTGGCAAGAGTTGTTTAAGTTGTGTGGCACTACATTGACTCCCAGTACCAGTTACCACCCACAGACTGACGGACAAACAAAGATTGTGAACAAGTGGGTAGAAGGGTATTTGAGGAATTACATTTCGGGGCAGCAGAATGCATGGATCAAATGGTTACACCTCGCTGAATTTTGTTATAATTCCTCTTATCATATGTCTATTAGGATGTCTCCATTTCGAGCTTTATATGGTTATGATGCTCCCAATTTCATTGATTTGCTGTTGAGGGATAGCAGGGTGCCCAGGGCGAAAGACTTTGTGGAAGAACATCAGAATATACTGAAGGCTTTAAAAGATAATATACAGGTAGCCCAAGCACAGCAGAAGAAGTACGCTGATCAGCAGCGAATTGAGCGTCATTTTGATGTGGGGGACATGGTTTATGTCAGGCTACAACCATATAAGCAGTCCTCTTTGAAGAAGAGTGGTGCAGAGAAGTTAAAACCAAGGTTTTATGGTCCCTTCAGGGTGATTCGCAAAATAGGAGAGGTTGCCTATGCACTTGAGCTTCCAGAGAGTAGCAGGATCCACAATGTCTTCCATGTTTCCTGTCTTAAGAAGGCATTGGGGCAGCAAATAAAACCTTCTTCAGAGTTGCCACCGTTGGATGATGAGGGAAAATTGGTTCTTGAGCCTGAGATGATCTTGGAGACAAGGGAGAAGAAGCTTAGATACAGGGTTATCAAGGAATATCTAGTGAAATGGAGAGGATTGCCTCTTGAGGATGCTACATGGGAAGGAGAAGAAATTTTGGCCCATCCAGCTTTGCACTTGCTTGAGGACAAGCAATTTGAGAGGGGTGGACTTGTAATGAGCCAAAATTAAATAAATAAGTATATCTCCTCCACTTTATTAAATAATTATATTGGTGTGTTAAGTGGAAGGGGATTATGTATTAGGAGACATAATAATAGTTTGTGTGGTTTTTATTTACTAAATAAGACTTTAATGATATAAATATCATTAAAGTCAATATTAGATTTTTAATGAATTTTGGAGGCTTGGAAATGTCAATGCAAAATTATATCCTGGAAATATAAAAGGAAGAGGAATCGCTCATTGTGCATGCTTTTGGATTGGAGAATTGTTTTTTTTGAGAGAATCTCACCGATTCTTGGGAGGAAGGCTGTACCTTGCTCAACCTTGGATGATCCAGGGCTTCAATTCGATAGACAAGGTTGATCCTTGCTGTGGGATTGATTCCAGAGGCTGTTCTTTTGGCATTTTGGTGGGCAAATTCAATTCTGGGTTTGCATGTGAGCTTATTGAAGAAGTTTCAGAGGATTAGTGGATGGCTTTTTCGTTGTGAAAACATATCTCAGACTTGTATCAGATTAGCAGCGAATTTCCAGCGTTTTTGGTCATTATTCTGCTGTGCATGATCCAATATATTCCAGATCCAGTCTTATGCTTGTTGGAGAAGCTAAACAAAGTCGGCAATTGATTGTATTGAGGGAGTATTTACAGTATTTGAGTGGTTATATTCTCCTGCATCAGGTTTGGGTGATTGTCATTATTTTATGAATGAATTTCCATTCCTATTATACATACATCTATTGTATTTTCCTCCCAGAAGCATTGATAAATAAAAATTTTTTTTGGGTGTGTTCTGGCAAATCCATGTGTAGATTATTTATGAAATTTGAGTGCAATATTGTCGTTATTTTCTGGGTTTTGCTAAATAGTTAGAAAAAGGACACCACAGTTATTGCTTTTATTGCAATATTTGATTTGCATGATGTTAATTCATTGCAATATGCATGAAAAAAACTTTTTTTCAATGAAAATTTTATTTTCTTTGGTTTTTTCTTTTTGTCGATTCTTTCCCCAATTTTTTGCTGATTCCCGAATGTGCTGATTTTAAAAAATGCCGATTCTTTGCCGATTCCGATTTTCTCAACTATGATCCCAATTAATACTATATCAACTTATCCTGTATGGTGGAATAATTGCCATACTCTTGCAAAAACTAGTCATTTCAAAATAGATTGCTGGATATATTCAAACACAACTCACAAAGAATAGAGATGTGTAAATCTGTTCCATATTTCTACAACAATGCTATGCTGGCAGAATATTTAATTGTAATCTTCACCATGAAATCCATTAAACTGGTGCCAAAAATCCTTTGTTCTCATCTATTCATTACTCAATCATGACTCAAAACCAATTAATGAACATTAATAATATCTTTAGGTGGCTTTTAAGGCTTCCATCGACTGTGACACTCCAACGTAGAGAAATGCAGTTTAGCTACTTCTTTCTAGCCTGTGGGTGGCCTTTCAATTCTTTCTTATCCCTATGGTCTTATTCCACAATTTGTCTGGAAATCCTTTACCAGTTGGTGTTTTTTTATGTTCTTAAGTTTACTGTTTGTTTTTGATCATGATTGCTAATACAAGAATAATTGTAACAGTTTTGTATGGAAATGAGTGCTCTTCATGTGGCCACTGAGCTAGGCTATCTCACAATAACTATGTATGAACAGGTAACATATCTATGAGAAAGCACACACTGTCATCATACGCATGAATATACACAGTATATTGTGAGAAAAGTAGGAACCTGTTCAATAAAATTCTCAATAATATACATGCTATCCAAGTAGATTCATGACTGACTCATATAATACTCAATAGACTTCTGGATAAGACTCGAGTAGAATAATCCACTTCATACATATAAAGGGTAATAGGTATGATGGTTGACTGTATTAGTTCAATCATCTGCAACCTTACAAACACAGCTCTAACTTGATGATTAAAATGAGGCAATGAGTCACCTACATGGATGCCTACCATTCCTTCAATAATCACATGTTTTAGTTATTGCTATGTACATTGATGAGAATACACATAATGACAAAATCTCAGTCTCCAGCAGCACCCATAATTTTCCTATTGTATCCTTGTTAATTGGATAATGACTCCAAATTATATTCATCTGGAATGTACATATTTGAATATTCCACCATTTAGCAAACTTATTAGTGACTCATGCTGGTCAGAAAGTATACCATTAGTGTACTTAAGAAACTGGATCTTAATGTAGTGATTTATACAATACTACTGTTTTAGGGAAGGATCTAGAGAGAACAAAGGCATACAATTATTATCATAGGATGATGAGCAGATTTAGACTTGTTTAAATAGCCTATATAGGGAAGCCTGGGTATCCTAAAGGATGCATTAATGAGGAGATTAATGGATTGATTACTGTTCCGCTTCCACTGCCTTGCAAGTTGGAAAATCCTTTTTAACTTTGACTATGTTAATCCTCTATGGCAATGTGTTTTTACTTAGAGAAAGCTGGTGTGTACACATGGGTGTGTGTGTATTTACGTTGTTGTTTATTAGAAAAACTAGTCCATTGACTATTGTGTCTTTTCTTTTTTTGTAATTTATTTTGGAAATTTAGATGTCTATGTGGTTGTTTAAGACTAAACACATGAAGAAAAGACGTAGCTTTATAAATAAAGCATGAGTACATGCCTTGCAAAAAACTATGGATATTGATGGTCAAGCTGCACTAGTGCTTGCTTCGATAATTCTATTAATGTCCATGGATGATTGAAGGAGGCCAATGGAACTGGTTGAAAAAAGCTGTTAAAATGCACAGCAGTAACCAAAAAGTACTGTGGCACGGCGGTGGTATTCCGTAGTTGAACGATTAAATGGCAGAGTGGTTTGTCAAGGTAAATCATCAATAAGTAGTTTGAGTAGCACTCAGATGGTCTCTGGTCTTAGCCCAGATGGCCTGCAACACAACAATTTTCACCCTTGATGGCCTTGCACAACATAGTAAGTCAAACGGCCTTGATCATGCTCTAGATAGCTTGCCTCTCAGTCAGACGTCCTCAGCCTTGCATGGGATGACCTAGGTTTAGATCCAGATGGCCCAGTACGGTCATTTACAACAAACAAAAATAAGTGGAAATAGTTTGAATCTTCTATCTACAACAATAACAATCAGATACAAACACATGCATAAAGATTACACAGTCTGCATGACAATGGCTGAATGGTGTTATTATTATCAACAAGAATACATGTTTGTATGCAATACAATTATCTCCATTCTCTTGTACGTTCTCTCCTCTATGTGTACATCCGTGTGTATGTACATGTACCTGCTCCAGTGAATGAGGGGTCCTATTTCAACTTGTGGGAGGTAGTTATTTCTCCAACTATCAACTTGACTCCTCATCACCTTGACATTACATTTATGATACATTTGCATTTCATTTCATGTCTGACTGTTGACGATTTTGTCACATTGCTTGGAGGGGTAGTAAAATCCAAAATTCTGTGATGATTTATTGGTTTGTTTTCTTTCTTTTTGTTGTAAACAAGTTAAACAACACTCTAGTAATTTTGGCTATCATTTTTGCCCCCTTTTTCTAAATAAACTATATGTATAGAAGCTTCGCCCATTGCTTCGCAAAAAAAAAAAAAAAAAAAAAAAGAAGGAAAATGAAATACATGCCCTAAATTTTCTAAGGCATGAAAAGAACTTCGCAAGCGAAGCTTCTATGAGACTAGCTTCGGGCCCCGTTTTTTGCGATGCAGTAGAGCAACGAAGGAGAAAATTACAAGTATGAAAAATGTTTTGCCGAAATCTCAGCGAAGCACCTGCTTCGGCCCGTTTCCTTGGTGAACTGTTTTTCCAACAAGATCTTGCTTCGCCTAGAAATGCTGCAAAGCACCCGCTTCAGCCAATTGTCGTGCGAAGCCCCCTCACTAGGAGCCTAACTGCCTTGGAGAAGTCGGAGAAATATCCTAAGGCAAAATTCTACTCCGGTCGAAAAACCCCTGAATGGCCATTTTGAAAAGCTTCGCAGCGAAGCATTCTTTTAGTCCATCAGTGAAGCATTCATTTGCGAAACGATTTTCCCGGCGAAGCGATGAGAGATTGGGAGCCATGTTTTGAAGAAGTAGATCTGCTTCAGCACTAAGTCCTTGTGAAGCTGTTTTTAAAGGTCCCTTTGCGCGAAGCACCCATGCAGAGAGGTCAGTCCCGCTTCGGCTCACATCCATTGCGAAGTAGGTCCCCGAAATGGAATTTGGCGAAGCTCTCCAGGGCACACAAACCAAGGCCGGGTATCTTTTCGAGGCAATCGAGTATTTCATAAATGTATTTTTACTTGCCCAAAAGACCCGAGACTCATTTTTGGCAATGGAAAAGGAAATATCAGTCACAGGAGGAGAACCCGATGGACCTGGCAGCCACTCGAGCACCGCACCCGGAGATTCATGACGAGTCAGGCGGCCCATTAATGCATATTTCCTCGGCTAATGCGGCCGTAACTGCTAAATATAGAAACAGATGTGAGAGCTCGGTCACGGGAGGAGCGAAGGCAGATTTCTCAGATTTTCGAGAGCGTACTTTTGGATTTTGTGCATTGATGGCTGAGAGGGTCGGGTCCTCTATAAAAACCCATGAATTGTAATGGGAAAAGGGGGGGAACTTTTGCTAGAAAATTGCTGTAACTTGATTCCTGCAATTGATATTAAAGACTTTCGGCTCATTTCTCTCTTGTATGCTACCTTCTGTGATTATTTCTGCTATTCTGTCTTCGTCTATATACCGTTATTCTGAATCCTGAATTTAGGTGTGTAATTGGGGACAAAACTCTGGAATTCTCCTTAAGGATACATAGGGGAGATAATATTGCGTTAAACTCCTTTTATGCCGCATGTGGTTAGTGGTTTCTGTTACGTTCATTTATTTTCTCAATCCTTGTAATTCTGAAATCTGGATTTAGGCGTGGGAGAATAGTTGAATTCTACATAGGGAACTTTGCGTGATGTTCATTTATGCATTATTCTTGGTATTTATTGCTGTTGTTCCAAGTTATTAGTTGATAATCGTGCTGTTGGTTCTTTCCCACAAAATTGTTCACATTTCTTACCCTATCCCTTTTATTTCTTTCTTGCACTCTTGTCTTAAAAACACCAAGTAGTTTAGTTCAGGAGCCAGCCTTTCTCCGGAGATTGGCACGAAGGGCATCTCTTCCCTCCGGCCTTTCAATGTTGGTCCAGGTCTAGGGCGCGTATACGTACAAAATCCTTTCCTGTAGCATATTTGTGACCAACACTAACCACATGACTACTACATAACTCATGAATCATCCGTACATTAACTATTACTTAAGAAAACATTACAATGAATTGAAACTATTACATTCAAAATTATTAAGTGCGTACTTGACTTTTGACACAGTTATCCTCTATACGAGTATGAGGTGGCGCATGTGATGGTGCCACATTAGAACTAGTGTCTACATCTACCCTCCCCTCTATATTGGTCGACACCCTCATTGATGATTTCTAATTGTTCTTGAGGGCTCACTATCCTCCACTTGTCTTGTCCAAAGTCGAAGATTGTATTGTACAAACACAAGGTCGTTGAGATGCTCCTAGGTCAACCTATTGTGCTTCTTGGTGTGTACAACTTCAAATAGAGACCAATTGCACTCACACCCAGAAGTGCTACTAGGCTGACTCAAGAAGCGGATAGCCATCCTCTTCAGAGTAGGTGTTTTGGAACCATAGTCTTCCCACCATAAATCTTCAATTTTTTTTTCAAACTCAAGTATTAATTTACATTAGTAAACTACAAGAATATAAACTAAAAAAAAAAAAAAATGTTAAACTCTAAAAGTTTAAATGCTTTTTTTGGTTGCAAGCTTGATCTTGTTTCTTTAGTGAAGGAGTATGCAAACAAGCTCCCTTCCGTGGCCTTATAAAGTTGCAACTCAACAGAGATAAGGTGATGTTTGGTAGGGTTATTTAGCATCCTCTTGGGAAACTATAGAACCTCGATTGGGCCTCTTCATCATCATTAAGACTGCTAGTGTATAAGAATTTAGGGTTCAAGAAGCACCTTGCAACATGAATAGGTTGATGGAGTTGCCTTGTCCATCTCTTATTAATGATGCACCAAATTAGTTGATGCTTGTGCTGGTTGCCGACTTAATAGTGTTCAATGGCCTCTTTGGCTCTATCCATTGCCTCATATAGATATCCTATTACCAATTTTTCACTATCTACAAGGCGAAGGACCCTTACTAATGGTTCTGTCACCTACAATTAAACATTAAATACTAAAAATTTAGAAAAAGTAATACTAAAGTATAAGATAAGATTTTAAAATTTAAATTTGAACATTTACCTTTAGAATTTCCTGGACACTCACCCAAAATGAATCATTAAACACATGCCTCCAGATCCTCTGCCCTTCCTCTTTTGAATGAGACGGTGTTGTATACCCTTCCTTGGTCACAAACATTCGCTTCAAAGCAGATGATGCCGTTAGAAGGCTCTACAATGCGATGAAATTGGAGGCAAATCGAGTGATCCTTGGGTAAAGAATGCCCCTCCCATCATTGTTCTCCCTCATCAACCTAATGACCTATGTGTGGTTATAGATAAATCGTGTAATTTTCTTTGCCTCTTCACCCATGAAATTTTGCTAATGTCCTCAAGCATGAGGTTAATGCAATGGGCAACACATGGTCACCAAAAAATAGAGGGTTGCTTCTTCTTGAGAAGTCTACCTGTAGATGCATATGTTGTGGCATTGTCCGTCACTACTTGGACAACATTTTCCACTCCTATTTCTAACACAACCTCCAACAAATTAAATAACAATTGTGCATTTTTCACCTCTCGCGAGGCATCAATCGACTTTTGGAAGACCATAGATCCATTCGAAACCACCATGAAGTTCAGGAGCATGCAGTTTCTTACATTCGTCCATTCATCAGAAAGAATGTAGCAATTCTTTGTCCTGCATGTATTCCTTTGCTCTTCTACAAGAGCACGTGTGTTGATGACACGCTCCAACAATGGTCCACTTAAATCTTTTGTTGAAGGTGTCTTAACCCCTTTGCAACTTTGCTAGACTCACTCAATGCCCTCACTAGGGCATCTCAATAGAGGTTGTTTGCACAATTGAAGGGAATGTTGCAATAATTCCAAAAATTGGCTGCAATTGCCCTTACATCCTTCACCTTGTCTCTCCCCAATGCGGTATTATGAATTGTTGTTTGTCTTGTGTTGAAGCCTCTTCCTACACTTCTTCCACTCCCACTAGTACTACTTTACCGAATATGACGGCTATGAACAGATTCTTTTTTCGTGGCATCAAGATCCTCCAGTTTGGTCTTATCCCCATAAAGGGAGCCGCGAAGCCCCACTCCATGTCTTGCTGCAACTCTTGTCCTTTTGTGCTGGATTTTTTTGGCTTTTTTGGTGCATAACCAAGCCTTCACCTCATTTCTAATCAAATCGTTTGCTCTAGGGCAGGGAATTGCATCATGCCCAGGTTGCCCAAGTAGATGGTATTTGAGGCAATGGGTGTCTCCTCACATGTCCTTGCCATAGTGTTTACAAAACACTTGATTCGACAAGTTTCCGTTAACCCCATACTTCCACATTGGGTCTCTTCCTGGGCTTGGACTTGGGGCTGCAATTGAAGGAGTTGGTTGGGTTGTGTAATGTCCCCTTTTTTGTGTGTCTTGTGGACCCCACTCATCCTTATGTTATGTAATGTAAAATTAGACTAGGAAAAGTGGGACGCACATTTTATTTATTAGTAGGAGTTATTTTATGTTTTAAACTTGTGTCATAAGTTAGTAATAAAGTGGGCCCCCCTTAATGAAGAATTAGAAGCTCATGTTATATAAGGGAGAGGTGCGCCCCATTTGAGGAGATTATTTGGTATTTGTGATATTGTGTGAGAGTTGAGGGTTGAACCCTTACTCATATTCTGCAGATTTAGGTGATGTGCCCTAGTATTCAGGAGAAGCCAATCTTGTAGACAAGGTGATGTGCCCTTGCTCTTGATTGGAGATTGGTGGATCTACCTTAGGATTCACAATTTGTGCTTCAGATTTCAATGTTTTCTGTGTGCAGCTGTGCTTGGAGTGGGTCGCCCAATTTTGGGGGCCATATTTAGTGTGTTTTCAGATCAGATTTATCCTAGAGGAGGGTCGCCCAGCTTTGGGTAATTTTCTGTGGTGTTTGGAGGGATTTTTGTGGAGTCTATTGTGTGCCCTACCTCCTAGAGGAGGACGTCCAGCCTAGGGCTTCTCTTTTATGCAATTTTGTGGTGAATTTGAGATGTATTTGGGCTGCTCTATCCATTGCAACTTGCAGAATATTTTTAATAAATTTGTGTGGCCACATTTGCCACTTTGGGGTTTCTTGTGTCGAATTTTCTGCACATATTTTCAGATCTGATTTTTTATTTGCATGGTACAGAATTTTATTGGAGAAAAGTTATTTTATTTTCAGCTACGGTTTGTAAATTTTAATTGGGGATATTACAGGTTGCACTTAAAGGAGGATCATTATTACCCGTGGTAGTTGTAGGGACCTGACCTAAAGAATGCATCTATATTTCCAAGTAGGAGGAAAAAAAGGAAGAAAAAATAATTAATTGAATGCCCTAGGGCCTAGCCTACATGCTTGAAAAGAACAAACAAAAAGAAAATTTTGAAAAAAAATCCTAACAAAACCCTAGTTTTTGGGGAAAAAATACCTTTGAAAATCTGTAGAAACAGTGTCAAATCTCCTTGAAACGGTGTGCAATCTCTGTTGCGAGCTTGGCCTGAGCTGGCGTTGTGATGACTTGCGTGACCCACGCGTCTGTTTCTCCTTCTGGGGTGTTTTCCTCGACAGATGCAATTTCTTTGGTGTCAACCCTTTTCTGAGGAGTACCCTCGGTTTGCTGCGCAGTCTCTTTTCTAGGCGTGGACCGCTTCTCCTTCGACTTCTCAGATCTCTTTCTCTTTTCCTTCCTGGGTGCGACCACTTTTCCTAGTGCAGCGGCTACGGCTGGGTCAGAGGAGGTTTTAAATTTCAACCTTAGCTTCGACCTTAATGGGTCCAAGTTCTCCTCTGCTGCTTTGGTCGACTGTTCAGGCTCCTGCGGCTTTTCAAATTGCTGCGATTTCTCAGGAGTCGAATGCGCCATGGGGCCTGAGAAACAATGGTGAAATTGTTCTATTGATCAACAATGCATTACATAGTTTTATAGTTCTTGAAAGAACTAAAAATAGACATGGTGGTTGAGAGAAATCCTCTTAAACTTATCACAACAAACTAACTTAAAGATAGCTCTTATCCTAACAACATGCTAATCTTGGACTATGGTCAAACATTAATTAACCAAGCCAAAACCTCAATGTATGCTAATCAAATTAACTAGAAATATGTAAATCAAAACATTAAACTAAAACTAAATACTAGGACTTAATACTTAGGACTAAGGAGGCAATGTTGAAAATATTCCAACATTCTCCCCCTTGATGCTAAAGATACTCATGCAAGAGTTCTTTAAGCATCACAGAGTTGGAAGAAAATTTTTCTCTTACGTTTCCTCCAATCTTGAATCAAGAAATCAGAATTTACAAAATACTTATGGTGGCACTCCTTCCACTCTTTATGTGGGATTTCCTGCAAATGCTTGAGTGCCTTCTTTTGTTGATTAGCTCCCCCTTCAACAAAAATATCTCCTCTTGTGGTTTTCAGCAACCACTCTCTTACATCTTTATCATTATGGTCTTTAAACCATGCTCTCACATTTTGATCTTCTTTTACATCTTCAACACTAAACAATACTCCACATGAGTATTTACAATTAATCATCTCACATAGATGATTATACCATACAACTCTTTCACATATTTTCACACAAAAAATCACAACAAATATGGCCATATAATGACCAACTACATATGCAACATAAAGTTGCTCCTCACACAAATATTCTCTCACAACAATGACTTTACAAGAATCCTTCTCCCAAGGAATTTTGAACACATCATTTTGATCCATGTGACCCAAGTTCTCCATCACTGTATTCTCTCCAAAAAGATTCTTCATCAAAGTTGTCTCAATGAGACAATCACCTTTCTTTTCATTCCTGCTCACAAAAAACAAATCATTAATCATAAAAACATTACCTTAGTATGAGTAGATTTGGTGCTTCCCATAAAGCTATTTTGTAGCAGTTCTTCTTCTTTGTATGGTGCTTCAAGATCAACCATCAAATCTTCACTAATAGTTCTCCTTTTTCAATCCATGTTGGTGTGTTGAAACACCATTCATTCAAGCAATCATACATAGTTGACTTTTCAAGACAACTCTCTTTCTGCAATGTAGTCACTCCAAGTGAGTGATTGTTAAGATCCTGCTATAAAATAAACTCAAATAACACACTCTCACACAATTGCTTGGAAATAACTCACATAAACATCACATTAATATAACAAAAATTTGCATAAAGAACAATCTCACAATAGAACTGAATCGCAGGCCTCTTCGAGGGGGCAACCTCCTTCAATACTTCATTAATTTTGCAAAAGATGGTTACATTGGTGCCCTTTCGGGTATTTAAGGAGTTTCCTTCCAAGGTTGGCTTACATGCAAAATGCCACCTGGATTACATGCATAATGCCACCCGAATTACATGCATAGTGCCACTTTGAATTACATGCACAATGCCACCCGAATTACATGCACAATGCCACTCGAATTACATGCACAATGCCACACGAATTACATGCACAATGCCACCTATCTACCATGTGTTACATAAAAAAGGGTGCCATTTGTCATAGGCACTACCTAAGCTAAAACTTAGAACATTACAAAATATTAATCATGGGTACTACCCACGTTCACTAGGAATTATTACATCAAGGAAGTTATTACATTAAGGGTTAGGATGAGATCCTAACATGCCCTTCTCCTTGAAGAAGCTTTGTCCTCAAAGCTAAAAATGAGGAAACTGTTGCTGGAGTTGATGGAGGGACTCCCATGTAGCATCCTCAAGTTGAAGTCCACGCCACTGAACCAGGACCTCTGTGATGGTACGGTTGCGAGTTCGACGATACAACAGCTGCTTTGGTGCAAGTAAGATGGAGCCTTCTTCATCCAATTCGGGAAGTGTTGATGGAACCTGTACCTTGGAGCTGCCCGAAATGTAGGAGGGAGGCGTGAGTGGAGGGTGCCCGTACTCTGCCTCTGGTGGCGGTATGATAGGAAGTGTTGTACCACCATTCGGCCAAAGAAAGCCATTTTGCCCAATGAGTAGGATGATCGGAGGCAAGCAGCGAAGGTAGGTTTCCAAGCAGCTTATTAACAACCTCTCGTTTGACCATCCGTTTGCGGATGGTAGGCTAAACTCATTGTGAGCCGAGTCCCCCGCAACTTAAACAACTCTTGCCAAAAATTGCTAG
The DNA here is from genome assembly GCA_028583015.1 of Wollemia nobilis. NCBI lineage: Eukaryota > Viridiplantae > Streptophyta > Pinopsida > Araucariales > Araucariaceae > Wollemia > Wollemia nobilis. The sequence goes on from JAQPPZ010000367.1 coordinate 5,613,259, forward strand.
TAAGGCCGGGATCACGATCAGATACAATGGAGGTTGGCATGCCATGAAGGCGAAATATGGAGTCAAGGAAAATTTGGGCAATAGTGAATGCTGTGTAAGGATGGGTTAGGGCACAAAAGTGAGCATACTTTGAAAGGCGGTCCACTACCACAAAAATAACAGACTTGTCTCCACATTTAGGTAGCCCTTCTATGAAATCCATAGAGATGTCACCCACACCCGATCCGGTATCGGCAAGGGTGGAAGAGTGCCCGAAGAGTGCACTCGTTTCTCTTTTCATCCTTTGACCCGTGTCGCAGTCTGCCACAAAAGAGCGAATGTCCCGTTTCCTACCTTTCCAAAATAAGGTGCGCTTGAGTCGCTCATAAGGTGGTCCGATATTGGGAGGTGTACTATCCGGCAATAATGGAATGGCATGGTCGTGAGAGCGATGCAATGGTCGTGTGATGGGTTCTGAAAAGATGGCCTCATGTTTGTGGAGAATCTCGTTGCATGTCTTGTGGGATTTCACCCATTGGAGATGTGGATGGTCGGATGGAGAATAGTTGTGCAATGACCCCACGTGATGATTTCTTTAGCAATTTCTCCATGCCGTTTGAACCGATAATTTGAGGTGTTCCCGTCGGGGAGCCCTTGATGATGTGTGTTTGTCCGTTCCGGAAGAACCGCATCCAAAGTTTAGCAAAGTTCCAACCGATAGTGCCCAACGTACTCAACCATTGGCATCCCAAAACAATATCACATCCACCCAAATGGAGGGCAAACATGTCCAGCTTGAGTTCATAGTCCCCTATCTTTATTTTAACATTGTGACACTTTCCTTTACAAGATAAGGTTCCCCCATTGGCTACCATGACCTCAAAGGAATTACAATTGTGGATATAGCAATTTGCCCGTTGAGCAACTCTAGGGTCAATGAAGTTGTGCGTGCTTCCCGAATCCAAAAGGATGGAAAGACGTTGGCCCTTGAAACATCCAGTAACCTTCATGGTTTGAGGAGTAGTAATGCCTGCAAGGGCATGGATTGTAATTGATGTCTCGTGTTCCCGTTTCCCTTCTTCTTGTGGAGGAGGTGTTTCTGGAGGGTCCTCATCCTCATCACTCTCGTCAACGGTATCGGGTTCTCCAACATCTATCAAGAACAATTTTTTGTGTGCACACTTATGCCCCTTGAAAAACTTTTCATCACAATTGTAGCATAATCCTTGGGCACGACGTGCATCCATCTCTTCGGTGGTGAGGCGCTTGGGTGCAACAGGTTTATTATCATCCCGGGTGTTGGGCTCTCGGGGGAAATGAAGGTCTATCTTGAGAAAACTTTGATGGGCGTCTTTGGGCAGAGAGTTTAGATTCGGCCGTACAGGCCAAACTGATAGCTTCCATCATAGTTCGTGGTTTCAACATTTTGACTTTTGCTTGGAGTTCCATCTTCAACCCACTGATATAACAACTCGGAAGAACCCTTCACTCAATCCTCTTGTTCGATTGGCACAATTTTTCAAATTGAGCTTGGTACTCTCGAACCGACCCCGTTTGTTGTAGTTTGGATAAGGCTCCCGTGAAGTCCTCAAACTCACTAGGACCAAATCGAGTGAGTATTTGGGATTCAAAATCCTCCCAAGAGAGATTTGGGTAGGTAAGACGCAACCATTGAAACCAAGGCAGAGCCCTCGCATTCCAAGTTAAAGGAAGCCATCTCGGACTCGATGAAATACCGGTACATTATGAAGTCGAAAGAATTGGTCAACCCGACATAGCCACCCATCAACATCCTTCCCACTGAATTTGGGAAAGTCCAACTTGGGCATTCTGAAGGGTGTATCATGGTCACGATTCCTTGTAGAACTCTCAGCTTGGTATTCTGATTTGGGTGGTTCTCTTCTCGCTTTGCTGTCCACTTCAGCCAATGCTTCTTCTAAGCGATTGCTAGTGGCCTCATGCTCTAGGCGAAGACCTTGGACTTCTTCCCTTATGGAGTGAAAAGCCGAGTTCAAGTTCTCAATGGCTTTTGTTAGGGAATCCAAGTGTTCTAGTTCTTTCTCGGTGTCCACGAGTACCCCGGGCCATTTTTTGACCTTTTGTGACCAAGCTACTAAAAATAGAATTGAATTTTTTTGACTTACTATTTTTAGTAAGTGCCCAAAAAAGTGCTTGGGTGCTATATATCAAAATGATCAGCAGGAGGAGGTGGTCACAATGAGCTATATCTCTTAACACTACTTTTTGGCACCCCAGACTTTTTTTTTTTTTTATCTCCTGTTTTGCTGAGTCTAACGGTGTTTACAGATTCTGATTCTGAGCTACTGAGCAAAAGTTGGGTACTGGAGCACTATCTAAAACTGGCCGTGTTTCACACTCAAGATTCTCTGTATTTTGCGAGTGACTCGATATGACAGCTCTGTTTCGACTCAAGACCGTGAATTCTCGCCTCGACCGTGCCGACCTCTCCGACTCGATCGACTCGACCGTGGATCGCCATCGTAAATTTGACTGTTACTCTCCGTACTTTCAACTTAAGTGTCACCCTCATGGCTTATCCCGAATGCATGTCCCTTTTGTTATTTTTTTGGTAGAGGACTCCTTTCTCATATGCTCACTTTTGAAATGCAGGTTTACGAATGGGGGTGTTTGGATTCTTATTTTGATTTTTATTTTTGCATTTTTTACAGAGTTGCGCTTTAACGTAACCAGGGAATGCTAAGTATAGGAGTATGTACCACCCATAGGCCCTCTAATATACCGACAAAGTGACGAACAATAGTGCTCGGACCAATATTTCAGTGCCACTACTCAAGGAGGATTCCACACATACCCTTGAGCACACTACCCGCCTCTCCGACAATACGGGAGGGTAATCGTCCGAGATGCCGTGTCCCGTAGACTATGAGTAATACAAGGCCGAAGAGCTTCCTAATGGCTAAAAGTTTGTTTAATCCTAGATGGTCTCCCGATATACCCGAAGATACGTGGGAGCTCAAGTCCGTGCGCGAGTTCTGTCTGAGGCCTGGGTATTGGAGCCTGATCGCCCCTCACTTCACTAGACGCTTTATGGGCTATCTAGCTTAGCCAATAACGACATATCCTTCGCGATATTTTAAAACCCCTGTACAGTGGTTTCTACCTACTCAACTAATAATATATTTTTTTGTTTTTGGTCTGGAAAAAAAACACTATATTTTTTTTTTGGATTTTTTTTTAATAAGGAAAAACAGAATGGAAAAAACACACGGAATTTATACCTAACAGGCGGATTGGATGGCAAGAATCGTTGCAGTTGCAGCAGTAATCTTGGCCCCGGAAAGCGCTCTCGATACCACTTGTTAAGATCCCGCTATAAAATAAACTCAAATAACACACTCTCACACAATTGCTTGGAAATAACTCACATAAACATCACATTAATATAACAGAAATTTGCATAAAGAACAATCTCACAATAGAACCGAATCGCGAGCCTCTTCGAGGGGGCAACCTCCTTCAATACTTCATTAATTTTGCAAAAGATGGTTACATTGGTGCCCTTTCGGGTATTTAAGGAGTTTCCTTCCAAGGTTGGCTTACATGCAAAATGCCACCCGGATTACATGCATAATGCCACCCGAATTACATGCATAGTGCCACTTTGAATTACATGCACAATGCCACCCGAATTACATGCACAATGCCACACGAATTACATGCACAATGCCACCTATCTACCATGTGTTACATAAAAAAGGGTGCCATTTGTCATAGGCACTACCTAAGCTAAAACTTAGAACATTACAAAATATTAATCATGGGTACTACCCACGTTCACTAGGAATTATTACATCAAGGAAGTTATTACATTAAGGGTTAGGATGAGATCCTAACAGTTGATCTTCATCCATGAGTGATGTTTCCTTTGCCATTACGATAAGAAAATCAGCAATCTCATTTCTATTTTTTGTTTCTATCTCATTTTTCACATTCTTCTCCCCCTTTAGAGGAACTCTAACAATTTTATCTTCTCCTTGTAGGAGATCTTCATTTTCTCTGTCAAGAGAGCATACATCCATTCCAAGTGAATGGTCTTCAAGACAATGGTCTTCCATAAACATTGCTTCTCCATCAACATGCCAACAATTTTGGTTGATCCTATTATCATCTTTATTCTCTCCCATGAGAATTTTAGGTGCATTATCCATAATACACTCTTCATTTATCTCCTCCATGAGATATTTTGTATCACTTTTTCTTCTATCAACAACAAATCCTCTTCTTCCTCCTCGTCCTCTTGAGGAATACACACCTCTTCTTATCTTTTCACCACAAAATTCAGCAACATATGCTTCCTCCATGAAGAATTCTTCATATTGTTGGTTTTCTACATACAGGCCTTCCTCCTCAAGAAATAATTCTCCATTACAAAGCATGACTTCATATGAGTCTTTACAAGACTCTTCAAAAACTCCTTCAAAAGGATCTAATTCAGAAACTGCTTCAAGGAAGCAAGGCTCCTCCTTGCTTAAACAATCTTCATGATTGTCACTCATGGCTTTATGGGTATCCTCATCAAACCCATAAGCATAATTTAACACTTGCCATGCCATTGTAGCTGATCTACAATTGGCTATGAGAGGAAAAACATTCTTTTCCATTCCTCTCCCCAAATCCATAAGAGCTAAGCAATTTTCATATTGCTTCCCTTTCATATATTTTCGCTCCTCTCCTTGTAGCTTGTTCCAAGTAGGTTCTTCATATCCTTCTTCTACAATGCTCCAGAGGTCTTTGGCCATCAAAAAGGTTTTCATCCTTATGCTCCAATAAGCATAATCTTCTCCATTGAAACTTGGCACCTTCAAGTCTTCATACATTGTGGCCATCTTGCAATCCACCACTCATCAATCTTCCACCTAGCTCTCAGCCACTCCTTTCCTGTAGAATTCTGATATACTTATCCCGAGAATCCACTAAATTTCAGATCCAAATTCACACAAATGAGAAATATGTGATCAATTTACTTTTGCCCTTTCTAGATCTTAGAGTGTTTTTGAGACAACCTCAATGTTCTTCACATAAATCAATCCATACAACCCCAAAATTTCTGAAAATTAAACTCGTATTCTTGAGACAATAATCCGAAAACCCTCTAAATTTTAGAAGAAAAATCACAAAGGTGAAAAATATGTGATCATTTACTTTTTCCCTTTTTATCACAATTCCGGATCTAGGATTGTTGAAGGAAAAATAAATATTCACATAAATCAATCAATACAGATCCCAATGATCTGAAATTTTGTCTGAATTATTATTTTATCGAAATAATATTTCTCCCAAAATTTGAGAAGCAAATACCCTGTATTCCACCTTATACAACCATTTTATTGAAAAACTAAAAATGCTAATAAAATCAGCAAATTAGCTCCAAATCACCTAAAATTTTAACAACATCCTCTTGATACAATTATCTAACAACCCTTAAAATTTCATAATCAAATACCTCAGGATTTGTGAGATATTAATGATTTACTCGAGCTCTTCCTTGCAAATCTGCTGAGTGCTGGCCACTTGAGTTTCTCTGACAAAGTGTGTGTTTCAGATCTCTTCACACCACTCGCTACGGGTTTTGATCCGTCTGAGCAAACCTGCTCTGATACCAAATGAGAAACAATGGTGAAATTGTTCTATTGATCAACAATGCATTACATAGTTTTTAGTTCTTGAAAGAACTAAAAATAGACATGGTGGTTGAGAGAAATCCTCTTAAACTTATCACAACAAACTAACTTAAAGATAGCTCTTATCCTAACAACATGCTAATCTTGGACTATGGTCAAACATTAATTAACCAAGCCAAAACCTCAATGTATGCTAATCAAATTAACTAGAAATATGTAAATCAAAACATTAAACTAAAACTAAATACTAGGACTTAATACTTAGGACTAAGGAGGCAATGTTGAAAATATTCCAACAGGGCCTACCCCTTGGCTCCTTTGTACTTCACTGCTCGAACTCCCTTGCGCAACTGACCGTTGGGGTGGTGCCCGCCCTTTATATTTGCGACGGATGCCTCGGGGCACGATGTCACGGAAAACCAGGGGCTGCCACGTGTCAACGTTGTTGTCATAGAGGTCAGAGAACTCATGGTCATTGGCCAGCAGCTTCTCTGACTTTTCTTTCTTCGTGTGGCACCTTGTTATCCACCACTGCGCTATCTTGTCGTCGTTCCAGCCCAGCGCTTTCACCTTCGGCAGCATTTTCTTGTAGCCCGTGGAGTCTGTTTTGTGACCATCATTCCGCACAGGATCATACTCCGCCTCAATGCAGTAGAAATCGTGCCACGGCGGGAGCGACTGCATCCTTTCTACGTGCCACTCCAGGTCGCTTCTTGTCGGGTTATTCCTCTCCGCCATGATCTCTTCTTGGCGCGGGCAGGAGTGTAAATTCTTCAGTTCTGTGAATTTCTTTATCACATCAAGCGGATCATACTTCCAGCGCTGGGGAAGCTCCACCAGGCCGAAACTCAGGAGGGTGGCCGCCAGATATTCGTGATGCCCGCTCACGTGGACCTCGATGTCGCCCCAGATTATCGGATATTTGAAGATGTGGCCCCATCTTCGCCCTTGACCATACTCCTGGTCTGCGTAGTCCATCTGCCGCGCTGCCTCTAGGGCAAACTGGTATTTAGTGCAGAAATACGGCAGGAGAAAGGGTTTGCCTTTGAACCCGAACACCCTGATGACAAACCCCTGCGTCAGCTTAAAAGTGTCGCCTATTTCTCCCCGTATAATATGATTTTTCATGTCTTGGGGAGCGCGTGCGCATGTGCCGTTGAGGAGTGCCAGGGCAGGGCCCAAGAATTTCAAGTTGAACTGGTAATGCGATTCCCTCCTATACAAGACCCTGGTCCACTCGTATACCGGCAGCTGCACGCCATCTTTGTCCCTGCCCTGGACCGGAATTGTATTCATTTTATCGTGCATGCGGAACAGGAACAACCACGCCAGGAACGAACAATATCTGAAGGACTGGCTCCTTCCCTCCTTTAGCTCCACAAGGCCCGAATGAATTCCGTTCGCCACGCAATCAGCCCAGTCGAAGAAGACTGGTTTCGTCTCCGGCTTTCTGGTGATGGGGTCATAAAATTCCCCGTGTAGAATACACTCAGCGAGGGCAATTTGGTACAGGTGCACCACTGCATCAGTGTCGCAGCCTAAAACCCAAGCCAGCATAGCGTAGATAGACCGGCTCTTGAAGTTCTCCTGCGGTATTGGCTGCGTCGGCCAATGTTTGGGTGGCAGTGGTTGTTGCAGCTGGGAGTCGAGGAATTTCCTCATCTTCTGATTATCGACGCACCTGTCTGTCTGCTCGCCCAGGTTTACTCTTCTGACGGTGTAATTGCGGTCCGACGAATGCCCTGGCGCGAAGGCCATCTGCACAGTTTCCTTGTAGAGTGAGAACAGCACTGTTCCCTTGTGGTCACAAATTTGCCGGGTGTTGGGCTTGTAATATCTAGCGACGGCTTCGACCAGCTCCGGGCAATGGTGTACTGGCGGGCACAGGAACCAGAACAAGTGTGAGTGATACGACGCTGCGAATGGGTGCGCAGTGGGCACCTTCTTCCACCATTCTTCCACAGTGCGTCGCAGCTGCGTAATGCTGTGCGAGTAGTCGCCATCTCTGTATTCTCCTAGGCGATCTACAGGCGGTGAGGGGGAACCTTTTTAGCTGCACTCTTCGCTTTTCCTTTGCCCTTCTTCTCCTTCTGCAATTCACTCTCAGGCGTGCTCGAAGCTGCCTGCTCGGGGGCTTTACCCTTCTCTGCGCTCGACTTCTTACCCATGGCGGCGAAATAATTTGAAACTTTAGTTGCTTGCTGGTAAAATTTGGAATTTTATCTTTCTGGCGCAGCTCGAAATTCGTCTGGTTTAACTGTGATAGTGAAATGAGCGACTGGGCCCTTTTATGGAGATAGGTGAAAAGTTGTCATTAATGGCGAGCGCTGGAATTAAAGCCCGGGTGCGCGAAGTGGGTGGGGGGCACCGTTATTTTTTGTGGGCCGTGCGTAAAATCTCCTTTGGGGAATGCAACTTGTCATTGATTGGCCCAATGTTTGTCCTTGCCTTTAATGAAATCTGCCTTGAAAACCGCGCAGTCATTCGCCTTTTAAAACGTGCGCCTTGAAGACGTCACCCACCGCCACCTAGGCACGCGCCACGAGGTCCGTTATTTTTGAAAACCGCGTCGGGGATGACGGTCGCTCGAAACTGGGGGCGATTCCTGGAATCGCTGAAAAGATGGGCGAACCTGAGCTTTTGGCGTCTCGGCGAGCGACCGGCGTCCTTGGGGACTTAGAAAAATTTTAAACTTTTAATGCTCCTTGAAGTCCATGCCTCGTTGAGGTTCGCTCGAAATGGGAGTGATGACGAGCGTCGCCCAAAAAAACGGGCGACCATGGGAGTCGTTCCAAGATGGAGCGACGGAGGGCGGGTAACACTTAGAAAATATTTTGCATCTTTTGCCTTCTTTAACTTTTGATCCGCTGAAGTTCGCTCAAAAAGTGAGCGACGACGAGCGTCGCCCGAAAAAACGGGCGACCGTGGGAGTCGCTCCAAAATGGAGCGACTTGCGTCGTCCACACTTAGTCTTTTTTCTTCTCTTGCACTTTGGGCCTGACGGCGGTCGCTCGAAAATATGAGCGATTCCTAGCGTCGCTCAAAAAATGAGCGACCACGGGCAGCCCATTGGCACTTAAACTTTTAGCGTTTCCCAGGATCGCCACTTTTTGAGGGCGACGACGGGCGTCGCCTGGATTCGGAGCGACTTCGAGCGCAGACTCCATGCCTTAGCAAGAAATGTTTTCTTTTTCTTTGACATTGAAGATCGCTTAATTTTGAGGGCGACTCCCAGAGTCGCTGAAAAGTCAAGCGACCACGGGCGATATGGCAGACATGAAAACTTTTATGCCCCTTTTCCATTGGCTCAGCTGCTTGGAACATGGTCGGACTTCGCTGAATTTTTGTGCGATGACGGTCGTCGCCGGCTGAATTGGGCGAACCTCAGCGTCTCTATCTCTTAGTGCATTTTTTAGTTTTTTCTGCCCTCTTGCTCCCTTGGGTCTAAGGAACTTAGCAAACCCTGCCTTTCTCCTCTGCTACCAGGCACTTTTTCTACACAAGACACTTGGCTCTTTTTCTTGGATTAAAGCAGGAAACTACCTCTACTGAAAGCAATATTTACATTCAGGAAAAGAAATAAACTTAAACTGCAGAAAAGGAAATATGTACAAGGGAAACCTCTGGAACTTCTCAATGGTGATAGGCTTTCAGATGAAAGCCATTAACTGGTATTGGAAGGATATGGCCCTCCATATCTCTCAGCACAAAGGAGTTGAACTGATTCACCCGGGCAACCTGAAAGGGGCCTTCCTAGAAGGCGTCGAATTTGTCATGGTTCCCTGGTTTTGCCTTCAAGGCATCCCATTTCAGCACTAGATCTCCGACCTTGAAGACCCTGGCTGTAGTCCCTTTTGCGAACCAGTTCCGTGTGGACTCTGTGTGCTTCAGAAAAGCTTCATAAGCTTTTTCTCTTTCCTCTTCGAGATGCAGCAACTGAGCCAGTCGGGCATCAACAGGATCCATGTCACCCTTTTCGTCATCCAGCAACCAGAGTGCGGGCATTTCAACATGAGTGGGCAAAACAACCTCTTTCCCGTAAACAAGCGCATATGGCGACGTTTTGATGGATTTCTTGAAGGATATTCTGTCTGCCCATAGCGCTCGGTTCAGGTGCAGGTGCCAAGACCTCTTGTTTCTTTCCACAGTCTTCTTTATGATCTTCATGAGGTTCTTATTCGTGGACTCAGCTAGGCCGTTTCCCTGCGGGTAGTAATTGGAGGACATCTTGTGATAAATCCCGTACTTGCAAGTAAACTCTGTGAGTACAGCCCCGCGAACCTTGGTCCGTTGTCTGTCACAATAGCCTCTGGGATCCCGAAACGGGTGATCAGGCTTTCAAGGAAGGCGATGACCGTCTCCTGGTCGGCATGCTTGGTAGGTATCGCCTCTGCCCATCGGGTGAAATAGTCGGTGGCAGTTAAGATGAACTTATGCCCTGCCGAGGAATTAGGCGATATGGTCCCAATGAAATCAAGGCCCCATTGCTGGAACGGAGCCTCAGCCTGGATTGGCTGGAGTGGCATTGGTGCATTTTTGTTTCTGCCAGCGAACCTTTGACATTTTTCACACTTCTGGCAGGCTGCATGTGCATCTGAGAAGAGGGTGGGCCAATAGTAGCCCGCTCTGATAATCTTTAAGGCCGTAGGCCTTCCTGAGAAATGTCCTCCCGACATTCCGGAATGGAACTCGTCGAGGACCTTTTGTTTTTCTGTTCCCTTGACACATCGCAAGAGAACACCATCAACATTCTTGAAAAATAGCCCCTCGGGGCGCAGTACATATTTCTGAGACTGGAGCCTGAATCTCCTTCTCTGAGAGGCATTGAGGTAGTCTGGACACATCCCGGTACTGAAATACCAAATGATTTCGTCAGTCCAGTCACTGTCTTCTGCTGAAGAGTTGGCAAAGTTTCCTTCTAGGACTGGGTCATCCCATTGGCAGGCGGCTACTTCTGCAGCAGCGCTTCTCGCTAGTTCTTGGCACAGTGCCCGACCTCTGATTAGCTTGGTGGGTCGAACCTCTATGTCAAATTCCTGAATCTTGGCGATCCAGCCGGCTCTTTTGTTGCCCAGTTCTCCTTGGATGATGAAACTTCTCACGTCTGGATGGACAACAAATACCGTGGTCCTGCTTTGGGAGATGAAATGCTTGAATTTCTTTAGGGACCTCATGACTGCATGTACTTGTCGCTCAATGAAGTTATACCTCTCTTCATGCGGCTGGATCACCTGGCTCAAGAAGGCAATCGACCGCTCTTCACCATCATCCCCCTTTTGTGTCAGGACTGCAGCATAGCTTTCAGGCTCTCCCACGGCGTATAGGATAAAATCTTTCGAATAATCCGGGTTAATCAGCACAGGTGCCTGAGCAATCCTAGCCTTAATTTCTTCAAAGGCCTGCTTTCTCTCCTCCGTCCAGACAAACTCAACATTCTTCTTTAATAGTTCGGCCATGGGCTTAATGACTTGAGCAAAGTCGGGCACGAACTTCCTCACGAAGTTAATCTGGCCAAAGAAGGACTGCAGCCCCTTCTTGTTAATTGGGATCGGCAAACGGAGAAGAGCCTCTGCTCTGTCAGGATCAACTGCAAGGCCTTTTTCGGAAATGACATGGCCTAATAGCTTCCCTTCCTTCACAGCGAAGACTGACTTCTTGGGATTGATGGATATGCCAAATTCTCGGCACCTTTCAAAGACTTGCCGCAGATGGGAGGCATGGTCTTCTCTCTTGTGTGAAAACACAGTCATGTCATCCAAGTAGATGACGATGATTTTATTCAGTAGCTCTCGGAATGCCAGGTCCATAGCTCTTTGGAACGTAGCCCCTGCATTGGATAGACCGAAGGGCATGCGCTGATAGGCGAACGTCCCCCATTTGGTGGTGAACGCCGTCTTATGTTGGTCTTCGTCCTTCACCCAGATCTGATTATAACCAGAAAATCCGTCTAGGAGAGAGAACCTTTGGGCTCCAGCGACCACATGAAGAATTTGATCGATTTGTGGGAGCGGATAGTGGTCCTTTAGCGAGGCCTGGTTCAGATTGCGGAAATCCACGCAGAGGCGAATGTCTCCATTCTTCTTCCTGACCGGGACCAGATTTGCGACCCAAGAAGAATGCTTGATGGGATAGATGATTTTTGCCTCCAGCATCTTCAAGAGTTCGGCTCTCATCAGAACCTCGATCTTCGGATTGACCGGTCTTTGCCTTTGTCTGCAGGGTTTCACACCTTCTTCCAGCTCTATGGTGTGCTGGATGATTTCTCTGTCGTACCCCTTTAAGTCCTGGTAGCACCAAGCGACAATGTCTGGGTACTCCTTGCACAAGGCCCGAATCTGCTCCAGTTCTTCTGTGGTGCAGTCTGTTCCAACTTTAATCACCTTTCCAGGCTCTAGTTCCAGGTCCATGTATTGCTTGGAGTCTACTTTGATTCTGTGAGATATGGCTCTATCATTCTGATCAAATAGGCTCTCTAGGGTAATCAGTCCTTTTGGGACATGATTATTCTTTAACTGTATCAACCCCTCATACTGCTCGTCATCAGGGTCTCTACCTTCAATGGTGCTAGCTTCATGGATTAAAAAATTGACGATATCCTCGTCACAATCGAACACCTGCCAGTGGGTGTCCTTATCAGGCACAGAAGGCCTATAAATGGTACGAACCGGCTTCGGCTTCTGCATAGTGTCATCAGCCGGGACGTACCTGGCTCCAACAGACGCCAAGATGTCAGCATGTTTATTCTTCTCTCGGGAGATGGCTTTGACATTCAAGGACTCGAATGACTCCATCAGGTCCCAGACACGGTTGCGGTACGCCTTGAGGTAATGCTTCTTGGAGGAGCACTTGTTTGTTATCTGTTTGCACACTAGCTCTGAATCTCCAAAGATTTGCAGCTGCTTGATCCCCAGTCTCTCTGCCTTCTTCAAGCCTAAGCACAAGGCTTCATACTCGGCTGCATTATTTGTGCAACTCCAGGCCAGCCTGTAGCAGTAATACTTTTTGCTCTCCCGATGGTGAGACTAGAAGGACCCCTGCTCCGGCGCCGTTCTTGCATCGAGCGCCGTCAAAATATAGCTTCCATAGCTCATTCGGGGCAGGGCCTATGTCTTCTTTTACCGTCTCCTTCGGCTTCTCGGGCTGGGTGATGGAGTAGCAGCCTATGTCTGATTCAATCATGGCATTGAAGTCAAGTAGGGAGAACTCATCCTCCACTTGTAGCTGTTCTATGGCCTCTTCCACCAGGTCCACTTCCGCCAACTCTTCGGTCATCAAATGGACAGATTCATTCTGCTGCCCCTCCTCGGGCATTTTCTCAACTAGGAAAGTGGAAGGTTTTTCATTGTAAATTTTCACTTTCCTCCCTTTGAAGGGGACTTCCATGTGTGAGTAGTCCAACGACAGATATCCACCCAGCTTGGTGGTAAATTCCCTCGAGAGGCACATGCCAAAGTAGGGCTCCAAGTCAACGACCACGACTTCCTGAATCACCACGATCTCAGGCGCTTTGTGCAACTGGATAGGAATGTCCTTGATGACGCCTACTGTTTTCACCGGAGTGTCGTCTAGCTGCAAGACACCTTGACTGCTTCTTGTGTACTCCATGCCGATCTCCTCACAGAAAGCCCTTGGCATGACGGTGGTTGATGCATCGGAGTCAATCATGCAGTTGTGTACCACATGCCCCTCCATCCGCAAAGACAAGTAGAAAGGCGGTGGTCTATTCTTCCCCGTGATTGAAGTTGTCAGGGGCTGAGCTAACACGGGCTGTGGTGGCTTTCCTCCTTTAACAGTCTTTAGCGATTCTTGCAACAGGTCTACCTGCCCGGGGAGTTGCAGGGCATCATACATGCTTATCTTTGCCGGGGTCCTCTTGAGCTCCTCTACAATATTGTAGGCCGAAGTGTTGGGCCCTTCCGTTTCTTTCGCCGGCTCGTACTGTTGCCACATTTTGCACAGGGGTGCCATGTTTTTGGTTTCTGCAAAAGAGCTGCTCCTTTCCTTCCCTCCTCCTCATTTTCCCCTTCTCCTTCTCTCCCTTTCTTCCTCTCCTTCACAGCTTCATTCCCTCTTCTTCTTTCCCCCTTTCTTCCCCCAGCAAAAACTTCAGCAAGTGTGCCTTGAAAAGTTTCTAAGTGTTGGGGCGCAGCCCGACTTCGCAGCGAAGTCGGAGTGCGCCCCTCAGCTGGAGCGCAGTAGGGAACCCAAAGTGCGCAAAATTTGACTAAGTGTTGGGGGCGCAGCCCGACTTCGCAGCGAAGTCGGACTGCGCCCCTCTTCCTGAGCGCACTAGGGGAGTCATTCATCAGAAAAACGGCTAAGTGCTGGGGCGCAACCCGACTTCGCAGCGAAGTCGGAGTGCGCCCCTTTTCCAGTGCGCAGTTTGAACAGAGGATGAAGACAGCCATGCACCGGTGCGCAACCCGACTTCGCAGCGAAGTCGGAGTGCGCCCTTTGACCGGTGCGCAGTTGGGTGAAGTCAACTCAGAAATCTGCTAAGGCAAGAAAGCCTTCCAACTGCGCTGTTTTCCTCCTGCGCAACCCGATAGCGCCCGGATTCCTGGCGAAGTTGGATAAGCTGCCTTTCAAGGCAGACACGTGTCACACCTCAACATCCGACAAGTGTCCATCTTCGGGATCCGAGCCGAGACTTGACCGCGCAAGGACAAAGCATGGGCAACACTACCGGCACCACCTGTCATCATTTAAGCCGATGTGAAGTGCCATCTGCCGCACCTACCCGCATTCCTGTTGACTGAAGACTTGACCCGACGCATTGCCACGTAGCTGTACCGCCTTCAAGGACACCATGCTGCAAGGACGGTCCGGCCCGACAGAAGTCGGCCTCGGCGGCTCTTCGACCGCTCGTGTCGACTGCTGTCTTGTCTGGGACTTTGTGCCCATGAATGTAATGGGGGGAAATTGGGCTATAAATACCCACCACATTTTGATTGTAAGTGGTGGAAGGGGAATATATTGCTAGGGAACAATTGTAGCTGTGCGTTTGCCTCAAATACAGACATACACTTGGCTCCCGCTTCCTGTCTTTTATCTTGCATGCTGCCTCTCCTTGTCATTTCTGCCTCATGTTTCTTGTGTCATTGCTTGTTGTTGTACTGAACTCTGGACTCCAGCATTTGATGGCCAGGTATTCTTGGAATGCATAGATAGAGGATACATGGGATCGCTGATAGCTGTAGTTTCAATGTGTGTTTGTAGATGAATGTTGTTAGTAGTGGTGATTGATTCGTTGTCGTGCTGCTTATTCCCCCCACCCAACTCCAATCACATTTGGAATCTCTTTCCTGCACCCTTATCTCTTTTTATCTCTTTCCTGCACTCTTATCTCTTTTTATCTCTTTCCTGCACTCTTATCTTGACAAACCCCCCTATAGGAGCCGGCCTTCTCCGGAGATTGGCACGGAAGGCATTCCTTCCTTCCGGCCTTTCAATCTGGTGGGCGAATCTGGGCGCATTAACAACAAATCCTTTCCTCATGGCAGATTCGTAACCAACAGTTTCTCTGGCACGCCCGGTGGGACCGAGGTCCCATATTTTAGAAGAAAATTTCCAACCCATTTCCACCTGGCACCAGCAGTTGCTTGGCCTTAATCGGTGGGACATGGTAGTTTCCCGCCCCCAAACAGAATCGAAGTACTAGTGCTCGCTTCATTGCTGTTCAAAATCAGAGCACTTGGCGACTCTGCAAATCTGAATATTCTGAGTCCGAAAGACCGGTCCTAACGCCTTCATGCAAACAAGAAGGTGGCGAGCAAGGAATCCGGGAGATCGGTCTGACCTTTACGAAATCGACATTGCCGCTCCAGGAGAGCGCGTCAGACTGGCTGATTACCAAGCTCGCGAAGAAGAAATTCGAGAAGAAGCCGAGGCTGAAATCCAAGAAGCTGAGGCTGAAATTGAAGAAGAAGAGGCCGAAGAACAATCCACATCTTCGGACAGTTCCGATACCGAGTACACTACCGGGTCAGAAGCAGACATGGCTGCTCAGCAAGATGATGATGATCTTTTCCCAGCAGTGGACTCTACGGGGCCCTTGGCCCTGGCCGGACAGCAAGTTGTGCCTCCTGCTGCCTTGAAGTCTATCCCTACGTACGACGGCTACGGCAAGACGGCGTATGAACACATCCAGGACATTCTCGCCCTGGCTGCGCTACACTCCATTACTGACGAAAGTGTGAAGACCCGTCTGCTAGCCCTTTCCCTTAGGGGAAAGCTTCTCTACTGGTGGAGATCACTGCCAGAGGGATCCATCACAGGGTGGCGACAGTTAGCCGGCAGGCTCGTGAAAGGATGCAACGAGTCTGCTGACCCCTCTTCTCTGTTGCATCAGTTCCAAAGCATTCAAAGACACCCCCAAGAGGAGGTGTCAGACTTCAACATCAGGTTTGCGAGGTCTTGGAAACGAGTGCCTCGCGAACTCCGACCGTCAGCAGGACAGGCCGCCTACTACTACCTGAGATCTTTCAACTCAGACATTTGCCTGCTGCTGAAGGTCGCCAGAATCAACACATTCCCTGCTCTGTACGAGGCTGCCCAGCAAGCTGAAATGGATATCATTTCCATCGGCAGGCTTCCACACAGAGTACAACCGCCCATCTACCCTGATTTTCCCCGATCACAGTATCCGTCGCCTCTGGTTCAGAGCCGTCCACTTCAGGACAGCAACCCCAGCAGCAATGGAACCCGGCGCCGGTCGTGAACCCTTACGGCCCGCCACAGATTCATTATCCTCCTCCTCGTCCTCCACGTTTTCCAGCACTTCCTGCTCCTCCACAGCATGCACGGTATTCAGCTCCTCCTCCATTGGCTGCATTGCCTCCCCCAGCTCAGTTACCGCCGCCTCCCGATCATGATATTCAGAATCAAATCCTACAGGAGGTACGGGCCCTGGCCTCTGGCTATCACACCATGTCTAACGACATGACTGTTCTGAAAAAGAAACAGGCCCAGATGGACCTGGCCCCAAGAAGGCCATATCCGCCTCCGGCGTTGACAAAGGATCGGCCCCCTGAGCAACATTTGCAACGGCGGCCTCCTCCAAGGAATGCTGCCATTGAAGAGGAACCTGATACTTCTGACCAGGTCAACTGGTGCACCACGTGCAACGACCCGCATGACGAGGATGACTGTACACTGCACCAACACTACCTCCAGACTTTGGCCGGCAGCGCCATTGAGGATGAAGAGCTCTATATGATCCTAGGCGACGAAAGCAATTTCGCCGTCTCAGACGAAGTTCCAATGCCGCCTCCTGCCAAGGAAAATAAGAAGTCTGCCGAAGCTGCAGCCAAACCCTTGAAGGTGTACGCCAGAAGAGATAAGGCGTCACCCGAGGAGCTACCGCCCTACAAGAGACTGTGGCCGTACACGGCCAAAGACAAAGCTCCTCCGGCGAAGACTCCCGCAGTCAAGCCTCCTGTAGCCAAACCTCTTCCGGCTAAAGCTCCCGCTGCTCAGCCTCCAGCTGAAACAAAAGAACAAGCTCAGGAGAGGCTGAGATATCCGTCTCTGACCAAGAGACAGAGAGTTGAGGCCACTCAACAGTACCGGACAAAGTATGAGCCGGCGAAAGAAGCGGAAGGAGCAAGCACTTCGGGCTACAGCATAGTAGACGAGCTGAAGAGAACTCCCGCAAGAATCAGCATGTATGATGCTCTTCAGCTCCCAGGTCAGGTTGATCTGTTGCAAGAATCTCTGAAGATTATGAAGAACGGCAAGCAGATACAACCCGCTGTCCTGGTGCAACCCCTAACAGTCTCAGCCACTGGGAAGAACAGACCACCTCCCTTCTATCTGTCATTACGGATGCAAGGGTACATAGTACACAACTGCATGGTGGATTCTGGTGCTTCCACGACCGTAATGCCGAGAGCCGTCTGCGATGAAATCGGGATGGAATACACAAGGAGCAGCCAAGGCGTGCTGCAACTAGACGGCACCCCTGTCAAGACAGTCGGTGTCATAAAAGACATCCCCATTCGGCTGCACAAAGCTCTCGACATCGTGGTCATCCAGGAAGTTGTGGTCGTTGACTTGGAACCCTACTTCGGCATGTGCCTCTCCAGGGAGTTCACGGCGAAGTTGGGAGGGTATTTGTCTCTGGACTACACGCACATGGAAGTGCCCTTCAAGGGAAGGAGACTGAAGATTTTCAATGAGAAGCCTTCCACTTACTTAGTAGAGAAGATACCCGGAGAAGAGCCTGAGGATTGCATGATTCAACTGTCGGAGGAAGAACTGGTAACAGTGGACATGACGGAGCAAGCTCTCGAGCAGCTGCAAGTAGAAGATGAATTCTCCTTGCGGGACTTCAACGCTGTAATTGAAACTGAGCAAGGTTGTTACACCATTGTTCAGCCTGAAAGGCTCGACAAGTCAGCCAGGAGAGAAGTAGGACCAGCACCTGAAAAGCTGTGGAAGCTTTTCTTTGACGGCGCACGATGCAAAAATGGCGCCGGTGCGGGAGTGCTTCTGGTTTCCCCAACCGGGATCCAGAAGGATTACACTTACAGGCTGGCCTGGAGCTGTACAAACAATGCGGCGGAGTACGAAGCCCTGTGCTTGGGTTTGCGAAAGGCGGAGAGACTAGGGATCAAACATCTGCAGATCTACGGAGATTCAGAGTTGGTGTGCCACCAGATCACGAACAAGTGCGCCTCCAAAAAGCACTACCTCAAGGCGTACCGGAATCGGGTCTGGGATCTGATGGAGTCTTTTGACTCGTTGAATGTCAAGGCTATTTCACGAGAGAAAAACAAGCATGCTGACATTCTGGCGTCTGTTGGAGCCAGGTACGTTCCGGCTGATGACACTGTCCAGAAGCCGAAGCCGGTTCGTACTATTTACAGGCCTTCTGTGCCTGATAAGGACACCCACTGGCAGGTGTTTAGCTGTGACGAGGAGATCGTCACATTTTTGGTAAATGAAGCCTGTTCAATCGAAGGTAGAGACCCTGATGACGAGCAATACGAGGGGTTGATACAGTTAAAGAATAATCATGTCCCAAAAGGACTGATTACTCTTGAGAGTCTATTTGATCAGAACGACAGAGCCATATCTCACCGGATCAAAGTAGACCCGAAGCAGTATGCCGACCTGGAGCTGGAACCTGGTAAATCGATCAAGGTCGGGACAGACTGCACCACAGAGGAACTCGAGCAGATCAGAGCATTGTGTCGAGAGTTCCCTGACATAGTAGCCTGGAGCTACCAGGACTTGAAGGGGTATGACAGAGAAATAATCCAGCATACCATTGAGCTAGAAGATGGCGCCAAGCCATTCCGGCAAAAACAGAGGGCCGTCAATCCAAAAATCGAGGCCATGATGAAGGCCGAGCTCTTGAAGATGCTGGAGGCCAAGATCATCTACCCCATCAAGCATTCATCCTGGGTTGCGAACTTGGTTCCTGTGAGGAAGAAGAACGGAGACATTCGTCTCTGTGTGGACTTTAGAAATCTGAATCAGGCCTCCCTCAAGGACCATTATCCGCTGCCCCAAATTGATCAGATCCTCCATATAGTTGTTGGAGCCCAGAGATTTTCCCTCTTAGACGGTTTTTCCGGCTACAACCAGATATGGGTCAAGGATGAGGACCAACATAAGACAACGTTCACCACCAAATGGGGAACGTTCGCCTATCAGCGCATGCCTTTCGGCTTATCCAATGCTGGCGCCACATTCCAAAGAGCCATGGACCTGGCCTTCCGAGAGCTGCTTAACAAAGTAATTGTCATCTACTTGGATGACATGACTGTTTTCTCTCACAAACGAGAAGATCATGTTCCCCACCTGCGGCAAATATTCGAAAGGTGTCGTGAATTCGGCATCTCCATAAACCCGAAGAAGTCTGTCTTCGCGGTGAAAGAAGGAAAGTTGCTGGGGCATGTCATCTCAGAGAAAGGCCTAGCTATAGACCCTGACAGAGCAGAGGCCCTCCTCCGCTTGCCCGCCCCGATTGACAAGAAAGGGCTGCAGTCCTTCTTCGGCCAAATCAACTTCGTGCGGAAGTTCATCCCGGACTTCGCACAGGTAATCAAGCCCATGGCCGAGTTGTTGAAAAAGAATACTGAGTTCTTATGGACTGAAGAAAGGGGGCAAGCCTTCGAGGAGATCAAAGCTCGCATTGCACAAGCGCCGGTGTTGATAAACCCGGACTACTCCAAGGATTTCATCCTGTACGCGGTGGGAGAACCAGAGAGTTACGCCGCGGTCCTGACCCAAAAGGGAGATGATGGCGAGGAGCGCCCCATTGCGTTCCTGAGCCAAGTAATCCAGCCGCACGAAGAGAAGTACAACTTTATAGAGCGGCAGGTTCACGCTGTCATGAAATCTCTCCGTAAGTTCAGACACTTTGTCTCCCAAAGCAAGATCACTGTCTTCGTGATCCACCCGGACGTTCGAAGCTTCATCATTCAAGGAGAGCCGGGTCACAAGAGAGCGGGATGGATTGCCAAAATCCAGGAGTTCGACATCGAAGTGCGGCCAACCAAGCTAGTCAGAGGCCGAGCCTTGTGCCAGGAGCTAGCCCGAAGCGCGGCAGCCGAGATAGCCGCCTGCGAGTGGGAGGATCCAGCAACACGCATCAACCTAGCCAACTCCTTACCCGAGGAGTGCGACTGGACAGATGAACTGGTGAGATACTTCTGCACCGGAAGATGTCCAGACCACATGAATGCCTCACAAAGAAGGAGGTTTCGGTTAGGTGCTTTGAAGTACACTCTTCGCCCAGAGGGGCTTTACTTTAAAAACATCGACGGCATCCTGTTGCGGTGCGTCAGAAAAGCAGACCAGTCCAGGGTCCTTGGAGAATTTCACTCCGGGATGCCTGGAGGTCATCATTCCGCAAGGCCCACGGCCTTGAAAATAATCAGAGCCGGGTACTACTGGCCCACTCTGTTCACAGACGCTCATGCGGTCTGTTCCAAGTGTGATCAATGCCAAAGATTTGCTGGCAGAAACAGAAAAGCACCCCTGCCCCTTCAACCGATCCAAGCCGAGGCTCCGTTTCAGCAATGGGGCCTGGATTTCATCGGGGTGATTTCGCCGAACTCTGCAGCGGGCCACAAGTTCATCTTAACCGCCACCGATTACTTCACACGGTGGGCAGAAGCGATCCCCACAAAGAATGCCGACCAAGAGACGGTCATCAGATTCCTTGAGAGTCTGATTACCCGTTTCGGGGTCCCTGAGTCGATAGTGACGGACAATGGTCCGGGGTTCGCAGGCGCAGTACTCACGGAGTACACCAGCAAATTCGGCATCTATCACAAGATGTCTTCCAACTACTACCCGCAGGGGAATGGTCTCGCCGAGTCCACCAATAAGAATCTGTTGAAAATCATTCGAAGAACAGTAGAGAATAACAAGAGGACTTGGCACCTACTCCTGAACCGGGCGCTATGGGCGGACCGAATCTCATTCAAGAAGTCCATCAAAACGTCCCCCTATGCGCTCGTGTACGGCAAAGAAGCTGTCTTGCCGACTCACCTTGAGATACCCGCTCTCTGGATGCTCGATGAGGAGAAAGGTAGCGGAGATCCAGTGGAAGACAGACTTTGCCAACTGCTGCAGTTGGAGGAAGACAGAGAGAAAGCGTACCAGGCCTTCACAAAACACGCTGAAGCAACGCAAGGCTGGTTCGCGAAAGGCGCCACTGCCCGAGTTTTCAAAATCGGGGACCTGGTGCTTAAATGGGACTCGTTCAAGGCCAAACCCGGCAACCATGGAAAGTTTGATGCCCTCTGGGAGGGCCCCTATCAGATTGCCCGGGTGAATCAGTTCAATGCATACATGCTTCGGGACATGGAGGGACATCCTCTCCCCATTCCCGTCAACGGGTTCCATCTAAAATTGTACCACCACTGAAGGCGCCCGAAGGGGCCCTTCCTTGTACAGATTTCCCCTTGTTTGTATTCCAAGTTTTTAGCATGTAAATATTTCAGTTTTCAGTTTTTAATTTCCAAGTAGCCCAAGTAAGTCCGAGGCAAATGCCTGACTTCGCAGCGAAGTCAGGCAGCGCTCATCAAATGAGGCGAAGAAGGGAAGAAAGCAGTTAAAAAGAGCTAAAAATGTCAAGTTTGGCTGCCCAACCCGACTTCGCAGCGAAGTCGGGCTGCGCCCTCTCCAAAGGGCGCAGTTGGGTAGCAGACTACAAGGAAAAGCCAAGTGTCGGACTGCGCCCCAGTTGCCGGGCGAAGTCGGACTGCGCCCTAATTTCGGGCGAAGTCCGAGTGCGCACTCGTTCTCAGGCGCACCCTGAGTAGTCCGATGAAGGCTGAAAGCACTAAGTCCGAAACCCAAGATCGCCCGTGTTGGTGGGCGAAGTCGGACTGCGCCCCTTTTTCGGGCGAAGTCCGCACCCTCGGACTGCGCCCTTCGAATCCGAGCAAAGACCGCGCTGGCAAAGACCGAACGGTAAGCTGACAAAAGACAAGTGTAAGGTCCGAGCTGCGCCCACTCTTGGGGCTAACCGCGAACTGCGCCCGTTTTCGGGCGAAGTTCGCGCCGCGCCCGTTTTTTGGGCGAAGTTCGGGTTGCGCCCAGAAAACGGGCGAAGTCCGACTTGCGCCCCTTTTTCGGGCGAAGTCGGACCGCGCCCCGGATTCTGGGCGAAGCACGAACCTCTCATCACAGCAGCGCCAAAAGTTCACAAGTATGGGCCCGTTGCAAAGCCCGACACGTGGCGAGGTGTGGCTAATTAAAAAGCTCTTGAAAAGCGTGCCCAATGGTGGCAGCAACGTCAGCAACGGCACAACGTCCAAGGGAGGGCTTTAAATGATTGCGCGGTAACCAAGGGTAATACATGTAAAAGATAACTTTGCGCAATATCCAAGGGTGACGCATTTAAGGAGGTAAGGCGCGCCCTGGGCCAACAAATCACGTTTTTCAAAGAACGGGCCCCTGCGCAGCCGCCAAGGCCATAACGGCGCCACCAACCCAGGTTTAACTGCTTTAACCTCCTCCCTCGCGCCATTAATGGGCAGTCACCATCTACAAAAGACCCTGGCGCCAGCCAAAAAATTTATAAGTTCGAAGCTGACTCCCGGACTGCAGAGAATAAGCCTGACAAGCTCTGAAGGATTTGTCCCGGTATCTGATTGTTTCGACGAAGATGGATAAGGCAAAAGCGCCCGAAGTGGCGCAAGCAAGTAAGGATCTGTGCGATGCTGACAAGTCCCCAGAATCCAGCGAACATGAAAGCACAGCGCCTCGGAAGGGCAAGAAAGCAAAATCCAGAACAAAGAGGCGCGTAGCTGGCCAGACTCCGCCGCCACCAATCAATCGTCTGTCCGGGTACAAAGATGGTTCATTTTCCATCAGTATCACGAAGCTGCGCCTAACTATCGCAAAGTGGGTGGGTAAGGTTCCGCCTTCTCACCACCTCGGAGCTGCACATAATTCGAATCTTCACTGGTTCCTGTGCCCTCCGACTCACTGGTGTCCGGAGCTGGTTGAGGTGATTGCCGAATACTATAAACCAGCTGCGCGGCAGGTCTGCGATAACAGAGGAAGGGTGCTGTTCACTCTCTTCCGAGAGAGCGTCCAGCCGGCGTTTGCTCCAGGGCTTCAGTACAGCCCAGACGTAATTGTCAGAAGGGTGAACATCGAAGAACAGACTGGCAGATTTTCGCAGACGAAGCGGATGAGAGAGTTTCTTAACTCAGAGCTGAAGACTCCGCTGAACCCTGGGCAATGGCCAACTGGCACCATACCACTGGACCGTTTCGAAAACAAGTACATCTACATTGTCCTGGCATGGGTCCTCGGCTGCGACTCAGACAGAGTGGTACGGCCGTTCCAGCTGGCAATGGCCGAGTGCATCTTGCACGGGGAGTTCTACGACTCCACGGCGCAAAAGAGCGGGAAGCGCCCAATCTTCTACGACTGGGCGGACTGGTTGGCTTACGCAATTCATGCAAGCCTGGTGAGACTGCAGCAGAAGCAGTCAACGGACTTCCGGTTTTGCTCATTCCTCACATGGCTGTGCCTGTACCATATGCATTACCGGATGAACGTCCCTGATCTGAGGAAGGCAAACGAAAGAGGAGAGCCCCTCCCCGTGTACGAATGGACCGAGGCCCTGTACCGGAAAGGTTCGTTCTACGAGTTTAATGTTAGTTTTTTGGGCCAGGCAATGGGACTGTTCAACCGTGGCGCGGCTCGACCACCAGCGGCTATGACAAAACATCTGATAGACAACGAGCTTGGTGATACCTTCAGTTGACCCAGGGTATTGTTGTCCGAATCTACGGATTCAAGGGAAAGCCGTGTTTGCTGCCCTACTTCTGCACAGATCATCAATTCGGGATGGAGGTGGCGCGGCAAATGGACTACGTCGAAGAGGAATTTGGCCAGGGAAAGAAAAGGGGTCACATATTCAAATATCCTATGACCTGGGCCAATATTCAAGTCTTCGAAATTGGGCAGCACGTTTATCTTGAACAGGAGCTCATTGATATGGGCCTGGTAATGCTGCCCCAACGCTGGAAGTACGACCCAATCGGAGTCCGGGGAAAGTTCACGCACATCTGTCCGAGACCGGAGATCATGCAAGAAAGAAGGAACTCGACAGGTGCTGACCTCTATTGGCGCATTCATTTGATGCAGTCATGGCCTCCATGGCATGAATTTTATTGCGAAGAGGTCACTTACGATCCTGAACGGAACCCGGACCACCGAATGGAGTCAGCGGGATTCAAGAAATTCCTCGCTAAGGTGGCGCCGCTTGGCTGGCATAAAGACAAAATCCTCGAATGCTGGAAAATGAGGTGTCGCACACAGCACGACAAGTCAGGCCGGAAGCATCTTGCCGTTGATGATGAATTTTCGGCACTTTATGATCAACACGTCGACACGTGGCAGCCCTTCGAATTTCGTAATTGCGTTCCCCGAGGCGCAAACATAAGGTATAAAAGAAGGGCTACCCCTCAATCATCGTCAACCCCGGCGACTTCCAGCGCGACTCCTTCCAGCAGTCAAGTGGGCCCAATGCAGCCTGTTACTTCTGCAGCAGCGCCCGAGGCGGCGCAAGGATCAGCACGGTCAACTCCTGAGCGGGCCCCTCCGTCAACAGAAAAGACATCCACGCCGCCAGCCAGTGGACCAAGTGCGGCAGGTATCCTCCCAGCGCGACCCAGGTACAAATTTACCGTGGGGACATCAGCGCCTGCCCCTTTATTGCCGCTTCCTTTAGGACCAACCGCAGCGTCGGGAGAAAAGAAAAGGAAAAGGGTCGAAAGGACTAAACGTCCCAAGGAGCCAGTGCAGCAGACACCCGCAGAGCAGCCACAAGCAGCAGCGCCGGAGGTTGTCTCTTTAGACAGCCCCGAACCAGTAGCGGACATCCAGGCCGCAACCATCCCTCCAGCATCGGCTCAGGCGGAGCCCGCAGGTACGTCCTCTGTGCCCGTTGCCCAAGTCCACGTCAGCCCTGCAAAAACCCCAACTCCCACTTCATCAGGGCAAGCCGTAGCCGCACCCTCTGCATCTCAAGCCACCCCGCCGTCCAGCGACTTTCACTCATTTGACCAGTTTGCTCAGGACCCCAATGCTTTTCAGTCCCTGAGTCAAACCCTAGAGCCTTCACCCGCGGTTAGTGCTGAAGCCGCTCCCTCATCTCCACATCCTTCGCCCCAGCCCACTGAAACCCTACCAGCGCCATCTAGCCAAACCCCTGTCACTCCTAGGACCCGGTCGCCCTCGAAAGCTACTACCCCCTCTGGTATCCCACCGACTTCATTGTTCGCGGGAAAAATGCCGCAGCAGGCCCAGGAGCTGGAAGATCTCGATTTCATGAGCATCACTGAGGACCAGCCTCTGGCAGTAAGAGCCGCGGGGGGATCTGCCTCCTTCCTTCAAGGAGTTAAACGCAGAAGGGCCGAAGGGATAGCCGCCCCGGTCAAACGCACAAAGTTTGACCTAAATCGGAGAGTGCTTACGACAGAAAAGCTGATTCCTAAGGTGAAAAAGCCTCTCCGCGACATGACCGAGGCGGACTACGAGCTTCAGACAAAGGAGAAGAACTTCGATGATATCAACGAAGAGTATGAGATCCGCGGTATTCGCCGCAGAACAGACAACCTCCTTGTCAAGCATCTCGAAACCCAGGAGGCGCTTTTCCAGCTGCAGAATACCACCAGGCAGCTCGAAGAAGACTTGGCGAGGGCTACCGCGCAGTTGGGGTCAGCACAGCAAGAAGTTGAAGATCTTAAGGCTCAGCTGGCCGCCGCTCAGCAGACAGCCGAACAAGAAAAGAAAGCAGCGCTGGAGCAGATTTCACAACTGCAGGGTTCGCTGGAACAGGCGCAGTCGCAGCTAGCAGAGCAAGCATTACAAGCGGCGGCCTTTTCAAAGAGCAAGGCGAAGGAGATGCGCGCAAGTCTGCTACAAGGTTGCAAGCCCAACCTTGTCAAGTCCTTGACAGTTCTGGATTTCTTATCCAGAATTGAAGAAATATCTGCCCAGGGCAAGCCTGTGGTAGAGGAAGCCGAACACCAGGCGAGGCAATTGCTAGACCTGGCTATGGAACTTGAGAAGTTAGAGCGCGATGGCTTCCGAATCTCCCCTATGTCCCGTCTTGCCTCAGAGTGGGCAAATGCAAGGGTAACCTTGCACACTTACATCGCCCGGACGGAAAGGATCAAAACGGCCAGGCAAGCGCTGGACGCCTTAGAGCAGGAAAGACAAATTCTCCTGGCTCCTTTCCGTATTCTATCCGAGCACGGGTGTCCGAGCTATGTCAGAGATGATGAACTCCTCACCCTTGAGCAGGTAAAGGAGAACTGGCTGTCCTTCGAGGCAGATACAGCTGAGATTGATAGCTGGACAGAACCAGTTCAAGAAGCGCAGGTCGCTCAAATGGTGGCTAAGTATTGCAAAATCAACTCTTCTCTCGAGGAGTTGGGCAAAAGATTTAACACCATTGACCTGCATGCGGTCGCTGCATTCCATGCAGTACTCAGAGAAATCAGCGACCCCTCTCCTTTCCAAGCCGCAGTCTGGGATCAAGCTAAGACTGTGGTCGAACGCATCAGCAAGCTAGAGGTCGAAAGCGGAGAGCCTTCTGATTCAGAAGGCGAGACTGAGGAGGCAACTGGTGAAAGTGAAAATGAAGAAGAACAGTTGCCCCGAGGTAAGCAACCAGAGCAGCAGAAGACAGGGGAAGGAAGTTCCTCTGCACCCAAAGGATAAAGGCATGGTTCTTTGCGTCGAGGCGAGCTCGACACCCCGCGAGCCGCCAAGAATGTTGCCACATTTTGCACAGGGGTGCCATGTTTTTGGTTTCTGCAAAAGAGCTGCTCCTTTCCTTCCCTCCTCCTCATTTTCCCCTTCTCCTTCTCTCCCTTTCTTCCTCTCCTTCACGAGCTTCATTCCCTCTTCTTCTTTCCCCCTTTCTTCCCCCAACAAAAACTTCGGCAAGTGTGCCTTGAAAAGTTTCTAAGTGTTGGGGCGCAGCCCGACCTCAGCGAAGTCGGAGTGCCGCCTCGGACTGAGCGCGATAGGGAACCCAAAGTGCGCAAAATCTGACTAAGTGTCAGGGGCGCAACCCGACTTCGCGGCTGCCCCTCTTCCTGAGCGCACTAGGGGAGTCATTCATCAGAAAAACGGCTAAGTGCTAGGGCGCAACCCGACTTCGCAGCGAAGTCGGAGTGCGCCCCTTTTCCAGTGCGCAGTTTGAACAGAGGATGAAGACAGCCATGCACCGGTGCGCAACCCGACTTCGCAGCGAAGTCGGACTGCGCCCTTTGACCGGTGCGCAGTTGGGTGAAGTCAACTCAGAAATCTGCTAAGGCAAGAAAGCCTTCCAACTGCGCTGTTTTCCTCCTGCGCAACCCGACAGCGCTCAGATCTCGGGCGAAGTTGGATAAACTGCCTTTCAAGGCAGCCACGTGTCACTCATCATTATCTGACAAGTGTCCAACCTCGGGATCCGAGCCGAGACTTGACCGCGCAAGGACAAAGCATGGGCAACACTACCGGCACCATCTGTCATCATTTAAGCCGATGTGAAGTGCCATCTGCCGCACCTACCCGCATTCCTGTTGACTGAAGACTTGACCCGACGCACTGCCACGTAGCTGTACCGCCTTCAGGGACACCATGCTGCAAGGACAGTCCGGCCCGACAGAAGTCAGCCTCGGCAGCTCTTCAACCGCTCGTGTCAGCTGCTGTCTTGTCTGGGACTTTGTGCCCATGAATGTAATGGGGGGAAATTGGGCTATAAATACCCACCACATTTTGATTGTAAGTGGTGGAAGGGGAATATATTGCTAGGGAACAATTGTAGCTGTGCGTTTGCCTCAAATACAGACATACACTTGGCTCTGCTTACTGTCTTTTATCTTGCATGCTGCCTCTCCTTGTCATTTCTGCCTCATGTTTCTTGTGTCATTGCTTGTTGTTGTACTGAACTCTGGACTCCAGCATTTGATGGCCAGGTATTCCTGGAATGCATAGATAGAGGATACATGGGATCGCTGATAGCTGTAGTTTCAATGTGTGTTTGTAGATGAATGTTGTTAGTAGTGGTGATTGATTCGTTGTCGTGCTGCTTATTCCCCCCACCCAACTCCAATCACATTTGGAATCTCTTTCCTGCACCCTTATCTCTTTTTATCTCTTTCCTGCACTCTTATCTCTTTTTATCTCTTTCCTGCACTCTTATCTTGACAAACCCCCCATAGGAGCCGGCCTTCTCCGGAGATTGGCACGGAAGGCATTCCTTCCTTCCGGCCTTTCAATCTGGTGGGCGAATCTGGGCGCATTAACAACAAATCCTTTCCTCATGGCAGATTCGTAACCAACAGTACCTGGTACGATACTGTTGCGTTGCTTCGACCCTTTGCCGCTTTGTCAATGACGGGTACTTGAGCTTTTCTTGTGCTTGCTCTTTGGTTTCGGTTGGAGGTTGATTCTCTGTAGCCTTCGCGGGTAGCGGCTTTTCTTTTGCTGGTGGAGGCAAAGGTGCTTTGTCAGGAGCTTCAGCGGCAGGCTGCACCTTTTCTCGTCTGGTATAAACCTTTAAGGGCTGCATCTGAGTTGCGTCCACCTCTATTGGCTTCTTACCACCCTTAGTTAGAATTGACACCGGGTCTTCCTCAGAAACTGCAAAGTTGCGCTCTTCCTCCCGAATCATGTTGACTTGCTCCTCCGGGTTGCTGCTCGCAAGGGTTTGTACATAATGTTGATGCAGCATACAAGTAGCTTCTCCGTGAGGGTCATTAAATGTAGAGCACCAGTGCACGTAGTCTAGAGTGCTCGGCTCCGCGTTGTTAGCAGCATTTCTTGCTGGAGGCCTTTGAGCCGCTTGGTCTCTCGTCAGTGCGGGAGGAGGATAGGACCTCCTAGGGACGAATTCTTGCTGGGCCTGCTTCTTTTTCATGATGGCCATGTCATTGGACAACGTCCGGTAGCCAGAAGCAAGAGACTGTACCTCCTGCAATATCTTGGTCTGTATATCAACATTGGGTTGGGCTGACTGGGTTGGCGGAGGCAATGGTGACAACGGCGGGGCTGGAGGCAATGTCGGGTATTGTGGAGCAGCGGGGAGTGATGGATATTGCAGGGTAGATGTGAGGTGAGGCGCTGGTGGAGTGGGAAAATGCACTTGAGTCGGACCAAATTGAGACACAACTGGTGCTGGTTTCCATGGTGGATTTTGATATGCAGTATACGAAGAAGGCGTTTGAGCAGACGTCGGTGGATATTGTGATTGAGGGAAATCGGGGTAAATTGGTGGTTGCATCTTGGGCGGGAGTCTACCTATGGCAATCATATCTAGCTCTGCCCTCTGAGCTATCTCATACAACTCGGGGAAAGTGTTAACGCAGGAAAACTTGATGACCAAACTGATGTCCGAGTTAAACGCTCTGAGGTAGTAGTAGGCAGCTTGTCCAGCGGTGGGACGTAGTTCAATGGGCACTCTTTTCCAGGACCGCGCAAATCTTACATTAAAGTCTGATATCTCCTCTTGCGGATGCCGTTGAATGGTTTGAAACTGGTGCAACAACGAGGAAGGATCTGCGGACTCATTGAACCCTTTGACTAGCTGTCCCACCAGTTGAGCCCACCCCGTAATAGCGCCTTCCGGCAGAGATCTATACCAGTATAAGAGCTTCCCTCGCAGAGAGAGCCAACAACCGGGTCTTGACACTTTCATTAGTGATGGCATGCAGCGCAGCCAAGGCCACGATGTCTTGGATATGTTCATAGGCCGTCTTCTCGGTTCCATCATACGTGGGAATGGCCTTTAAAGCAACAGCTGGAACAACATCTTGCCCAACTAAGTTGAGAGGTCCAGTGGAATCCCAGGCTGGGAATAGCTCGAGAGCAGCCTGCTGGTTCTGATTTGGCTGAGGATTTGCCATATCTGCGCCTTGATCAAATTGATCAGGATCGTGGTAGGCTTCGGTGCTATCTGAAGTTGTATCTTGCTCTTCAGCTTCAGCTTCCTGCTCAAATGCTTCGTCTTGATAGGCGTGGTAATCAATCAGCCTCGGGTGCTCTCCAGCAGCGTTAATGTCAAGCTCATAAAACTCAGGCACCTCCTGTCCCGCGCTCCTAGATCTCCATCTTGTATGCATGAAGGAGCTCTTGATATTGGACCAATCTTCGAGACTCGAAGGGTATTCAGGTTCAGCAGAGTCGCCAGGTGTTCAGATTTGACAGCACTGAAGCGAACACCGATACTTTAATACTGCGTATGGGGTGGGAACACTTCGGGTCCCATCGGGCATGCCAGAGAAACTGTTGGTTACGAATCTGCCACTTAGGAAAGGGTTTTAATCTTTTGCGCCCTAGATTCACCCAACAGATTGAAAGGCCCGAAGGAAGGGATGCCTTCCGTGCCAATCTCCGGAGAAGGCCGGCTCCTATGCTAATCTATCGGGGTTTTTAGACAAGAGAACAGGAAAAAAAAATTGTAAATTGCAGAAAGAGATGTAAATAGCATGCGGTTATGGTGGGAAAGAACAAGCAGCACAGTCACTAACTTATAACTAAACCAACAACAATCAAAACAAAGCATGTAACAGAAATTGTCACTGTGATTCCTTCCTATGTATCCTTCATTCAGTATTCCAGGTCTACTTAATTGCCAATGCTCTAATCCAGGATGCAGAATTACAGCAATCAGAAAAATAAATGGACACGATGCAGAAATACTTGCAGAAGGCAGCATAAAAGAAAGAGACAGATGACAAAGCCAAGTATACTTTGTATTGATGCAAGTGTTCAGTTACAACAACTCTCTTAGCAATATGTTCCCCCCTTTTACAATGAAGTTCTACTGCTATTTATAGCAGGAATTTCCCCCCAAATTACAATTATGCACAGAACCCAAGACCTGCAAAAAGTGTCGGGATTAGACCTCCGTTGACCGTGAGTGTACCTGCAGCAAGAGTAACTTGGAATTTGGTACAGCTTTGGGAAGATTTGATAGGTGAGATGTTAGGTCTGATAAATGCGGTAGGTTTGGTACAGTTTGTCATTCAATGTTCACCTACGCTGTACTCTGGCAGCACACTTTCTGTCTCATCCTGACAGGTGCGAATCCCGAAATCCGTGCGGTTTGGCCTCGGTCTGCGGTTCGCTGATGTAGGGGTGTCTGACCAAAGTCGCATGCTGAGAATAGCCACCCAAGGAGTCGCTCCAGAATGGAGCGAACCCGGGATGCAATTTGACTTGAGAAAATCCGCAACTTGGTCTATCCTTTCTCGCAGTCGCTGAATGGGGGAGAGATGACGACGATCGCTGAAAGAAGGCAGCGACGATGGGAGTCGCTCGAAAAATGAGCGACCGACGTCGGTCGCTACCTTGATGCCTTAGCCGAATTTTGAATCTTCTCGCCCGTTGTCGCTGAAAAATGGCAGCGACGCCCGACATCGCTCCGAAACGGAGCGATCGACGTCAATCACTGAACGCTGCCTTTACTTGACTTGCTTGGCAACGACGAGCAGCAATAGCGATTGCGGGCGAACCTGAGCGACAACGGGAGTCGCTGGCGATCTTGAGTGACGTCGGGAGTCGCTTCAACCTTAGAATATTTTTCTTTTATCTCTTTTTCCTCCTTCGCCCACGGTCGCTCAAAAAGGGGAGCGACGACGGGAATCGCTCGAGGAATGAGCGACCGACGTCGGTCGCTCCCAAGCCAACACTTAGAATATTTTGCACCTTTGTTTCCCCGCCGAGGTTCGCTAGAGGTTGCGGCGATGACGGTCTTCGCTGAAAAATGAAGGCGACGACGGGGGTCGCTCGAGCTTCAACACTTAGAAAAATTTCACCATTTTCTCCCCGTCTACCCTATCGCTTGAGAATGTCGTCGATCGTCGGAGGGGAGAGGCGAAGCTGGGAATCGCCCGAAAGAGGGAGCGACTCCCGGAATCGCTCCAAAATGGAGCGACCGCGGGAGTGCCCCATACTTAGAAATTTTTGGGCTTTTCACCAAACTCACCGAAACTGCTGGAACACTTGGAAAACAAAGCATAAAAACAGAAAACTGAAAACATGGAAACTGGAAACTGCATGAGCGAAGCTGGAAAGGAAGGAAGGAGGGAGGCAGCAGCAATTTTTCAGATTTTCAGAATTTTTACCCCTTAGCAAAATGTGGCAACGGTTATTGGAAATCGCTGAGAAATCCAACACTAACAGCCATCATGCATGGTAAAGCAGTCCTATGTGTATATATACACTGCTTCTATTATAGAAGCATGAAGGGATGAAACATAGCTTAAACTCCAAGTTACTTAGAGTACCGTTTTGGTGGGAATGTAGAAACGCAGGAACATGAAACAGGACAGCTGGACACCCCTAAGTTTTGGCAAAAAGGCACAAAGGGAATGACTATATAAAAATATTTAAAAAATATAGAAATATAAAAGTTCAAAATTACAAGGGACTTTTTTCCTTTAGAAAGCACAAATTTGAGTTAATCATTGGTTTTCTTATTACTAATCAGCAATCATAGACAAAATGAAAATACAATGATGTATTATTTGGAGAGTATAGTGATTGGTTCAATGTGATTGGACCACTGGACGAACAAGGATGCTCTTTAAAGCATTGTGTTTAACTTCTTGTTTTTGATGACTCATTCTTCAATTATCTGCAGCTGTCCCTAAATATCCAAAATTATTATGTGGCATTGCCATGCATTCATATTTGCATATATGGTCTGCAGAACATCTTTAGAGATGCAAGAGTTGTGTGTTAAAACATTCAAAAGAAGCTGTGCGGGCACACATATATTTGCATTCTTGTCTTACGAAAGGTTTTTAAGTTTTGGAATATAGGGGTAATTAAGTATCCGGATTTCAACTGTTTATCTAATCTGACAATTCTCTATATTATGTAAATAAATCTACATATTTCAGTTGTGCAAGCACTGATCCATTTGTGTTCCTTTACCTACATGGACCGGTTGCGTCATGTTCTCCCCAAGGTGGCTTCTCTTTCCGATGTTTTCGATCGTTCTGCTTGCTTGGTCCAAACTATTTGGATGGCTGCTTTGGAATCATACCCCCACACTATTCGTCCTCCCCCTCGTCCTCGTCCCCCTGGTCATTTCCCCATGAACATCTGGGATGATGAGGAATGTAAGTCTGCCCACCGAAGGTTGAAATATGCCATTCGAAATCCTTCCTAGCCCCATGCCATTTCTCACAAAGACTATAGGATGCTTCTTCAAAAGAAGAAGCATCTCTTCCTCTCTCGGCATCGACTTGATCTTATCCACTCCCTTCAGCAATCTCCTAAATCCTTCTGGCGCCTTATCCTCCCCCGTGATCGGATTACTCATGGGATCGATCTTTCCTCTTGGACCATCCATGCCTCTTCCCTTTATACCATTCCAAATCAGCCTCGTATTTTTGTTCCCTCTCCCCCCTCTTCGTGCCACCTCTTTTCTACTGGTCTTGTCAGGCAGGCTATCTGGAAACTCTGTACAAGCAAAGCAGCAGATTTGGATGGGTTACATGCGGAATTTTTGAAGCATGGTATTGACCCTCTTGTTGGGCCCCTTGCTGATCTCTTTAATCTTGTCTGTTCGTGTCGGGTTTCCAGAGTCCTGGACTCAGGATATCATTCACCCCATTCATAAGGCAGGTGATCCCCATGAACCCAATAACTACAGGACTATCATGATTGGGCATATCTTTGCCAAGCTCTATGCCACAGCATTGGATGTGCTTCTCTCTTGCTTCTCTCTCGAAGGTTGGAGGAGGGGGGTTTCAGGGCTCTTGGCCAAGTTGGTTTTCGGCAAGATCATCAGACCACAGATCACATTCTAGTCCTCAGAGCTATTATTGAGGAGGTGCGTTCCAGGTCCTCGAAGGTTTATTGTTGCTTTGTAGACTTCAAGAAAGCTTTCGACATGGTGCCTCGACATTTACTTCTTGAGAGGCTTCGATCAATTGGCATCTCTGGGCAACTTTTGACAGTGGTTACACGGTTATATGAGACTGTGAAAGGTCGGTTTTGCTCCCCTCAAGGGCTTTCAGCCAATATTCTTAGCACCATAGGAGTGAAACAGGGATGCCCCCTTTTGCCGACACTTTTTGGGATCTTTATCGACGAGCTTGAGACTTTTATCAGGGAGAACACTCACCTAGAGGATGGTTGCCTTCTTCACCATGTGTTGATTTCTATTCTCCTCTTTGCTGATGATGTTGTTCTTTTGGCCTCATCCCCTGAGGGGCTTCAGCGTCATCTGGACACACTTGCCGCTTTTTGTGACTCGAGACAGTTGACGGTGAATCTTTCTAAGACCAAGGTTATGGTATTCAATACTACCAAAGAGGCTCTATCCCATCTCCACTTCCTTTTCCAGGGCCGGGAGGTCGAAATCACCACCTCTTATGTGTATTTGGGGGTTCTTTTCACTGGTCCCACTTTTGGTATGAAACCCGCCGCCTAGGTCCGGGTGTGTAAGGGGTATGCAGCTCTGTCTTTGCTAGAGAGGAATTGCTTCAAAGCACATTTACAGGATATACCTGTGAAGATGAGGATCTTTGACGCTTTGGTCAAGCCAACTATTACTTATGGGTCAGTGGTTTGGGGCCCTAGTCTTGGCCCGACTGAGTGGTCACGGGTTGAACGAGTGCAGACACTCTTTCTTCGATGATTCATTCGTTGCAAGGGAACAGTCCCTCGTTTTATTATTCTGGCAGAGTTTGGGGCTTCTCCTCTCTAGCTTGAGATTATCTTCCTGATTATCGGTTATCTTCATAGGATCCGTACTTTCGGAGATACCCCTGAGGGTTGCAAGTGGTACCCTTACCTCGCCCTTTGCTCCTCGATGGAACTCTCTTCGAGTTCTCGGGGAGGCCAGAGGAGCTGGTGTTTTCAGGTTTCTACTCTCCTGGCCAGCATTCAGATACAAATAGACAGGCTGGCCCCTTATTCTTTGGGGGTTATCCCCTCCTCTCGGCTTACTAAGGAGAAGATGCTCCACTAGATTCGGAAGGATGTTAGTCTCCAGTACACCAAATACACATGGATCTCTCCTGTTGCCCCTCTTTCCCCCAAGCTGTATTTCTACCATGAGCACTTCTTACAGATACAAGAGGGTAGAATAGTTCCTCCACAATACCTTCAGCAGCACACAATGCAGTCTTCGGATCGCTATTGGGCAACTTAGGGTGTGTGCTCACCAACTCCGGATTGAGTCAGATCACCATCTTCTGATGGAGGAGCGGATTTGCTTGTTTTGCTCCTTGGGTGAAGTTGAGACCTTGCATCACTTCATTTTTTGTTGTCCCATTTATTATGAGATCCGGGGTAGGTTCCATTGCCTTTTTAGGGACAACTCTCGATGTGTTTCTACCTTCTTCAGATACCCGGACCAACGTTGTCTCGCACTCTTTCCTAGGGAGATAACTCAACTTCGACGACATAAAAGTTCTCCAAATGGATCTCAACCTCCTCAACATCGGCTCATCACAACATACTTCACCAACTTCGACGGACCAGGTGACTTCGACCGGAAACGCCCCACACCATCCAGTTTGAACAAAAGCAGGGTCACTAGACAACGTACCAACAGTTTGTTAGGGTTCCGAACTAGCAATGGGCAGAGACATATCATGGACTTCTTCAGCTCCGGTACTTCGGCCTCGACTGTTAGGAGAGATTAGTTTTGGGGGATTCTCGGAGCTTGCCCCTCCTGGGCTGCTCCCTCCCCCTCCTCTCTCTCCGTTCTTCTTGGCATGCACTTCTCTCTGTTGGACTGCAGCCCTCCCCCCCTCTGCTCTCCCTTCTCTTATCTTTTCCCTTTCTCTTTAGCCCGTTTGTCGGGTTTGATCTTGTATTTTTCTTAGTTCTTTTCTTTGTTGTTCTTTTTAGCCTGCTAGCTGGCAGTCATTATTGTACTTCTTATAGTCCCTTGGGTCTTATTTTGGCCGACCACGGACATTAATAATATTTCATTTCATTTCATTTCTCTATATCAAGTGTCCAAATTTAAGCTGTGAAACAATGTATATTATGTAGGGGACACCTAGACGCCCCCTACGTGTCAACACATAAATGAGGGAAGACGAGATGGCTTGGGAACGTCCCCACCACGTTCCCTCCTCATCATCCCCGAGGGGATGCATGCCCATGGTTATACAAACCTGGGTTTGCATTCCTGTATAACATTGTGTGAACTATAAAGTAGACATCTAGAATCAAGATGCAACCCTTTAAGGGTTGTGCAAATCCCAAAGTTAGTTGCCACATTCTCAAGAAGTTCTTCCTACACAAAAGCAGATGTGACTGCATCCTAAAAGTGTTCTTCTTCAACAGGAATGAGGCACAGCACAATACATGATCAGAGTGTAAAGGAATTTTTATACGATGTATAAATCAACATGCACTGAAAGCTGACACCCAAAATGGAGTAATAGAAGCATAGGGAGCCCCTCATGACGATGTAGAGCTATGTCTTGCTTGGGTTACATGTTTATGGGTTTATCTGTCATTCAATCCTCCATTGAGGTCTATGACCATCCTATTGATGTCTTGGCCATTCTATGGGATTTCTTCACTTTAAAATGGTGCTATTTTTCCCAATTCATGCTCGTGTATCTTGTGTGACATTAACTAATCGAGCCCTGTATGCTAACTTGATGTGGTGTTGTCCTTTTTAGGTTCATAACAACTAGTAAATTACAAATTTCTTTTAGTGCTTCTCTCCCATTGGGTGAACTTTTATAACAAAACTTTACCCTTCATTTCTGCAATATTATCTGCATGTTCCCTAGACAATTCAAATTCCATTTTACTAAAAATTGGGCATAGAACAACACCACGCTTAATGAATAGGTCAAATCTATTATGGGTGTACGTGGCTCCCTCAAACAGTCTGACTCCATATATAATAACTATTATTATCTTTGTATGAGTATGTTGAAACACAAGTTTGATTTTGCTTCAATTTTTTATTTGTTACCTTGATTTTTAAGATTACAAGAGCACACATTTTGAATGATAAGATAATTTTTTTTTGCATTTTATATGGTGTTTATATCTTTTGTGTTTGTTGCTATCAAACCTTGTCTCTCATGGCTGATGTGATTTTTTACAGGTCTGCACTTGAGAAAAAGGTATTGGAGGAGAAAAAGATATATCAACCAATTGATTATGATGTTCCACTTCCCAAGTCAGAGGAGAATTCTCTTGGACTTGGTGCTAAAGTGAGTTCTGAAACAGTAGTGTCATACATGGTTGTTCTTCTAGAAAGGAAAACATGTGTTTATTTTTGGGGTTATTCAAATTTTCAAAAGAAACTGAATCAGATTGACATAGCAGAGGAATTTCATATGATATTCTGAATATCAAACAGGTTGGAATTGGAGTTGCCATTGTGGCTTTTGCACTGGTCTTTGCATTTGGTGATTTAATTCCATCGGGAAGGTATGCAACATATCATTACATTTATATGACTACCCATTAATATTTTGAGATGATCTTTTACCTCTTTTTGTGTGTGTGCTGTCCAAATGGTTTAGCTCTTGGAATTAAATCCCTTAATGTTTTAATCACAATTTATAGTCAGTCTGTTTGCATTCTGTACATCCTTTTCTTGGCATGAGCATTGAATAATCTCTTTTTCTCTTTAGGATAAGCTGATCGCAAGGAGTCCAGATAGTCCTGTTTACTTTATATAGCATAGTTATTTTTTATGGCTAGTGGCACAGAATGGAACTTATAAGGAAGATTAGGCATTAGAGGTTCTACTCATCCAAAAGAGATTCAATAAATTAGCATCATTGAAAGATGAGGGATCAGAAGTTATAATCATCCAAGAGATGTTGATTAATTGGCATCATTCAAATTATAGTTGGCATTCCATTGGTTAATAACCGTAATTTTTTTTTTATAACTCATTACCTGGGAAGAACACTTTGCTGCTTGGTTAAGTTGCACATCCATGATATCGCTGAACTGTCTAATGGGTAAAGACAACTTCTTAGCTATTTATCTCATAATTCAATACATACTTTAAAGACTGCTTATGTTGAAAGATGAAACAAAAAAATGCTTATTAAGAGTTACATGCAAGATGCTTGATTAGGTTCAATAATTAAGCAAAGTCTTTGCTTAGAACTGTTTCAAGGCTTGTTTGTTTGAATATGTAGTTTCAACAACAGCTGTTATATACCAACACTGTAAGCGTTATACATTTCCACAAGTACAGTGATAGAATTATTACTATCACTGGTTCTAATTTGAGGGGACAGCATCCATGATGGGCCATATGTTCTGTCATGAGGATGCCACCTGTCACAAACAAAACCTTATTGCAACACGGTGCAACTTTTGTCTTGCATGCCAATCTCCTTAATATTTTGGGATTAACTTATTTGTTTTGAATGCTCACCACATGTCCTTCACAAAAAAGGGGATGATTAATAAAGCAGTTAGGAAGGACATCTATCGGCAATACTAGTCAGGCCTCTTGGATATTCCCATTACAACTTGTTTGTCCTAAGGTGGCCTTCTATACCAAGTATTTCTTGCAGAGTGTGGATGATACTATTCCCCATACCAACTATGCCTGATACTATTGGACACATGTTCTTAGGTTTCGCCTTGCTTAGATGGGGATATGCTTCCATCAACTATAGATTGAGGTCAGTGTTGAAAAAATATTAAAATATCGTGATTATTACATATATCATGATCTTTTCCAGCCCTTTGATTTATTCCTATGTTCCACGGTATCTTTGGGATGGCAAGATAGTGGAACGTGTCTTTGGGACAGTGGGGGTTTCCCCAAAATCCGGGATGACTGGGGGACAGCTTATATAAATATGTAGAAATATATATAAAGTATATTTAAGCCTAAATTTATTTATTTTTTTAAAGTAAAATTTATAGATATGTAACATAATGAACATCAAACATCCATCAAACAATAAAATGAAGACCATAGGCAATGAGGATTCTGAATTGATTAGTTCAAGTTCCAATTACATAAACAAAATGCCAAGGCCCAAAAACAGTAACACTAAAGCATTAAGCAATGAAACACTGAATGTCTAATCATCCTCATCCGTTGCATCATATATATTTCAATAGGTGCCCTCATCATCACTACTATCTGAACAAAGGGGCTTATGTAGGGGGACCCCAAACAATCCTCCTTCCTCTTCTACCTCATCAATGTCTCACATCTTTAGGGTCAACATCCCATTGTGGTAAAGGAATCCTTCAATACGTAGGTGTTTTCCCGTCCAGGATACATAAGGCACTATGCATTGCAACTAGGTCTTTGATTGTCTAGAGGTAAGCCTATTCCTCTTGATAGAGTGGATTATGCTATAGGTTGACTAATTCCTCTCACCAACAAAGGAGCTGGCAACCTGTGAAAGGAGATGCTTGGCAAGAATTCCTAGCAATGGAGCATGTTGCTCATATAGTTCCTGTTGGTTACGAATCTGCCATGAGGAAAGGATTTTGGGTTAATGCGCCCAGATTCGCCCACCAGCATGAAAGGCCGGAAGGAAGAGATGCCTTCCGAGCCAATCTCCGGAGAAGGCCGGCTCCTTTTGGGGGGTTTTCTGATTTAAGCTAAGAGTGCAGGAAAGAGATAAATGTACGTAAAGAATATACAAATATACTTGGAGGTTGGTGGGGGGAACTAACAGTACGGCAACTAGCAATCACCAATACTCACTGCATTATAAATATAAAGCACGACTGAGAACTGCAAAATCTAACGTATACTTCCGATACCCAAGCAGCGTACGCACGGCTACAACGGCTCCCTAACGGACATTCCCTACAAGGAACTAACAGTACGGCAACACGTCAATCACCACCTACGGACACTAACATGGGTAGAAAGCAATCATAGAGATATCAGAGCCAGGTATATGTGTCGTGTAGAGAATTTAACCGCACAACTTCAATGGCTCCCTAACGTACATTCCCTACAAGGAACTAACAATACGGCAGCGCACCAATCACCAGATACGGACCAAGCAACTTAACACACAACTGATGAAACTGCTACTACATCTATTCTATGTATCCTTTTAATTAATGAAGTACGTAGGGTGCTTTAAACAAGCAATGCTAGAGGCACTTGCTCACCAAATGCTGAAATGAATCAACGAGCCGTGACAAAGTTAGCCTAAGGCATGAATATAAAGAAAGGCAAGGATAAAAAACAAGGCAAGCAGAATGTAACCAGGCATACAAATTATATTTATAAGGTAAGCACGGTTACATTGGTTCCCTAATGTACATTCCCCATCCACCCCTTACAATGAATTCATGGTGGGCTTTTATAGCCCGAGTCCCTCCCGTTACATTAATGGGCACAAGGTCCCACCAAACATAAGTCGACAAAAGCGGCGAAAGAGCTGCAAATGCTGACCTTTTGTCGGACCGGACCGTACCCGCAGATGGTCTTCCCGGAAGCCGGACGGCTACGTGGCGGTGTGTTGGGCGTAACTTCAATCCGGCAGAGGATGCGGGTAGTCGGAGCAGTAGAACCTCGGATCAGCTTTGAATGAGGCTACCGGCACAGCGGGCAGCCCATGCTCGTCCTTTTGCTCGGCACGTCTCGGCTCTAATCCCGAAGCTGGACACTTGTCAGAAGATGGGTGATGCTGTTTGACACGTGTCTGCCTTGGAGGGCAGTCTATCCATCTTTGCTTGGGATCGGAGCGCCTCGGGATGCGCGGGCAGAATACAGTGCAGTCGGGAAGGCCTTCATGCCTTGGTCAAATTCTGAGTTTGTCTCCCACTGCGCACCTGTCAAGGGCGCACTCCGACTTTGCCGCGAAGTCGGGCTGCGCACAGGTGGAAACTGGTGTCTGCCGCCGTACGGACTTTGCTCCAGCACTTTGTCATTTTCTGTCACCGCCGCTCCGCTTGCAAGGTGCGCCGAAGTGGGGCGAAGTCGACTTCGCACCAAATCGGGCGAGTGCGCACTTCGCACCAAAATCGGGCGAAGTGCGAACTTCGCACCAAAATCGGGCGAAGTGCGAACTTCGCACCAACACTTAGCCATTTTTCGGTAACCTTGCCGGAAAGTTGAAAAACCAACTCGGGGGACTCCGAGAAAGGGGGGAAAGAAAGAGAATGTGGGAAAGAAAAGGAAAGGGAGAGAAGAAGGGAGGAAAATAGAGGAAGAGGGGAAAAGAAGAGCAAGCACTGTTACAATGCACCCCGTGCAAAATGTGACAACATTTCTGGCGGCTCGCGGGGTGTCGAGCTCGCCTCGGCGCAAAGAATCCATGCCTTCATCCTTTGGGTGCAGAGGAACTTGCCTCCCCGCCTTTTGCTGCTCTATCTGTTCTCCTTGCGGCAACTGTTCTTCAGATTCATCTTTGTCAGTTGCCTCCTCGTAGTCACCTTCCGAAAGCTCTCCATCTCTTGCTTCTGCCTCGCAAATGCGAGTGTATGCCGCCTGGGCTTGACGCCAGGCTTCTGCCTCGAATGGCCGGCGGTCAGCTACATCTTCTAATGCCGCGTGGAAAGCAGCGACCGCGTGCAGGTCGATGGTGAGGTATCTTTTTTCTAACTCCTGGAAGTAGGAGCTGATCTTGGAATATTTGGACACCATCCGAGTGACCTGATTGTCTTGAATTGGTTCAGCCAGCCTATCAATTTCAGTCAGTATCTGCTTCAAAGGACTGCCAATTCCTTTTCACCTGATCTAGGGTGAGAAGCTCGCCATTCTCAACAAAACCTGGGCACCCTAGTTCAGAAAGAGCGTGAAAGGGGGCCAGACAGATATCCCTTTCATGTCCGAATGCATCAAGCATTCGTCTGGCAACCCTCACCTCTTCAACTTTTTTGAAATATTTGTGCAAGGTCACCCTTGCACCTGCCCATTCTGGCAGCCGAATGAGGACACGGGAGAAAATTGGAGGCCGTTGCGCCGCGCTCCCGAAGATTTACCGCTGTGTCCAACCATTGCTTCGCCTCGACGCTCGGCCTCCTCTACCACAAGCTTTCCCTGGGCAGAAACTTCTTGAATTCTGGATGCGAAATCCATAACTGCCATCGCCTTATAGGTGTGGGGCTTGCATTCCCGCAGCAAACCAGCCCGCATCTCCTTAACCTTTGTCTTTGAAAAGACCGTCGCTTGAGATGCTCTCTCTCGCAAGTTGCGATCGCGCTCGCTTCAAAGACTCTTGGAGCCGAGAAATCGCTCCGAGGCCGCTTGCTTTTCGGCTGCGGCTTGTTGCCGAGAAGCGGCCAGATGGGCTTTGAGTTCATCTATTTCTTGCCGCGCCGCTTCCAGCTGCTCCGTGGACCTAGACAGTCCTCTTCAAGCCGCCTTGTTTTATCCCGCAACCCGAAAAGTTCTTCCCCGCTCCTCCGTACTTTTGACAAAGAGACTGTCAGCTTTGCGCATAATCGACTGAATCTGATATTGCTTGTTAATGTCGTCAAAGCTCTTCTCCTTTGTCTGGAGCTCGTAGTCCGCCCTGGTCATTTCCCGGAGAGGCTTCTTCACTTTTGGGATTATTTTCTCTGTTGTAATCACTCTCCTCTCGAAATTATACTTTGCGCGTTTTACCGGGGCGGCTATCTCTTCAGTCTCCTCCGCTTCAGGTTCTGGAGGAAAGAGACAGAATACTCTACAGCCTCTCGCTGCCGTGGGCAAGTCGTCTGTATTCTGGAGGTCGTCCATGAAATCTGGTTCCCCCAGCCTAGGGTT
Source organism: Wollemia nobilis (assembly GCA_028583015.1). Lineage (NCBI taxonomy): Eukaryota > Viridiplantae > Streptophyta > Pinopsida > Araucariales > Araucariaceae > Wollemia > Wollemia nobilis. The sequence continues at coordinate 5,656,081 of JAQPPZ010000367.1, forward strand.
CTGCTGAGACGTCTCTCCTGCGGGAATGGGATCAGGAGGAACCGGACAGACCTTGGAAGAATCGGCCGCTTGTGGGGGCGACCGGGAAATGGAGATGGGAGCGGCTGATACTGTGAGGGTTTGAAGCGGCTGAGAAGGTGGATGTGACGGTGAACGGACGGTCTCAGCACTAACTTCAGGCGAAGGGTTTGGAGTTGTGCTCAGAGAAAGAGAGACGTTAGGGTTCTGAGCAAACTGATCAAAAGAATGGGGGCCGCTAGAAGGGCGCGGAGACGGAGAGGGGGATGCGGTCATAACTTGCTCGGATTGAGCGGGAGACGGAGTGGGAGTAGGACTGGGTGAGACCAAAGAGACAGGGGCAGCAAACGTACCTGCGGGCTCCGCCTGAGCCGATGCCGGATGGATGTCTGTGCTCCTGATTTCGGCGGCTGGCTTGGGACTGCCCAGAGAAACTGTCTCTGCGGCGGCAGAACGCGGGCCGCGGCTCCGCGACCGGTCAGCCGCACTATCAGGCTAGGTCGCCTGATTTTCTCAACTCTCTTCCGCTTCTTCTCTTCTGGAATAACAGTCGGATCAGGGGAAGGAGATGAAGCAGGTGCAGCAGGCGCTGAGGCTCCCACGGTAAACTTGTACCGGGGTTTGACTTGCGGAAGGTCTGCCGCAACCGGTCTGCTCCTCCGACGGCGCCGGCGCTTTCGTGCCTCGAGGGATTGCCTCGGCGTTGCTTTGACTAATTCTTTCGCCTTCTCGTGCGCCGCCTTAGAAGCCACGGGCTGCATCGGATCGATCTGGACGTCTGCTGGGCCCACGCTGGCAGTTGCCGAAGTGTACAACTGTTGGGAGGAAGACCCTCCTTTATAGTCCTCAAAGGGGCCTCAGGGAACGTAACCTTGATATGCGAACGGCCGCCACCTGTCATGATGCTGGTCATAGAGAACCGAAAAGTCGTCATCTACGGCCAGATTTCTTCTCGTGGACTTGTCGTGCTGCGTGCGGCATCTCATCTTCCAAAGATTCAAGCAATCTTTTCTTTAGACCAGCTTAAGGCCTCGCTATCTTGGATAGAAATTTTTTGAACCCTGGAGATGTGAACTGGTGGTCCGGGTTTCGCTTGGGGTCATATGTCACCTCCTCACAGTAAAAATCCTGCCAAGGAGGAGAAGCTTCCATCAATTCGATTTCCCAGTCAAGGTCCACATGGACCACATCGCACTTATCTTCAGTTATATCCGCCCGGGGGCAGAGATGTGCGAACTTTCCCCTTATCCCATACGGGTCATACTTCCAACGCTGCGGCAACAGAACCAGGCCAATCCGGGAAAACTCTTGCTCAAGGTAGACATGCTGTCCTACCTCAAAAATCTCAACGTTTGCCCAGGAAAGAGGGTATTGAAAAATCTGTCCTCTCTTCTTTCCTAGGCCGAACTCCTCTTCAACATAGTCCATCTGTCGGGCAACCTCCATCCCGAACAAATGTTCCGAGCACCCGCAGGGCAGCAAATGGGGTTTGCCCTTGAATCCGTAGATTCCGACCACAATCCCTTGCGTCGGCCTCGAAACGTCCCCGAGCTTCCGATTCATCAAAGCGCTTGTCATTTCTCTGGGGGACGGGGGATTTCGCTTTCGCTGAAGACTGACATGACGAATCCCAGAAAGTTGAAGTTGAACTTGTAGTAGGACCCTTTCCGGTATAAGTCATCCGTCCAGTTATAGACGGGCTGTGGCTCTCCCTTCTCGTTGACCTTCTTCAGGTTTGGGATCGGCATTCGGGGGTGCAAATGGTACAAACAAAGCCAGGCTAGAATGTAACTAAACCGAAAATCGGTGGATCGTTTCTTCTGAATTTTGACCAGGCTGGAGTGGATGGCGTATGCCAGCCAGTCTGCCCAGTCGAAAAAGATGGGACGTTTTCCGCTTCTCTGTGCCGCCGGTTCGTAGGATTCTCCGCATAGGAGACATTCTCGCCAGCGCTAGCTTGTACGGCTGTACCATCTCATCAGAGTCGCAGCCAAGAATTGATGCCAAAATGGTATACAAGTACTTGCTCTGAAATTGTGCCAAGGGCATGGGGCCAGTTGGCCACTGTCCGGCTGCAAGCGGGGCGTTCAGCTCTGAATTGAGGAAATCCCTCATCCGTTTGGTATTCGCGAAGCGTCCCGCCTGCTCGCCCAAATTTATCTTTTTGAGGATGGTGCTGGAGTCATACTCCAACCCTGGGGCGAAAGCTGGCTGGACAGTCTCCCTGCGCAGTGTGAACAAGGGTTTACCGCTGGAGCTGCAAATTTGCCGGTAACCGGTCCGTAGTGTCCGACAATTAGGTCTACCGCTCGGGCATTGGTGGACAGGAGGGCACAAGAATTTGAACAGATTGGATTTGTACGCCGCTCCGAAATGGTGGGAGGGCGAAACTTTGTCTGCCCAGCTCTCCACATTTGCCCGCAGCTTCGTCAAGCTCATAGAAAATGAGCCGTCCTTGTACCCCGCTAAGTAATTTAACGGAGGTGGTGGGGCTTGCCCACGCTGTACCTTTTTCGTCCGGGACTTTGACTTTCTTTCTGGCGGGGTTTCGCTTCTGAAAACGCCCGGCCGCGGTAAATCCTTTGGTTCGCCACTTCCACTGGACTGCGCTGACACTGGCATCTTTCCTCGGTCCATCTCTTCGAATCAGCAATAATTACAGGTTCAGGTCGTCTGCAGCAGATTTCGCTGTCACAGGAATAATTAGCACTGTCCGAGGAATAATCTGTGTAGTCTGGAATGTTTGAAAACATCTGACCCCCTTTTCTAGATAAAGACAGCGCCATAAATGCCGCGCAGGAGGGGGTAGGTCGGCTGAGTTAAGGCTCTTAGATGGCTGCGCAGGAGAATGTTTGGAAAAAGTGCACTCCGGCAGACGTGCCATGTTCTTTTGCTTGCACTTTCGTTGAGGAACGTGCAATCATTAACTCTGTCTTGGACGCTGCGCCATGGCTGACGTCACGGCCGAAATCAGGGCACACTGCTCAAGAAAGAAGCATTGGTGCGGAAACCCACTTTGAAACGGTCGCAACGCGCCTTGGGCCCAACTTGGGACCTTTTTTGAATATTTTATTCATTTTTTAACATTTGCCCAAATCGGCCCAGCAAACGAGGCGTCGTCGGGCTTCGCCCAAAGTTGGGCGCGACCCGACTTCGCCGGCGAAGTCGGACTTCGCCCGAATTCGGAAGTTCGAACTTCGCGCGAAGTGCGCGTTGAACTGCTCTGTTTCCTTTGACTGTCCGAACTGCGCAACTTGCACATTGAAGTGAGTCGGACTTCGCCCGAAGTTCGGGCGAAGTGCGAACTTCGCGCGAAGTTTGCACTTCGCGCGGAGGTTGTGCGCAGTTCGGACTTCGCACACTAGTCGGCCGAAGTCGGACTTCGCCCAAGGTTGGGCGCAGTCCGTCCTCCTTTGCTTTGCAGTCTTTTCCTTGAACAAGCTTCGCATTTCGGCTGGCCCGAAGCCCGACTTCGCTGCGAAGTTGGACTTCGGCCAACACTTAGCCAAATTTTTCCCTTTTTCCCTTTTTTCTTCTTTCTTTGTTTGCTTCTTCTTTTGTACAGCCGAACTTCGCCCATCCTGAGGGGCGCCGACGGACTTCGCTGCGAAGTCCGTCTTTCTCTCCCGTGCCGCAGTTAAGCTCAAATAATAAAAAATAAAATTAAAAGCTGAAAACAGGAAACTGTACATGCTGGGAAATGAAAAAGCATAAGGGAAATTTTTTACAAGGAAGGGCCACTTGGGCACCTTCAGCAGCGGTAAATCTTTAAGTGGAACCCGTTGACAGGGATAGGTAGGAGCTGACCCTCCATATCCCGCAGTACGTAGGCATTGAACTGGTTCACCCGGGCAATCTGATAAGGGCCCTCCCAGAGAGCATCAAACTTCCCGTGATTACCTGGCTTTGCTTTATATGAGTCCCACTTCAGCACTAGGTCCCCGATTTCGAAAACTCGGGCAGTAGTGCCTTTTGCAAACCAGCCTTGAGTTGCGGCAATGTGATCAGTGAAGGCCTGGTATGCACTTTCTCTGTCTTCTTCCAACTGCAGGAGTTGGCACAGTCTGTCGTCCACCGGGTCTCCGCTGCTCCTGTCTTCGTCAATCATCCACAGGGCAGGGATCTCGATGTGTGATGGCATGACAGCCTCTTTACCATAGACGAGCGCATAGGGGGACGTTCTGAGGGATTTCTTAAATGCAACTCTGTCCGCCCACAGTGCCCGGTTCAGGAGCAAGTGCCAAGTCCGCTTGTTTCTTTCAATGGTCCTCCGGATGATCTTCGGGGAGGTTCTTGTTAGTAGACTCGGCAAGGCCATTCCCCGCGGGTAGTAATTAGAAGACATCTTGTGATAGATGCCAAGTCCGCCGGTGTACTCCGTGAGTACAGCGCCTACAAATCCCGGACCGTTGTCGGTCACAATCGACTCTGGAACCCCGAAGCGGGTAATCAGGCTCTCAATGAACCTGATGACCGTTTCTTGGTCTGCGTTCTTGGTCGGGATTGCCTCCGTCCACCGTGTAAAATAGTCGCAGTCGTGAGAATAAACTTGTGTCCGGCGGAGGAGTTAGGAGAAATCACCCCAATGAAGTCTAGACCCCATTGTTGGAACGGAGTCTCGGCCTGAATCGGTTGAAGGGGCAGGGGTGCTTTTCTGTTTCGGCCAGCAAACCTCTGGCATTGATCACATTTTGAACAGACCGCATGCGCGTCTGAAACAGAGTGGGCCAATAGTACCCAGCCCTTATTATTTTTAAGGCCGTTGGCCTTGAAGAATGGTGACCCCTAGGCATCCCGGAATGAAAATCTCCGAGGACCCTAGACTGGTCTGATTTTCTGACGCACCGCAACAGGATGCCGTCGATGTTTTTGAAATAAAGCCCCTCGGGGCGAAGAGTGTACTTGAGTGCACCCAGCCGAAATCTCCTTCGTTGTGAGGCGTTCAGGTGATCGGGACATCTTCCGGTGCAGAAGTATCTCACCGGTTCATCTGTCCAATCACTCCCCTCCGATAAGGAGTTGGCTAGGTAGATGCGTGTCGCTGTGTCCTCCCACTTACAAGCGGAGATGCCGGCTACAGCGCTTCGGGCCAATTCCTGACACAAGGCTCGGCCTCTGATAAGCTTGGTGGGCCGCACTTCAATGTCAAACTCCTGGATCTTGGCAATCCATCCCGCTCTCTTGTGACCCGGTTCTCCTTGTAAGATGAAGCTTCGAACGTCCGGGTGAATCACAAAGACAGTGGTCTTGCTCTGGGAGACAAAATGCCTGAACTTTCGAAGGGACTTCATGACAGCATGAACTTGCCGCTCTATAAAATTATACTTTTCTTCATGCGGCATAATCACTTGGCTCAGGAACGCTATGGGGCGCTCCTCACCATCGTCTCCCTTCTGAGTCAGGACTGCAGCGTAACTTTCGGGTTTTCCCACCGCATACGTGATGAAGTCCTTGGAGTAGTCCGGGTTTGTCAACACCGGAGCTTGCGCACTTCGAGCCTTGATTTCCTCGAAGGCTTGCTCTCTCTCATCACTCCATTCGTAAGGTGTATCTTTCTTCAGTAGCTCGGCCATAGGCTTGATCACCTGTGCGAAGTCGGGGATGAACTTCCGCACGAAGTTAATCCGACCGAAGAAGGACTCGCAGCCCTTTTTATCAATGGGGCCGGCAAGCGAACGAGGGCTTCGCTCCGTCAGGGTCAATGGCGAGGCCTTCCTCGGAGATGACATGTCCCAACAGCTTTCCTTCCTTTACCGCGAAGACAGACTTCTTCGGGTTTATAGAAATGCCGAATTCTCGACAACTCTCAAATATTTGTCGTAGGTGCGAAACATGATCTCCTCGTTGATGAGAGAAACAGTCATGTCATCAAGGTAGATGACAATAATTTTATTGAGCAGCTCTCTGAAGGCCAAGTCCATGGCCCTTTGGAACGTGGCGCCAGCATTGGATAAGCCAAACGGCATGCGCTGATAGGCGAACGTCCCCCACTTCGTGGTAAACGCCGTCTTATGCTGGTCTTCGTCTTTGACCCAAATCGGGTTGTAGCCGGAAAATCCATCTAAAAGTGAAAATCTCTCGGGCTCCAAAGAACGATATGTAGAATCCGGTCGATTTGGGGAAGCGGATAGTGGTCCCTGAGGGAAGCCTCGATTTAGGTTTCTGAAGTCGACACGGAGACGAATGTCGCCATTCTTTTTCCTCACGGCACCAAATTCGCGACCCAAGATGAATGTTTGATGGGGTAGATGATCTTGGCCTCCAAAGATCTTCAAGAGCTCGGTCTTCATCATGGCCTCAATCTTTGGATTCACGGCCCTCTCGCTTCGTCGGAACGGCTTGGCGCCATCCTCTAGCTCAATGGTATGCCGGATGACAGCTTCGTCATACCCCTCAAATCCTCGTAGCACCAGGCCACGATGTCGGGGAACTCCCGGCACAGCTGATCCGATCCGCCCAAGTTCCTCCGACGTGCGACCTGTTCCGACCTTGATAGTTTTACCATGTTCAAGTTCCAGGTCAGCATACTGCCTCGGGTCTACTTTGATTCTGTGAGATATTGCTCGTCATTCTGATCAAAGAGACTCTCTAATGTAATCAGTCCTTTTGGGACATGATTATTCCGTAATTGTATCAACCCCTCATATTGCTCGTCATCAGGGTCTCTACCTTCGATTACACACTTCGTTAACCAAGAATGTGACGATCTCCTCGTCACAACTGAACACCCGCCGTGGGTGTCCTTATCGTGCACGTAAGGCTCGTAGATAGTACGAACCGGCTTCGGTCTCTGGACAACGTCTTCAGCCGGAACGTACGTGGCTCCAACAGACGCCAGAATATCGGCGTGCTTGTTTTTCTCACGCGATATTGCTTTGACATTCAACGAGTCGAATGACTCCATCAGGTCCCACACCCGGTTACGGTACGCTCTAAGAAAATGCTGTTTGGATGCGCATTTCTCCGTAACTTGGTGACACACCAGCTCTGAATCTCCGAAGATCTGCAGGTGTTTGATCCCGAGCCTCTCCGCCTTTCGCAAACCCAAGCACAGGGCTTCGTATTCCGCCGAGTTGTTAGTGCAGCTCCAGGCCAACCTGTAGGCATAGTCCTTCTGGATTCCGGTTGGAGAAACCAGAAGTACCCCTGCACCGGCGCCATTCTTGCATCGCGCGCCGTCAAAGAAAAGCTTCCACAGCTCTTCGGGTGCGGGTCCCACTTTTTTCGCAGCTGACACGTCAAGCCTCTCGGGCTGTACAATGGAGTAACAGCCTTGCTCTGTCCCGATTACGGCATTGAAGTCCCGCAATGAGAACTCATCTTCAAGCTGCAGCACTTCGAAGGCTTGCTCGGTCAGCTCCACCGTCACCGCTTCTTCCTCTCGACAACCGGACCATGCAGCCCAACTCTCCTCCGGTATCTTGTCTACTAGGAAGGGGGAAGGCTTCTCATTAAAAATTTTCGGTCTCCTTCCTTTTAAGGGCACTTCCATGTGTGAGTAGTCTAGAGACAGGTACCCGCCCAACTTCGCAGTGAACTCCCGAGAGAGACACATGCCGAAGTAAGGCTCCAGGTCGACAATCACGACCTCTTGGATGACTACGATGTCGAGAGCTTTGTGCAATCGGATAGGGATGTCCTTTATGACACCAACTGTCTTAACAGGGGTGCCGTCTAATTGTAGCACGCCTTGGCTGCTCCGTGTGTATTCCATCCCGATCTCATCGCAGACGGCCTTCGGCATCACAGTCGAGGAAGCACCAGAATCCACCATGCAATTGTGAACTATGTGCCCTTGCATCCGTAAAGACAGATAAAAGGGTGGCGGTCTGTTCTTCCCAGTGGCGGAGACTGTCAAAGGTTGAACCAGGACAGCGGGCTGTATCTGTCTGCCGCTCTTCATGTTCTTCAGTGATTCTTGCAGCAGATCCACCTGGCCTGGGAGCAGAAGGGCATCATACATGCTGATTCTAGCAGGCGTTCTTTTCAACTCGTCTACAATACTGTAGCCCGAGGTACTAGCTTCTTCTGCATGTTTTGCCGGCTCATACTTCGTCCGGCATCGTTGGATGGCCTCAACTCGCTGTCTCTTGGTCAGAGACGGGTACTTCAGCTTCTCCTGGGCTTGTTCTTTGGTTTCAGCTTGGAGGCTGAGGTACGGGAGCCTTAGCCGGAGTTGGGGCCTTTGCTGGAGGTTTGGCTGGAACAGCGGCAGCCTTTGCCGGAGAAGGCTTGGCTGGAGCTTTATCTTTGGATGCCTTCTCCTGGGCTGTGTAAGGCCACAGCCGCTTGGATGGTGGCAGCCCACCGGGCTGCGGTTTTTCTCTTCTTGCGTAGACTTGCAAAGGTTTGGCCGCATCCGCGGCTTTCTTTTCTTCCTTGGCAGGTGACGCTAGATTCTCTTCGGGGAGGGCAAAGTTGGCCTCGCCGTCCAAGATCATGTACAGCTCATCGTCTTCTATAGCGCTGCCGGCCAATGTCTGGATGTAGTGCTGGTGCAGAGTGCAGTCTTCCTCCGAATGCGGGTCGTTGCACGTAGTGCACCAGTTGACCTGGTCGGGAGGACCAGGCGGGTCTTCTATAGCAAAGATTTCTCGGAGGCGGACGCCTCTCGCGGCCGATGTTCCGGGGCTTTGTCTTTTGTCGCTGCGGGTGGCGCATACGGCCTCCTAGGAGCAAGGTCCATCTGGGCCTGCTTCTTCTTCATAGCGGTCATGTCATTGGACATGGCATGGTATCCGGAGGCCAAAGCCCGCACCTCCTGTAGAATCGTGTTCTGGATGCTGCTGTCAGGTAGCGGCAATTGTGCCGGTGGGGGCAATGCGGCCAATGGAGGAGGGTTAGAATAAGATGCGTACTGTGGGGGAGCAGGAAGTGCTGGAAAATGCGGGGCGGGAGGAGGCGGATGAGGGTAATGCAACTGAGGCGGGCCGTAAGGAGTTACGACCGGCGCCGGATTCCACTACTGCTGGGTTTGCTGTCCTGATGTGGACGGTGCACCACCGTGGCGTAAGGATACCGTGATCCGGGGAAGTCGGGATGAATGGGTTCCTACACCCTGGACGGAAGCCTACCGATGGAGATAATGTCAGCTTCAGCTTGCTGGGCAGCTTCGTACAACGCAGGAAACTCGTCAATTCGGCGATCTTCAGCAGCAGGCATATGTCTGAGTTGAAGGATCTCATATAGTAGTGAGCAGCCATGCCGGCCGAAGGCCGAAGTTCGCGAGGTACCCGTTTCCAGGATCTCGCAAACCTGATGTTAAAATCAGACACCTCCTCTTGAGGATGTCTCTGGATAGCTTGGAACTGATGCACCAAAGAAGTAGGGTCAGCGGACTCGTTGCATCCTTTTACGAGCCTTCTGGCAAGCCGGGCCACCCCGTGATGGATCCCTCCGGCAGCCGATCTCCACCAAGAGAGAAGCTTTCCCCTCGTGGAAAGGGCCGCAGACGGGTCTTCACACTCTCATCGGTGATAGTATGCAGTGCGGCCGTGGCAAGGATGTCCTGGATGTGCTCGTACGCCGTCTTACCGTAGCCGTCGTATGTGGGAATAGACTTTAAAGCAGCAGGGGGCACAGCTTGCTGTCCGACCAGGGCCAAGGGCCCCGTAGAGTCCACCGCCGGGAAAAGATCATCGTCATTCGGCTGTTGAGCAGCCATTTCTTCTTCTTCTTCTTCTTCTCCGCCGTCGGTTGTGTACTCAGTGTCGGTACTTTCCGAGGATGCAGGATCTTCTTCTTCCTCGGCCTCTTCTATTTCGTACTCAGCTCCGCCGATTTCAGCTTCGGCTTCTTCTTGTATCTCAGCCTCGGCTTCGTCGACACGAGCTCGCGGGTCAGCCAGCCTGGGAATCTCGCCTCGAGCGTTGATATCCAGTTCGTAGAACTCAGGCGGGCTTCTTGGATCCCTTGCTTGCCACCTTCTTGTGTGCATGAAGGTGCTGGGACCGGTCTCTCGGACTCAGAGGATTTGTTCGTGCAGAGTCGCCAGGTGTTCAGATTTGGAACAGCAATGAAGCGAACACCGGTGCTTCAATTCTGTCGGGGGTGAGAAACTTCCTTGTCTCACCAGGTGCTCAGGAACCACTGTCAGCGCCAGGTGGAGACTGATCAGAAAATTTTTCTTCAAACGTGGGACCAGGGTCCCACCGGGCGTGCCAGAAACTGTTGGTTACGAATCTGCCATGAGGAAAGGATTTTGGGTTAATGCGCCCAGATTCGCCCACCAAAGATGAAAGGCCGGAAGGAAGAGATGCCTTCCGAGCCAATCTCCGGAGAAGGCCGGCTCCTTTTGGGGGGTTTTCTCGATTTAAGCTAAGAGTGCAGGAAAGAGATAAATGTACGTAAAGAATATACAAATATACTTGGAGGTTGGTGGGGGGAACTAACAGTACGGCAACCAACAATCACCAATACTCACTGCATTATAAATATAAAGCACGACTGAGAACTGCAAAATCTAACGTATACTTCCGATACCTAAGCAGTGTACGCACGGCTACAACGGCTCCCTAACAGACATTCCCTACAAGGAACTAACAGTACGGCAACACGTCAATCACCACCTACGGACACTAACATGGGTAGAAAGCAATCATAGAGATATCGTGAGCTGTGTATATGTGTCGTGTAGAGAATTTAACCGCACAACTTCAATGGCTCCCTAACGTACATTCCCTACAAGGAACTAACAAAGACGAGCAGCGCACCAATCACTAGATACGGACCAAGCAACTTAACACACAACTGATGAAACTGCTACTGCATCCATTCTATGTATCCTTTTAATTAATGAAGTACAGAGGGTGCTTTAAACAAGCAATGCTAGAGGCACCTGCTCACTAGATACGGACTTGCTCCAGCATTTGATCTTTCTTCTGTCAGCCTGCCAGTCTGCCAGTTGCAAGGTGCGCCCAGAAAGTGGGGCGAAGTCAGACTTCGCACCAAAACTGGGCGAAGTGCGTACTTCGCACCAAAACTGGGCGAAGTGCGTACTTCGCACCAACACTTAGCCATTTTTCAGGTAACTTGCTGGAAAGTTAAAAAACCAACTGGGGACTCCGAGAAAGGGGGGAAAGAAAGAGAATGCGGGAAAGAAAAGGAAAGGAGAGAAGAAGGAAGGAAAATAGAGGAAGAGGGGAAAAGAAGAGCAGCACTGTTACAAACTTGAAAACATTGCACCCCGTGCAAAATGTGACAACAGTTCCTACCATCCAATGGGGCCATTTTTTGCAAGGGTGAGTCTATCCTCTCTAGCCTCCCATGTGTTGAAGCCATTTGTAAGATTTGCAAATCCGACCTACAATTCTCAAATCATCTATGCTTCCTCTCTAGTGTATATATCCTAATTGCCTTAAGAAAAAAACCCCTTCATATAGGGTCTACAATAGGAGCTACCCTCCTAGGCCTTGACATAAACTACTTGGGATCGACAACATATGTTGTAATTTGCAATGGAGTGTTCATCCTATCCCACCTCCTTTGAATAATAGGCTGACTACGCTCATCATAGAAAGACAGTATGGTATAGCCTTGTGCGATAGACTTGGAAAGAATACAACTAACAGATTAAATCTATTCTACTGTAGCAATCATTAGTAACAAATCATACAAGGAACACACAATGGTAATGAGTGGATCTTGTATTATCAATAGCCTATGCAATGAATGAAGTACGATATTTTCTTAAACAATTTGTGATCTTGTGTAGAATGTCTCCTCCTGGCATACACAATGCCATGCCTATGCGAATGTATCTACTCTCTCTCGTACATGTGTTTGTGTTGATACATGGTACGGTACCTACTCAAATGAATGAGGGGGTCTATTTATCCTTGGGGATGGTAGTTAACAAACAATTACCACTTCGAACACCAACTCTAATTGTGTCATAACTACCTTACGTTCATACATAATTCAATTTTATTATTACATGCAGTACAATGTATGACTTTATTCCAATTTACAAGACTTTGTAATATCAAAACGATTACATCAAAACTTATGAAACCAATATTACATTGTGCGCGTACTTGACTTCTAGTGCACTTATTGTCTTGTCTGCTTCGACTAAGGTGGCATGTCAGAACTAGCACCTACATCTTCCCTCCCCTCTAAATTGGTCGACGTCCTCGTTAACGACTATCGTTGCTTCTACGGACTTTGGCTCTTTTGAGGTTGAGGTGTAGGAACAAGTTCTCCAAGCTCCTGGATCTGCAACTTAGGTTTCGATCTCTCCCTTCAATTGCTTTGCAAAGGCCTAGTAACAAACCCGTTGGATGCCATAATGATTTGACTTCTGCTAGAATTCAGCCAGCCTAGCCTTCAATTCTGCCTCCTTTTTTGCTTGTTCGGCTTCTCTCCTCGCTGCTATTGCCAGTTGTTCATCATGTTCAACAATCAATTGATCCCAATGAGCAATCTCCTGCATATTTGCTTCTAAAGTTTGCTCCCTCACTGCACACTTTGACTTTAACTGACCAATTAACCAATCCTACTATTCCTACATTTGCCTTATAGCACTACCTCTTTCCCCAACTCCGCTAGTTCTGCTTCGACATCCTGCTGCACTTGCCAAAATCATTCTTCCACCCTTTGAACTTGGTTAGTCAGCTCTCCTCCTTCAGCTTATGGTTACAAATCGTTAGCTGAAAATTTTCCAATCCTGTTGCCAGCCATTGAATGAGATATGCCGAAATTTTTCATTTTGGCATATGACTTTACCAATTCAGGTGTAAGTTTCACATACTTGGCACCTGATTTTTGTTCAAGATGGGGTGCCAGATTCCCTTCATCTTCATATACTCGTGGTGGATGTCGATAGAGTACTTGAGTTCCTTCTAGTAGATTCTTGATTCCCAACATCCACTTGACATTGCCAACTTCTAGCTCCCATGGCTGTGTTTGATGAATTTTTGCAAACTTCTTCATGCGCTCATCATCATGAGCCCAATGCACTAGTTTGCCCAATTCATTCTCCATTCTCAACTGCCATAGTCGCCAGTCTCCTACACATCCAACTCTAAACTCGCTGCAAACTCTATCAAACAATCCACTTATCTTCTCAAAGAATGTGTCAACCTGCTCATTGATATTTTCCCCAAGAACTGGTGGTTTCCTCAAATTTGGCATTTTGATGATGAAATGCTCACTTGTCTCCTCTACCAGTTCTATATGTGTCATCTCTGGTGGTAGTCTCCACATCTTCCCCACTATGACCTATTAGGTTGATCTTCTGTTTGGCTGCCTTGCCTCCTTGAATCTTCTCATCTACATCAGTAGTTTTCTCTGCTACTTCCATTGTCTCCTTTCTCCTCTTAGGTTCGTTCTCAGATGGATGGCTACTCTGGTCTTTGTGCCACCAACTGTGCTCTGATGCATCTTATTTCCCCTTATCTCTTGTCTCCTCTATTACAGATGAAATTGGTGTTGTGGCCTGTATTGTTGTAGATGTGATCTATATTTGTGGTCCCTCATCCAACAGATGTAATCCATATTGATCCACAGCATTTGCATAATGTCTCAGCTTTGGCTCTTCAAGGATTTAGAGTTGAATGAGCTGAAGGCAACTATGAAGAGATTTTGGGCAGAAAGAGAAAGTTGGGTCTCCAAGTTTGGACAGTCTTCTGTTGGATTTTTATAACATATTTTGCCTTAAGATTGGGTCAACTTGTTTAAAAATGCATAAGGAACTCTATCAAATGCGAAAAATGGGTTCCTTCGTTAATGCAGGTTTCATTAAACTCAATTTTAAAGGATATAAATGAGAAATGGTTGGAGGATGGCAAGCCATTTCACAACTTAATATTTTTAATTAATTTCGAGAAAAATCTCTTAGTGGGAGAATTAAACTGCCTGTTTCATAGATGGTAAGAAGAGAGCAGTTTGTGGGCATGAAAGGCTGATTTTATTTGTGAGAATATTATCACACCCTGAAAGAGATTTGAATGGGATTATGAATCTGGTGAAAAGGCATTCGTTTTGGAAATAGATTTAATAAGGCTTTTGCTACGATTGAATGGGATTTCATTTTAAATATGTTAGATTGGGCGGGCTTTGGCTTCGTTTTACACATGGCTGTTACAACTTTTTTTATACAGGATTCTGCTGGGCAAGTGTGAATGGAATCCCTTCTGAACTTGTACAAGTCTATTCAACTAAGCTGCCATGTTGTTTAACTTCAATTTTGTTTTCAATTTCCATAAATGTCTATATCAACATTTTTAACTGTTTATAGCAAAGCATTCATTAGTTCAGATGTTGGTTTCATGAAGTGTGCACAGGCCTTCTTAACCTTACAATGAAAGCTAATTAATTCATCCTTAAACTTGACACCTGGTTGTCCAGCCAGAATGATACTGAAGGCATCACTCTGTAAGAAGACAGCCTCTCCTTTGACAAATCTAGTGTGATCCTTGTAATCTATTTCAGACAACAAACCTATTATTTGTTATTGAAGAAATGTCCCATATGTTCAAGTTAATTGTCAGAACTGATGAAGGCAATTACTATTTTTTCAAGTAGAGGGGATAAGATCATCTGTATCATATGTATATCTATAAAAAATTATAGTAATTTAAAGTTTAAACTGAGTAGTCATTTGGTGATCTTGATACTGTTTTTGTTTTGAGTTGTTGTAGTGCTTTCTTTCAACTGATTTTACTTTAACCATATCAAATTTAATTTTATCTTTAATTTTGTAAATTGATTTTATTTGTTGGCTAATATGTGTTTGAAGTGGAGAGAAGACAGTAGAGCAGCAGGAACTTACGGCAGAAGAGAAAGCCACTTTTGAGGTAGTCAAGCTGCTGCTTTTGTTTATTTACATTCTTTTGAAGCTTGGTTGGAAGATGAGCTATAGCTATTGTTTGGTGATGTACAATAGACAATTAAAAACATGGATATTTGTGCTTGTTCTAAGACCTCTGCCTGTTGTATTTGTTCACTGCTCTTATCATAGCTACTTTTCTTGATAAAATCTAGTGGTCTTTGAGTTGAAGTCTTTTTTGCCAATTAATCCATTGCTTTTGTTTACTATGGTTTATTATTTTCTTGTAAAATTTCATAGTCCTGGTTAAACTGATATAATGTGTTAATCGTATAGGCTCAACTTCAACCTTTTGAGGAAACTCTTAAATCTTCTCCTGAAGATCTTGAAGCTTTAGAGGTGAGTGCAAACATGTTGCTTTTTTCTCCAGTACTTCTCTATTATTTAATTTAAAGATATTTTTGAAAATATTTTTCTACATATTTTTGGCTTTGAAGCCCCTACATTGTTTTGGAGGTTGTCAAAGCTGTTATTATGGTTGAGTAGTCATAAAAACTGAATACTTGATCATGGAGTTATTTGACTAGTTTAAGGTAGAGATATTGACATTTAGCTGCAATGTCTCCATCCTTCTCTTGCTACCATTGGCTTCTTTCATGCACAACAAAAAAACAGATAGAAAAATTATGCTTTAATACAATACTGTTTAGGATTAACATTAGGAATGCTAAAAGATTGGTAGTTAATTTGGGTACTGTTGGTTACGAATCTGCCATGAGGAAAGGATTTTGTGTTAATGTGCCCAGATTCGCCCACCAGATTGAAAGGCCGAAAGGAAGGAATGCCTTCCGTGCCAATCTCCGGAGAAGGCCGACTTCCTGTGGGGTTTTGAGGTTCAAGATAAGAGTGCAGGGAAAGAGATAAAAATGCAGAAAGGGATCCCAAATTAGATTGGAGTTGGGTGGGGGGAACTAACAGTACGACAACGCATCAATCACCACTACTAACACCAATATAACCATAACACACCACTATGGATGTTGTCACTAACCAGTAGAACAGAGTCAGGTATATGTTTTATATTAAGAGCCAGAAGCACAGCTACAATGGTTCCCTAACAGACATTCCCTTCAAGGAACTAACAGTACGACAACGCATCAATCACCACTACTAACAACAATATAACACAAAACATAACCAGAAAACTGCCACTAACGTTTACCCTATGTATCCTTTAATTTATGCATCCCAGGAATACCTGATCACCAAATGCCAGAGTCCAGAGTTCAGTACAACAACAAGCAATGATACAGGAAAACATGAGGCAGAAATGTCAAAGAGAGGTAGCATACAAAATAAAAACAATAGGATAGCACCAAGTGTATGTAATATATTAGAAGGCAGAAGCACAGCTACAATGGTTCCCTAACAGACATTCCCCTTCCACCACTTTACAATGAAAACGTGGTGGCTATTTATAGCCTGAGAACCCCCCGATTACATTTATGGGCACAAAGTCCCAATCAAACATTAGCTGACAAAAGCAGCCGCGGAACTGCTGATGCTGACTTCTGTCGGGCTGGACTGTACCCGCAACATGGTCTCCCTGAAGGCTGTACAGATACGTGGCAGCGCGTTAGGTAGAACTTCTCATCGGCAGGAATGCGGGTAGTTGAAGCAGGTAGAACCTCCAATCAGCTTTAAATGAGGCAGCTGGCATAAGTAGTGCATCCCATGCTTGTCCTTTTGCTCGGCACGTCTTGGCTCAGATCCCAAAGTTGGACACTTGTCGGATGATGCTGCTTGACACGTGCTTGCCTTGAAAGGCAGTTTATCCAACTTCGCCCAGGATCAGAGCGCTGTCGGGTTGCGCAGGTAGAAAACAACGCAGTCGGGAAGGCCTTCATGCCTTGGGTACTTTTCTGAGTTTATTCCCCTACTGCGCACCTGTCGAAGGGCGCACTCCAACTTCGCTGCGAAATCGGGTTGCACACAGGTGAAAGCTGATTTCTACCGCCGTACGGACTTCGCCCTAGAAAGGGGGCGCACTCCGACTTCTTTGCGAAGTCGGGTTGTGCCCCAGCACTTAGTCATTTTTCCTGCCAGCCTGCTACCAAGTGCGCCCAGAAAGCAGGGCGCACTCCGACTTCGCTGCGAAGTCGGGTTGCGCCCAGAACACTTGTTCTTCTGGTTGATTCTGTCGCACTGCACACTTTGCACTCCTGCTGCACTCCCACTGGAGGGCGCACTCCGACTTCACTGCGAAGTCGGATTGCGCCCTGACACTTGGCCATTTTTCAGGGCAACTGCTGTTATTTTTGAGATTTGACTGAGGGGCTCAAGAGAAAGAGGGAAGAATGAGAATGTAGGGAAGAGAGAGAAAGGGGGAGAAGAGGAAGGGGAAAGAGAGGAAGAGGGAAAGGGAAGAGCAGCTCTCTTACAAAAATTGAAAACATTGCACCCCGTGCAAAATGTGGCAACATTTCTGGCGGCTCGCGGGGTGTCGAGCTCGCCTCGGCGCAAAGAATCCATGCCTTCATCCATTGGGTGCAGAGGAACTTACTTCCCCTGCCTTCTGCTGCTCTGGCCGTTCCCCTTGCGGCAACTGTTCTTCAGATCCACTTCCGGCAGCTGCCTCCTCGGATTCGCCTTCCGAATGCTCTCCAGCGTCGGCTTCTGCCTCGCAGATGCGCTTGTATGCGGCCTGGGCTTGGCCCCAGGCTTCTGCTTTGAAGGGTCGGTGGTCAGCAACTTCTTCTAACGCTGCGTGGAATGCAGCGACCGTGTGCAAGTCGATGGTGAGGTATCTCTTTCCCAGCTCCTGGAAGTAGGAGCTGATCTTGCAGCACTTGGACACCATCTGGGTGACTTGACTTTCTTGAATTGGCTCGGTCCAGCTATCGGTTTCAGCTGTATCTGCCTCAAAGGACAGCCAATTCTCTTTCACTTGCTCATGGGTGAGAAACTCACCATTCTCAACATAGCCCGGGCACCCTAGTTCAGAGAGAGCGTGAAGGGGAGCCAGACAAATGTCTCTTTCATGTTCGAATGCATCCAGCATTCGTCTGGCAACTCTCACCTCTTCTGTTTTCTTAAAATACTTATGCAAGGTTACCCTTGCATCCGCCCATTCTGCAGCGAATGAGGACATGGGGGAGAATTGGAGGCCATCGCGCTCGTGTTCTTGAAGTTTTATCGCTAGGTCCAGCCATTGCTTCGCCTGGCGTTCGGCCTCCTCTACCACAGGCTTTCCCGGGGCAGAAACTTCTTGGATCCTGGATGCGAAATCCATGACCGACATGGCTTTATACATGTGGGGCTTGCATCCCCGCAGCAGATCAGCCCGCATCTCCTTAACTTTGCTCTTTGAAAAGACCGTCGCTTGAGATGCTTTCTCTGCAGATTGCGACTGCGCCTGCTTCAAAGACTCCTGGAGCTGAGAAATCTGCTCCAGGGCTGCCTCGCTTTTCCGTTGCGGCTTCTTGCTGAGAAGCGGCCAGCTGGGTTTTTAATTCATCTATTTCTCGCTGCGCCGATTCCAGCTGCTCAGTGGACCTAGACAGGTCCTCTTCAAGCTGTTTTGTTTTGTCCTGCAACCGGAAAAGCTCTTCCTGTTCCTCCAAATTTTTGACAAGGAGATTATCCGCTTTACGAAGGATTCCATGAATCTCGTATTGCTGGTGGCTATCGTCAAAGCTCTTCTCCTTTCTCTGAAGCTCGTAGTCCGCCCTGGTCATTTCCCGGAGAGGCTTCTTCACTTTTGGAGTTATCTTTTTGTCGTGAGCACTCTCCTCTCGAAGTCAAACTTGGTGCGCTTTACCGAGGCGACAATCTCCTCAGGTCTCCTCGGCTTCAAGTTTTGGAGAAAAGAGATAGGATATTCTACGGCTCTTGTTGCCAGAGGCAAATCGTCCGTGTTCTGGAGATCGTCCATGAAGTCCGGTTCCCCCAGCCTAGGGTTCTGCTGTGACATCTCTCCTGCGAACAGGGAAATAGGAGAAACCGGAAGGACTTTGGAAGGAGCGGCCGCTTTTGAGGGGGACCGGGGAGTGGAGAGCGGAGCGGTTGATGCTAGAAGGGTTTCAAGCGGCTGAGGTGATGGATGCAGCGGTGAACGCGCAGCTTCAGCACTAACCACGGGTGAAGGGTTTGGGGTTTGACTCAGGGATAGGAAGGCGTTGGGGTCCTGAGCAAACTGGTCGAAAGAATGGTGGCCGCTAGAAGGTTGTGGAGATGGGGAGGAAGATGCGGCCATGGCTTGCTCGGATTGAGCGGGAGATGGAGTCGGAGTAGGGCCAGATGAGATCTGAGGGAGCGGGGCAGCGGACGTACCTGCGGTCTCCGCCTTAGCCGATGCTGGATGAATGTCTGTGGTTCTGGTTCCGGTGGCTGGCTCAAGACTATCCAGAGAAACAACCTCTGGAGCGGCTGCGGCTCTGCGATTGACTGCTTCACCGTCAGGCTAGGTCGCCTGACCCTCTCAACTCTCTTCTTCTTTTTCTCTTTTGGAGCAATGGCTGGTTCGGAAGAAGGAGATGAAGTAGGTGTAGCGGGCACTGATGTTCCCACGGTAAACTTGTACCGGGGTTTGACTTGCAAAAGACCTGCCGCGGCCGGTCCGCTCGCTGGCGGCGCTGGCGTCTTTTGTGCCTGAGGAGCCACCTCGGGCGTTGACTTGGCTGATTTTTGTGCCTTTTCGGGCACCACCTTGGAAGCAACAGGCTGCATTGGGTCCACTTGGATATCTGCTGGGCCCGCACTGGCAGTTGTAAAAGTGTACAACTGCTGGGAGGAAGACCCCCTTTTATAACCCTCGAAGGGACCTCGGGGAACGTAATCTCGGAATGCGAAAGGCCGCCAACTGCCAATGTGCTGGTCATATAGAGCTGAAAAATCATCATCAACGGCCAGATTCCTTCTGACGGATTTATCGTGCTGCGTGCGGCACCTCATCTTCCAACATTCAACAACTTTTTCTCTTGGCCAGTTAAGGCCTGCCAGCTTGGTGATGAGTTTCTTAAATCCCGGAGAAGTGAACTTGTGGTCCGGGTTTCGCTCGAGGTCATATGCTACCTCCTCGCAGTAAAACTCCTGCCACGGAGGCCATGCTTCCATCAAGTCAATCTTCCAGTCGAGGTCAACATGGACCACATCGCATCTGTCTTCGATTATATCCGCCCGGGGGCAGATATGTGCAAACTTTCTCCTTATCCCATATGGGTCGTACTTCCAGCGTTGCGGCAGCAGAATCAGGCCAATGTCATAGAGCTCCCGCTCGAGATAGACATGCTGTCCTATCTCTGATATTTTGACGTTCGCCTAGGAAAGAGGATATTGAAAGATATGACCCTTTTTCTTTCCCTGGCCGAACTCCTCTTCAACGTAATCCATCTGCCGCGCAACCTACATCCCAAACTGATGATCCGTGCACCAGCAGGGCAGCAGATGAGCCTTGCCCTTGAATCCGTAGATTCTAACCACGATCCCCTGCGTCAGTCTAAAAACGTCCCCGAGCTTGTGATTCAACAAATAGTTTGTCATTTCCTGCGGGGGGCGAGGGATCTCACCATCGCTGAAGACTGACATGACCAAGCCCAGAAAGTTGAAGTTGAACTTGTAATAAGACCCTTTCCGGTATAGGTCATCCGTCCATTCATAGACGGGTTGTGGCTCTCCCTTCTCATTTACCTTCTTCAGGTTAGGGACCGGCATACGGGAGTGCAAGTGATACAAACATAGCCAAGCTAAGAAGGAACCGAATCGAAATTCAGCTTGATCGCTTTTTCGTAGCTTCACCAGCGGGAGTGAATGGCGTATGCAAGCCAGTCCGCCCAGTCGAAGAAGATCGGGCGCTTCCCACTTTTCTACGCTGCTGGTTCATAAGATTCTCCGCATAGGAGACATTAGCGCTAGCTGGTACGACCGTACCAGCTCGTCAGAGTCGCAGCCGAGGACCCACGCCAGGATGGTGTATATGTATTTATTTTGAAACCTTTCCAGGGGTATGGGGCCGGTTGGCCATTGTCCGGTTGCGAGTGGGGCGTTCAGCTCTGAGTTGAGGAAATCCCTCATCCTTTTTGTATGCGTAAAGCGCCCCGCTTGCTCGCCAAGATTTATCCTTTTAACAATCGCGCTGGAGTCATATTGCAACCCCGGGGCGAAGGCCGGCTGGACGGTCTCTCTGCGGAGTGCGAACAAGGGTTTTCCGCTGCAGTTGCAAATTTGTCGGGTAGCTGGCCTGTAATGTCTGACAATGATGTCGACCAGCTCCGGGCATAGGTGGACAGGAGGGCACAAGAACCGATGAAGGTTCGACTTGTACGCAACCTCGAAATGGTGAGAGGGCGAAACTTTATCAGCCCAATTTTCCACATTTATCCGCAGTTTAGTAAGGCTCATGGAAAACAAGCCGTCCTTGTACCCAGACAGGTAATTAACCGGTGGTGGTGGGGCTTGCCCACGCTGTACTTTCTTTGTCCGGGATTTTGACTTTTGGTCCCGCGGCGTCTCACTCCTGAAAGCATTTGACTGCGGGAAATCTCCACTTTCGCGCCCTTCGCTGGATTGAGCTTGCACTGGCATTTTCCCTTTTTCCATTCCTTCGAAAAGGCAAGAAATACGGCTTTTGGATGTCATGGATAAACAAATTTGGGGGAGAGGGTGTGCATTTAGCCAAATATGTGGTAAAACTCCTCATGTATGCAGATGATGTAATTCTTGTTGCCAAAACAGCCAAAGATCTAGAAGATCACCTTCAAGCTCTAGAACTCTTTTGTAAAGAAGTTGGGATGCAGGTGAACACAAGCAAAACAAAAATTATGATTTTTTCAGCAAAAAAGAAGAAGCAACAACTCAAATTTCAGTTTGCGGGAGAACCGCTTGATGTAGTAGTAGAATACAAATACCTGGCATAGACTTTCATGACAAACTTAATTGGAATACATGTAGGATGAAAAGAACTCAAAGTGGTCGGAGAGCACTATATGCACTTCAAAACAGGTGTAGGAATGCCGAGTTGTGGGACCGGAAGACCACCAAGGTCTTATTTGGCCTACTTGTTACACCGGTTCTGTTGTATGGTTGCGAGGTGTGGGCTAGTGGCACAACAAATGCAAAATGGAGGCAAATAGAAAGGATTCAAAAATATCTAATCACAAACTTTCTCAAAATTAAGGCCACAACCCCTTATGAAATTATTCTAGCTGAAACTGGAATGTTCCCTTTAGAAGCAATTGCTATGACCAAGCTGTTATGTTACTTGAAAAAAACAGAAAACATGACAAATGATAGATGGCCTAGAGCAGTTAGGGACGAAGAGTTACATAGGCGAAAGAATACGTGGATGAAACAAAATCAGAAATGGATGAAACGTTGGGAAATCAACATAAATGAATGCCCAAATGTCAACAAAGACATTAAAAATTACGTGAATGAAAAGTTCGGAAGTGGAATGTGGAAAAATGCAAGCAGGAAAAGACAATATTATATTGCAAATTTTAACCCAACGTATGACCACAAGGAAAAAGCGTATATAGGCGCTGAAATCAAGTGGAAGGAAAAAATACTCATTGCTCAGATAAGGACTAGCTCTCATAGGCTTAGATGTGAAACGGGGAGATGGACAACGCCCAAAGAACAATGGGAAGAAAGAATATGTACTCTATGCAAGCACAGGGGCAGTAGAGACAGAGGAACACTTCATCTATAAATGCCCGAGTTTTTCGGATATCCGTGACAAATACAAAGAAACACTTGGGAACGAGTTTATTACAGATTTATTTGAAGACAGGAAAATAAAAAAAGTTGGAGAATTGCTAACACAAATCAGCAGGAGAAGGAACAACCTTCTCAAAGATATTAAAGATCATATGATATGATTTGAGTAATTGTACTTCCATATTTGAGGTCCCATAGACCATAGTTGGGTCTCGTGGACGTAATTAAAATCTTTCATTCATTCATTCAGTACAGGATTTCGCCGTTACAGAGTCAGTCTGCACAATTCGAATTGTCTGGGCGCGCCAGACCTCCTTTTCTAGGCAATGACTGCGTCATTAATGGTGCGAAAGGGGAAGTAGGTCGGCCGGTCGGTGGCAGTGTTATGTTTTTCGGCGGCCGTGCAAGGAATGTCCTTTGAAAAACGCACCCTGGCCGCCGCGCCTTGCTTTCTTAATTGCATTTTCATTGAAAGCCGTGCAACGCTTGAAACTGCCTTTGGACGTCGTGCCTTCGCTGACGTCACCGCCGCTACCTGGGCACACTCCTCAAGATAAAACTTTCTGGCCCATAACCCAACTTCGCACTTTTCGGATGGCGCCCTGGGCCCACACTTAGAATATTCCGCGTTTTCTGCGATGGACCATTCGAGCCGCGCCCGGAAGACAGGGCGCAGTCGGACTTTGCCCGGAAAACAGGCGCACTCGGACTTTGCCCGCGCAGTCGGACTTCGCCTTAAAATCTACGCAGCCTGAACTGACACTTAGCTTTTTTACTTGTTTTTGCCTTCTTTCCAATTGCGCCCTTCGGATGGTGCGCAGCCCGACTTCGCTGCGAAGTCTGTGTCTTCAGTTTTGTCCTACTTGGGCTCTTTTAAAATAAAAAACTAAAAGCAGAAAACTGTACATGCTTGAAAAATAAAATACAGAAGGGAAATTTGTACAAGGAAGGGCCCGATCAGGGCACCTTCAACAGCGGTAGATTTTCAAGTGGAACCCGTTAACGGGGATAGGTAGGAGCTGACCCTCCATATCCCGAAGTATGTAAGCGTTGAGCTGGTTCACCCGGGCAATCTGATAAGGGCCCTCCCAGAGGGCATCGAACTTCCCGTGGTTGCCCGGCTTCGCCTTCAATGAGTCCCACTTCAGCACCAGGTCCCCGATTTCAAAAACTCGGGCAATGGTGCCTTTCGCAAACCAGCCTTGAGTGGCTTCAACATGCTTGGTGAAGGCCTGGTATGCTTTTTCCCTGTCTTCCTCCAACTGCAGAAGTTGGCATAGTCTGTCATCCACCGAGTCTCCACTGCTCCTGTCTTCGTCCAACATCCATAGGGTAGGGATTTCGATGTGGTCTGGCATGACAGCCTCTTTACCATAGACGAGCGCATAAGGGGACGTTTTGATGGATTTCTTGAATGAAACTCTGTCCGCCCACAGCGCCCGGTTCAGAAGTGAATGCTAAGTCCGCTTGTTCCTTTCAATGGTCCTTATGATCTTCAGGAGGTTCTTGTTAGTAGACTCAGTAAGGCCATTCCCCTACGGGTAGTAATTAGAAGACATTTTGTGATAAATGCCAAGTTTGCCAGTGTACTCCGTGAGTACAGCGCCTGCGAACCCCGGACCATTGTCCGTTACAATTGACTCTGGAACCCCGAAGCCGGTAATCAGGCTTTCAAGGAACCCGATGACCGTTTCTTGGTCCGCGTTTTTGGTTGGGATCGCCTCTGCCCACCGTGTGAAGTAATCGGTGGTTGTAAGAATAAACTTGTGTCCGGCAGAGGAATTAGGCGAAATCACCCCAATGAAGTCTAGACCCCATTGCTGGAACGGAGTCTCGGCTTGAATCGGTTGAAGGGGCAGGGTGCTTTTCTGCTTTCGCCAAAGAAACCTTTGGCATTGATCACACTTGGAACAGACCGCATAAGCGTCTGTAAATAGAGTGGGCCAATAGTATCCGGCTCTAATTATTTTCAAGGTCGTAGGCCTTGCAGAATGATGACCTCCGGGCATCCCGGAATGAAAATCTCCGAGGACCCTGGACTAGTCTGATTTCCTGACACAACACAACAGGATGCCGTCAATGTTTTTGAAGTAAAGCCCCTCGGGGCGAAGAGTGTACTTGAGTGCACCTAGCCGAAATCTCCTTCGTTGTGAGGCATTCAGGTGATCTGGACATCTTCCGGTGCAGAAATATCTCACCAGTTCATCTGTCCAGTCACTCCCCTTCGATAAGGAGTTGGCCAGGTTGATGCTTGTTGCTGTGTCCTCCCACTTACAGGCGGAGATTCCGACTACAGTGCTTTGGGCCAGCTCCTGACACAAGGCTCGGCCTTTGATAAGCTTGGTGGGCCGCACTTCGATGTCGAACTCTTGGATTTTTGCAATCCATCCTGCTCTCTTGTGACCCGGCTCCCCTTGTATGATGAAGCTTCGAACGTTCGGGTGAACCACAAAGACGGTTGTTTTGCTCTGGGAGACAAAGTGCCTGAACTTTCGGAGGGATTTCATGACCACGTGAACCTGCCGCTCTATAAAGTTGTACCTTTCTTCATGCGGCTGAATCACTTGGCTCAGGAACGCTATGGGGCGCTCCTCGCCATCGTCTCCCTTCTGTGTTAGGACTGCGGCATAACTTTCCGGTTCTCCCACCGTGTAGAGGATGAAGTCCTTGGAGTAGTCCGGGTTTATCAACACCGGAGCTTGCGCAATTCGAGCCTTGATTTCCTCGAAGGCTTGCTCTCTCTCATCAGTCCATTCGTAAGTTGTATCTTTTTTCAGCAGCTCGGCCATAGGCTTGATCACTCGTGCGAAGTCCGGGATGAACTTCCGCACGAAGTTAATCTGGCCGAAGAAGGACCGCAGCCCTTTTTTATCAATTGGGGCCGGCAAGCGAAGGAGGGCTTCGCTCTGTCAGGGTCAATGGCGAGGCCTCTCTCGGAGATGACATGTCCCAGCAGCTTACCCTCTTTTACCGCGAAGACAGACTTCTTCGGGTTTATGGAAATGCCGAATTCTCGACACCTCTCAAATATTTGCCGTAGGTGGGAAACATGATCCCCTCTTTGGTGAGAGAAAACAGTCATGTCATCAAGGTAGATGACAATGATCTTGTTGAGCAGCTTTGGGAAGGCCAGGTCCATGGCCCTTTGGAATGTGGCACCAGCATTGGATAAGCCGAAAGGCATGCGCTGATAGGCGAACGTCCCCCATTTGGTGGTGAACGCCGTTTTATGCTGGTCCTCATCCCTGACCCAAATCTGGTTGTAGCCGGAAAATCCATCTAGAAGTGAGAATCTCTCGGGCTCCAAGGAACGATGTGTAGAATTTGATCAATTTGGGGAAGCGGATAGTGGTCCTTGAGGGAGGCCTGATTCAAGTTTCTGAAATCGACACAGAGACGGATGTCGCCATTCTTCTTCCTCACAGGCACCAAATTCGCAACCCAGGATGAATGTTTGATGGGGTAGATGATTTTGGCCTCCAGCATCTTCGGGAGCTCGGCTTTCATCATGGCCTCAATTTTCGGATTTACGGCTCCTCTGTCGTCGGAATGGCTTGGCGCCATCCTCTAGCTCAATGGTATGCTGGATTACATCTCTGTCATACCCCTTCAAATCCTCGTAGCACCAGGCCACGATGTTAGGGAACTCTCGACACAGTGATCTGATCTGCTCAAGTTCCTCCGAAGTGCAGTCTGTCCCGACCTTGATTATTTTACCAGGTTCAAGTTCCATGTCGGTATACTGCTTCGAGTCTACTTTGATCCTATGAGATATAGCTCTGTCATTCTGATCAAATAGACTCTCCAATGTAATCGATCCTTTTGGGACATGATTATTTTTCAACCGTATCAACCCCTCATATTGCTCGTCATCGTGGTCTCTACTCTCGATTGAACATGGTTCATTTACCAAAAATGTGACGATCTCCTCGTCACAATCGAACACCTGCCGTGGGTGTCCTTATCAGGCACAGAAGGCCTGTAAATAGTGCGAACCGGCTTCGGTTTCTGGACAACGTCGTCAGCCGGAACGTACCTGGCTCCAACAGACGCCAGAATGTCAGCGTGCTTGTTTTTCTCGCGTGATATCGCCTTGAAATTCAACGAGTCAAACGACTCCATCGGGTCCCACACCCGGTTGCGGTATGCCTTGAGATAGTGCTTTTGGAGGCGCACTTGTTCGTAACCCGGTGACACACCAGCTCCGAATCTCCAAAGATCTCGCAGTGTTTAATCCCCGACCTCTCTCGCCTTTCGCAATCCCAAGCATGAGGCTTCGTACTCTGCCGAGTTGTTAGTGCAACTTCAGGCCAACCTGTAGGTATAGTCCTTCTGGATCTCGGTCGGAGAAACCAAAAGCACCCCTGCATCGGCGCCATTTTTGCATCGCGCACCGTCAAAGAAAAGCTTCCACAACTTCTCAGGTGCAGGTCCCACTTCCTTTTCAGCTGACTTGTCAAGCCTCTCGGGCTGTACAACGGTGTAACAGCCCTGCTTTGTCTCAATTACGACATTGAAATCCTGCAAAGAGAACTCATCTTCGAGCTGTAGCACTTCGAGGGCTTGCTCCGTCAGCGCTAACGTCACCAGTTCTTCCTCCGTCAGCTGGACCATGCAGTCCAACTCTTCTCCGGGTATCTTCTCTGTTAGGAAGGTGGAAGGCTTCTCATTGAAGATTTTCAGTCTCCTTCCTTTGAAGGGCACTTCCATGTGTGAGTAGTCTAGAGACAGGTACCCGCCCAGCTTCGCAGTGAACTCCCGGGAGAGACACATGCCGAAGTAGGGAGCCAAGTCAACAACCACGACTTCTTGAATGACCACGATGTCGAGAGCCTTATGCAGCCGAATAGGGATGTCCTTTATGACACCAACTGTCTTGACAGGGGTGCCGTCCAGTTGCAGCACGCCTTGGTCGCTCCTTGTGTACTCCATCCCGATCTCGTCGCAGACGGATTTCGGCATAACAGTCGTGGAAGCGCCAGAGTCCACCATGCAGTTGTGTACTATGTGCCCTTGCATCCGTAAAGACAGATAGAAGGGAGGTGGTCTGTTCTTCCCAGTGGCTGAGACTGTCAGAGGTTGAACCAGGACAACGGGCTGTATCTGCTTGCCGTTCTTCATGTTTTTCAGAGATTCCTGCAGCAGATCCACCTGGCCTGGGAGCAGAAGAGCATCGTACATGCTGATTCTAGCGGGTGTTCTTTTCAACTCGTCTACTATGTCGTAGCCCGAGGTGCTAGCTCCTTCTGCTTCTTTTGCCGGCTCATACTTCGTCCGGTACTGCTGGGTGGCCTCAACTCTCTGTCTCTTGGTCAGAGACGGGTACTTCAGCTTCTCCTGTGCTTGTTCTTTGGTTTCAGCTGGAGGCTGAGGTTCTGGAGCTTTAGCCGGAACTAGAGCTTTTGCTATAGGAGGCTTGGCTGGAATAGGGCTGCCTTTACCGGAAGAGGCTTGGCTGGAGGTTTGTCTTTGGATGCCTTCTCCTGGCCTGTGTAGGGCCACAGCCGCTTGTATGGTGGCAGCCCACCGGGCTGCGCCTTTTCTCTTCTGGCATACACCTGCAAGGGCTTGGCAGCATCTGCAATTTTCTTTTCTTCCTTGGCGGGCGGCACTAGATTCTCCTCTGGGAGGGCAAAGTTGGCTTCGCCGTCCAGGATCATGTAGAGTTCATCGTCCTCTATGGCGCTGCCGGCCAAAGTCCGGATGTAGTGCCGGTGCAAGGGTGCGTCATCCTCCGAATGCGGGTCATTGCACGTAGTGCACCAGTTGACCTGGTCAGAAGGACCAGGTTGGTCTTCTATAGCAGCATTTCTCGGAGGCGGACGCCTCTGCAGCTGTTGTTCTGGAGGTCTGTCTTTTGTCAGCGCCGGGGGCGGATATGGCCTCCTAGGAGCGAGGTCCATCTGGGCCTGCTTCTTCTTCAGAGTGGTCATGTCATTGGACATGGCATGATAACCTGAGGCCAAAGCCCGTACCTCCTGGAGGATTGTGTTCTGAATGTTATTGTCAGGAGGCGGCAATTGTGCCGGTGGAGGCAATGCGGCTAATGGAGGAGGATTGGAATAAGGTGCGTACTGCGGGGGAGCAGGGAGTGCTGGAAAATGCGGAGGAGGAGGAGGCGGGTGAGGATAATGCATTTGCGGCGGGCCGTAAGGAGTTACGACCGGCGCCGGATTCCATTGTTGCTGGGGTTGCTGCCCTGATGTGGACGGCGCACCACCAGAAGCTGACGGATACTGGGATCTGGGGAAGTCGGGATGAATGGGTTCCTGCACCCTGGACGGGAGTCTGCCGATGGAAATGATATCCGCTTCAGCTTGCTGGGCAGCATCGTACAGAGCAGGAAATGAGTCTATTCTGGCAATCTTCAGCAGCAGGCATATGTCTGAGTTGAAGGATCTCAGGTAGTAGTGAGCAGCCATGCCAGCTGAAGGCCGAAGTTCACGAGGTACCCATTTCCAGGATCTCGCAAACCTGATGTTAAAGTCAGACACCTCCTCTTGGGGGTGTCTCTGGATACTTTGGAACTGATGCAGCAAAGAAGTGGGGTCAGCAGACTCGTTGCATCCTTTCACGAGCCTTCTGGCGAGCTGGGGCCACCCTGTGATAGATCCCTCTGGCAGCGATCTCCACCAGTAGAGAAGCTTTCCCCTTAGGGAAAGGGCCAGCAGACGGGTCTTCACACTTTTGTCAGTAATGGAATGCAATGCAGCCAGGGCAAGGATGTCCTGGATGTGCTCGTACGCCGTCTTGCCGTAGCCGTCGTATGTAGGGATGGACTTTAAGGCAGCAGGGGGCACAGCTTGCTGTCCGACCAAGGCCAAGGGCCCCGTAGAGTCCACCGCCGGGAAGAGATCATCATCATTCGCTCGCTGGGCAGCCATTTCTTCTTCTTCTCCTCCGTCGGTTGTATACTCAGTGTCGGTACCTTCCGAGGATGTAGATTCCTCTTCTTCCTCGGCCTCTTCTATTTCGTTCTCAGCTCCTTCGACCTCGGCTTCGGCTTCTTCTTGGATTTCAGCCTCGGCTTCGTCGACACGAGCTTGTTGATCAGCCAGCCTGACAATTTCGCCTCGAGCGTTGATGTCTAGTTCGTAAAAGGCAGGCGGGTTTCTCGGATCCCTTGCTCGCCACCTTCTCGTTTGCATGAAGGTGCTAGGACCGGTCTTTCGGACTCAGAGGATATGTTCGTGCAGAGTCGCCAGGTGTTCTGATTTTGAACAGCAATGAAGCGAACACCAATGCTTCGATTCTGTTTGGGGGTGGGAAACTTCCTTGTCCCACCGGCGTGCCAGAGAAACTGTTGGTTACGAATCTGCCATGAGGAAAGGATTTTGTGTTAACGCGCCCAGATTCGCCCACCAGATTGAAAGGCCGGAAGGAAGGAATGCCTTCCGTGCCAATCTCCGGAGAAGGCCGGCTTCCTGTGGGGTTTTGAGGTTCAAGATAAGAGTGCAGGGAAAGAGATAAAAATGCAGAAAGGGATTCCAAATTAGATTGGAGTTGGGTGGGGGGAACTAACAGTACGGCAACGCATCAATCACCACTACTAACACCAATATAACCATAACACACCACTATGGATGCTGTCACTAACCAGTAGAACAGAGTCAGGTATATGTTTTGTATTAAGAGCCAGAAGCACAGCTACAATGGTTCCCTAACAGACATTCCCTCCAAGGAACTAACAGTACGGCAACGCATCAATCACCACTACTAACAACACTATAACACAAAACATAACCAGAAAACTGCCACTAACGTTTACCCTATGTATCCTTTAATTTATGCATCCCAGGAATACCTGATCACCAAATGCCGGAGTCCAGAGTTCAGTACAACAACAAGCAATGATACAGGAAAACATGAGGCAAATGTCAAAGAGAGGTAGCATACAAAATAAAAACAATAGGACAGCACCAAGTGTATGTAATATATTAGAAGGCAGAAGCACAGCTACAATGGTTCCCTAACAGACATTCCCCTTCCACCACTTTACAATGAAAACGTGGTGGCTATTTATAGCCTGAGAACCCCCCGATTACATTTATGGGCACAAAGTCCCAGTCAAACATTAGCTGACAAAAGCAGCCGCGGAACTGCTGATGCTGACCTTTGTCGGGCAGGACTGTACTCGCAACATGGTCTCCCTGAAGGCCGTACAGATACGTGGCAGAGCGTTAGGTAGAACTTCTCATCGGCAGGAATGCGGGTAGCTGAAGCAGGTAGAACCTCCAATCAGCTTTAAATGAGGTAGCTGGCATAAGTAGTGCATCCCATGCTTGTCCTTTTGCTCGGCACGTCTTGGCTCAGATCCCAAAGTTGGACACTTGTCGGATGATGCTGCTTGACACGTGCTTGCCTTGAAAGGCAGTTTATCCAACTTCGCCTAGGATCAGAGCGTTGTCGGGTTGCGCAGGTAGAAAACAACGCAGTCGGGAAGGCCTTCATGCCTTGGGTACTTTTCTGAGTTTATTCCCCTACTGCGCACCTGTCGAAGGGCGCACTCCGACTTCTCTGCAAAGTCGGGTTGCGCACAGGTGAAAGCTGATTTCTATCGCTGTACGGACTTCGCCTTGGAAAGGGGGCGCACTCCGACTTCGCTGCGAAGTCGGGTTGCGCCCCAGCACTTAGTCATTTTTCCTGCCAGCCTGCTACCAAGTGCGCCTAGAAAGCAGGGCGCACTCCGACTTCGCTGCGAAGTCGGGTTGCGCCCAGAACACTTGTTCTTCTGGTTGATTCTGTCGCACTGCGCACTTTGCACTCCTGCTGCGCTCCAATCGGAGGGCGCACTCCGACTTCGCCGCGAAGTCGGATTGCGCCTTGACACTTAGCCATTTTTCAGGGCAACTCGCTGTCATTTTTGAGATTTGACTGAGGGGCTCAAGAGAAAGAGGGAAGAATGAGAATGTAGGGAAGAGAGAGAAAGGGGGGGAAGAGGAAGGGGAAAGAGAGGAAGAGGGAAAGGGAAGAGCAGCTCTCTTACAAAAATTGAAAACATTGCACCCCGTGCAAAATGTGGCAACAGGTACCATGTACAATTTACTTGTTACACACATGCTGACAATTCTTAATACCTTAATGACATTTGAAGATATGAAATGTGAAATGTCAATACTTTAAGATGATCGAAGTTTCAGCATTTTGCAACACGAAACAGTATTTGTTATTCTAAATGCAACTAACATAGCTGTGGGGATGTGACTATTTTTCGATGATATGTTTCTACTATTTTGGAATTTCTGAACAAATTAATCCCTTTATGAGTATGAAATGCCAGTGCCTTTATAGGTCATAACACATATTGAGGAAAGAACTAATCTATGTAAAATAGGAACAACTACTTAACATCTGATGAATGTAGACAGTAGAAATGATGCTAACAAATGAATCTAACTGCATAATCAAAAATTCCCTGGACCTTCTGATAGGCAAATGAATAATCATTATGTGAGGATTCAAGGTTTAATATTTCTATTGGCCATAGGAAAATTATATATTATGGCTTAAGAACGAACTGTCATACATATTATTAGACATTGTAATAGCTTCCTTATGAGCTGTATCTGGGCCATGGTTGATGAGAGGTACCTCATGAACCCAGAGAACAATCTCATGGTCCCAGGGGAGAAAGACAGACTATGTTGTAAAACTTAGGGAAAGGGTCAAACTAAAATTGAATCATAGAACCAGATAGAATTGCACCATCAAAAATAAAATCTCAAGAGTTCTCCTGTTATACATGACACCTATATTTTTTGAAATCGTGTACAGATTAAATTGATTAAGAAAAGATGTCTGAAAGCCCAAGTTTAGGTCTGACATTAAAAGTACCCAGAGGAGAGGGCAATCCTCCAAGGGAGTCCCAGGTTTGAATCTCCACCCTACCAAAAAGTTGAATTGGGTACCCAAAATCCAATTGATAATGTTGGTGCGGGCAGGGCCGGGCGCAACTCCCGGGTGACTTTGACAGTGTAGAACCCCCTGGTCGTGGTCTCTCAGACCAAGGCGGCCCCGCAAGGGGTTTTTCGCTTAAAAAAAAAAAAAAAGGTCTGACATTAGAAGAGCAGACAAATAGTAAAAGAGGCCAACTTTGGAACTTTTAATTAACTACTCCAGTCACCGTATAAATACAACCGAATAGCAGCCATTTGAGAACAACAAAAAGAGAAGAGAATCGACTAAATAAGCAGGGCAATAAGGTCAAAAGGTACACTGGGTAAGTTTTGGCCATCTTTTGTCTTCCTTTTTAATGTCAAATCGACCTTATTGCAATGTGTTATTTCTATGCAGCATTGAATTAGTTGTGGTTTTGCTGACATTTGTGATCTAATGTATTATGTTACAGGGGGCAGCTGTTGCTCATGCAGAATTGGGAGAATACAGAGAAGCTTCTGCTTTGCTTGAGCAACTTACTCAAGTTTGAATATCATCTGGATTTCTTGATAATATTTAATTCATTCATAATAATGAAATGCATTATAGACTTATGGAATTATTCATTCAAGACAATTTGAGTTTGTATTTGATTACTATTTTGTTAATTTGTTTTTTATTTTTTATCTTTTTCAGAAAAGTGCAAAGAATCCAGAGGCATTTCGTTTGCTTGGTGGTGTACAATATGCTCTCAAGGATTATGATGAAAGTGTTTCTGCTTATCGAAACGCCATCATGGTAATTGCCTAGATGCTAAATAGTATTAAAAGAGACCTTGTACTGGTTCATTCCATTGCGTTGTCCATTCAGGCACTTTGAAATGAAAATCCTGTTTAAAGTTCATCTCTTGAGAAACAAATGCTGTGTGCACTCAGATTTATATGTGATAGCCTAATAGCAAAGTTTACTGATTAGACATGGAAGAACATAGAGATAGAGTTGAAAAATGTAGTTTAGAAGAAAACAGATATTTGAAAGCTGTTAAAGAAAGCTTGTGTAGACAGTCTTTGATATCTCAGATTTTGTTGAGGAAAACTGTGGACAGAATACAAAGTAATAGATACATAGGCTTGGTATTATTGCATGCTTTTTTCTTCTTCTTTTTTTCTGCGTGTCACTGACTAGTAGACTTGTTTCCTCTTTGCTCTCAGGGATCAAGTAAAAGCTCCCTTGAGGTTCTGCGTGGTCTTACAAATGCATTGTTAGCAGCAAAAAAACCAAATGAGGTGATCTGACAAACCTTGAGCACATGGCTTTATGAAAATTCAATGGCAATATTTTACTTTACTTGCTTGAGTTTGTATTGATGTTACAAATATTAAATCAAACAAGCATTACTTATTTCCATGTGGACATTGGCCATAAAAAGCCAAAAATATATATGCAGTGGTCATGTCCTCAGATATACATGTAGAACTCACACACAAAGAAATAGAATTTAACATACTATATTATAATTCAGTTACACATAAATAAGGATGCACAATGGGAAGAATTATAAATCCATATAAGTACTTAACATGTAGCCTTAATGTTCCAATCAACTACAATGTATCATGGTGTACACAAGAAGCATAGATGGCGAACATCAACCATCACACCTTGACAAACATCATCCACCAACAGCCTCCTTCAAACCACATGGATGGTGCACGTATAGGTATCCTGGGAACTGGTAGGCAGCAGGTAACTGCCCAATTGCCACATAACTACGTGTATACATGGAACATTAAAATGCCCCATAACATATTACATGATATTTTTTACAAACACTTACACTGCCACGTACACATATATGATAACACTATGTGATGACAAATTCTAATTTTTATTGACACTGATGTGTCGTTTACATGGTGGATACATTCTTGCATTCTTGTGTTAATGCAGACATCATGTTCATGCACCAACTTGTCTGCCTACAATATGTTCCTTTGGAATTGATCAAAGGCTAATTCTCTAGTAGAATCAGGACATTTTGTGTAACTATGCATACAAATATACATAGGTACTAAGGTGTGTTTAAAGGTATGTCTAATTTTGTATATATGCAGTGAAGTACACATTTCTTAGAGATTGTTGCAAAGAAAACTATGCCGGCTGACTCTTTAATCTTTCTCCTATATGATTGACTCACTTGATCAAAACATTTTTCTTTTTGGGGTTTGAGCAGTTAGTGCATAGAAGTAATTTAGCTTATGAGAGAATTTGCAACTTTTTCAGGGGGAAAATACCCCTCAAGTTTTCTTCTCAGTTATAGCATTTGCATTTGGTTTTAATTCTATAACCCCTTGCTATTTCTGTTAAAATTATTTTCAGTTGCAAATGTTGAGTTCTGATCGTATTTGAGCTGCCAAAGTTGATGATTGGGAAGGGCATTCTGCAACTTGGATTTCATCTTTGGGCTAGCTTAGGAGTTTCCTGTAACATACTTTGAGACATTAAAGATATGCAAAAATATCCTAGAATGACAAATATATTAAGGATAATCATACAAAAATTTCAAAACCACATGGAACATTGAAGATTGTAAATCAAAGATAAGCTGAATTGAAAAATGCAGTTGAACATTCAGTTAAACTAAAAATGTCCTTGTTGAAATTGTAACGGCTCCAATATAGCCACGTTGATTATATTTATTATTGTTATCTCAGGCCCTAGGATTAGGTTAGTTGGCCCTTGAGCATTAGGGTTAGGGTTGTTTGTTGTTTTGCTCTATAAATAGAGGAGGTATCCTGTAGTTGTTTCATCGTTCATATTTGTTATCTTAATTCGCCTTTGGTGCGCATATGAGATTTTGCCTTATCCAAGTGGCCATGAGACTCTGCCCTCTCTGAATGGCTAGGATTTGTACTGATTTGGAATCTGGAATTTGTTGCAATATTTGATGTCCTACTATAATATCTTTATTGCTGTTCCAGCCAATTATTTCTATTTCGCAATTTGAGTTTGCTACTACTGTTGCTATATCTAGAAGTTTTTTTGTTACAGAAACTAAAAAACAAACTGCCTATTTATAATCCAAAGCTAAGCTATGAGTAATGGTTAAACAACAAGGGTGTGCTAAATTAAAATAAAAAACAGATAAGAAATATGATTGTTTAAACACAATAGAGAACACATCTGTCATTCTTGTTGCTCCACTCCTCGCTGTCCACTTCTTACTTCATCAAGCTCCATATCATCAAGAGCATATGAAGGGCTGATAGATCAATGTTCATTGCTTTCATATTCGGGTGTGATGTCTTCGTTTCTTGATCCACCAAGCTATATGGAACAGGTTCAGATGGTGGAGAGTCTTTATTTTCTGAACCTTTGGTTGCATTGCTTTTTTCCAAAGGCAATTTGCTTCAAACAAAAACAAGATCACCCAACCGACCAGATAACGTGTTTCTTTTTTTGGAATGGATGTGGTCAATGCTGCTCTAGTTCCTTTCTCAAGTTGATACACATAAACATTGGCCCAAAAATCGGATTGGAAACCTCTATAACTCAGGTGCCCCTTGTCCAAAGAATTGCCACTAGCCTCCTAGAATAGTATTTGTTCTATTTTCCTTTGCTGCAACTTTTCCAAATATCCCTTCTTCTAATCTTCATGCGTTGAGTTGTGCTCTTAGAGTCTTAGGAGTGGCTGGATCTGGATTCATTCTTTCAGTGGCATCATAAAGGCCACTCATCACTTCATTGTCATTACTACTCTTTAGCCTAAATAGTCTAGGATCTAAATAGCACACAACATGTAAAGGGCTATGGAACATTTTCTACCTATAATCAATTATGTCTCATATGTGTTTGTAATCAACTTCAACATTATCAAATGCCTTTGCAGTGGCTTTCTTGCGACCGTCAATACCTTCATAAATAAAAACCATAGAAGGTTTGTCACTCTCAATGTTTTGTAGTGTAAGAGCTAGTTCTGACGAGCCTCAACCAAAGAAGTAAAAAATTAAATAAGTGCAATGCACAAATGTAAATGCAAATGTAATTTTGTAATGTTTGTTTGACGTCACAAGTGATGACGTAAGCATTTTTGATAATTCAAAGTTTGTAATGTGTACGACATAATGCATGTAATTAAGCATGTGTGAATGTAGGGTAGTTATCACCTAGTTAGAGGTGATGTTCCTCGAGCGGTAGTTGCTGTTAACTACTAACTCTCAAGAATAAATAGGACCCTCCATTCATTCGGGTGGATATCATTTATCAGGGTATTGTACCATGTAATGTATTGAAGACTATAAACACACAAAGATAGAGAAAGAGTAGATACGTTTGTGCAGACAGTGTTCTAGGAGATATCTGCTTAGGATTCACAGACTAATATGTAATATAAGTGTTGTATAGGCAGGAGTGAATACAATATCTACTAATTTCATCCTTTCATTTGTTGTGATTGTGTAGATATTGTGTGTGTGTTGTCATTGTGGATTGCTATAGCAAAGTAGATCTGTAGGTTGTTCTTTCCAAGTTTTGTATGCATGATTGAAGTCGCAGTCTGAGAGTTGCCATACAAGTCATTGCCATATAGACAAGTGCTGTACAGGGTTGTCATCAGCTGGAGAGATAAGTTTGCATACTGAGGAATAGCAGTCTGGAATAGGATAGACCTTCCTATTCACAGACTGAAGTATTGAAATTGACTTGATTGTAGTCATTGCTGATTACCAAATTAGTCATATCAAATTTTTCCTCCAAAAGTTGGAGTACAAACCGCTGTGCTACTTGTAGCATGTCAACAATTGGTCCACATAATTTTAATACTTTGGTGGAACTTTCCCAAAAGGTAGTTCCCAAAATGATTGATTTCACATGCTTACCTTTTGACCCTTTTGAAAGAGAAGACCTTTCCCATTCAGCACTACAAACAACACTTCTCAATGCTGATTTTTCCTCAAACAATGTTGGAGTGTTGCACAAAATGTTACTGGTGAAACATAGCAGACAAGATTGACAAAACTTGTAGAGCTAGAAGTAGAACGTGTGTGAGTCCTCAAGTAGAGGAAAGTTTGGATGAAGAAAGCGGAAGGTGGAAAACGTTGTTTCTAACAATGGAGGAAGAAGCGCAAATTGAGATGCATTGGGCAAATGAGGATTGGAGTGACGATGCCAACGTGGAGTGTGCATAAGGAGATGAGGTGAAACAAGTGGTGATGTTGGTACAAGTGCGGAGGAGAGTGCCTCGAGGTGCAAAGGAGTGCCTCGAGGTGCGAAAGACGAGATTCAAGCACAAAGGCAACTGCGGCAGAGTGTGTGGAGACTAGAATCGATGCTCATATATTCACGAAGTAGGTCGCGAAGCATAGGTGCACAAGGAAGCGACATAAATTGTTTGCAAGTGTAGAGTTGCCTAGTGATGAAGATCAGCCACCTATGGCCAACATTACTATAGTAGTGGGCAAACAGAAATGTACGCAATTTTTGGGTGATGGAAAAGAGGACATAGAGCATCATATTGGTACATGTAAAACAATGTGGCGAGCAAATGGAATTGATGATGAAAGATCCTGGCTGAGATTGTTTTTGGCTACATTGCGGGATGTCGCACTAGACTGGAATTTGAAGAGAGCTGTAATGTCCCCTTTCTAGACAGAGAGTTGTAACGTCCAATAAAATAATGTTGTTTGGTGTTGGGTTTCAGTTTGTTTCATTCCAGTTTATGTCTATGCAATTTAGAGTTTTTCTTTATGCATATGTTCACACATTTTAAAGCACAAAACCCCAAAACAATTGCATATAATACCTATCAGCAAAACATTAGAAAAAGCACAAAAATAATCAGACATTACAAAAACGGAAACAAAGAAAAAAATCCTCAGTTATTTCAGAGCAGCAAACAAGGGTGTCTAGTACAGTGGTATCAGAGCGCTATCATTTCTTGCCAGCTTGTGGTTAAGTTTGAACTCATGATGGCATCGTCAGTTGATTATAAGTTTTGGGGTGAAGTTCAGCATGATATGCAAAAGATCTTTGACATTATG
Organism: Wollemia nobilis; assembly: GCA_028583015.1. NCBI lineage: Eukaryota > Viridiplantae > Streptophyta > Pinopsida > Araucariales > Araucariaceae > Wollemia > Wollemia nobilis. The sequence goes on from JAQPPZ010000367.1 coordinate 5,694,499, forward strand.
AAGGATCCAGACTTCAAAAGGTATTTGTTTTCAAAGTTTGCAAGGGAAGAGTCTGAAAGGTTGAACGTAGTATCAGGACACCATGATAATGAAATTGAAAAAACAAAGGTATTTGCAGAAGAAAAAATCAGATCAGAAATATGTGATGAAGGAAGTGACATTTCACATGATGTATGTATGACCGAATGCCAAAATAAGTCCTTAGTCATGCATGCAACTTTTGATGATGAAATTCTGCACGAGGAAAAAGACCAAATAGCAGACATGGTTTCAGATTTTAACCTACCAAATGAAATTTCTAAGTTTGCCAGTTGCTTAGATGAGACCAAAGAAGCTGATGCATACGATGACAAATTAGTTGAGTTTACTATCGCCATTGCAGAGAAAGGACATGATGACAAAGTTACAGGTGTTTCATAGCAGCCCTTTCCGATGAGTACACTCATGATATTTCGGAGCATGACAAAGATTTGGACAGCCATGATGATTCAGTGTATGATGGGTTTATTGCTGATTATGATGCATTTTCAGATTTAGTGCATGTTGGCGGTTGTGGGTTTAGTTGCCAAACTGAACCTATTAAGGTGAATATGCCGAATAGTTTCATTTTCTTTGGTGATTTGTAGAGTGAATTACGTACAAAGACAAACACGCATGAGGAGCCAAAAGAGCACGTTGGGACAAAATTAAGTGATCAACTCTTAGTACCTGTTGGCCACGGATCCGGCACCTGGGAAGGACTTGGTGTGTCAATGCGCCCTAGACCCGCAGACCAACATTGAAATGCCGGGAGGAAGGGATGCCCCCCGTGCCGATCTCCGGAGAAGGTCGGCTCCTTTCCTAACCTACTTGGGGGTTTGTGGATAAGAGTGCAGGAAAGAGATTAAAAAAGGGGGTAAAGGGAACTGGAAAGAGACTGAAAAAGATAAGGGAAGAGGAAAGAGATGTAAATATCATGCGTTTCGGATGGGGGGAGAACAAGCAGCACGATCGCAAATTTGCATCCGAACCAACAACAATTAAAACAAAGCATGTAACAGAAATTGCAACTGCGATTCTATCCTATGTATCCTTCTGTTTTGTATTCCAGATCCAAATAATCACCAATGCTCAAATCCAGGATTCAGAATTTAAACAGACAGAAATATAAATGGACATGAAGCAGAAATACTAGCAGAAGGCAGCATAAAAGACAGAGACAAGAAGCAAAGCCAAGGATGCTTTGAATTAATTAGAAGGTGATCCGTCACAGCAGAGTCCTCTAGCAATATGTCCCCCTCCACCCTTTTACAATGAAATGAGGCTGCTATTTATAGCGCAATTTTCCCCCAAATTACATTTTGGGCACAGAATCCCAGACCTGACAAAAGCTGCAAAAGCTGACAAAAGCGGCTGATGTTGACCTCTGCGGGTAAAGAATGTACTTGCAGCAAGGTCCTCCTGAAAACATGGCAGCTTGTTGAAATCCGGTAGGTGGGAAGTTGAGTCAGTTTGAATGGGGGCAGATGCGGTACAATCTGTCAGTTCATGCTCATCTGTCCGGTACCCTGGCGGCACACCTTTTGTCACATCTTTGACTCGAATATCGAGGCTGGACACCTGTCAGCATCTGATAAGGGGAAAAATCTGCCTTAGGAGCTTATATTTTCTTTCTTGCCCGACTTTGCCCAAAATCAGAGCGCAACCAGGCAGCACAAAGGGGAAGTGGCGCAGTTGGGGAGGCCTCCGTGCCTTAGAAAATTTTTGGGCAGGCTTCGACATTCTTTGCCCGAGTGCGCGCAGGTAAGTGAGTGAACCCCGACTTCGCTGCGAAGTCGGGTTGCTCAACACTTAGTCTTTACTGGAGGTACCATGATGGGCTGCTCAACTGCGCTCTTCTTCCAGGGCGAAGCCCGACTTCGCTGCGAAGTCGGGCAATCCCAGCACTTAGCCATTTCTTCAAGTGAGTCGCCCAACTGCGCACGAATTTGAGGGCACAGCCCGACTTCGCTGCGAAGTCGGGTTGCGCACCCAACACTTAGACTTTTTTGGGATGTCCTTCATTGACAATGCCCAGGTGCGCACAAAACTGAGAGCGCAACCTGACTTCGCTGCGAAGTCGGGGTTCGCTCAATACTTAGTCAAATTTTGGGCTTAGCTCTCTGCACGTCAGCTCCCCAAGTGCGCACAAAATTAAGGGCGCAACCCAACTTCGCTGCGAAGTCGGGTTGTGGCAACACTAACACTTAGAAAATTTTGGGCCTTTGTATGAGAGCAGTCGGGAGGATAAGCGTAGTCGGGCGGGGCCCGACACTTAGTCAATTTTCTGGCCCGAAATTGAGCTTCCTGGTCCTGCTTCCCTGGGTCATAACTTTTGATCCGCTGACCCGATCGCCTATTATAATATATCGTCGGAAAGCTAGCGAAAAGATCTGCAATGATAAAATATCCAAAGCTTATTTCATCCATTTTATCGCCCCCGTTTATGGCCCGCGAAAACCCGAACACCTCCGCATGCTCGTTGCCGCTTTAAAGCTCCATACTTAGGCCAAAGTTTATCAAAAAATTTAATGTGGCAAATTTGCCAACAGTACCATGGGATCCGAGTGTGTTGACACTTGAATACAAAGAAGAACCTGTGTGGTATGGATTTCTTTTTTACTGCAATAATGTTCCAACTTATCAGGATTCGTGCAAAAAGGATGGCAATGAGGTAGCTGATTTCGAGAAGGCGAATCTCGAAAATAAATCAGATTTATTTTTGCATGAGGTTGATTATGATTACAGGCATAGTGAGCTACACCATTTGCAGAGCCAGATGAGAGTCACTGAAGACCAAGTTGTGGTAGCCTTATCGCGTCTTGATAGCATGCACAATTACATTGAAGATCTTTACTGGAAGGTTCAAAGGGAAGAGCGACAACAGGGAGTTCAGGGAGGTGTCACTCTTTCTGATCTGCACACCATCAGAGAGGCTCTACAGGTAATCAAATCAGATTTTTTACTCTTGCTTGCTGATAGAGATATGGTTGTTAAGTTTGCAAAAGACACCTTGAACACATACCAAGAGAAGGAGAAAGAAATTGATGAGCTATGCCTTGAGCTTAGCCTAACTCACCACTCTCTTTTGCAAGCTGAAAATCAATCAACTATGGCAGCCATGAATAAGAAACAAGAATCAGATGCAAGATACATGGAGATCAAGCAATTGATTGAAGGCATTGAGGAGCTCCATAAGGATTTTCATTTGGAGCCAAGTTGCCCACATCCGCATGAGCTTGAGGATGGATGTGTAGGCAGTGAGCTTCATAGCATGGATGTAGAGCTTTCATATCATAACATTCCTTTTGAGATGATTGATGACAACCCTTGTGTTGATTCACCTTCTATGTCAGTTTATGATCCTGCAGAGCTCTTTGGCATGGAGTTTGGTATTGGTGGTACACCTCAAGTAGAGGAGTTCTATGGTTCTATGGGAGTTGTTGAGGTGGAGGAACCTAGCGTTGGGTCTTTGGTTATCACTAGATCCGCTTTTGGTGAGGTCCCTTTGATGATTAGTACAAAGCTACCTCAGCATGATAGAGCCACATGGGAGTTGAGTTTCCACACCCAGGATCGCATGTTTGTGTTTCTGGGCATCGAGGACGATGGTTGGTGCATGCCTTGGGAGTTGGTTGACCAAAATAATGAAAGGTATGCTGCTGTTCACTCCTTGAGCAGCCATGTTATGAATCCATTTGTGTTCATACAAGTGGATTGGAGAGAGATCCTGAGCCAAGACTGGAGAATTGCAGATTTGTTGATTAATTGGGAGGTAATTTCAGCTTGGGATGTGTTTAGTATTTGTATTTTGGCTGTCATGCTTCAGATTTTTGGTAAATGTACTCTTTGTGGTATGCTGATTTATCAAAAATCAGTTTATGAGATGATGATTTCAGTCATGGACAGCGGTATATTACTTCATTTTCAGACCATTCAGCTTATTGGAGGGGTTAATTTTTGGTCTAACATGAGGTCAACAAGAATTGCAGCTAATATGATCCATTATTGGATGGATTTATGGGCATCCCGAGTATGTGTTGGCTATCATTTCATGCTGATGATTGATGTATTTCCTGATGATACTCTCATGATTATTGCTGAGTGGGAGTACTGGTACTCTTGGGATGATCATTTTGACTCATGGAGATGGAGTATCAGTGTGGATTTTTTCGATTTTGATGGCAGATGCATTCCCAGGATGATTATTTATAGATCTACCTTTGTTGTCCACAACCTTGCCAGTTACTTGATAGAGATTGATCTGCATTTTGGTTGGGCCTCTATGGTGAGATTTACTAGGTATCCTACTTCTTTGTTGAGTGTAATGCTTTCTCAGGTGCTCAGTTTCATTTTCATTAGTAGGAGTGCAGGAGTAGACCATGCTGAGTTACTTCTGCATGAGTTGTCTCATGACACAGAGCTTAGTTCTTATAGGCATACCGGTTCAGATTTTGAGGATGAGCTTATTACTGAGTTGCAGGAGCAGTATGTACAGTCTGAGCACAGTGGATTTATTGTTGTGATCAGAGTGGCGCAACGTCAGTGTGATGGTTTCTTTTTGAGGCTATTATGGGATCCAGGTATTTTATGTGACCTCAACCAGGAGCAGACAGTTGACTGGGGTATATTTGAGTATTGCTTGAGGACAAACAATCTTTGGGAAGGGCGGATTGTAATGTCCCCTTTCTAGACAATCAGTGTTCAGTGGTGATTTAGCCTATTCCTGGGTTCCCATAGGCTAAATAGGGATGTTTGGGAACCCTAAGTGGGTTGTTCCCTGGCGATCAGTGCTTCACCAACTCTCCTCTGCCTCTTTCTAGAGGCGATTCGGAGCTTTCTTCCACCACTTACTATTTTTAGAAACTTACTATTTTTAGCCGAGACGTTCAGTGGTGATGAATTTTATGGGTTTTTGTTCAGAGTAGTGCTAAGGAGTTTTGAGTCCTTCCGAGGGCTCTGTTGGGTGATTCCGATGGAGTTACTATTTATAGTAACTGCTAATTTTAGCGATGTCGACTTTAGTCTGCTTCATTCCACATTTGCAGTGTTCAGGTTGCCTTATTTGATGAATTTATTCAGTTGCTAAGGTTGGGCAAAATATTTGGAAGTTATTAAAGTTACTTTTTAATTAAAAAGGGCCAAATGATATTAAAAAAAAAAAAAGTAACTTTATGTTTTTTTTTAAAACAACGTTGTCCTACTAGGCCAAGGGGGTGGATGCACATCCCAAGGGGGGACGTAGGAGTTCTTAAGGCAATAAAATAATATTATTTTGAAATGTGTTTGGAGCCCAAAAAACCTAAAAATGAGGCATGGGGTTTATATTGGAGTTTTGGAGCTCATTTGCATCATCTTCTTTTTGGCAACATAACAGAACTCTGTCAAATTTGCTTCAGCAATTGCAGAATTTGGCTTTTGGAGACGAAAACCTCCATTGGTATCACTGGTTTCGGGGGTTAAAGGTCCTCCCTAGTCAGTTCTAGGTGTTTCTACTTCAGGGGACACAGATTTGAGCTTGATTTGCAGCAGTAGGGTTTGTGATTTCGGCAACTTCAGTGGGTGTTTGAGGAGATCTTCTGGGTCTTCTAGTTTTTGGTCATTTTCATCCGGGTGTGCTTCAGTTTAGTGTTTTGTGGTGTGATTTGAGGGTTCTTGGAGCTGGCCGTACCATTTAGGAGTGCATTGGAGAACATGTAAAGCATTCATATCTCTTAATCCAGGAAGTTTCTCATTTTGGGTTTCCTAGCATATGTTTTCCAAGTTTGGGCGATGAGAATGGAGGCATTTTGATGAGGGTTTGGAGCTAGAGTGAATTTATTTTGCTGGCCGTACCCTTTCCAGCAGGCTGTACCATTACCTTGGGAAGTATGCAATAAATTCAGTCAATTTTCGGGTGTGTTTGCTGTCCAGACATTGGCGCCTAGCTTGTACAAGATTGTTGCATTTTACGGCATGTCATTCGGAGCCCGTTTGATGAAGTTATGAGCATTTTGGTGTGTTCAGCTGTGTATGGTTTATTTCCAGAATTTTGTATCAAACCTGTACTTGCATTTCCAGGTCAGAAATTTGAATAAAATAATGTTGTTTGGTGTTGGGTTTTAGTTTGTTTCATTCCAGTTTATGTTTATGCAATTTAGAGTTTTTCTTTATGCATATGTTCACACATTATAAAGCACAAAAACCCCAAAACAATTGCATATAATACCTATCAGCAAAACATCAGAAAAAGCACAAAAAAAATCAAACATTACAAAAACGGAAACAAAGAAAAAAATCCTTAGTTATTTCAAAGCAGAAAACAGGGGTGCCTATTACAAGAGCAAACCTCTTTACGACTTGGGATGAATTAAAGGCTGAATTAATCAAGGAATTCAGAATACTCTGTGATGATACTAAGATCATTGGAGAAATATATTCCACGAAACAAAAGAAAAACGAAGATATCAAGTCATACAACATACTATTGAAGGAACTTATCGATAAGGTGGAGGTAAAACCAATAGATGGGTTGCAAAAGCGATGGTTCCTAGATGGATTGCTGCCAAGATATAAAAGGAAGATGAAGGTAGTACCACCAACTACCTATTAGGAAGCCTTTGACAGAGCTCTCAACTTGGAGAGCAAGATGAAGCAAATAGTTGTAGGAGTAATTCACTATAGAGATGATGATTCAGATAGTGAACGAGATAACTTGCATGTTGCCATCCATGCTATGAGGAAGGACTTGGAAAGAATGATTGATGACATGAAGGGAGAAAAGAAGAAAGGCATTTGGTGTTTTGACTGCATGTTAGAAAGACACACAAATGTAAACTGTTTGAAGAATGATTTTTGCAATATTTGTGAATTTGTGGGACATGCTGTTGTGGACTGTTTGTTTAACCTAAGAAGCACTAGACATCAAACTCTAACGAAGCAGGAGAAGGAAGAGAAGCCTAGTACTTCTAAAAGTGGGCAAGGAGCAACAAGCAACGGTTATAGGAACAACCACCAAGGAAGACGTCAACTGCAACAAGGGAATCAACCACAAGGTGGGCAAGGTTGATTACACTATGATTTAGACAGTAGACTGATTATACAATGTCGAAGATGCCAAGAGTGGGGGCACTTTGCTAGAAATTGTCAGCATGCACCAGTTTAAGGTAACATCGAAAGCAACAATGAATTGATGTTGATGTTGTTAACTGAAATCATAGGGAGGCCAAGTGCCCAAAGAAGGTGAGTTCAAGTAACTCACAAAATGTCAATTTCATTGACATTGAAGAGCCTCCAAAAGACCAACAAAACAAAGAAAGCATGTGTTAGTAGTGACACGGGCTCAAGCAAGGAAGGTTGAGCAATATCTGTATCTTGCCTTAGAAAAGGAGAGATGGCAGGAGGTACATGTTCAAGTAGAGGAAGAAATGCAAAGGACCAATAAAGAGAAGTTGCTACAAGAGAAGAGTTGAAAAGACCATCGCAAGTACAATAGAAGAGGAGACGTCAACACAACAATTGGTGGCGCGAGTATTGGAGCTTTACGTGACAGTAGGAGAAAGGATATCGACAAGGAAAGTGGTGGAGTCGTGATGCCAACAAGAAGCAACTAGGATAAGAAGGTATCAGCTCATTGATCCAATAGTGTTAATGATTGATGCCTGAAAGAAATTGGCATTGATTGGTATTGAGTTGCTAAACCACAAGTTGACACAGGTCATTGTTGATGGAGGATCCAGTGTGAACGTGGGCACCATTATTATGGTCTCCAAAATTCAAACTATACAATGCAGACCAATATGGTATTGAAATGAAGGGAGTTTTAACTGCACAGAAAATGAAGATCGTTGACTAGGAATTCATCATGGATTTTGTGGTTATTACATGTAGGAACTTGCATATGATGTGTTGTTGGGACGAGGATGGTTGCACACGACGAAGGTTTCCCACAACTGGGAGAAGGATCATATGACGTTTAAGAAGTGCCAACACAAATATATGATAAATTTGAAAAACCAATCTGTTAGCAAAGATTTTGTGACATCCTATGAATCGGGGAGCTCATCATCATTAGAAGATGATAACAAATGAGAAACAAATGAAGATGGCATGCTAGAGCTAGAGGAGTGCACAGAAGACGAGGAGCATTCAGATAGCAGGCTTTTGTGCATGCCTAGGAAAGTAATATGGGTACATTGGAGATATTGTACATACCAAGGAGTACATTACGCACATGGTAGTTCTGCACAAAAGTAGATGTATATGCTGAGGACAGCATGTTGATGGAGAAACCGTATGTTGTGTGACCGTATAGGCTCATATGTAATGCAATATCTTGTTAATATCAATTCATCATTCAACCATTGTTCTGTGTGTATTGTTTGCATATGTTTATATTGATTGTTACTGCAGTAGATATAAAATCCAAACCCTGTTCTATTATATTTTGTTTGTTGTACTTTGTTCATATGGGGCCGTATGGGCTAGTGCTCGGCCATCCTATGCAAGCCTGGGCCGTCTGACTTGAAGGCAAGCCGTCTGGGCAAGTTCTAAGCCGTCTTTGAAGTTGTGCCAAGCCGCTAGACGTCAAACTGGGCTGTCAGACTTGTGTTGTGCAGGCTGTCAAAGTGGAGATGATGCAGGCCGTCTAGGTTGTATCTTGAAGAGTTGTTGAGCAATTAACCTGTCATTCATTATTGTTCCTCCAAGTGTGGAATACCTCCGCCATGCTACATCTGTCACCGAATCTATGCTTTATTGACAATTTGTTGGAAACAATTGTGAAAGGAAATCATTGTTTCTGGAAACTTTATCTTCTTGATACACAAGTTCTCCTGTGTACATATTTTTTTAACAAATTAGTTTATTGTCTAATAGATATCATTTGGTTACAATGTTAGTAATTCTTATGTTGGTTATTGGAGCTTTTTCTCATTATTGCATTCAATTGTTAAGTTGATTATGAATCTTCAATTTTGCCTTCTCATAGTCGTCCTTCCCTTTTCAGGCTGTTCAAGAACTTTTAGCTGCTAAGGAGCGACTAAGGATGGAATCAAAAGAACAGGAATCAAGGAATGTACATGCTGATGAAAGTTCCAGTCTGTCAAATAACTTGGAACAAGTAGATCCTGTTCAAGTAAATTTTGTAGGCTTCTTCCCTTTATTTTTGTCCATCTAGTAATATGATAGAAAACATGACAGTAACAGGTATTGTATCCTCCCGTTCAGATGTCAATAATACTCATGTCAGAGTAACGACACCAAATGCAATATAGTTTATCTATTCCACCAAATAGAGCAAAGATAACAAGAATAATATGCAATAAAAAAATGAATAGAAATAGAAATTAAAACAGCAAAATCATTTCATTACTTTCAGCATGATATACATCATGAACCAGTCAGCATAAACTCTTTGATCAACACAAACACATCACAAACCCTGATGCATATAAGAACAGATCTTGTTTCCTCACACGATTAGGCTGGTGTAATGTGAAGCATATACAATGAACGATGAGGGGCAAGCGGTTACAACTTACCCAATGACACACATAAAAATTTGAAAATTCTTTGCACAATATACATTATTATGAAATCCAGGTATAGTAATAACTTGTGACATGTACAACACAACAAACCACTAACAAACTTAAACGCACATGTACAACATGATGCTTTGTGGCAATTCGCTTCGGTGGCACTTGAGCTGTCGCCACATCCGACTGGTATGATCAGTTTGATCGCCTACAGTTCAGTTTGGCATTCAGTATATTTCAAGAGGTTTAGTTTCTTTGTTGGATTTCACAAACTCCAATCGGGTAGGAAATGATGATGACAATCAAAAGGAGAGGATAAGATAAATCTATTAATCCGTGGATCACCAAAGTAAGCCAATGTGGCTCATCGAAAAGAGCTGTTACAATGCAGTGTAACAACTAAGAAAGTATTACTAAATAAACAAAACTAGAGTAAACTACACTAAATTTATAGAACTGCACAACATCAGATTACAGCCTTGAGGGTTGGAGGAAAAATGGATAAACTCTAGCATGCTAAAATTAACGATAAAGAGAATAGAGAACCAGCAGTGGTGGGGAAAGAGAGAGAGAGAGCACTTGGTCACCTATCACCTATTCCGGTCAAAAGCATTTACCATAAATAACAGTCAATTATCACCCATTTCGGTCAAAAGCATTCACCATCAGTCAAACAGTAGCATTTGGTTTTGTTCAATTCAAGTAGAGTAGACAAAGCAACAATCAGTGGTCGACCCACCTGTTGCAAAAGTGAAATCTGGGGTTACAGCAGTAAATGGTCAAATACCTAATTCACTAGCATTCAAATCATTAAATCAACCATCTAGGTGAGCTCTGGTCAACTCTCTGATGTCAGATGTGGCTGTGGTAACATCAACATTGTGGAAATCCCCTTGCCCTATCTGGTTTACTGATTCCTAATATGCATTTGTTGTTGCTCCCAGTGATCATTAATAAACTTCATTTATTAGGACTGATGTGACAATAATCGACCCAGTCAAAAGTACAGCTATCATTATTGTTGTCATAAGTATCAAGTCACTCAGAAGAGAGAATATTACAATGTGTACATTCAAAAATCTGAAAATTCATATTAAACCCTGTGATTATGTCACAAGGCCTAATGAGGCCATGAATGATGATCTTGCCAAATTTCTTGTGTCTGATTTGGATCTTCTATTATATCTTCAGTCCTAGGCATTCCTCCAATAACTTAAATATGCAAGTCATAGCTTTTCTTTCAAGTTAAGGTATGCTTAAGGCTGTACAGTATTTATAGTTGAAACCTATAGTTAATTCATTGTATAACAGGGTTAGATACACCCTAATACAGTACATCTTAGTTCACTGTGGTAATGAAAAGAAGGAAGAATAAACACTCAAATGAATTCTCTGTTGAATAGTTCTGGTTGGGTGCCAATGTTGTTTAAGAGGAGGTGTTTGGTGATTGACTTGGTCCAACTGACATGTCTAAATGTCTTCACCAATTTTTCATGCAAATTGACTGTAAATACTTAGCATTTTCCAATTAAAGAAATTTGTGCCAGCCACTATTTTGATTAAGCAAGGTTTCTTAGCTCTTGAAAACTCAGTTTATTTCTATTACAAGTAATTTTATTTGATGTTATTTTTTTCCCTTTTCTGGAAAGAATGCTTCCAGATTCTCTGTTTAACCAACATCATATTATGCCAACTGCACTCTAATATCGTATGAAAAGTCTCTTCCTATGTATGTTAGGAAATAAAGCATCTGGGCCTTTGCATCTATGGGAAAACAGTATATGTCTTTATGAATCAAGGTTGTTTCTTGTCAAAAATTCTTTAGTTTTTTTATGCTGATGGGAGTTGCATCCCCTTGAAACACTGCGTAACATACATCATCTGCAAGAAAAGGGGTAGTTCAATTTCATGTGAAATGAGATTTAAGTTTGAACAACTTGGTAATTCTTGAATGGGGTTTTGTTAATGTTGATTTCATTTCATATTAAATGGATGCATTTGACCTAGAATTGGACAGATGCTTGTGAAATGTGTTAGATTTGGTGGCACATTCAACTTGATGCTTTTATTTTGCTATTGTAGTCCGGTTTTATCTCTCTCTCTCTCTCTCTCTCTCTCTGTTGGGGGGGAATATTGGTGGGATGGCACTGACATATGCTATAGTTTGATTTCAACATTATTCTCACTTTGACCAATGCAGGTTGATTTGCTACTGGCAAAAGCATATTCAGACTGGGGACACATAGGAGATGCAATAGCAGTATATGATTCATTGATGGATACCCATCCAGATGATTTTCGAGGATACTTAGCAAAGGTTATTGGTTTTATTCCTTCTAATTTTATGGAGTTGGAATTCTGAACATGAAGAGGATTATTTAATAGAGAAGAAAACGTTTTGCAAAATTTCTGCTGCAATTCATCTTTTTAACTATAAATTGCAATTGCTTTGCAATCATGTTGTATTTCTTTCCATTTTTCAAGATATGTAAGATCCTTCTTGGATATAGTACTTTTATACTCACAATAGTAACTTCTACAAAGAGGTCAAACTTTGAACTTGTTCTTAAGTTGTCAAACTGTACTGCATCTTATATAAATCCGGTATCTCGAAGTTCTCAGAAAATTAAGCTTAAAATACATCTCAGAGTTCATTGGGAGCATGTTCAGGGCCTGTGGATACTCTAATAACATCGTAGTTAAATGTGTTTAGCTTAGGACAATGCAAGGATATGGAAATGTTTTAGATTATAAACTAGACTCTGAGTTCCTTTAAAATATAAAATCTTATTTCACAAATTTTGAAAATGCTTGCTATATACCAACTACTTATAATAATGACTAATTCATGCCAGTTCTTAATGTCTAAGAACCATTGAGTTATCAAGAATAATCAAGTAATTCTGTACACCCATATTTCTACCTTGCAAACAATCATAACTCAAGGCAAGTGAAGTTGTCTTAGAGTTTGCCTAGGAAATTGTTGGTTTAATTTTGGTCTACATTTTCCTATGGAATGATGCATGAAAAGGTAGTTAAAATTTTGTCCCAAGTTACAGTAGCATGACAATAAAATTGGATTTAAGCATGCAAAATTTTTAAAAATTCAAGGGTTCCATCAATTCAGGTTTTCAAGGACCTGGATATATTATAATGACTAGATTAGTCAATGATATAAATTTGATTTAAATAGCCTTACACAATATCTTGTAGCACCTTAATATTTAGAGTAATGCTAACCATTTGTTTCTTTGTTTTCTGTTATTTATTCATTTTGTGTTTTGTGGATTGGATCTATCATAAAACCATAAACAGTTTAGGGTTCATTGTTAGCATAAGATATATATTATATTGCATATAGTATAATGCATATGATATTACATTATTAATCAAGCGCTGCTTAGGTTGGGGTAGTTGATAAAAACGGTTGGTTGGTTGTTGAACCACCATGGAACCACCTTGATATATATTTAATTCAAACTCATTGCAAAGTGGATGGTTCATTGCATGTTTCTACATGGTATCAGAGCAAGGTACGCAAGCGGTGGACTGAGGACAGGGCGTAGTCAGGAGAAGAGCGCAGCCCAAGGCAGCGGACACGCTTATCGAGGAGGACGCAAGGCGCAGGCGAGAGAAGAGTGTAGCCCAAGTCGGGCACGCTTCCCAAGGCGAACACACTCATTTTCCATTGCAGGACACTGAAACCTAGACCTGCACACAGACTAAGGCTGGCGACGGTTTCTCTGTTGCATTGCAGGACACAAGACCGACTTTCCGCACACAGACCGAGACAAGATTTTGGCTGACGTGGCTGACTGGACGTCTGACATGGTGAGCGTGCGACAGAGCAGTGGATACGTGGCAGTAGATCAGAGACGTGACGTGGTGTGACAACAAGCGCGTGACGTGGCGGACAACAAGCACGTGATGTGGCTGACAACAAGCTCGTGACGTGGCAAAGGTGTTTGTTGAGGTGGCAGCAAGATTGGGCAATGTGGCAAAAAGGCGTGGGTGGCTTGATTGCCCGAAGGCAATCAAAAGCAAAAGTGCGCCTTCGCGTTCTTAAAAGCCTCCAACATTGCCGCACAGGCTATGTGGGATAAAATGCTTGAAGGTTTTTGACACCCAAAATTTTTGCATGTGACAATTTTGTTGCGCCATTTTTTGTCGCGCAATTTTTGTCGAGCAAGAGTTTTTCGTCAGCAATTTTTTTTGACAATCATTTTTTTGTCAACAAGTTTTTTTTGCTGACGACTTTTTGACAATTTTTTGTCCACCCATTTTTTACCAAAGAAGGTCCATTTTTTTGACAACGGAGGGGCTTTTTTTGTCCACGGAAGGTACATAAGTGGTTTTTTTTTCTGTCAGAGCACGCGGAGGGGCTATTTAAGAGGTATTTTTCGAAAATACTTTGTTTATTCCTTTCAAGCAATTTTGGAGGGATAAGTTTTCTTTTCGGAATTTTGAAAGGGTAAAAGCACAATTTTTTCATCCTTGTTTATTTTGCAACAAAAAGGGGGGATCCAAAGCATTCTTTTTGCAAAATTCTAAGACAAAGGGGGGAAGAAAAATTGTTGATTTGAAAAGCATTTGTGGAAGTGAATATCTTCATTGTAAAACTGGCATTGTAATAGGTGCATTTTCGGTGGAAACCGACACCTAGAGTGTTTAAAATGTTGTGGGCACTTGTGATTGTTTTTGCATTTAAATTTCATGTTTTCTTGTATTTCAATCATAAAGTAAAATATACAAAACAAAGAAAAGACCCCAAATTTTCACCTATTTGTGCAATTTATTGCACAGCAGCGTTCAGTATATACGATACCTTTTGGTCCACACTTACAGGTGATGCTGTTGTGCTTGGAATACTGTATCTAACGCCTAATATAGCTGCAACAATGACGTCTGAGCTATTGTTCTCTATCAATCGTCGGGGAGAAATAAGGCAAACCAGTTCTAATATTCACTCCATTCAATACCCTAATTCTTTCTGATTGCTTGGCTTAATTTCCTCCAACTCATCAACCTTCTTTCGAAGGGTTTTGAGGTAGGTGCCATCAATCTTGATTGAATTCCCTTTCACGTACTCTTGCAAGTATAAAGAAAGGGGGACCATTTGGTGTTATAAGGAACCTTCACAATGGTCACTGTTCACAAATATATGTCAGATTCACAGTTGCTAAAAGGTTCTAATTTTGCACCATGGAAGACAAAGATGAGAGCTATCCTTCAGGTTGAAGATTTGTGGTATGTAGTGACTGGCACTACAAAACGACCTGGAATAGCAGGGCCAGATCAAGAGGCCTTTGATAAAAAGGATAGAAGATGTCTCATGTTTATTCTGCATGCTACTACAGATGAGGTCCAACCTCATATCTGTGATGCCAAAACTGATAAGGAAGCTTGGGATATCGGTTGATATATCCTATGACCAAGAAAACACACATAAGTCGAGATGTGGTATTTGATGAAGCTTTCACATCAGATAACACTCCTACAACTATATACCTTGAGGAAGAGGAGCCTAAGAAAGAGGTTCCACCCCCACAGAATAAGGTTCCAAAATGGTATACTAGTACATTGAGAGATTCAAAGTTGACATCACTTCCAGATCTAACTCTAGATCGACCTTGTACTCGTAGTATGATTCAGTAGATGAGAGCAGAGGCATCAACTTCAGAGGTTGACGAAATTTGCCAACAATTTTATGAACTATCTGTAGACGCAGAGGAAGACAGAGAAACAGATATGGATGATGAGAGGGTTTATATGTCAGCATTGGATGAAAATGAACCCACAACTGTTCAGGATGCACTTAATGAGCCTCAGTGGAAGGCTGCTATGGAAACAGAACATACATCTCTCGTGAAAAATCATACATGGAAGCTAGTAAATTTGCCTTCAGAAAGAAGCCCATTGGTTGCAAATGGGTGTTCAAAGTGAAGTATAAGGCAGATGGTACTATTGATAAGCATAAGGCCCGTCTTGTTGCAAAGGGCTATGCTCAGAAAGAAGGCATAGATTATGAAGAGACTTTTGCCCCTAGTGCAAAAATGACTACCATTAGAGTACTTTGTGCCATGGTAGCTCAGTTTGGGTGGAAGTTACATCAAATGGATGTAAAAAGTGCTTTCTTGAATGGTGACTGTTGGTTACGAATCTGCCATGAGGAAAGGATTTTGTGTTAACGCGCCCAGATTCGCCCACCAGCTTGAAAGGCCGGAAGGAAGGAATGCCTTCCGTGCCAATCTCCGGAGAAGGCCGGCTCCCTGTGGGGTTTTATGGTTTGAGATAAGAGTGCAGGAAAGAGATAAAAATGCGGAAAGAATTTACAAATGTGATTGGAGTTGGGTGGGGGGAACTAACAGTACAAAAACACATCAATCACCACTACTTACCGCATCATAAATACAAAGCATAACCAGAAACCGCAAAACCTAAGTATACTTTCTCGTATAAAGCAAGTGTACGCACAAGCTACAATGGCTCCCTAACGAACATTCCCTACAAGGAACTAACAAGACGGGCAGCACATCAATCACCACTACGGACAAGAACATGAATACAAAAAGCAACCAAGAGATGTCAGATCCAAGTATGTGTGTTATGCAGAGAATTTGTACGCACAGCTACAATGGTCCCCTAGCAAACATTCTCCCTACAAGGAGAACTAACAGCACGGCAATGCATCAATCACCACTACGGACAGCAACATAAACACAACACACAACTGAAGGAACTGCTACCAAATTTATTCTATGTATCCTCTAATCAATGAAGTCCAAGAGTACTTGGCCACCAAATGCTGAAGTGAATCAACAAGCCATGACACAAGCAATGCCTCAGGAATACCTGACCACCAAATGCTGAAGCGAATCAACAAGCCATGACACAGGAAAACGTAAAGCGAAAATGTAAAGGAGAGGCAGCATAAAAAATAAAAGCAGTAGAACAGAGCCAGGCATATACTTTATATTGATAAGCAGAAGCACAGCTACAATGGTTCCCTAACAGACATTCCCCTTCCACCACCTTACAATGAAAATGTGGTGGGTATTTATAGCCCGAGTCCCTCCCGTTACATTAATGGGCACAAAGTCCCAGTCAAACATTAGCTGACAAAAGCAGCCGTGGAACTGCTGATGCTGACCTTTGTCGAGCAGACTGTACCTGCAAGATGGTCTCCCTGGAGGCCGGACAGCTACGTGGCAGCGCGTTAGGTAGAACTTCTCATCGGCAGGAATGCGGGCAGCTGGAGCAGGTAGAACCTCCAATCAGCTTTAAATGAGGCAACTGGCATAAGTAGTGCAGCCCATGCTTGTCCTTTTGCTCGGCACGTCTTGGCTCAGATCCCAAAGCTGGACACTTGTCGGATGATGCTGTTTGACACGTGCTTGCCTTGAAAGGCAGTTTATCCAACTTCTCCCAGGATCTGAGCGCCATCGGGTTGCGCAGAAACAACTAGCCGGGAAGGCCTTCATGCCTTGGGTGCATTTCCGAGTTTATTTCCCATCGCAGCACCGTCAAGGGCGCACTCCGACTTCGCCGCGAAGTCGGGTTGCGCACAGTGAAAGCTGATTTCGCCGCCGTACGGACTTCGCCCCGGAAAGGGGAGCAGTCCGACTTCGCGAAGTCGGACTTCGCCCAAGACTTAGTCATTTTTCCCGCCATCCGCCACTGCTACAAGGTGCGCCTGAAGTAGGGCGCAGTCCGACTTCGCCGCGAAGTCGGACTTCGCCCAGAAAACTTGTTCTTCTGGTTGATCCTGTCGCACTGCGCACTTTGTATTCCTGCTGCGCTCCAACTGGAGGGCGCACTCCGACTTCGCTGCGAGTCGGATTGCGCCCGACACTTAGCCATTTTTCGAGGGCAACCGCCGTCAAATTTGAGATCTGATCGAGGG
Source organism: Wollemia nobilis (assembly GCA_028583015.1). Classification (NCBI taxonomy): domain Eukaryota; kingdom Viridiplantae; phylum Streptophyta; class Pinopsida; order Araucariales; family Araucariaceae; genus Wollemia; species Wollemia nobilis. The sequence continues at coordinate 5,711,938 of JAQPPZ010000367.1, forward strand.
GCTCAAAAGAAAGGGGGAAGAATGAGAATGTAGGGAAGAGAGAGAAAGGGAGAGAAGAAGAAAGGGAAAGAGAGGAAGAGGGAAAAGGAAGAGCAACACTCTTACAAAACTGAAAACATTGCACCCCGTGCAAAATGTGGCAACATTTCGGGCGGCTCGCGGGGTGTCGAGCTCGCCTCGGCGCAAAGAATCCATGCCTTCATCCATTGGGTGCAGAGGAACTTGCTTCCCCTGCTTTCTGCTGCTCTAGCCGTTCTCCTCGCGGCAATTGTTCTTCAGATTCACTTCCGGCAGCTTGCCTCCTCGTACTCGCCTTCCGAATGCTCTCCAAAGATCGGCTTCCGCCTCGCAGATGCGGTTGTATGCGGCCTGGGCTTGGCCCCAGGCTTCTGCTTCGAATGGTCGGCGGTCAGCAACTTCTTCTAATGCTGCGTGGAAAGCAGCGACCGCGTGCAGGTCGATGGTGAGGTATCTTTTCCCAGCCTCCCGGAAGTAGGAGCTGATCTTGCAAAGACTTGGACACCATCTCGGGTGACCCGACTTTCTTGAATTGGCTCGGTCCAGCCTATCAATTTCAGCCGTATCCGCCTCAAAGGACCGCCAATTCTTTTTCACCCGCTCATGGGTGAGAAACTCACCATTCTCAACAAAGCCCGGCACCCTAGTTCGGAGAGAGCGTGGAAAGGGAGCCATACAAATGTCTCTTTCATGTTCGAATGCATCCAAAGATTCGTCCGGCAACCCTCACCTCTTCTACTTTCTTAAAATATTTATGCAAGGTTACCCTTGCATCCGCCCATTCTGCAGCGAATGAGGACATGGGGGAGAATTGGAGGCCATCGCGCTCGCGCTCTTGAAGATTTATCGCTGTGTCCAGCCATTGCTTCGCCTCGGCGTTCGGCCTCCTCTACCACAAAGCTTTCCCTGGGCAAAAACTTCTTGGATCCTGGATGCGAAATCCAGGACCGACATAGCCTTATACGTGTGGGGCTTGCATCCCCGCAGCAGATCAGCCCGCATCTCCTTAACTTTGCTCTTTGAAAAGACCGTCGCTTGAGATGCTTTCTCTGCAGATTGCGACTGCGCCTGTTTCAAAGACTCCTGGAGCTGAGAAATCTGCTCCAGTGGCTGCCTGCTTTTCCGTTGCGGCTTCTTGCCGAGAAGCGGCCAGCCGGGCTTTCAATTCGTCTATTTCTCGTCGCGCCGCTCCACCTCGTGGACCCGGACAGTCCTCTTCAAGCCGTCTTGTCTTGTCCCGCAACCGGAAAAGCTCTTCCCTGCTCCTCCGCATTTTTGACAAGGAGATTATCCGCTTTACGGAGGATTCCCCGAATCTCGTATTGCGGGTGAATATCGTCAAAGCTCTTCTCCTTTGTCCGGAGCTCGTAGTCCGCCCCGGTCATTTCCCGAGAGGCTTCTTCACTTTCAGAGTTATCTTCTCTCGTCGTAAGCACTCTCCTCTCGAGTTAAACTTGGTGCGCTTTACCGGGGCGGCTATCTCTTCAGTTCTCCTCCGCTTCAGGTTTTGGAGGAAAGAGATAGGGTATTCTACAACTCTCGTTGCCAGAGGCAAATCATCCGTGTTCTGGAGGTCGTCCATGAAGTCCGGTTCCCCTAGCCTAGGGTTCTCGCCGAGACGTCTCTCCTGCGACAAGGGAAATAGGAGGAACCGGACGGACTTTGGAAGGAGCGGCCGCTTTTGAGGGCGACCGGGAAGTGGAGATCGGAGCGGTTGATGCTGGAAGGGTTTCAAGCGGCTGAGGCGATGGATGCAACGGTGAACGCGCGGCTTCAGCACTAACCACAGGTGAAGGGTTTGGGGTTTGACTCAGTGGATAGGGAAGGCGTTGGGGTCCTGAGCAAACTGGTTGAAAGAATGGGGGCCGCTAGAAGGGTGTGGAGATGGGGAGGAAGATGCGGCCATGACTTGCTCGGATTGAGCGGGAGATGGAGTAGGAGTAGGGCTAGATGAGATCAAAGGGAGCGGGGCAGCGAACGTACCTGCGGGCTCCGCCTGAGCCGATGCTGGATGAATGTCTGCGGTTCTGGTTCCGACGGCTGGCTCAGGACTATCCGGAGAAACAACCTCTGGAGCGGCTGAACGCGGCTGCGGCTCGCGACCGGTCGCCGGACCGTCGACTAGGGTCGCCTGACTTTCTCAACTCTCTTCCTCTTTTTCTTTTCTAGAGCGATGGCTGGTTCGGAAGAAGGAGATGAAGCAGGTGCAGCGGGCGCTGATGTTCCCACGGTAAACTTGTACCGGGGTTTGACTTGCAAAAGGTCTGCCGCGGCCGGTCCGCTCGATGGTGGCGCTGGCGTCTTTGTGCCTGAGGAGTCACCTCGGGCGTTGACTTGACTGATTTTTTCGCCTTTTCGAGCGCCACCTTGGAAGCCACAGTCGCATTGGGTCCACTTGGATGTCCATCTGGCCCACGCCGGCAGCTGCAAAAGTGTACAACCGTTGGGAGGAAGACCCCCTTTATAACCCTCGAAGGGACCTCTGGGAACGTAATCTCGAAATGCGAAAGGCCGCCACCGGCAATGTGCTGGTCATATAGAGCTGAAAAGTCGTCATCAACGGCCGATTTCTCCCGATGGATTTATCGTGTCGCGTGCGACACCTCATCTTCCAAGATTCAACAACCTTTTCTTTGGCCGCTTAAGGCCTCGCTAGCTTGGAGATGAATTTCTTAAATCTCGGAGAAGAGAACTTGTGGTCCGGGTTTCGCTCGGGGTCATATGCTACCTCCTCGCAAGAAAATCCCGCCACGGAGGCCATGCTTCCATCGAGTCAATCTCCCGCCGAGGTCAACATGGACCACATCGCATCTGTCTTCGATTATATCCGCCCGGGGGCAGATATGCGCAAACTTTCCCCTTATCCCGTGTGGGTCATACTTCCAGCGCTGCGGCAGCAGAATCAGGCCAATGTCAAAAAGCTCCCGCTCGAGATAGACATGCTGTCCTACCTCTGATATCTCAACGTTCGCCCAGGAAAGAGGATATTGAAAGATATGGCCCTTTCTCTTTCCCTGGCCGAACTCCTCTTCAACGTAATCCATCTGCCGCGCAACCTCCATCCCAAACTGATGATCCGTGCACCCGTAGGGCAGCAGATGAGGTTTGCCCTTGAATCCGAGATTCCGACCACAATCCCCCCGCGCGCCTAAAAACGTCCCCGAGCTTGTGATTCAAGCAAATAGTTCGTCATTTCTCGCGGGGGCGAGGGATCTCACCATCGCCGAAGACCGACATGACCAAGCCCGTAAAGTTGAAGTTGAACTTGTAGTAAGACCCTTTCCGGTATAGGTCATCCGTCCGACTCATAGACGGGCCGTGGCTCTCCCTCTCATTCACCTTCTTCAGGTTAGGGATCGGCATCCGGGAGTGCAAATGATACAAACAAAGCCAAGCCAAGAAAGAACTGAACCGAAATTTAGTTGACCGCTTTTTCTGGAGCTTCGCCAGGCTGGAGTGAATGGCGTATGCAAGCCGCCCGCCCACCAAAGAAGATAGGGCGCTTCCCACTTCTCTCGCGCCGCCGGTTCATAGGATTCTCCGCATAGGAGACATTCTGCCAACGCTAGCTGGTACGGCCGTACTCAACTCGTCGTAGTCGCAGCCCGAGGACCCACGCCAGATGGTGTATATGTATTTGCTCCGAAACCTCTCCAGGGGTATGGGGCCAGTTGGCTATTGTCCAACCAGCGAGCGGGGCGTTCAGCTCTGAATTGAGGAAATCCCTCATCCTTTTTGTGTGCGTAAAGCGCCCCGCTTGCTCGCCAAGATTTATCTTTCTGACAATCGTGCTGGAGTCATACTCCAACCCTGGGGCGAAGGCCGGCTGGACAGTCTCTTTGCGAAGTGCGAACAAGGGTTTACCGCTGGAGCTGCAAATTTGCCGGGTAGCTGGTCTGTAATGTCTGACAATTAGGTCTACCAGCTCCGGGCATTGATGGACAGGAGGGCACAAGAACCGGAAAAGGTTCGACTTGTACGCCGCTCCGAAATGGTGAGAGGGCGAAACCTTGTCGCCCCAACTCTCCACATTTATCCGCAGCTTAGTAAGGCTCATGGAAAACGAGCCGTCCTTGTATCCCGACAGGTAATTAACCGGTGGTGGTGGGGCTTGCCCACGCTATACTTTCTTTGGCCGGGATTTTGACTTTTGCTCCGGCGGTGTCTCACTCCTGAAAACACTTGACTGCGGTAAATCCCCGGGTTCGCGCCCTTCACTGGATTGCGCTGGCATTGGCAACTTTCCTTTGTCCGTCCCTCCGAAATAGCAATAATTACGATTTCTGGACGTCTGCACCATATTTCGCAGTCACAGGAATAATCTGCACGATTTGGCATGTCTGGATGCATCAGACCCCCTTTTCTAGACAATGACAGCGTCATTAATGTCGCGCAGGAGGGGGTAGGTCGGCTGGCAAGTGAAGGCGTTATGATTTTTGGGTGGCCGCGCAGGAGAATGTCTTGAAAGATGCACCCCGGCTGCCGCGCCATGCTTCTTTGATTGCGCTTTCCTTGAAGATTGCGCAATCATTAAATTTAACTTTGAACGCTGCGCCATGGCTGACGTCACTGCCGCAATCTGGGCACACTGCTCAAGAAAAACCCTTTGGTGCGGAAACCCATCTCTAACTGTCGCAATGCGCCCTGGGCCCACGCTTGGAGCATTGGAATTTTTTATTTATTTTTTTAAACCATCCAAGCTGCGCCCAGAAAACAGGGCGCAATCGGACTTCGCCCCAAAATTGGGCGCGATCCGACTTCGCCCGCGCAGTCGGACTTCGCCCCAAAATCGGGCGCAGTCCGAACCAACACTTGCGTTAAGACTTGCCTTTCTTTTCCAACTGCGCCGAGGATCGGGCGCAGTCCGACCTTTGCAATTTTCGGATGAGGCTTCGAATGTACTTAGAGTTTGTTGCCTTTTGTGATGGGGCGCGCTCGGACTTCGCCCGAAGTTCGGGCGAAGTTCGCACTTCGCGCGAAGTTCGGGCGCAGTTCGTACTTCGCGCGAAAGCAGAGTGTATACGGACTTCGCGCGCGAAGTCGGACTTCGCTCAAAAATTGAGCGCAGTCCGAACACTCACTCCTTTGCAGCTTCTTCTTTCAAACCGCGCCCTTTGGCCGGTGCGCAGCCCGACTTCGCTGCGAAGTCGGGCAGCGCACTGCCACTTAGCCGTTTTTCTCTGTTTTCACAAGCAGCTCCCTTTACGAACTTCGCTCCTTCTGAGGGGCGACAACAGACTTCGCTGCGAAGTCTGTGTTCTCTCCCATTGTCCTATTTTGGCTCAAACAAATGGAAAACTGAAAGCTGGAAAACTGTACATGCTGAAAAATAAAATGCATAAGGGAAATTTTTACAAAGAAGGGCCCATTGGGCACCTTCAGCAGCGGTAAATTTTTAAGTGGAACCCGTTAACGGGGATAGGTAGGAGCTGACCCTCCATATCCCGAAGTACGTAAGCATTGAACTGGTTCACCCGGGCAATCTGATAAGGGCCCTCCCAGAGGGCATCGAACTTCCCGTGGTTGCCCGGCTTCGCCTTAAATGAGTCCCACTTCAGCACCAGGTCCCCGATTTTAAAAACTCGGGGCAAGGGTGCCTTTTGCAAACCAGCCTTGAGTGGCTTCAATATGCTTGGTGAAGGCCTGGTATGCTTTTTCTCTGTCTTCTTCCAACTGCAGGAGTTGGCACAGCTTGTCATCTACCGGGTCTCCACCGCTGCTGTCTTCGTCCAACATCCATAGGGCAGGGATTTCAATGTGGGATGGCATGACAGCCTCTTTGCCATAGACGAGCGCATAGGGGGACGTTCTGATGGATTTCTTGAATGAAACTCTGTCCGCCCACAGCGCCCGGTTCAGGAGTAAATGCCAAGTCCGCTTGTTCCTGTCAATGGTCCTCCTGATGATCTTCAGGAGGTTCTTGTTAGTAGACTCGGCAAGGCCATTCCCTTGCGGGTAGTAATTAGAAGACATTTTGTGATAAATGCCAAGTTTGCCAGTGTACTCCGTGAGTACAGCGCTCGCGAATCCCGGACCATTGTCAGTCACAATTGACTCTGGAACCCCGAAGCGGGTAATCAGGCTCTCAAGGAACCTGATGACCGTTTCTTGGTCCGCGTTTTGGTCGGGATCGCCTCCGCCCACCGTGTGAAGTAATCGGTGGCCGTAAGAATAAACTTGTGTCCGGCAGAGGAACTAGGCGAAATCACCCCAATGAAGTCTAGACCCCATTGCTGGAACGGAGTCTCGGCCTGAATCGGCTGAAGGGGCAGGGGTGCTTTTCTCGTTTCGCCAAAGAAACCTCCGGCATTGATCACACTTGGAACAGACCGCATAAGCGTCTCAGTAAATAGAGTGGGCCAATAGTACCCGACTCTAATTATTTTTAAGGCCGTAGGCCTTGCGTAATGATGACCTCCTGCATCCCGAATGAAAATCTCCGAGGACCCTGGGCTGGTCTCGATTTCATGACGCACCGCAACAGGATGCCGTCAATATTTTTGAAGTAAAGCCCCTCGGGGCGAAGAGTGTACTTGAGTGCACCTAGCCGAAATCTCCTTCGTTGTGAGGCGTTCAGTGATCTCGGACATCTTCCGGTGCAGAAATATCTCACCAGTTCATCTGTCCAATCACTCTCCTCCGATAAGGAGTTGGCTAGGTAGATGCTTGTCGCTGTGTCCTCCCACTTACAAGCGGAGATGCCGGCTACAGCGCTTCGGGCCAGCTCCTGACACAAGGCTCGGCCTCTGATAAGCTTGGTGGGCCGCACTTCGATGTCGAACTCCTGGATTTTTGCAATCCATCCCGCTCTCTTGTGACCCGGCTCTCCTTGTATGATGAAGCTTCGAACGTCCGGTGAATCACAAAGACAGCCGTTTTGCTCTCGGGAGACAAAATGCCCGAACTTTCGGAGGGATTTCATGACAGCGTGAACTCTGCCGCTCTATAAAGTTGTACTTTTCTTCATGCGGCTGAATCACTTGGCTCAGGAACGCTATGGGGCGCTCCTCGCCATCGTCTCCCTTCTGAGTTAGGACTGCGGCGTAACTTTCCGGTTCTCCCACCGCATAGAGGATGAAGTCCTTGGAGTAGTCCGGGTTTATCAACACCGGAGCTTGCGCAATCCGAGCCTTGATTTCCTCGAAGGCTTGCTCTCTCTCATCAGTCCATTCGTAAGTTGTATCTTTTTTCAGCAGCTCGGCCATAGGCTTGATCACTTGTGCGAAGTCCGGGATGAACTTCCGCACGAAGTTAATCTGACCGAAGAAGGACTGCAGCCCTTTTTTATCGATTGGGGCTGGCAAGCGAAGGAGGGCTTCGCTCCGTCGTGGTCAATGGCGAGGCCTTTCTCGGAGATGACATGTCCCAAAGCCTTACCTTCTTTTACCGCGAAGACGGACTTCTTCGGGTTTATAGAAATGCCGAATTCTCGACACCTCTCAAATATTTGCCGCAGTTGGGAAACATGATCCCCTCTTTGGTGAGAGAAAATGACCATGTCATCAAGGTAGATGACAATGATCTTATTGAGCAGCTCTCCGAAGGCCAGGTCCATGGCCCTTTGGAATGTGGCACCAGATTGGATAAGCTGAAAGGCATGCGCTGATACGCGAACGCTCCCCATTTGGTGGTGAACGCCGTCTTATGCCGGTCCTCATCCCTGACCCAAATCTGGTTGTAGCCGGAAAATCCATCTAGAAGTGAGAATCTCTCGGCTCCAGCAACGATGTGTAGAATTTGGTCAATTTGGGGAAGCGGATAGTGGTCCTTGAGGGAAGCCTGATTCAGGTTTCGAAGTCGACACGAGACGAATGTCGCCATTCTTTTTCCTCACAGCACCAAATTCGCGACCCAGGATGAATGTTTGATGGGGTAGATGATTTTGGCCTCCAGCATCTTCAAGAGCTCGACTTTCATCATGGCCTCAATTTTCGGATTTACGGCCCTCTGCTTTTGTCGGAATGGCTTGGCGCCATCCTCTAGCTCAATGGTATGCTAGATTACATCTCTGTCATACCCCTTCAAATCCTCGTAGCACCAGGCCACGATGTCGGGGAACTCTCGGCACGTTGATCTGATCTCGCTCAGTTCCTCCGAGTGCGTCTGTCCCGACCTTGATAGTTTTACCAGGTTCAAGTTCCAGGTCGGCATACTGCTTCGGGTCTACTTTGATCCTATGAGATATAGCTCGTCATTCTGATCAAATAGACTCTCTAATGTAATCAGTCCTTTTGGGACATGATTATTTTTTAACTGTATCAACCCCTCATATTGCTCGTCATCGTGGTCTCTACCTCGATTGAACCAACTTCATTTACCAAAAATGTGACGATCTCCTCGTCACAATCGAACACCCGCCTGGATGTCCTTATCGAGCACGTAAGGCTCGTAAATAGTGCGAACCGGCTTCGGTTTCTGGACAACGTCATCATCCGAAACGTACCTGGCTCCAACGGACGCCATAATGTCGCGTGTTTGTTTTTCTCACGCGATATCGCCTTGACATTCAACGAGTCAAACGACTCCATCGGGTCCCACACCCGGTTGCGGTACGCCTTGAGATAGTGCTTTTTGGAGGCGCACTTGTTCGTAACCTGGTGACACACCAGCTCTGAATCTCCAAAGATCTGCAGGTGTTTAATCCCCAGCCTCTCCGCCTTTCGCAAACCCAAGCACAGGGCTTCGTACTCCGCCGAGTTGTTAGTGCAGCTCCAGGCCAACCTGTAGGTATAGTCCTTCTGGATCCCGGTCGGAGAAACCAGAAGCACCCCTGCACCGGCGCCATTTTTGCATCGCGCGCCGTCAAAGAAAAGCTTCCACAACTTCTCGTGTAGGTCCCACTTCCTTTGCAGCTGACTTGTCAAGCCTCTCGGGCTGTACAACGTGTAACAGCCCTCGCTCGTCTCAATTACGGCATTGAAATCCCGCAAAGAGAACTCATCTTCAGCCGTAGCACTTCGAGGGCTTGCTCCTCGCCTCCATCGTCACCTGTTCTTCCTCCGACACTGGACCATGCAATCCGACTCTTCTCCGGTATCTTCTCTACTAGGAAGGTGGAAGGCTTCTCATTAAAGATTTTCGCCTCCTTCCTTTGAAGGGCACTTCCATGTGTGAGTAGTCTAGAGACAGTACCCGCCCAGCTTCGCAGTGAACTCCCGAGAGAGACACATGCCGAAGTAGGGAGCCAGGTCAACAACCACGACCTCTTGGATGACCACGATGTCGAGAGCCTTATGCAACCGGATAGGGATGTCCTTTATGACACCAACTGTCTTGACAGGGGTGCCGTCTAATTGCGGCACGCCTTGGCTGCTCCTTGTGTACTCCATCCTGATCTCTCGCAGACGCTTTCGGCATAACAACGTGGAAGCGCCAGAGTCCACCATGCAGTTATGAACTATGTGCCCTTGCATCCGTAAAGACAGATAGAAGGGAGACGGTCTGTTCTTCCCAGTGGCTGAGACTGTCAGAGGTTGAACCAGGACAGCGGGCTGTATCTGCTTGCCGTTCTTCATGTTTTTCAGAGATTCCTGCAGCAGATCCACCTGGCCTGGGAGCAGAAGAGCATCGTACATGCTGATTCTAGCGGGTGTTCTTTTCAACTCGTCTACTATGTTGTAGCCCGAGGTGCTAGCTCCTTCGCTTCTTTTGCCGGCTCATACTTCGTCCGGCACCGCCGGGTGGCCTCAACTCGCCGTCTCTTGGTCGAGACGGGTACTTCAGCCTTCTCCTGTGCTTGTTCTTTGGTTTCAGCTGGAGGCTGAGGTACGGGAGCTTTAGCCGGAATTGGAGCTTTTGCTATAGGAGGCTTGGCTGGAACAGGGGCAGCCTTTGCCGGAGGAGGCTTGGCCGGAGCTTTGTCTTTGGATGCCTTCTCCTGGGCCGTGTAGGGCCACAACCGCTAGTATGGTGGCAGCCCACCGGGCTGCGCCTTTTCTCTTCTGGCATATACCTGCAAAGGCTTGGCAGCATCTCAGCTTTCTTTTCTTCCTTGGCGGGCGGCACTAGATTCTCCTCTGGGAGGGCAAAGTTGGCTTCGCCGTCCAGGATCATGTAGAGTTCATCGTCCTCTATGGCGCTGCCGGCCAAAGTCTGGATGTAGTGCTGGTGCAAAGGTGCGCCTTCCTCCGAATGCGGGTCATTGCACGTAGTGCACCGCTTAACCCGGTCGAAGGACCAGGTTGGTCTTCTATAGCAAGATTTCTCGAGGCGGACGCCTCTCGCACCGGTGCTCGGGGGCTTGTCTTTTGTCGTGCCGGGGCGGATATGGCCTCCTAGGAGCGAGGTCCATCTCGGGCCTCGCTTCTTCTTCGGAGCGGTCATGTCATTGGACATGGCATGATAACCCGAGGCCAAAGCCCGTACCTCCTGGAGGATTGTATTCTGAATATTATTGTCAGGAGGAGGCAACTGTGCCGGTGGAGGCAATGCGGCTAATGGAGGAGGATTGGAATAAGGTGCGTATCGCGGGGGAGCAGGGAGTGCTGGAAAATGCGGAGCAGGAGGAGGCGGGTGAGGATAATGCATTTGCGGCGGGCCGTAAGGAGTTACGACCGGCGCCGGATTCCATTGCTGCTGGGGTTGCTGCCCTGATGTGGACGGCGCACCACCAGAAGCCGGTGGATACTGGGATCTGGGGAAGTCGGGATGAATGGGTTCCTGCACCTCGGACGGGAGTCTCGCCGATGGAAATGATATCGCCTTCAGCTTGTCGGGCAGCCTCGTACGGAGCAGAAACTCGTCAATTCGGGCAATCTTCAGCAGCAGGCATATGTCTGAGTTGAAGGACCTCAGTAGTAGTGAGCAGCCATGCCACCTGAAGGCCGAAGTTCGCGAGGTACCCGTTTCCAGGATCTCGCAAACCCGATGTTAAAGTCGACACCTCCTCTTGAGGGTGTCTCTCGGATACTTTGGAACCGATGCAAGAGAGAAGTAGGGTCGCAGACTCGTTGCATCCTTTCACGAGCCTTCCGGCAAGTCGAGCCACCCCGTGATAGATCCCTCTCGGCAGCGATCTCCACCAAGAGAGAAGCTTTCCCCTCGTGGAAAGGGCCAGCAGACGGGTCTTCACACTCTCGTCGTAATGGAATGCAATGCGGCCAGGGCAAGGATGTCCTGGATGTGCTCGTACGCCGTCTTGCCGTAGCCGTCGTACGTAGGGATAGACTTTAAAGCAGCAGGGGGCACAACTTGTTGTCCGACCAGGGCCAAGGGCCCCGTAGAGTCCACCGCCGGGAAGAGATCATCGTCATTCTGTTGCTGGGCAGCCATTTCTTCTTCTTCTCCTCCGTCGGTTGTATACTCAGTGTCGGTACCTTCCGAGGATGTAGATTCCTCTTCTTCCTCGGCCTCTTCTATTTCGTACTCAGCTCCTCCGACTTCGGCTTCGGCTTCTTCTTGAATTTCAGCCTCGGCTTCGTCGACACGAGCTTGTGGATCAGCCAGCCTGGCAATTTCGCCTCGAGCGTTGATGTCCAGTTCGTAAAAGTCAGGCGGGTTTCTCGGATCCCTTGCTCGCCACCTTCTTGTTTGCATGAAGGTGCTAGGACCGGTCTCTTGGACTCAGAGGATATGTTCGTGCAGAGTCGCCAGGTGTTCTGATTTTGAACAAGAATGAAGCGAACACCAGTGCTTCGATTCTGTTTTGGGGGTGGGAAACTTCCTTGGCCCACCGAGTGCTCAGAATGAACTGTCAGCCCGAGTGAACACGAGCCTGAGTTTTTTCAAATGTGGGACTCCGGTCCCACCGGCGTGCCGCAGAAACCGTTGGTTACGAATCTGCCATGAGGAAAGGATTTTGTGTTAACGCGCCCGTATTCGCCCACTCGCCTTGAAAGGCCGGAAGGAAGGAATGCCTTCCGTGCCAATCTCCGGAGAAGGCCGGCTCCTGTGGGGTTTTATGGTTTGAGATAAGAGTGCAGGAAAGAGATAAAAATGCGGAAAGAATTTACAAATGTGATTGGAGTTGGGTGGGGGGAACTAACAGTACAACAACACATCAATCACCACTACTTACTGCATCATAAATACAAAGCATAACCAGAAACTGCAAAACCTAAGTATACTTTCTGTATAAAGCAGTGTACGCACAGCTACAATGGCTCCCTAATAGACATTCCCTACAAGGAACTAACAGTACGGCAGTGCATCAATCACCACTACGGACAAGAACATGAATACAAAAGCAACCAAGATATGTCAGATCCAAGTATGTGTGTTATGCAGAGAATTTGTACGCACAACTACAATGGTCCCCTAACAGACATTCCCTACAAGGAACTAACAGTACGGCGACGCATCAATCACCACTACGGACAACAACATAAACATAACACACAAACCGAAGGAACTGCTACCAAATTTATTCTATGTATCCTCTAATCAATGAAGTCCAAGAGTACTTGGCCACCAAATGCTGAAGTGAATCAACAAGCCATGACACAAGCAATGCCTCAGGAATACCTGACCACCAAATGCTGAAGTAAATCAACAAGCCATGACACAGGAAAACGTAAAGCATAAATGTAAAGGAGAGGCAGCATAAAAAATAAAAGAAGTAGAACAGATCCAGGCATATACTTTATATTGATAAGCTATAGCACTACAATGGTTCCCTAACGTACATTCCCCTTCCACCACTTTACAATGAAAATGTGGTGGGTATTTATAGCCCGAGTCCCTCCCGTTACATTAATGGGCACAAAGTCCCACCAAACATTAGCCGACAAAAGCAGCGATGGAACCGCCGATGCCGACCTTTGTCGGACAGACCGTACCCGCAGATGGTCTCCCCGGAGGCCGGACAGCTACGTGGCAGCGCGTTAGGTAGAACTTCTCATCGGCAGGAATGCGGGCAGCTGGAGCAAGTAGAACCTCCAATCAGCTTTAAATGAGGCAACTGGCATAAGTAGTGCAGCCCATGCTTGTCCTTTTGCTCGGCACGTCTTGGCTCAGATCCCAAAGCTGGACACTTGTCGGATGATGCTGTTTGACACGTGCTTGCCTTGAAAGGCAGTTTATCCAACTTCTCCCAGGATCTGAGCGCCATCGGGTTGCGCAGGTAGAAAACAACACAGTCGGGAAGGCCTTCATGCCTTGGGTGCATTTCTGAGTTTATTTCCCTTCGCGCACTCGTCAAAGGGCGCACTCCGACTTCGCCGCGAAGTCGGGTTGCGCACAGTGAAAGCTGATTTCGCCGCCGTACGGACTTCGCCCGGGAAGGGGGAGCAGTCCGACTTCGCTGCGAAGTCGGACTTCGCCCCAAGACTTAGTCATTTTTCCCGCCCGCACCGCTACAAGGTGCGCCGTAAGTAGGCGCATCCGACTTCGCCGCGAAGTCGGACTTCGCCCAGAAAACTTGTTCTTCTGGCTGATCCTGTCGCACTGCGCACTTTGTATTCCTGCTGCGCTCCAACTGGAGGGCGCACTCCGACTTCGCTGCGAAGTCGGATTGCGCCCTGACACTTAGCCATTTTTCAGGGCAACTGCTGTCAAATTTGAGATCTGACTGAGGGGCTCAAAAGAAAGGGGGAAGAATGAGAATGTAGGGAAGAGAGAGAAAGGGAGAGAAGAAGAAAGGGAAAGAGAGGAAGAGGGAAAAGGAAGAGCAGCACTCTTACAAAACTGAAAACATTGCACCCCGTGCAAAATGTGGCAACAAGGACCTACAAGAAGAAGTGTACATGACCCAACCAAAAGGATTTGTCGTTGAAGGGCGAGAACAAAAAGTTTGCAAGCTGGTCAAATCCTTGCATGGGCTGAAACAAGCTCCACGAGCTTGGTACATCAAAATAGACAATCACCTAGTGCAACATGGATTCCAAAGAAGTCCTTCAGATGCAAATCTCTATATCAAGAACAATGGTTCTGACATAGTGATTTTGGTGCTATATGTAGATGATCTGATCATAACAGGGAGTTCAGAGAGTATGATTGATGCAGTCAAAGATGATTTGAAACAATCTTTTGAAATGACAGATCTAGGACTTCTTCACTATTGTCTTGGTTTGGAAGTGACTCTAAACAAGAATCATATCAGAGTAACACAAAAGAAGTATGCCAAAACATTGGTTGATAAATATCGCATGATTAACTGCAAGTCTAAGGCAACTCCAATGGAGCCTGGACTTAAGCTATCGCGATATGATAAATCACCACAGGTAGATGGTACTCTCTATCGCCAACTGATTGGGAGTCTCATATATCTGACAAATACCATGCCAGATCTCAATTTTGTTGTGGGTTATCTTTCAAGGTTCATGCAGGAACCGAAGGTGAGTCATTGGAAAGCAGCAAAGAGAGTTCTTCATTATGTTCATGGTACTACAGATTTTGGCTTGGAGTACAAGAAGAATAGCAAGTTCTATTTACAGGGATACACGGACTCAAAATTATGCCGGATCCATTGATGATCGCAAGTCGACTTCTGGATACATTTTCCATCTTGGATCTGGACCTGTCTCTTGGCACAGTAAGAAGCAACAGGTGGTTGCTTTATCTTCTACAGAGGCAGAATATCGCGCAGCAAGTGGAGCAGTCTGCAAGATAATATGGTTAAGTCGCATTCTTACAAACATGGGTCTTCCAAAGAACCTTCCACTTCATTTGTTTTGCGACAATCAAGGTGTTTTGAATCTCGTCAAGAATCCAATCTTTCATGATCGAACCAAACACATCGACACTCGATGTCGTTTCATTCACGATGAAGTTCCAAAGCATCAACTCTAGTACATTCCCACTGATGGGCAAGTTGCAAACATTTTCACCAAGGCACTTGCACGTGTCAAATTTGAATTGTTTCGCAATGCTCTTTGTATTTGCCAATAATGTAATAAGGGGGGATGTTAGCATAAGATATATATTATATTGCATATATTATAATGCGTATGATATTACATTATTAATAAAGCGCTGCTTAGGTTGGGGTAGTTGATAAAAATGGTTGGTTGGTTGTTCAACCACCATGGAACCACCTTGATGTATATTTAATTCAAACTCAATGCAAAGCGGATGGTTCATTGCGTGTTTCTACATTCATCGGGCTACTTCACGATCCATCTCCCATGCCGATCCCTTCAAGAATTGGATCCTCATAGTAGGAGCAAATGTGAATCAAGGGACACTAAGGTACCAATTTTAGGAGGATCTAATAACCATGATTTCTTGCATCATTAGGCCTAGGAGCTGTCCCATTAGCATATAAATGTTTATGAAATCAAACATAGGGATCAAGTTGGTTCTTCTGCTTACTTTTCATATCAGCTTAACAATGTGACAATTAACTAATTTGTATACTTTCTTTTTGGTCCACACACATGTAAAAGCACTGTGGATTCTTGGGCCAAAGTGATCATACAACAGCTCCTGAGAACTGCATCTTATTTTTTATTAATCAAATAAATACCGTTTTTATGTTATCAACATTCACTTAAAGAAGAGCTTAATGGGATGTCAAGACATGTACAACATCAAAACATAGACCATATCATAAACATCCTTTCTGAGAGATTAAATGAATGCTAAATCATGTATGTAAGCAAAACAAGTTGGTCTGCATGAGCAAAATGAGTCCATATGAGTTGAACATATGTTGTGTTATGTTTTGAGGACATGATTCATAATAAACATTGTAATAAAGAGCATCTGATGAATATAGTTGTTTAGGGGTACTTTTAATGTCTTCTTAGCTTGCAAGTAGTTGAGTACATAGTTGAGAAAATCTGCAAAAATCCTGATTTTTCCCGATTCATAGTCTGGCCGATTTTTGCTGATTTTTTTCCAAAAAATTGTGATATGCATGAAAAAAGCTTTTTTTCAATGAAAAATTGCTGCTTTTCCCCCATTTTTTGCCAATTCCCGATTTTTCCCGATTCTTTCTCCATGCCGATTCTGATCCAATTCCGATTTTCTCTACTATGGTTGAGTAGATATGACAGTTGCCATTTGGAAACTTTCACCTGAATGCCCTTATGAAAACACTATCGTTTGGCCTAGAGAATCATCGAGGCATGCTCATCATCATGTGTGTTATACACTTGACCAGGTCGTTTCCAGATTTCATTGTAGATGATCATGAATGATATCGTTTCTATGAGGCCTTTTTTTTCCCCTTGATTGTGTTGTCTTTACTTGGATGATATGGAAATGTAATGCAATGTTTTGCATTGTATATTTGCTTGGATAACAAGAATACTTCCATATGCTCTATTTTGGCACTATTGCATATACACATTTTGGTTAAAGTTGGTGACTGTAGCATGGTGGTGAGTATT
Source organism: Wollemia nobilis (assembly GCA_028583015.1). Lineage (NCBI taxonomy): Eukaryota > Viridiplantae > Streptophyta > Pinopsida > Araucariales > Araucariaceae > Wollemia > Wollemia nobilis. The sequence continues at coordinate 5,728,227 of JAQPPZ010000367.1, forward strand.
CCAACAGTGGAGGAACAAAATGACAAATTTAGAGACCAAACAAGTCTTTAGTCAATGCTATGTCACACTAGCTCAAAACCCCACTTCTACGGCAGGTTGAAGTCTTCACTTGTACGACAACACTTGAATGGTAACTAACTCACTCACTTGTACAACACTTGGTAAGTGACTTATATGATAAGTCACTTGAACGCCACCTCCTAACTCCTGGATTTGCAAATTTAAGGCTTCTATTTATCCCTTCAGTCCCTTGGCATAGGCCTAATATTGAGCCCACTGCATTCCATAGTGATAGGATCTTTACTCGACTTCAACCAATTTCGCCAACATCTCAGCCTCCCTTTTTGCAACTTCGGTTTCAACTTCCTTCCTTGTTGCTTCCACCACTTTCTTTATTGCTTCTGCTTCATGTTTGGTTGTGATTGCAAGTTGCTTATCCTTCTCAGCTATCAGTTGATCGCAGTGAGTGACCTCCTGATTCTTCACCTCCAGCAACTGTTCCCTCACCATGCATTTTGATTTCAATTGTCCAATCAACTCATTATGCTCCTCATATTCCTTGTGAATTTTCACTTGCCTCTTCCAAAGCCTCTTGATCCTTTTCTTTAAGGTACCTGTTGTCACATTTTGCACGGGGTGCAATGTCTTCAATGTTGTTTTGTAACAGTGTTGCTCTTCTTTTCCTCCTTTCGTTTTTCTCCCTTCTCTCCCTTTCCTTTTCTTTCCCATTCTCTTTCTCTCCCCCTTTTTTTCCTTGGAGTTCCCCAGTTGATTTTCCAGCTTTCCAGCAGGTCTATCTGAAATTGGCTAAGTCTGGGTGCGAAGTTCGCACTTCGCCCGCTTTGGTGCGAGTGCGCACTTCGCCCAGTTTTGGTGCGAAGTGCGACTTCGCCCCACCTTCTGGGCGCACCTTGCACCGGCAGACTGGCAGGTCAATGCAGAAAAAGGTAAAATGCTGGAGCAGGTCCATATGGCGGCAGACACCATGTTCGCCCGTGCGTAGCTCGACTTCTCAACGGAGCCGGGAATGCGCCCTTGACAGTGTACGTAGGGGAACAAACCCGGAATTTGACCAAGGCTTGAAGGCCTTCCCCGACCGCACCGATTTCTGCACGCATCCCAAGGAGCCCCGATCCCAAGCAAAGATGGATAGATCGCCCTCTAAGGTGCATGTGTCACACAAAGATAACCCATCATCGGACAAGTGTCCAGCTTCGGGATTTGAACCAAGACCGCCGACCAAAAGGGATAAGCATGGGCTGCCCGCACCGCCGCGTTAATAGCCTCATTCAAAGCTGATCCGAGGTTTCACCCGCTCCACCTACTAGCAAGCTCGCCGACTTGAAGAATTACCCAACACTCCGCCACGTAGCCGTCCAGCCTTCCAGAAGACCATGTCGCGGGTACAGCCTATCCGACAAAAGGTCAGCATTTGCAGCTCTTTCGCCGCTTCGTCACTCATGTTTGATCGGGGACTCGTGCCCATTAATGTAATCGGTGGGACTCGGCTATAAAAGCCCATCCTGAAATTCATTGTAAAGGGTGGAAGGGGAATGTTTGTTAGGGAACCACTGTGCTTACTGTAACCGTGCTTCTGCTTATGAATACAATCTGTATGCCCGGTTCTGTTCTACCGTCTTTATTCTTTTATGCTGTCTTTCATTATATGCCTTAGGCCCACCCGTGTCGCCGTCGTTAATTCACTTTGGCATTTGGCGATCGGGTTCCTCTAGCATTGCTTGCTTAAAGCACCTTCTCGTACTTCATTATTTAAAGCATTCATTATAAATTTGGTAGCAGTTCCATCGCCATGTGTGACGTTGCTGGCCCGTATCCGGTGATTGATGCGATCCCCGCCGTTAGTTCCTTGTAGGGAATGTTTGCTAGGGAGCCATTGAAGTCGTGCGGTTAAACTCTCTACCTAACACATATACCCGGCTCTGACATCTCTAGGTTTACTTTCTACCCCCGTCGTTGTACGTATCCGGTGATTGATACGATCCCTCGCCGTTAGTTCCTTGTAGGGAATGTTTGCTAGGGAGCTATTGAAGCCGTGCATACGCCGCCGGTGTATCGGAAGTACGCCTAGGTTTTGCGCTCCTTGTCATGCCTCGTGTTTGTATGCAGTAGTAGCGGTGATTGGTGTGTTCCCGCATCGTTAGTTCCCCCCACCAACCTTTGGACATATTTGTATCTCTTTCGGTACATTTGTCTCTTTCCGTTTATTTATTTCTTTCCTGCTCCCTTTAGCTTAAATCAAGCCCCCCAAAAGGAGCTGGCCTTCTCCGGAGATTGGCTGGAAGGCATCTCTTCCTTCCGGCCTTTCATGCTGGTGGGCGAATCTGGGCGCATTAACCAAAAATCCTTTCCTCATGGCAGATTCGTAACCAACAGTTTCTCTGGCACGCCCGGTGGGACGCTTGTCCCACGATTTAAAGAAAGAGTACCCATCTAGTTTCCACCTAGCGCAACAGTTCTTCTGACCCGCTCGGCGGAACACGGGTCCCACATCTGACGAGAGATTTTCTCGATCGCCTCCACCGGCGCCGATAGCTCCCGAGCTCTTGGTGAGACAAGGAAGTTTCTCACCCCCGACGGAATCGAAGCACCGGTGTTCGCTTCATTGCTGTTCCAAATCCGAACACCTGGCGACTCTGCACGAACAAATCCTCTGAGTCTAGAAGACCGGTCCGGTCACCTTCATGCACACGAGAAGGTGGCGAACAAGAAATCCGAGAAGCCCGCCTGAGTTCTACGAACTAGACATCCACGCCGAGGCGAGATACCCAGCCGGGCTGATCCGCGAGCTCGCTTCGACGAAGCCGAGGCCGAGATCCAAGAAGAGGCCGAAGCCGAGGCTCGGAAGAGCCGAGTACGAAGTAGAAGAGGCCGAGGAAGAGGAAAATCCCGCATCCTCGGAAAGTACCGACACCGAGTACACAACCGACGGCGGAGAAGAAGAAGAAATGGCCGATCAACAGCCGAATGACGATGATCTCTTCCCGGCGGTGGACTCCCACAGTGGCCTTTGGCCCCGATCGGTCGCCAGCCGTGCCCCCGCCGCTTTAAAGTCTATTCCCACATACGACGGCTACGGTAAGACGGCGTACGAGCACATCCAGGACATCCTTGCCCCGGCCGCACCGCATACCATCACCGATGAAAGTGTGAAGACCCGTTCGCCGGCCCTTTCCCCGAGGGGAAAGCTTCTCTACCGGTGGAGATCGCCGCGTAGGGATCCATCACCGGGTGGCCCCGCCTGCCAGGAGGCTCGTAAAAGGATGCAACGAGTCCGCTGATCCTACCTCTCTACCGCATCGGCTCCAAGCAATCCGCAGGCATCCTCAAGAGGAGGTGTCCGATTTTAACATTAGGTTTGCGAGATCCCGGAAACGGGTACCTCGCGAACTTCGGCCTTCACCGGCATGGCCGCTCACTACTATCCGAGGTCTTTCAACTCGTACATATGCCCGCCGCCGAAGATCGCCCGAATTGACGAGTTCCCCGCACCGTACGAAGCCGCCCAGCAAGTCGAAGCCGACATTATCTCCATCGGCAAAGCTTCCGTCCGTAGTGCAGGAGCCGATTCATCCCGACTTTCCAAGATCGCAAGATCCTTCTCGCTTCGGTGGTGTGCCGTCTACTTCGTGGCAGCAGCCCCGCCCGCAGTGGAATCCGGCGCCGGTCGTAACTCAATACGGCCCGCCTCGGTTGCATTACCCTCATCCGCCTCCTCCCGCTCCGCATTTTCCAGCGCTTCCTCGCTCCCCGCAAGATGCGTCTTATTCTAACCCTCCTCCATTGGCCGCTTTGCCTCCACCGGCACGCTGCCGCCTCCCGACAAGAAAGATCCGTAACACGATTCTACAAGAAGTGCGGGCTTTGGCCTCCGGATATCATGCCATGTCCAATGACATGACTGCTATGAAAAAGAAGCAGCCCAAATGGACTTTGCTCCTAGAAGGCTGTATGCGCCGCCGGCACTGACAAAAGATAAAGCCCCAGAAAACCAACCGCAGAGGCGTCCGCCTCCGAGAAATGCCGCTATAGATGACCCACCCGGTCCTCCCCGACTGAGTCAATCGGTGCACTACGTGCAATGACCCGCATTCGGAGGAAGATTGCACTTTGCACCAAAGACTACATCCGGACCTTGGCCGGCAAAGACTATAGAAGATGATGAGTCGTACATGATCTTGGACGGCGAGGCCAATTTTGCCCCGCCGTAAGAGAACCCAATGACGCCCGCCAAGGAAGAAAAGAAAGTCGCGGACGCGGCTAAACCTTTGCAGTATATGCGAGAAGAGAAAGACCGCAGCCCAATGGGCCGCCACCGTACAAGCGGCCGTGGCCTTACACACCCCAGAGAAGGCATCCAAAGATAAAGCTCCCGCTAAACCTTCTCTAGCAAAGACCGCGCTGTTCCACCTAAGCCTCCAAAGAAAGGCCCCAACTCCCGCTAAGCTTCCCGTACTTCAGCCCCCACCGAAACCAAAGAACAAGCCCAGGAGAAGTCAAGTACCCGCCTCCGACCAAGAGACAACGAGTTGAGGCCACCCAACAAGATCGGACCAAGTATGAACCGGCTAAACCAAAGAAGGAGCTAGTACCTCGGGCTACAAAGATTGTAGACGAGTTAAAGAAGACTCCCGCCGAACCGCATGTACGATGCCCTTCTCGTCTGTGCCAGTAGATCCGTCGCAAGAATCACTGAAAAACATGAAGAACGGCAAGCAGATGCAGCCTACTGTCCCGGTTCAACCTTTGACAGTCTCCGCCACTGGGAAGAACAGACCGCCACCCTTTTATCTCTCTTTGCGGATGCAAGGGCACATAGTTCACAACCGCATGGTGGATTCTCGGTGCTTCCTCGACCGTGATGCCGAAGGCCGTCTCGCGATGAGATCGGGATGGAATACACACGGAGCAGCCAAGGTGTGCCGCACTAGACGGCACCCCCGTCAAGACAGCTGGTGTCATAAAGGACATCCCTATCCGGCCGCACAAAGCTCTCGACATTGTGGTCATCCAAGAGGTCGTGATTGTTGACTCGGAGCCTTACTTCGGCATGTGTCTCTCTCGGGAGTTCACCGCGAGTTGGGCGGGTACTGTCTCTAGACTACTCGCACATGGAAGTGCCCTTCAAAGGAAGGAGACCGAAAATTTTCAATGAGAAGCCTTCCCCTTTTCTAGTAGACAAGATACCCGACGGAGAGATGGACTGCATGGTCCAATTGTCAGAAGAAGAACTGGTGACAAGAGAACTGACCGAGCAAGCTCTCGAAGTGCTACAGCTAGAAGACGAGTTCTCGTTGCGGGATTTTAATGCCGTAATCGGGACAGAGCAGGGCTGTTATTCCATTAAGCAGCCCGAGGAGCTTGACGTGTCCGTTGCGAAGGAAGTAGGACCTGCACCCGAAGAGCTGTGGAAGCTTTTCTTTGACGGCGCCCGTTGCAAGAATGGCGCCGGCAGGGGGTCCTCCCGGTTTCTCCAACCGGAGTCCGTAGGGACTATGCCTACAGCCGGCCTCGGAGCCGTACTAACACCCGGCGGAATACGAAGCCCCGTGCTTGGGTCTCGCGAAAGGCGGAAAGGCTAGGAATCAAGCATCTCCAAATTTTCGGAGATTCGTAGTTAGTGTGTCATCAAGTTACGAATAAATGCGCGTCTAAGCATCACTATCTTAGAGCGTACCGCAATCGGGCCTGGGACCTGATGGAATCGTTTGACTCATTGAACGTTAAGGCAATATCGCGTGAGAGAAACAAGCACGCGGATATTCTGGCGTCTGTTGGAGCCGTGCACGTTCCGGCCGAAGACGTCGTCCGTAAACCGAAGCCGGTCCGCACCATTTACTGTGCCTTCGTGCTCGATAGGGATACCTTCTCGGGAGTATTCAGCCGTGACGAGGAGATCGTCACATTCCCGGTTAACGAAGTGTGTGTAATCGAAGGTAGAGACCCTGATGACGAGCAATATGAGGGGTTGATACAGTTACGGAATAATCACGTCCCAAAAGGACTCGATTACATTAGAAAGTCTCTTTGATCGAAATGACAGAGCAATATCCCACAGATCAAAGTAGACCCGAGGCAAGATGCCGACTCGGAGCTCGAACCTCGGTAAAACCATCAAGGTCGGAACAGACCGCACGTCGGAGGAGCCGGTGCAGATTAGATCACCGTGCCAGGAGTTCCCCGACATCGTGGCCTCGGTGCTACGAAGATTTGAGGGGGTATGACAGATCCGTCATCCAAAGATACCATCGAGCTAGAGGATGGCGCCAAGCCGTTCCGACAAAAGCAAAGGGCCGTAAATCCAAAGGTTGAGGCCATGATGAAGACCGAGCTCTTGAAGATGCTGGAGGCCAAGATCATCTACCCCATCAAACATTCATCCTGGGTCGCGAATCTGGTGCCCGTGAGGAAAAAGAATGGCGACATACGTCTCTGTGTCGACTTCAGAAACCTAAATCAGGCTTCCCCGGGACCACTATCCGCTTCCCCAAATCGACCAAATTTTGCATATCGTTGCTGGAGCCCGGAGATTTTCACTTTTAGATGGATTTTCCGGCTACAACCAGATTTGGGTCAAAGACGAAGACCAAAGATAAGACGGCGTTTACCACGAAGTGGGGGACGTTCGCCTATCGCCGCATGCCGTTTGGCTTATCCAATGCCGGTGCCACGTTCCAAAGGGCCATGGACCTCGGCCTTCCGAGAGCCGCTCAACAAGATTATTGTCATCTATCTTGATGACATGACCGTTTTCTCTCACCGACGAGAAGATCATGTTTCGCACCCGGCGTATATTTGAAAGTTGTCGAGAATTCGGCATCTCTATAAACCCGAAGAAGTCCGTCTTCGCGGTAAAGGAAGGAAAGCCGCTGGGACATGTCATCTCCGAGGAAGGCCTCGCCATTGACCCCGACAGAGCGTAAGCCCTCGTTCGCTTGCCGCCCCCACCGATAAAAAAGGTCTCGCAGTCCTTCTTCGGTCAGATTAACTTCGTGCGGAAGTTCATTCCGGACTTCGCACAGGTGATCAAGCCTATGGCCGAACTGTTGAAGAAAGATACACCTTACGAATGGATTGATGAGAGAGAGCAAGCTTTCGAGGAAATCAAGGCTCGAATTGCGCAAGCTCCGTTATTGACAAACCCGGACTACTCCAAGGACTTCATCCCGTATGCAGTGGGAGAACCCGAAAGTTACGCCGCAGTCCCGACTCGTAAGGGAGACGACGGTGAGGAGCGCCCCATTGCGTTCCTAAGCCAAGTGATTCTCGCCACACGAAGAGAAGTACAATTTTATAGAGCGGCAGGTCCATGCGGTCATGAAGTCCCTTCGAAAGCTCGGGCACTTTGTCTCCCAAAGTAAGACCACCGTCTTTGTGATTCACCCCGATGTTCGCAGCTTCATCTTGCAAGGGGAACCGGGTCACAAGAGAGCGGGATGGATTGCCAAGATCCAGGAGTTTGACATCGAAGCACGGCCCACCAAGCTTATCGTAGGCCGAGCCTTGTGTCAAGAATTGGCCCGAAGCGCTGTAGCCGGCATCTCCGCCTGTAAGTGGGAGGACACAGCGACACGCGTCTACCTAGCCAACTCCTTATCGGAGGGGAGTGATTGGACAGATGAACTGGTGAGATACTTCTGCACCGGAAGATGTCCCGATCACCTGAACGCCTCACAACGAAGGAGATTTCGGTTAGGTGCATTAAGGTACACTCTTCGCCCCGAGGGGCTTTACTTCAAAAACATTGACGGCATCCCGTTGCGGTGCGTCATAAAATCCGACCAGCCTAGGATCCTCGGAGATTTTCATTCCGGGATGCCCGGGGGTCACCATTCTTCAAGGCCAACGGCCTTAAAAATAATAAGGGCCGGATACTATTGGCCCACTGCTCGCAGACGCGTATGCGGTCCGCGCCAAGTGTGATCAATGCCGAGGTATGCCGGCCGAAACGTAAAAGCACCCCCGCCCCTTCAATCGATTCAAGCCGAAGCTCCGTTCCAAAGAATGGGGTCTCGGACTTCATTGGGGTGATTTCTCCTAACTCCTCCGCCGGCCACAAGTTTATTCTCACACCCATCGACTATTTCACACGGTGGACGGAGGCGATCCCGACCAAGAACGCCGACCAAGAAACGGTCATCGTGTTCATTGAGAGCCCGATTACCCGCTTCGGGGTTCCGTAGTCGATTGTGACAGCATAACGGTCCGGGATTTGTAGGCGCTGTACTCACGGAGTACACCAGCGGCCTTGGCATCTATCACAAGATGTCTTCTAATTACTACCCGCAGGGGAATGGCCTTGCCGAGTCTACTAACAAGAACCTCCTGAAAATTCTCCAGAGGACCATTGAAAAAAATAAGCGGACTTGGCACTTGCTCCTCGAACCGGGCGCTATGGGCGGACAGAGTTGCGTTCAAGAAATCCCTCAAGACGTCCCCCTATGCGCTCGTCTATGGCAAGCAAGCCGTTATGCCATCACACATTGAAATCCCCGCCCGGTGGATGATTGACGAAGACAGGAGCAGCGGAGACCCGTAGACGACAAGTTGTGCCAACTCCTGCAGTTGGAAGAAGACAGAGAAAGTGCATACCAGGCCTTCGCCGATCACATTGCAGCCACTAAAGGCTGGTTTGCCAAAGGCACCACTGCCCGAGTTTTCGAAGTCGGGGACCTGGTGCTGAAGTGGGACTCATACAAGGCAAAACCGGTAATCACGGAAAATTTGACGCCTCTCGGGAGGGCCCTTACCGATTGCCCGGTGAATCGCTCAATGCCTACATACTTTCGGATATGGAGGGTCGGCTCCTCCCCATCCCCGTCAACGGGTTCCACTTGAAGCTTTATCGCCGTTGAAGGTGCCCGAGGGGCCCTTCCCCGTAAAAATTTTGCCTTGTGTTTTTATTTTTCCCCGCATGTATAGTTTCCAGCTTTAGCATTCGCTTTATTTTTCCTTCTTTGAGCTTAAATGCGGCATGGGAGAGAAAGACAGACTTCGCAACAAAGTCTGTCGTTGCCCCGCAGGAGGGGCGAAGTTCGGCTATGCAGAGAAAGAAAGGAGAAAAAAGAGCAAAAATCGACTAAGTGTTGACCGAAGTCCGACTTCGCAGCAAAGCCTGACTTCGGCCCAGCCGAATTGCGAAGTTTGTCCGAGAAAAGCTGAGCGTACTAAAGTCCGCATCGCAGCAACCCTTCGTGCGAAGCACGCACCTACGCGCAAAGTTTGTGCGAAGTGCGAACTTCGCACCGAAGTCCGACTTCGGCCGCCCGTGCGAGTCGCGCCGCGCTCAACGCTGGGGCGAAGCGAACTCGCGAGTTCGCACTTCGCATCAAGCTTCGGCCGAAGTCCGAACAAAGCGCCCAGCGCCCGTGCGAAGTCCATCTAAAGATGAAAGGCGGCAAAACCCCAGATCGCGCCCAAACCTTGGGCGCACTTAAAAACAGAGGTAGAACAGCTCAAGCACGCGCTCGCGCGTGCGATGTGCGAGTTCGTACTTCGCCCAAATTGGCGAAGTCCGACTTCGCCGGCGAGGTCGGGCCGTGCCCAACTTCGGGCGAGCCCGGCCGCGCCTAGTTTTCCGGGCCAGTATTGGGACGCGGTTTAAAGAATAATAAAAAAAAAAATTCAAAAACCCCAAGCTGGGCCCAAGGCGCGTTTGCACTTGTTTTAATGTGGGTTTCCGCACCGAAGGTTTTGTCTTGATCACTGTGCCCAAGTGGTGGCAGCAACGTCACCCATGGTGCAGTCCCCAACGCCGAGTTAATGATTGTGCGTTTTTCAAGCGAAAACGCAACTAAAAAGCAAGGCACGGCTGCCGGGGCGCGTCTTTTCCTAAACGTTCTCCCGCGCGGCCACCAAGGGTTTTAACTCAGCCGACCTACCCCTCCCGCGTTGCATTAATGACGCTGTTTTTATCTAGAAAAGGGGGTCGAATCATGCCAACATTCCGGATTGCAGAGATTATTCCTGGACAAAGCTAATTATTCCTCCGATAGCGAAATTTGTTGCAGACACCCTGAACCTGTCATTATTGCCGACTCGGAGAGATGGACAAGGGAAAATGCCCGTGTCAGCCGCAGCCCAATGGAAGCAACAACTGTGGGATTTGCCGCGGCCAGAGTTTTCAAAGGCGATCCTCCGCCGCAGAAAAGTCAAAGGCCCGGACGAAGAAGGTACAGCATGGGCAATCCCCACCACCTCCGGTGAATTACCCGGCAGATATGTGGACGGCTCGCTTTCCATGAGCCTAACTCACCCGAGAGCGAATGTGGAGAGCCGGGTCGACAAGGTTTCGCCCTCCCATCATTTTGGAGCGGCGTACAAATCAAACCTCTTCGTATTCATGTGCCCTCCCGTCCACCAATGCCCGGAGCCGATAGACTTAATTGTCGACACTATAAACCAGCCTTCCCGGCAAATCTCAGCCCAGCTGCAAACCCTTGTTCGCACCGCGCAGGAGACCGTGGCACGCCTTTCGCCCTGTGGCCGGAGTATGACTCCGGCACCATCCTCGAAAAATCAATTTGGGCGAACAAGCGGGACGTTTCACGCACACCAAGCGAATGAGGGATTTCCTCAATTCGTAGCCGAGCGCCCCGCTTCCAACCGGACAATGGCCGACCGGCCCCATGCCTTTGGTAAAATTTCGTAGCAAGTATCTATATACCATCTTGGCATGGATCCTCGGCCGCGACTCCGATGAGCCGGTGCACCCGTACTCACCGGCGCCGCGCAATGCCTCCCGTGTGGAGAATCTTACGAACCAGCGGCGCAATGGAGCGGAAAACGCCCCATCTCTTTCGATCGGGCAGACCGGTCGGCTTACGCCATTCATTCCAACCGCTGAAAATCCGTAAGCGCCGCCAACCAATTTTCGTTTCGGCTCCGTTCCGGTCCGGCTTTGTTTGTACCATCTCGCACCCCCAAATGCCGATCCCGAACCTCGAAGAAGGTTAACGAGAAGGGAGAACCCCACCCGTCTATAATCGGACGGATGACTTATACCGGAAAGGGTCCTACTACAAGTTCAACTTCAACTTTCTCGGGGATTCGCCATGTCGCCTTCACCGAAAGTGAAATCCCCCGTCCCCCGAGAGAAATGACGAGTGCTTTGATAAACCGAAGCTCGGGGACGTTTCAGACCGACGCTAGGGATTGTGATCGGAATCCACGGATTCAAGGGCAAACCCTATTTGCTGCCCTATTGGTGCTCGGAGCATCCGCTCGGGATGGAAGTTGCCCGACGTATGGACTATGTGGAAGAAGAGTTTGGCCTAGGGAAGAAAAGAGGACAGATTTTTCAATACCCTCTTTCCCGGGCCAATGTTGAGATTATCGAGGTAGGACAACATGTCTACCTAGAGCAAGCGCTGTCCCGGATTGGCCTCGGTTTTGTGCCGCAGTCACTGGAAGTATGACCCTCATGGGATAAGGGGAAAGTTTGCACATCCGTGCCCCCGGGACATAACCGAAGATAGATGCGACGTGGTCCATGTGGACCTTGACTCGGAGATTGAATTAATGGAAGCTTCTCCCCTTGGCAGGATTTCTACCGCGAGGAGGTGACATATGACCCCAAGAGAAACCGGGACCATCACTTCTCATCTCCAGTGTTCAAAAAATTTCTGTCCAAGATTGCATGCCTTAACCGGTCTAAAGAAAAGATTATTGAATGCCGGAAAATGAGATGCCGCACGCAAAGACGACAAATCCACAAGGAGAAACCCGGCCGTAGATGACGACTTCTGGTTCTCTATGACCAAGATCATGACAACCGGCGGCCGTTCGCATATCAAGGTTACGTTCCCCGAGGCCCCTTTGAGGATTATAAAAGTGGGTCTCCTCCCAAACAGCTTGTACACTTCGGCAATCGCGCCGCCGGCCCAGCAAGTACCCAGCCGATCCAATGCGCTCGTGGCTCCTAAGGCGGCGCCTGAAAAGGCGAAAAAGTTAGCCGAGGCAGCGCCCGAGGCACTTCCTCAGGCAAGAAAAGCGCCAACACAGCCAGAAAGCAGACCGGTCGCGGCACCTTCGCAAGTCAAACCCCGGCACAAGTTTACCGTGGGAGCATCGCGCCGTCGCACCCGCTTCGCCTCCTTCCCCCGATCCGACAGTTGTTCCAGAAGAAAAGAAGCGGAGGAGAGTTGAGAAAATCAGGCGACCTAGCCTGATAGTGCAGCAGCCAGTCGCAGAGCCGCAGCCGCGTCCTGCCGCCGCAGAGGCAATTCCTTTGGGCAGTCCCAAGCCAGCCGCCGAGACAATAAGCGAAGACATTCACCCGCATCGGCTCGAGCGGAGCCCGCAGTACGTTTGCCGTCCCCGTCTCTCTAGTCTCACCCGCTCTACTTCCACCCGCCCCCCGCTCAACTGGGCGAGCCATGACCACATCCTCCTCCCCGTCTCCGCGTCCTTCTAGCGGTCCCCATTCTTTCGACTCGCCTTGCTCGTAACCCTAACGTCTCTCTTCTCTCGAGCACAACTCCAAACCCTTCGCCCGAGGTTAGTGCCGAGGCCGTCCATTCACCATCACATCCTCCGCCTCAGCCGCTTCAAACCCTCACAGTGTCAGCCTCTCCCATTTCCATTTCCCGGTCGCCCCCACAAGCGACCGATTCTTCCAAGGTCTGTCCGGTTCCTCCTGATCCCATCCCCGCAGGAGAGACGTCTCAGCAGATCCCTAGGCTGGGGGAACCAGATTTTATGGACGACCTCCAGAACTCAGATGACTTGCCCCTCGCAACAAGAGCCGTAGAGTATTCTGTCTCTTTCCGCCAAGACCTGAAGCGGAGGAGACATGAAGAGATAGCCGCCCGGGCAAAACGCGCAAAGTATGATTTCGGAAGGAGAGTGATTACAACGGAGAAAATAATCCCAATAGTGAAGAAGCCTCTCCGAGAAATGACTAAGGCGGACTACGTGCTCCGGACAAAGGAGAAAAGCTTTGACGACATTGATAAACAAGATGAGATTCGTACGATCATGCGCAAAGTCGACAATCTCTTTGTCAAGAGTCCGGAGGAGCAGAAGAACTTTTCGCGCTGCAGGACAAAGTAAGGCAACTTGAAGAGGACCTATCTAGGTCCACCGAGCACCGGAAGCGGCGCGGCGAGAAACAGATGAATTCAAAGCCCAGCCTAGCCGCTTCTCAAAGAACAGTGCCGCAACCGAAAAGAAAGCAGCCTCGGAGCAGATTTCTCAGCTCCAGGAGTGTTTGAAGCAGGCAAAGTCGCAGCTTGCAGTAAAAACATCTCAAGCGGCTGTCTTTTCAAAGACAAAAGTTAAGGAAATGAGGGCTGGTTTGCTGAGGGAATGCAAGCCCCATACCTTTAAGGCGATGGCAGTCCTGGACTGCGCATCCAGGATTCAAGAAGTTTCCGCCTGTGGAAAGCCCGTGGTAGAGGAGGCCGAGCGCCGTGCAAAGCAATGGCCGGACTCGGCGATAAACCTTCAGAGCGCGAGCGCGACGGCGTCCTTTTTTCCCCCGTGTCCTCATTCGCCGCAGAATGGGCAGGTGCAAGGGTGACCTTGCACAAATATTTTAGAAAAGTTGAAGAGGTGAGAGGGCTGCACGAATGCTTGACGCATTCGGACATGAAAAAGATATCCGTCCTGCCCCCTTTCACGCTCTTTCGGAACTTGGGTGTCCAGGTTTTGTTGAGAATGGCGAGCTCCTTACCCTAGATCGGGTAAAGAAGAATTGGCAGTCCTTTGAAGCGGATACACTGAAATTGATAGCCGGACCGAGCCAATTCAAGACAACAAGTCACTCGATGGTGTCCAGATATTCCGAGATCCGCTCCTATTTTCGGGAGTTAGAGAAAAGATACCTCACCATCGACCCGCACGCGGTCGCCGTTTCACGGAGCATTAGAAGACATAGCCGACCGCAAGCCATTCGAAGCGGAAGCCCGGCGCTCACCCCAAGAGGCGACACTCGCATGTGCGAGGCGTAGCAGAAATGGAGACCTTTCGTAAGGAGATACCGATGAGGCGACCGACAAAGATGAATCAAGAACAGCTTGCCGCAAGGAGAACAGCTAGAGCAGAAAAGGCAGGGGAGGCAAGTTCCTCTGCACCCAAAGGATGAAGGCATGGATTCTTTGCGCCGAGGCGAGCTCGACACCCCGCGAGCCGCCAGAAATGTTGTCACATTTTGCACGGGGTGCAATGTCTTCAATGTTGTTTTGTAACAAAGTTGTCGCTCTTCTTTTCCTCCTTCCGTTTTTCTCCCTTCTCTCCCTTTCCTTTTCTTTCCCATTCTCTTTCTCTCCCCCTTTTTCCTTGGAGTTCCCCGCTTGATTTTCCAGCTTTCCACAGGTCTATCCGAAATTGGCTAAGTCCGGGTGCGAAGTTCGCACTTCGCCCGCTTGTGCGAGGCGAGGCGGCGGCTTTGGTGCGAGTGCGACTTCGCCCCACCTCCTGGGCGCACCTTGCACCGGCAGACTGGCAGGTCAATGCAGAAAAAAGGTAAAATGCCGGAGCAGTCCATATGGCGGCAGACACCAGTGTTCGCCCGTGCGTAGCTTCGACTTCTCAACGGAGCGGGAATGCGCCTTGACAGTGTGTACGTAGGGGAACAAACCCGGAATTTGACCAAGGCTTGAAGGCCTTCCCCGACCGCACCGATTTCTGCACGCATCCCAAGGAGCCCCGATCCCAAGCAAAGATGGATAGATCGCCCTCTAAGGCGTGCATGTGTCACACAAAGATAACCCATCATTAGACAAGTGTCCACCTTCGGGATTTGAACCAAGACCGCCGACCAAAAGGGATAAGCATGGGCTGCCCGCACCGCCCGCGTTAATAGCCTCATTCAAAGCCGATCCGAGGTTTCACCCGCTCCAGCCTACTAGCAAGCCTCGCCGACTTGAAGAATTACCCAACACTCCGCCACGTAGCCGTCCAGCCTTCCAGAAGACCATGTCGCGGGTACACCTCACCCGACAAAAGGTCAGCATTTGCAGCCTCTTTCGCCGCTTCGTCACCTCATGTTTGATCGGGGACTCGTGCCCATTAATGTAACGGGTGGGACTCGGGCTATAAAAGCCCATCCGAAATTCATTGTAAAGGGTGGAAGGGGAATGTTTGTTAGGGAACCACCGTGCTTATTGTAACCGTGCTTCCGCTTATGAATACAATCGTATGCCTGGTTCTCGTTTCTACCGTCTTTATTCTTTTATGTCTGTCTTTCATTATATGCCTTAGGCCCACCCGTGTCGCCGCTCGTTAATTCACTTTGGCATTTGGCGATCGGGTTCCTCTAGCATTGCTTGCTTAAAGCACCTTCTCGTACTTCATTATTTAAAGCATTCATTATAAATTTGGTAGCAGTTCCATCGCCTGTGTGTGACGTTGTCGGCCCGTATCCGGTGATTGATGCGATCCCCTCGCCGTTAGTTCCTTGTAGGGAATGTTTGCTAGGGAGCCATTGAAGCCGTGCGGTTAAACTCTCTACCTAACACATATACCCGGCTCTGACATCTCTAGGTTTACTTTCTACCCCCGTCGCTGTATGTATCCGGTGATTGATACGATCCCCCGCCGTTAGTTCCTTGTAGGGAATGTTTGCTAGGGAGCTATTGAAGCCGTGCATACGCCGCCGGTGTATCGGAAGTACGCCTAGGTTTTGCGCTCCTTGTCATGCTCCGTGTTTGTATGCAGTAGTAGCGGTGATTGGTGTGTTCCCGCATCGTTAGTTCCCCCCCACCAACCTTTGGACATATTTGTATCTCTTTCTGTACATTTGTCTCTTTCCGTTCATTTATTTCTTTCCTGCTCCCTTTAGCTTAAATCAAGCCCCCTAAAAGGAGCCGGCCTTCTCCGGAGATTGGCTCGGAAGGCATCTCTTCCTTCCGGCCTTTCATGCTGGTGGGCGAATCTGGGCGCATTAACCAAAAATCCTTTCCTCATGGCAGATTCGTAACCAATAGTACCCTTCTCTTGATTAGGGTACTTAGCTTAGTTAGTGGCATCACATGGATCCACCTGAATATGGTCGATGCATGCTTCAGAATCACCCTTGGTTGATTCAGTCCTAGAAACTGTAGCTTCTCCTTCATCACGACATTCATCATGATTGCAATGGCATGGAAAGTCAAAAAAAATTCCTAGTGTATCGCATTAGAAAATTCTTGATGCGGTATGACAATTATGATGCCTAGGCATATGCATTGTGCAATGCTAGCCATTATCCCTTGTACTATGTGAGCCAGGTGGGCATCTCCAAGACTCTTTGCTCTCCTGAGAGTTTTGACATGACTACATTCATCACACATTGTAGTTTCGATGTCTTGAGCTGCTGCATCTTCAATCTGTGGCTTCCATTATTCAACAACTTTGTTGCCTCTTCTGGGATGAAATCGGTGACCCTGTCCATCAACTCCTTACATTGGTGCAAGTCAACTGCCTCCTTTCTCACCAGTACTCTTGAACTTGACAATCCAAACGTCCTCTGAAAATTTCCAGGTGAGAACACTACTTGCACCTCCTTGTCACCAATTGTAATTCTACTCATATGCTGCTAATGATGATACATTTGTAGCATCTACAAAAAGTACTCCTTGAAAGACTCCGCAAAATTTGAAATCTGTAGAATATAGTGTACACCTGCATTCTTGAATGCAACCTTCAATGGATGATCATGTGAATCTCATGCTACCAATTTTTTGCAAAAATGTCCTGTTGGTTGTTGCCACGTCATCTCTTGGAAGGGTACTGGCATTCTCTCTCATCCCTTGCCCTTCTCTTGAGGCAAAGCCTTCACTTCTCTCTCCTTGGGAGTGTTGGATCTTGGCATTTCTCTGGAGTGTTTACCCTGTTGCCTACTACTATCCCGCTTGGCATCCTAACCGTGTTCTCTCTCCCTACCGCATACATGTTCTACAAGCCCTCTCCTTGCAACTACTCCAATGTGCTATCCTCATGAACGAGACCCCAACTGCAAAATCGAATTAGATGGAGCTTTTCTCTGTTGCTGCTCCACCCAATGTATACTTTTCACAATGCTTGGCCACTTTTGCATACTATCAACTTCCAGTAACTTTGACAACTATATTTGTGCTTGTATGGCACCAGTTGTACTCTTCCCCTGCTTATACGATGCCTACCGTACAAATCCCCTACTTGTGCAACATAGTCTTCTTACTTGGCTTCTACGACACTGTTGTCAGGCATTCACTTGTATGACAACCTCCCTCATGTCCACACTTGTACGACAGTTTCAGATGTTTGCTTGTACGACATGGCTTTTGTTGCTTGTACGATGCAACTTTTGTTGCTTGTACAACAGACTCTCCTTACTTGGCTTGTATGGCATTGCCATTAGGCCTTCACTTGTATGGCAACCTCTCTTATGTCGACACTTGTACGACATGGCTTTTGTTTCTTGTATGGTGCAACTTTTGCTGCTTGTAGGACACGGTTTGTACTACAACCTCCTTATGCAATTGTATGACAACCTCCTCACACTATGCTCTCCTGCACAATGCTTGCGTCACTTTGCCGCCTAACTTCAATACCTTGTCCGTATGGATCCTCTATAACTCCACAAACCTTTTTGTGTCTCTAAAATTGGAATCCTTCCCTCAAAAACTGTCTATATGATTATACAGCCCATCTTTACACTTGCAAATTGCTCCCTTCTGTAGTCACTCCTTTCTTTATGTTATGAACCTCCTTGCTTATCCATATAAATTATTATAAATTATAAAAATAACCGCAATGAATAATAATACAACACAATCAATGCAAATTACTCAAATGTTCTCAATTTATATTTCAAACCCTTGTTGGAAGGAAGCCACTACTTAATATATCTCACTTGAGATAAATTACAAAATTCTTCTCTTCATATCCTCTCTATGATTCTTTACCTATATTTATAATGTCCAACTATCCACCACTCCCATGTATCAATGCATATGGGATAATTACATCTAATATATATTATAATATTTATACAATATTATAATATTAAATATTTGTCTTTTGTACCTAACATTCCATTCCCCTTACAAAATGTTTCGTCCTCGAAACATAAGAAGAGATTAAACAATATGATATTTTGAGCCTTGTTGTGAACTGGTACCGATCTTGATCATCCATCCATCCTAGTGAAACTTTGATTGGTGGTGGTCTTTGTTGATGCTGATATGCCCTTCTGCCATTTGAATTTTTAGAAGTAATCCCTTGGTTCAATATGTTGGAAGCATCTTTCTACTGGCAAAAAATATCACTCTTTTTCATTCATGCTTCCTTTTGGCACTTGAGTATCCAAGACTGCTTTGTTGGCTCCACACTTCTATTGCTTTACTTTGGTAACTCAAATGATGGGTCCATTTGTTCCTTGGTGCTAGTGCACCACTCTGAAAACCAAAGCTGCTATACTTTCTTTGCCAAACCCTTTCATAGTTGGTGCCCTTCTGACTCCTTGTAGAACCATAATATTGTTGCCTTAAGCCATGCCTCCAAAATTGTTGTCGCTCTTGGGGGTGTGGGTGGTGGTATGCTGCAACCTTAACTTGATGTTCTATTAGCTTTGATTGTTCAGTATTTTGTTCTTTTCTTTTATGCTCCTTTGTCATCCTTCCATATCTTGGTTTGCCCTTGGACTTTGCTTTTGCTTCTTCTTTAATTTTTGCTACTGCCTCCTCCTTCACCTCTATTTCAGGTTCTTTTGCTTCTTCTTTAATTCGTTTCAGAGTTTCTTTGATCTTTGATATAGTTTCTTGGAACTTTATTGCTGTTTTTTCCCATGCTATTGTTGTTTATGTAGGTTCAAATTTTGATTCTTCTATTGGTTTCTCCACTTGTTCCCTTGCTAAAACTGCTTCTTGTTTTTACTTGGATTTTTGTCTTTTACACTGGGAAATATCTTGTACTGTTATTTTCTTTTTCCTATACCAAAACTTCATGAACTTCTTTTGTATATTAATGTTAACAATACCCAAAGAATTTACCCAAGGATAACCAAGAACAATGTCTGCATCATCCATCTCAATAGCATAAAAATCTGAATGTAAAATATATTTGTCCATGGTGATTTTTAAATCTTCAAAAAATTGAACATTTGTACCCTCAAGCTATATGTCTTTGATTTTCTTTGTCTGAACCTGCAACCTCTTAGCCAAAGACATATTAATAACATTGTATTTACTGCTAGGGTTTATAGAAATAATAACATTTTTTGGATGCGACCATGAACTTGCAAAATAGAATTCTTAAAATTGAACAAATCCCTCTGACCACTCTTTGACTTATCTGATACCAACAATATGGTTCTTTCAACTTGCATGTTGTCATCTGTATTTTTTCCTTCCATCATGTCCTCTTTATTCATTTTTTTATGTTCCTCCTGAAGTCTATTTATCTCTTCTGTCAACTTCATATTTTCAAAATTTTCTACATAGCCTTTGGTGTTGCCTTCAATCTGTACACTATCATCCTTCTCTTTTTCTTTTGTCAAGTTTTTGCAAATTATTTGCCTGTTTATTTCTTCTACACAGTGTTTGGTCTGCCTATTTATTTTGTTTATTTCTTTTGTACATTTTGGCAAACACAAACCTTTTAGAACACTGTTCAACTTATATGACATCCAAGTTGTGCTTCCTTCAATCTGCATACTACCAACCTTATCTTTTTCTTCTGCTAACTTGAATTTTTTTAACTCTCTTTAGTTCCATTTGTTCAACTTGGGTTTTAACTACCATTTTTCCAAACACCCATCCGATTAAGAATGCATATTCAAATTCCTCTCGTGTGAATTTATACTGATGGGTCCATTGAAAGTTTATCAACCATGATGCAGTTGCCCCATCGAAAGAATTATAAACCTTACCTTTCCATTCAAAATTATTTAAAGATTTAAAAATTCTCCACCATCCCCTAGCATCATCATTCCTTCCAATGAATACTGGCAAATCCATGACCTCAAATCCAAAAAATTTCAAAACATGGATTTTTGTTTTGAAAAAAAAACAAACTGCCTTCAAATTGCAATTTTTTTTTGGACTGTGACCAAACTGTGGACTTCTCTCTCTATTTTTTTAAACAAATTGTCACTTTCGGACTGCTTTAAAACTACGGACATTTTTTATTTTCAAAACTATTACCAAACTGCAAACCCTTTTTTTCTTTTTGAACTGCTACCAAATTGTGGACTGAGTAGTTTAGCACTACTACCAAACTGCAACTGCTACTTTAGAGACTACTACCAAACTGCAAGCTACTACGCTGCAATTTGTTTTTTTTTAAATATTGATAACAACTTGCTCTATGAATTGTTTCTTTTTTATGTCTGCAGACTTCTCTCTGTTTTTATTTTTATTTTTTAAACAACTGCCACTTTTGGATTGTTGGTAGATTGCATATTGTATGCTCTGTTGTAGCTGTGGAACTGTTGTAGACTGTGGAAACTATGCAGAGACTCTTGCTGAAGTTGTTCTTGATGGTTGTATGGCACTTCTATGAAAATTTTGGCAACGAACTAGGCCCCAAACTTTGGCTTCCTAGTGGTTTAAGGTAAATCTCACCAGCCACAAAGGCTGTCTAAGCGAGTACCACTCTCTGATTACCAACAATATTTCTCTAGGGAATATTTGATGAGAAATCAACCATGGTTTACCTCTAAACGACAACTCTTTGTATACTCTCATAGGGTAAAATACTATTAACAGGGTGTGGAGCCGTTGACCCTTTTCACTGGCGACACACTCAAACCAGTTACTTTGGGGTTCCTAGGGTACTCCTCATAATGAGTTTTAGGGCAATTATTAGCCCAAGTACTTCCCCCAGTTAAGCGGTCGGGACTTACACCTGATCCTACAAGAGGTTATTAGCCTAATGCAGGTGCTTATTAAGCACCGAAACTTTTGTAGTTGAACTCGGGCCTGGAAAGTGCTCTGATACCATTTGTTATGAACCTCTCTTCTCATTACAAGAAATCATTCACCAATATGTAAATATATTCAACATGTAGCCATAAATAATTGCACAATAAGTTCCACACAATAAAATAGAGATTGATAATACCCTTGAGGTAGGGCAACACCGTACAATGCTCCTTATTGGAAGGAAGCCACTCCACAAGATCTTCAACTCCATGAGCCAAGACTTCTACAAGAATACTTCATACATACCTTTTACAATGGGGGTACATCTCTCTTTATACAAGAGTGTGATGGTTCACCTTCCATGAGTTACAAAATCACCCATGTGGTGGTTCACCTTCCATGAGTTAAAAAGTGCATAATAATATGACAATATTCCTTGTGGATTCATATGACAATATTCCCCAACGGTTACATATATGATTCTATGACATACCTATTCTTAATTTAACATGTGGCCTTCCTTAATAATTAATTTATGGCTCATACCATTATACAATACAATATTAAATTATTCAAGTACCTATCTTAAAGTACCTAACATTCCATCCCCCTTACAAAATGTTTCATCCTCGAAACATTAGAAGAGGCTAAATAATATGATCTTATGAGCCATGCTGAATACTAATACCAATCTCGATCATCCATCCATCCTAGTGAAACTATGATTGGTGGTGGTCTTTTTTGATGCCAATGCCATGTGTTGGAAGCATAAATTTCACTTTTTTTCATCCATACCTGCTTGCATTGACGACTTGTAGCATATCCAAAGTTTTGGCTCCTCTGGTTCCTTGTATGGCCCTTATTTTTCTTTTGCCTCAAGCCTTGTCTCCATGATTGTTGCCTCTCATGGTGGTGTGGATGTTGATATACTCCAACCTTAGCCTGATGTTTAACCTTTTCGGATTCTTCCACATCTTGAGCATTTTTTCAAGCTCCCATATTGGAGTTTGTCCTTGGATTCAAATTTTACTTCTTCCTTGATTTCTATGACTGCCTCCTCCATAGACTCTGTTTCATGATCGTCTGCAACTTGTGTCTCTACCATAACTTCATGGTTTGCCACTAATTCTTGCACCTTAGACTGAGAGATATGCTTGCAATGTTAGCTTCTTCTTGTACCATAACTTCATGAACTTCTTTTGCACATTGATGTTAATAGTACCCAAAGAATGCAACCAAGGATAACCAAGAACAACATTAACATCATTCATCTCAATAGCATGAAAATCCGAATGTAAAACATATTTATCCATGGTGAGCTTCGAATCTTCAAACATTTGAACATTTTTACCCTCAAGTTGTATGTCTTTGATTTTCTTTGTTTGAACTTGCAACTGTTGGCATTTTTGCCACATTAAATTTTTTTACAAAATTTTGCCCAAGTATGGAGCTTTAAATCGGCAAAGAGCATGCAGAGGCGTTGGCATTTTCGCGGGCCCTAAAAGAGGATGATAAAGTGGACGAATTGATCTTTTGATGTCTCATTATTGCAGATCTCTTCGCAAGCTTTCCGGCGATATATTACAATAGGTGATCGGGTCAGCGGATCAAAAGTTATGGCCTTGGGAAGTACATCCAGCAAAAGTCCACTTCGGGCTCGAAAAAAATTCTAAGGCATGAGGGGCACTTCGCCCAGAACGCTGCCGAAGTTGCCACTTCGGGCTTGAGCCTGGCGAAGCATCCACTTCGGCCCCAACTCCGGCGAACCTCCTCGTCCCGATGATGAAAAAATTTTAAGGCTGGCAGGTCACTTCGCCAGCAAAACAGGGTAAGATAAGAAGCTTCGCTGAACAAAAAGAAGGAAAGGGGCAGCTTCGCAAAGAAGGGACAGGAAAGCCTAAGTTCGAGCCCGGAAAATTTCTAAGGCATGGAAGGAGCTTCGCTCGCGAAGCTGCCAAAGCACCTACTTCGGGCAGAAAAGTTGCGAAGCTGCGATTGTAAGTTGCCGGGATTTTCTAAGTCAGCGGGGTCACTTCGCTAGAATTTTAGCGAAGCATTCACTTCGGCCACAGTTTTAGCGAACCTCCATCTAGTTGGCAGAAAAATCTCTAAGGCATGAGGGGCACTTCGCCCAGAATTTGGCCGAACTGCCACTTCGGGCCTCCACTTCAGCGAAGCTTCTACGTCGGCCAAAGTGCTCTACGTCGGCCAAAAGGTTCACTTCGCTCCCGAAGCTCCATGTCGGCCCCGAAGTGCAGATTTCCAGCGAAGTGCTATGTCGGCCAGCGAAGCTTCAAGTCGGCCAAAATGTCTAAGTCGGCCAGAAAACTCCACTTCGCCACGAACCTCCGCGTTGGCCCCCGAAGTGCAATGTCGGCCCCGAAGTTCATGTCGGCCGCGAACCTCAAGTCGGCCGCGAACCTCCATGTCGGCCCCGAAGCTCAAGTCGGCCGCGAACCTCATGTCGGCCCCGAAGCTCAAGTCGGCCGCGAACCTCATGTCGGCCAAAATAGCTAATGTCGGCCGCGAACCTCCATGTCGGCCTCGAAGCTCATGTCGGCCAAAGAGTCCAACGTCGGCCGCGAAGCTCACGTCGGCCAGAATCCCAATGTTGGCAGCAAATCCCAACGTCGGCCAGAATCCCAACGTCGGCCAAAGTCGGCCAAAAATCCAATGAACTGCCAGTTCGGGCCAATTTCTCAACGAGGCTACTCCGGAACCTTTTCTGACGACGGTGCTTCTCCCAAAAAGCACACATTCCAAGGCCTGGTATTTATCCAAGCCAATTGAGTGTTTCATAAATGCATTTTTTCTGGCTCGAAAGATTTGGTGCCCATTTGTAGCAATAGGATACAAGTTATCAACCGCAGAGAAGGGCAAAGGCAACTTGTGCATCCACTCGAGCACTTCACCCTGGGGCAGCCCAGGACAGTTCAACGACTCATAAAAGCAGGTTTCCTCGATTGACACGGCCATGGTAGCTTATTAGGGAAATAGATGTGAAACCTCAGTGGCATAAAAGAGCGAGCGCGCATTTTCCAGCTCCCAAGGGCGTACTTCTGAATCCAGCGCATTAATGGCTCAGAGGGTCGGGTCCTCTATAAAAACCCTAGTATTGTAATGAGAAAAGGGGGGGGAACTTTTGCTAGAAAGTTGCTGTAACTTGATTTTTGCAATTGATATTAAGGACTTTGGGCTCCATTTCTCTCTTGTATGTTGCCTTCTGTGATTATTTCTGCTATTCTGTCTTCATTTGTATACTGTAATTCTGAATCCTGAATTTAGGTGTGTAATTGGGGACAGAACCCTGGAATTCTCCTGAAGGATACATAGGGGAGACAATATTGCGTTAAACTCCTTTTATGCCACCTGTGGTTAGTGGTTTCTGTTACATTCACATATTTTCCTAATTGCTATAATTCTGAAATCTGGATTTAGGCGTGGGAGAATAGTTGAATCCTGGAACTCTTCCAGAGGATACATAGGGAACTTTGCGTGGTATTTATTTATGCATTATTCTTGGTATTTATTGCTGCTACTTCAAGCTTTCAGTTAGTGATCGTGTTGCTGGTTCTTTCCCACCACAATACCCAGCTATTTAATTTCTTTCCTGCACCCTTACTCTTTTTATCTCTTTCCAGCACCTTTACTCTTTTTTATCTCTTTCCTGCACCCTTTCTCTTTTTATCTCTTTCCTGCACTCTTAGCTTAAAACCCTAAATAGTTTAGTACAGGAGCCGGCCTTCTCCGGAGATTGGCACGGAGGGCATCTCTTCCCTCCGGCCTTTCAATGTTGGTCCAGGTCTAGGGCGCGTACACGTACAAAATCCTTTCCTGTGGCAGATTTGTGACCAACAGTTTCTAGCACGCCCGGTGGGACAAACTGTCTCCATATTTTAAGGAAGCCCGAGTTTGGTGAATCTTCGGCTTGCCTTCATCTGGAAAAATCACCTGGCGACTCTGTTGAGTTGAAGATCCAGATTTCTTGATCGTAGGCGCCTTTTAAAGCTGAAAGAAGACACCCCGGAGGAATCAAGGTTTGGTGAGCAGCCTTGACCTCACAAGCGGAGAAAAGAATGTTCACCTGGCGACTCCGACTTAGTGGCGAGAACCGTGATCTCTGCAGACCACTGCTATAATGGCGAGGGTATGCTATCCCAGCTGGGATGATCCTGGCCCTCTGAATCTCCAAAGTTGGCACGAGATTCCCAAAAGCGCCTTGAAAACCCTGACAAAATACAATGGCACCAAGGGAATGGCCCGAGAGCACCTTGAAGATGTTGTTGCTCTAGCGACCCTCCATGGCATAACCCACGAAGATGTCATGATCAGACTTCTGGTCCTGTCTCTGGAAGGAAGGGCGTTGCAGTGGTACGGACTGCTCGGGCGTAAGAGCATCTGCTCATGGGATGACTTAGCGGAGCACTCATCAACACATTTGACGGCTCTCAGGATCCCTTCCAACTCTTGATGCACCTCTCCACCATCACGAGAGCACCTCTGGAGAGCATCACAGACTTCAATGTCCGATTCTGCAGAAGTTGGAAGAGAATTCTAGGGGAGATCCAACCGACACCCGCCCAGGCCCACCTCTTCTATGTTCGGGCTTTCCACCCGGACATAAGCCTCCTCTTGCTGCAATCAGGTGAACATAGATTCCCTCAAATCTTTGAGGAAGCAGTACAAGCAGAGCAACTTCTGCTCCTATCAGGAAAGTGGCAATGGGGAGAAACTCCATCACTTTCTCCGGTAGTTGCTGCTCCTGTCTATCCCGCGCAGTATTCACCATGGCAGATCCCTCATACTGTGCAGAGACCTGAAATGCAGTTGTGTGGAGCTCAAGAGGCAGATCTCGTCCAAGGCCAACGATGGGAATATGCAAGCACCGCCCAAGCGATGAATAATACGGTTGCTTGCAGTTTCCATCAGGAGATGGGCAAAGAAGGGGAGCAGGGTCTAACGGCAAGCTTTGAGTGCGAAGAGGGCGCCATTTTGCACCCTTTTTGTGTCCCAGGGCATATCACGCAAGTATCCAGCCAAAACCCAACAAGCATGCCTCATCAAGAGGCTGATCCTGAGGAGATCCTGGCAGAAGGCCTATTGTCGAAAAAGTCCTGTTGTCGCATCAAGGAGTTGGAGGAGCCCGTACTCAAGAGCCCGCAGCCAATGGACTCTCTAAAATGGTGGTATTGGCTTCAACCACCACTACAACCGGCAACTGAGGAAAGCCCCCCATGTGGCAAATCCCTTTGCCACATTATTCATCAACTGTATGGGTGTTGGCATGCATGACAACCTGCCATGTTGCATCCTGTTCGCAACATGGCAAACTTCGGGAGGCCAGCCGGACTTCAAGGATCGACTCAAGTACAATCAGATCTGGTCCGGACACTGCAGGTTCACCGGATAGGCACCGGAAGCTGGGTTTGTGGTGGCGGCATGCCAATCATGTCGCAAACTTTTGTGTAAATACTGTAAATAGCCTGGCTAGTAAATAAAGTGCCGAGGGCACTAAGTGTTGCTTAGGAGCTTAGGTACAGTTTTCTGTTTAGTTTGTGTGTTTCTTTTTAGCACTCCAAAGAGATAGCAGTTTTCAGGTGTTGTTTTTAGCATCCCCTGGCACAGCAGTTCAGTGCCATATAAGGCACTGTCATTTTCAGATCAAGCGCTTGGGCAATTGTACAGCCAGAATGGGCAAGAGGAGCACTGAGAAAAAGAGAAGGCCCCAAAAAAGTTGAGGAGTTTGCTGCCGTCAGTGGACAGTCAAAAGAAGGGATAGAGGATGACTGTCTTGCCCAATGGATAAATGCCTGGGATCTCTTCATTCAAACGAGCTAAATGCCCCGCGAGCCGCCAGGAATGTTGGCATTTTTGCCACATTAAATTTTTTTACAAAATTTTATCTAAGTATGGAGCTTCAAAGTGGCAAAGAGCATGCAGAGGTGTTGGCATTTTCGCGGGCCCTAAAAGAGGATGATAAAGTGGACGAATTAATCTTTTGATGTCTCATTATTGCAGATCTCTTCGCAAGCTTTCCGGCGATATATTACAATAGGTGATCGGGTCAGCGGATCAAAAGTTATGGCCCCGGAAGCAAATCCAGCAAAAGTCCACTTCGGGCTCGAAAAAATTCCAAGGCATGAGGGGCACTTCGCCCAGAACGCTGCCGAAGTTGCCACTTCGGGCTTGAGCCTGGCGAAGCATCCACTTCGGCCCCAACTCCGGCGAACCTCCCCGTCCCGATGGTGAAAGAAGTTTAAGGTTGAGGGGCACTTCGCCGCTTGCCTCGGCGAAGCATCCACTTCGGCCCCAACTCCAGCGAACCTCCCCGTCCCGATGGTGAAAGAAGTTTAAGGTTGGCAGGTCACTTCGCCAGCAAAACAAGGTAAGATAAGAAGCTTCGTTGAACAAAAAGAAGGAAAGGGGCAGCTTCGCAAAGAAGGGACAGGAAAGCCTAAGTTTGAGCCCGGAAAATTTCTAAGGCATGGAAGGAGCTTCGCTCGCGAAGCTGCCAAAGCACCTACTTCGGGCAGAAAAGTTGCGAAGCTGCGGTTGTAAGTTGCCGGAATTTTCTAAGTCAGCGGGGTCACTTCGCTAGAATTTTAGCGAAGCATTCACTTCGGCCACAGTTTTAGCGAACCTCCATCTAGTTGGCAGAAAAATCTCTAAGGCATGAGGGGCACTTCGCCCAGAATTTGGCCGAACTGCCACTTCGGGCCTCCACTTCAGCGAAGCTTCAATGTCGGCCAAAGCGCTCTACGTCGGCCAAAAGGTTCACTTCGCTCCCGAAGCTCCATGTCAGCCCCCGAAGCGCAGATTTCCAGCGAAGTGCTATGTCGGCCAAAATGTCTAAGTCGGCCAGAAAACTCCACTTCGTCGCGAACCTCCGCGTCGGCCCCCGAAGTGCAATGTCGGCCCCGAAGTTCATGTCGGCCCCGAAGCTCAAGTCGGCCGTGAACCTCACGTCGGCCAAAATAGCTAATGTCGGTTGCAAACCTCCATGTCGGCCCCGAAGTTCATGTCGGCCAAAGCGTCCAACATCGGCCAAAAATGCAAAGTCGGCCGCGAAGCTCACGTCGGCCAGAATCCCAATGTCGGCCGCGAATCCCAACGTCGGCCAGAATCCCAACGTCGGCCAACATAGGCCAAGTCGGCCAAAAATCCAACGAACTGCCAGTTCGGGCCAATTTCTCAACGAGGCTACTTCGGAACCTTTTCTAACGACGGTGCTTCTCCCGAAAAGCACACATTCCATGGCCGGGTATTTATCCAAGGCAATTGAGTGTTTCATAAATGCATTTTTTCTAGCCCGAAAGACCCGGTGCCCATTTGTAGCAATAGGATACAAGTTATCAGCCGCAGAGAAGGGCAAGGGCAACTTGTGCATCCACTCGAGCACCTCACCCCGGGGCAGCCCAAGACAGTTCAACGGCTCATAAATGCAGGTTTCCCCGATTGACGCGGCCATGGTAGCTTATTAGGGAAATAGATGTGAAACCTCAGTGGCATAAAAGGGCGAGCGCGCATTTTCTAGCTCCCAGGGGCGTACTTTCGAATCCAACGCATTAATGGCTCAAAGGGTCGGGTCCTCTATAAAAACCCTAGTATTGTAATGAGAAAAGGGGGGGAACATCTGCTAGAAAGCTACTGTAACTTGATTTTTGCAATTGATATTAAGAACTTTGGGCTCCATTTCTCTCTTGTATGCTGCCTTCTGTGATTATTTCTGCTACTTTGTTTCTTCATATGCATACTGTAATTTTGCATCCTAGATTTAGGTGTGTAATTGAGGACAGAACCCTAGATTCTCTTGAAGGATACATAGGGGAGACAATATTGCGTTAAACTCCTTTTATGCCGCCTGTGGTTAGTGGTTTCTATTACATTCACATATTTTCCTAATTGCTATAATTCTGAAATCTGGATTTAGGCGTGGGAGAATAGTTGAATCTCGGAACTCTTCCATAGGATACATAGGGAACTTTGCGTGGTATTTATTTATGCATTATTCTTGGTATTTATTGTTGCTACTTCAAGCTTTCAGTTAGTGATCGTGTGCTGCTGGTTCTTTCCCACCACAATACCCAGCTATTTAATTTCTTTCCTGCACCCTTACTCTTTTTATCTCTTTCCAACATCTTTACTCTTTTTTATCGCTTTCCTGCACCCTTTGTCTTTTTATCTCTTTCCTGCACTCTTAGCTTAAAACCCTAAATAGTTTAGTATAGGAGCCGGCCTTCTCCGGAGATTGGCACGGAGGGCATCTCTTCCCTCCGGCCTTTCAATGTTGGTCCAGGTCTAGGGCGCGTACACGTACAAAATCCTTTCCTGTGCCAGATTTGTGTCAACAGCAACCTCTTCGTCAAAGACATATTGATAAAATAATATTTGCTGCTAGGGTTAATGCAAAAAATAATTTTTTGATTTTGAATGCAACCATGAACTTGCAAAATAAAATTTTTACATTCAAATAGATCTTTTTGACCATTGTTTGGCCTTGACACATGTAGGATTGCTCAACTAACCATGAAAGTTAGAATACAAACAATCAAACCAGGATCCAAATATCTCAAAAGAAATCACATAAGCTTTCAAATGAAAAATGGAAGAATCGAACTTTGCTCAAATATCTTACATCCAACCTCAAAAACAGGAGAGGAAGGTCTCTACATATATAGACTTGAGTGTCATCATGCAATAAAAACTTGGAGTGCAACACCAATATGGCAACTTGGAGTGCAGCAAGGACCAATATGGCAGCTTTGGAGTGGAGCCCAAACATAGCAACTTGGACTGCAGCAAAATCCAATATGGCAGCTTGGAGTGCAGCCCAAACATAGCAACTTAGAGTGCCGCAAAACCCAATATGGCAGCTTTGGAATGCAGCCCAAACATGGCAACTTGGAGTGCAGCAAAATCCAATATGGCAGCTTGGAATGCAGCCCAAACATAGCAACTTGTAGTGCAGCCCAAACATAGCAACTTACTAACTCAACTAGAGTAGACTAACCTAAGCAAGCTAATCATAGGTGCACTAATAATGCAATAAAATAAATGCAAAAATAAATATATGCACCAACAACACACAAGGCGTAGTTTCCTTAACCTGCAATTATTATCCTTTTCTGTTGATGCCCATTTGCCTAAAAATGCAACTTCAAATTCTTCCCATGTGTATTTATTATGACGGGGACAAACAAAATTGAAATACCAAGATAAAGCTTCCCATTGTAAGGAAGTCCAAATATAATATTTCGATAAAAAGTGAGAAGAATATAAAGACTTAAAAGTTTTCCACCATTCCCTAGCATCAATATCATCTTCGCCATGACTTTTATTTTTTTTAATCAAGGCAGCTAGGGTTTTAAATAAATAGAAATTTTCAAAATTAAAATTTCTGAGATTTCATCTATTTCTCTCTACAAACAATTAAATCTGCAAATTTTCTTCCAAACAAAACAAATGGCAACTGATCTGCTTACCCAGATTGAAAGTCATGAATTTGTTTTTCCCTTTGCATGAATTTTATGTGCAGCCCCAAAAACAGCACCAAAAACCCAACTTGCAACAGTTGTAACTCCCTCAATACTTAACAAAATTCAATAAGTCAGTAGTCATTTTTTTAGTACTCAGAATAACCTACATGTTGGTGCAAAAATTTTCTAAACATGACTGTTAAAAACTTTAATACGATTTTTTTTCTTTTTGAAAAAAAAAATCGAGCAGCTAAAAAACAGCCCAACTTCAAACAGTTGTAACTCTCTCAATATTTATCAAAATTTCACAAATGAGTAGTCGTTTTTATACTACTCAAAATAATCTACATGCTGGTGCAAAACTCTTCTGAAAATGACTGCTAAAAAATTTAATACAAATTTTTTCCTTTTGAAAAAACAGCTAAAAAAACAACCTCAAATCCCAACTTCAAACAATTGTAACTCTCTCAATACTTACCAGAATTTCACAAGCGAGTAGTTGTTTTTATAGTACTCGGGATAATTTACATGCTGGTGCAAAAAAACTTCTGAAATAACTGCTTAAAAATTTAATACGAATTTTTTTCTTTTGAGAAACAATTCGTGTGGCCCACAAAACAACACAAATAACCCAAATCCAAACAGCCATAAATTTCTCAATACTTATCAGAATTTAACAAATGAGCAGTCGTAATACTGTTGGCATTTTTGCCACATTATTTTTGTGGTTGTTGTTCATGCAAAAGAATGCTCAAATTGTAAAGACACCCATTCCTCTTTTTGTAAGTGAAAAGTAAAGGTGTCGCGTTTTCGCGACATCCATACCATAAAAAAGCTAAGCCCAAAAGATGTCGCAATATCGCGACATGTCGCATTTTTGCGACCTGTCACGGTTTCGCGGCGCCAAATGCAGAAAAGGGCTAAGTCAAAAAAGTTGTCGCGATATCGAGACGTGTTGGAGTTTCGCGGTCAACATGGTCAACGGAAGCACTAAAATGAAGTTGTCGCGATATCGCGACATGTCGCAAAATCGCGACTTGCGGTGGCTATAGAGCAGAACAAGAGAAAATGTCGCGATATCGCGACAGTAAAGCAAGCAAGGAGAAAATGGTACAGAATGTCGCGATATCGCGACATGTCACGTTATCGCGGCAAGGTTGAAAGAAAAACATAAGGCATGAAAGACGTCGCGATTTCGCGACATTTTTGGAGATGAAGTCCAGCAAGAGAAACTTGTCGCGATAAGCATGAAAGACGTCGCGATTTCGCGACATTTTTGGAGATGAAGTCCAGCAAGAGAAACTTGTCGCGATATCGCGACAGGAAGTGGCAACAATAGAGAAAGCAAGAAAATGTCGCGATTTCGTGACATATTGGGCAGGAAGGACAAAGTGCGGAGAATTGTCGTATTTTCGCGACCTGTCGCGTTTTCGCGAGGCGGAAGCAAGGAGGTGGCCAGATTGTATGGAATGTCGCGATTTTGCGACATGTTCCGTTTTCGCGAGGCGGAAGGCGGAAATAAGGAGAACATGAAACCTGTCGCGATTTCGCGACGTGCTGAAGATGAAAGAACGCATTTTCGCGACCTGTCGCATTTTCGCGGAAAGAAAGTTGAACCGTACAAGGC
This sequence comes from Wollemia nobilis, assembly GCA_028583015.1. Lineage (NCBI taxonomy): Eukaryota > Viridiplantae > Streptophyta > Pinopsida > Araucariales > Araucariaceae > Wollemia > Wollemia nobilis. Next base: position 5,760,176 of record JAQPPZ010000367.1, read on the forward strand.
AAAGTGAATTGTCGCGATTTCGCGACATGTCCCGTTTTCGCGACTTGTCACACTTTCGCGATGAAAAAGCAGGTAGAAGCAAGAAGACAGAAACATGTCGCGATTTCGCGACATGTCTTGTTTTCGCGATGTGAAAGCGCAGGAAGAACAAAATGATACGGACTGTCGCGATTTCGCGACATGTCCCATTTTCGCTTCTTGCAGGAAGATGAAGACCAAGGAGGAAAGATGTCGCAATTTCGCGACATGTCGCGTTTTCGCGGGTAAGAAGGAGGCAAAGACAGCACAAGAGAAACATGTCGCGATTTCGCGACATGTTCCGTTTTCGCGACTGGTGGCGGAGAGAGAAAGCAGCTAGGTAAAAGTGTCGCGATATCGCGACATGTCGTATTTTCGCGACCTGTCTCGTTTTTGCGACCAAAGCAACAACAAAAGCCCGATACAATTTTGTTGCATTTTTCTTAAGGATTGCATAGGAGAACGTGCAGAGGAGATAAGGATCAATTAAAGGCTCTCCAACGGTTTTCAGATCGTGGTCAAAGAAGCGGTTCCAAGATTAAATGTTGCTGATTACCGAGGTGTGCAAGATAGAAGAACTTGAGGCAGTTTTCGATGCTGCCAGAATTAAAGACGCCTCCAATATTCAAAGCGCTTGTTCGTAATCTCTTACAGCTTTCAGCTTCCCTTGATAACGGTCATTTGATGAAGAGATATGGGCCCTCGCTTTTGTTTCATTCTCAGTTGTAATCCATTAAAAGCAGGGACTGTCATTTCTCCGAGGCAGATTAAGGGGATTGTTCTTCGAAATCTGCTTCATGTATTGAATGCTGTGATATGAAAGGAAGAGGACGGACCTCTATAAAGACCAATGTAAAACTCAAGCAAAAGGAGGAGGATCTTGTTGCAGAAATTGAAATAGAAATCCTAGAGGCAATTGCTTCCATTCTTAGCGTCTTCTAGAGTTGGTGATCTAATTTGTTGTGTATGTTTGGCTTTCTATGTGATTTACTTCTGTGTAGTCCAGTGTAATATCAGTTGAATTCTGCGGTATTGAATTTGGCTGTATTGGCATTTGAATGTTTGAAGTTTATTTGAAAGCAAACTCATGGCTAATGCGTGATCTAATTTCTGTATATGTGCTCTAAGAGTCGGTTGCTACTGAGCTTTAGGATCTAGTTGAAGTTATTGCTGTTCGAGATTGTTCTCCCCATTAACGATCGGCTTCGGCCATATTTACATCCCTTTCAGTTATTTCCCATTTCTTTCCTGCATCTCTAGTCTTGAAACCAGTTTAGATTAGTGTGGTAACCAGCCCTCTCTGGAGATTGGCCCGGGAGACATTTCTTTCTCTCGGCCTTTCAATGTTGGCCGGGTCTAGGGCGCATAGACGTAGAAAATCTTTTCCTGTGGCTGATTCATGAACAACAAAATCCTTTCCAACAATTTGAGCATTCTTTTGCATGAACAACAACAAAAATAATGTGGCAAAAATGCCAACATTCTTGGCGGCTCTCGGGGAATGGCTTGAATACTCAGAGCTGTGAAAGACTCGGGGAATGGCTTGAATACTCAGAGCTGTGAAAGACTCGAACAGGTCCCAAACTTGGTTGCGGTATGCTTTGAGATAATGCTGCTTGGAAATGCTGCTTGGCGACTCTGACTTGGCGACAGTTGTGATCTCGCGGACCACTGCTATAATGGCGAGGGTATGCTGTCCTAGATGGGATGATCCTGGCCCTCTGAATCTCCAAATTCGGCACGAGATTCCCAAAAGTGCCCTGAAAGCCCTAACAAAATACAATGGCACCAAGGGAATGGCCCGAGAGCATATTGACGATGTTGCTGCTTTAGCGACCCTCCATGATATAATTCACGAAGATGTCATGATCAGACTTCTGGTCTCGTCTCTGGAAGGAAGGGCGTTGCAGTGGTAAAGATTGCTCGGGCGTAAAAGCATCTGCTCATGGGATGATTTAGCAGGAGCGCTCATTACAACATTTGATGGCTCTCAGGATCCCTTCCAACTTTTGATGCATCTCTCCACCATCATGAGAACACCTCAGGAGAGCATCACAGATTTCAACGTCCGATTCTGTAGAACTTGGAAGAGAATTCCAGGGGAGATCCAACCGACACCCGCCCAAGCCCACCTCTTCTATGTTCGAGCTTTCCATCCGAACATAAGCCTCCTCTTGCTGCAATCAGGCGAACGTAGATTCCCTCAAATCTTTGAGGAAGCATTACAAGCGGAGCACCTTCTGCTCCTATCAGGAAAATTACCATGGGGAGAAACTCCATTACTTTCTCCGGTAGTTCCTGCTCCTGTCTATCCCGCACAATATTCATCATGGCCGATCCCTTATACTGTGCAGACCTGAAATGCAGTTGTGTGAAACTCAAGAGGCAAGTTTTGTCCAAGGCCAACGATGGGCATATGCAAGCACTGTCCTACCAATAGATAATATGATTGCTTGCAGTTTCCGTCAGGAGATGGGTCAAGTAGAGGAACAGGTTCAAGTGGCAGAACCTGAGCACAAAGAGGGCACAATTTTGCACAAAGACGCAAGTATTCAGCCATAACCCGTTAAGCATGCTTCACCAAAAGGTTGAGCCTGAGGAGATCCCGGAAGCGAATTTATCATCAAAAAGGTTCTATGATCGCACCAAGGGATTGGAGGAGCCTGTACTCAGCCCACAGTCAGTGGAGTCTTCAAAGTGGTGGTATTGGTTCCAGCCACTACATCCGGTACCTGAAGAAAGCCCCCATGTGGCAAACCTCTTTGCCACATTATTCATCAATAGCACGGGTACTAGTAAGAATGATAACCTGCCGCATTGCACCCTGTTTGCACCATGGAGGACTTCGGGAAGAAGCCAACCGAACTTCAAAGGTCGACTGAAGTATGATCAGATCTGGTCTGGACACTGCAGGTTCACCGGATAGACACCAGAAGCTGGGTTTGTGGTGGCGGCATGCCAATCATGTCGCAAACTTTTGTAGATATTGTACATATAAAAAAAAAAAGGAAGAAAAAATAGACAAACAAAAAACAAAAAAAAAAATTTACTTTGGCTCTTTTTGCATGCGAGCCCGCAGGTACGTTTATTTCTTTTCCTTTTTCTTTTCCTTCCCAGCAGATAGTGGCTTTCTTCTACTTCTTCCTTCCCCTCTACTTCATTCCCTTCTTCTCCTACTCCTTCTTCTGCAATTACTCAAGCCACTGCTGTTGTTTCTACTCACCCCTCTGATGTTCCCATTTCTACTTTCCCTTTCTTCTAGTCCTTTGTCTTGTGAGTCCTTCGTCACAGCCACAGTTCCTGCTATCATCTCCATTCCATCCACTTCCATTTCATTATATGTTTCTTAGCATCCCAGTAGTTGGTAGCACAGTAGCACCCTGTTGCTGTATCTATTCCTCCATATTTCTTCATTCACCATCCCCATTCCATGGCCTGCGCACCCGTAGGTCATCCCTCCATTTCCGTTTTTGTATCTCAGGTGCTTTTCACTACTGCCATGACGATCCTTTCACAGCACTTGGTGATTACCCAACTCATCTGAGCTAGGCTAAGTGCAGTAGTTCTAAAGAAATAAAGGAAGTTTTGTTCTTCTATAATTTTCTCTTGCAGGTCCTGTTCCTGAGAGCCGAGTATCAGCAAGAGTTTGTTGCAGCAGTCCGTAGACGTGTCCAGCATCGACAGGCATTCATTTCTCCTGTTTCTCCTGTTTCCTGAATTTGTTGCCCAATGGATAAAGGCTTGAGGTTCGTGCATACAGTAGAACTGTATACCTCGAGAGCCGCCAAGAATGTTGGCATTTTTGCCACATTATTTTTGTTGTTGTTGTTCATGCAAAAGAATGCTCAAATTGTAAAGACACCCATTCCTCTTTTTGTAAGTGAAAAGCAAAGGTGTCGCGATTTCGCGACATGTAGCGAAATCGCGACCTGTCACGTTTTCGCGACGTCCGTACCATAAAAAAGCTAAGCCCAAAACATGTCGCGATATCGCGACATGTCGCATTTTCGCGACCTGTCACGTTTTTGCGGGGTCCAAATCCAAAATGTGCAAGCATGGGAATTTGTCGCGATATCGCGACCTGTCATAGTTTCGCGGCGCCAAATGCAGAAAAGGGCTAAGTCAAAAAATTTGTCGCGATATCGCGACGTGTTGGAGTTTCGCGGTCAACATGGTCAACGGAAGCACTAAAATGAAGTTGTCGCGATATCGCGACATGCCGCAAAATCGCGACTTGCGGTGGCTATAGAGCAAAACAAGAGAAAATGTCGCGATATCGCGACAATAAAACAAGCAAGGAGAAAATGGTACGGAATGTCGCGATATCGCGACATGTCACGTTATCACGGCAAGGTTGAAAGAAAAACATAAGGCATGAAAGACGTCGCGATTTCGCGACATTTTTGGAGATGAAGTCCAGCAAGAGAAACTTGTCGCGATATCGCGACAGGAAGTGGCAACAATAGAGAAAGCAAGAAAATGTCGCGATTTCGCGACATATTGGGCAGGAAGGACAAAGTGCGGAGAATTGTCGTATTTTCGCAACCTGTCGCGTTTTCGCGAGGCGGAAGCAAGGAGGCGGCCAGATTTTACGGAATGTCGCGATTTTGCGACATGTTCCGTTTTCGCGAGGCGGAAGGCGGAAATAAGGAGAACATGAAACCTGTCACGATTTCGCGACGTGCTGAAGATGAAAGAACGCATTTTCGCGACCTGTCGCGTTTTTGCGGAAAGAAAGTTGAACCGTACAAGGCAAAGTGAATTGTCGCGATTTTGCGACATGTCACGTTTTCACGACTTGTCACACTTTCACGATGAAAAAGCAGGTAGAAGCAAGAAGACAGAAACATGTCGCGATTTCGCGACATGTCTTGTTTTCGCAATGTGAAAGCGCGGGAAGAACAAAATGATACGGACTGTCGCGATTTCGCGACATGTCCCATTTTCGCTTCTTGCAGGAAGATGAAGACCAAGGAGGAAAGATGTCGCGATTTCGCGACATGTCGCGTTTTCGCGGGTAAGAAGGAGGCAAAGACAGCACAAGAGAAACTTGTCGTGAAAACCTTTTGGAACTGATTGCTGAAATAAAAAATATGGCCCTTGCAAAATGTGACGTTTTTTGAAAAAACATGCCCTAGCTCTACAAAAACAAACCCACTTGGCCAAAATCATTGCTCTGATAACAAATGTTATGAACCTCTCTTCTGATTACAAGAAATCACTCACCATTATGTAAAAATATTCAACATGCAACCATAAATAAATTGCACAATAAATTCTACACAACAAAATAGAGATTGATACTTAAAAGACATTTTGTTTTTCTAATGTCAGTATACCTACATAGTTTAATAATTAGAAGGCTCTAGAAGATGGTTCACAATGCATATCACTTCTCCATATATTGGCCCACCATGAGTTTGCCAAAACTATCATATGAATTGGATGGAATTTGAGGATTTTTACATAACAATTAGTAATACTTATGCTTATTTGTACCAATCCTCCTTGCACCATGTTTTTATCTCCATAGGCAAAGATAAAAACTTAGCTTTGATAGCCTTCTGGGATTTTTTTGCATAATTTAAAGACACACATGGAAACAATAGAGCTTTATCCAAACTATTAGAATTCAATGTAGTTCTTCTAACTATAGGGGACTAATAGATGTCAAACTTACATAACACTCAGAAGCAGGGACAGGAGTATGGCCCTCAACAAACAAATTATATATTTATATTAATGCGATTTGGCATCACTGCATCTCCCATTGTTAAGAGTTCAGGTCACTTTTGCATTGACTCCAACCAACTTGCTTACCAAATATCAAATTATGACCATATCATAAATATTCTCTTACTGATCTTAATGGAAAGCCAAGTTTTCATATCAGGTACCAGGACAAGTTATAAGCCTGACTGTCAACCATCTTCTTTTCACTCACACACACTCAGGGACAAAATAAGGGAGGAGGGAGGGGGTGGATTGGTTAGTAGGAAACTTGGTCATGTAAAGTATCAAGATAAGTCATAAGCACTCCCTATAGTAAACTATTTATAGAAAATAAGGCATTGACAGTGCAGTATTTGTTCATCACCATGTTATAAATGTTCTCTTACTGATCTTAATGGAAAGCCAAGTTTTTATATCAGGTACTAGGACAAGTTATAAGCATGACTATCAACCAAATTCTGTTCACTCGCACACACAGGGACTGTTAGAGAATATATTACATTATTGGGTACATGTCAATATACCACCTTGGGTACATTATTAGATTAGGAGTTTATCTTATGTTAAGTAGTTACTTGGGGAAGAAGTAATAAATGCACAAGTGTTAGAATGTGCAATGATGTAAATGTGCATGTAGTCCACATGTACATGAGTCATAGGAATAGGTAGAGTGATTGCCCAAGGAACCTATCTTCCTATATATGTACCTTGAGCTAGAGTGTGATATAGAGATATAGACATATAGAGAGTGTGAGTGAGAGACAAAGTTACTATAGAGTAGTGAGTAGGTACAATGTAGATCTTCATTGTAAAATTTTGGAGTGTTCATAGTCCTCCATTATATTGCATTGTACTATTTTCGTGAGCTTTCATTAATGGTATTTTACTGAGTTATTGCATAAGTCTATTCTCTTATTTTCCTGCATATTTAAGTACCATTATCATATACTTACCATAGCCTGCATATTTTACATCTTGTGGTTGCATCTCCATTAATATACATCACCAAAAGCTAACAGTGGTATTAGAGCACATGGTAGATCGATAGGAAATAGGGAGAGCCACAAAGAGAGATTGAGAGGAGTTCAGAAATCTCAGTTCCAGAATTTCTGAGATTGCATGTGGCTAGAGTCTTTCCACAGAGTTGCAGAAAAACTTGTGAAGACTAGGACTCAGCATTAATTCCACTAGATTGACAAATCAACTAGTGAAGTTCATTATCTCCAGAATTATAGATTCTTCCATTCCATTTTCTAACATCTTGTTGTAGGAAAAGGAGATTCAGAGAAAGTTGGGAAGCTTCCTACATAGCGCTAGGAAGAATATCTTCATTAGAATCATTCCAGCACTTGCAGCAACAAGTAGAAGACTGAATATTTCAGAGACCTGAGAAAAGGTCCCATTACAAGAGTTGTAGACCTGCAAATTGCAGAAGAGAGGAAAAGGCCATAGCAGCCTTATTGCAGACTCAAGGAAGAAGAGACTCTAGAGACGAGTCCAGGAGAAGATTGGAGATTGGTGATCTCCATTGAAGATTGAAACCTACAGATTGCAGAAGAAAAGGCCACAACAACCTTACAACAAAATCTAGGAAGAAAATACTCCAGAGAAAGAGTCTAGGAGAAGATTGGAGATTGGTGATCTCCATTGAAGATTGAAGCCTGCAGATTGCAGAAGGAGAAAACAACTCAAGAAGCTGAAAAAGACCTACAAGAGGTCCCATTGAAGAACTTCCAATTCAGGAAGATAGAAGATTGAAGAAGGACAAGCAACAAGTCCCATTCTAGATTCCAGCAACAACAGATTTCAGAGATCTAGGAAGGAGATCTCATTGCCAACACTTCCACAGTAGAAGGTTGAAGGAAAGGTCTCATTGGGAAGACCAGAGAAGCTGCGAGAGTGAAGACCCTAGAGAAGAGGTCTCAAGGAGAAATAAGGAGAAGGCTTGGTGAGCCTCATTGAAGGAGATTCGGAGAAGGCCATTAAAGGAGTTCCTAGGAGAACTCATTGGAGAAATTTACCACCAAGGAGAAGTTCCTGATAAAGGAAGATTTTGGGACAATTGTCACCATCCGACAACAAGCCCAAACGGAGATAGATTTGGCAAGAAGCTTGCCAAATTTCGGAGGAGATTGGTGAAGACCTCAAGACTTTCAGATTCTTGAGAAGAAGGCCTAGATTGAAGTCAGAATTCGACAAGGAGACTGAAGGAGAAAGAAGCCAAACATTACTACCAAACCTGAAAGGTTTGAAGATTGCCTTTGAAGGCTAGAAGGCTCATTCGTAGAAAGGAGATAGGGGTTTGCTGTTTCTACAGCAGAAAACTGAAGGGTTCTTGAGAGAAAATCTCAGCTGCAATTTGGAGGAGTTCCCTACCAAATTTTTGAGATTCAAGGACAGCATTTCAGTGGAGAGATTGACTGCTTTACAATCTGAAATATTTCAGATTTGAGGACAGCAAGAAAGCAACAAGTTGGGCAGCATCAAACTTCAGATTTACAGAGTGCATTCTGAAGGAGAGTTGAAGTCACCTACTACAGTTTCAGGGCAGCAAATTAGAGGGTTTCATAGCTGCAAATAGGTGAGCTAAAGAGCTGTTTCGGACAGCCAAGAAGAGTTGCAAGTCCATCCAGTAAAAGGCAGCAATAAGGTGAATCTAATCACCTTGCAATCCTTCATCTACAGAGTTCATTAAGGTAAGCAACTTTGGTGCAATAGGTTCATCACTGAACATTAAGTTACTTAGTTCATTATTAAGTTTCATTAAGCACCATATCAGAGTTAAAGTTGCAAGGAGAAGGTTGCATATTAAAGTCTTCAAAGGGAGTGCAGAAGATAGTTTCTTTTAAGGTTAATACCTGCACATTAAAATAGGAGTTAGATATATTTCGAAAGAAAGAAAAATATCATCTTCCTATTAACTAGTTGAAACAAGAAGACTTTACTACTTAGTAAAAGTTGCAGAGATTATAGTTCTTTAAGAGTTATTACTAGTGCATCTTACAAGTTACTTTGAAGGAGCAATAAGGTGAGATTACTACTGCACTATACTAGTTATTCTTAAGTGCATTGAACTAGTTACTCTTAAAGGTTATTATGTGCATTGGTTGTTAAGTTAAGGTGAAAGACCAAAGTGCACAAATCAGCATACTATCAAAGTGTCTAGAGACACTATTGCACAAAACCTGCAGCATTTTGTGGCCTAGAGAAGCCACCAAACAAGGTAATATTCCTCCAAGGAGTGGAGAAGAAAGCCACCATCAAAACCAATAGAAGGAGCTACAAAACGAGACTAGGAGAGTCTCATATTTTAGGTGCAACTAAGGAGCATTTTACAGGGTTATACAAGCACCAAAATTTATCTCTATTATTACATCAAAGGGAGACAAAGGTTAAGTGTCCTAAGGACACACTACGTAGCCTATCCTCTACATCTACAAGTGGCCATCATTAGTAGAGGGAAAGCACACTCAAAAGTGCTTAGAGAAGAGTTGTTCCAGAAGGGCTCAACGTCCGCCAAGTGGCCGTCATTAGTAGAGGGAAAGCACACTCAAAAGTGCTTAGAGAAGAGTTGTTCCAGAAGGGCTCAACGTCCGCCATCGGCAAAGGAAAAGCACAACCCACGGTGCTTGAGCGAAGAGCCATCCATAAGGCTCGGTATACGCCTCATCAAGGTGCTATAAGACACCATAGCCCAGTGCTACAGCTGTACGGGAGTAACGCATTGCAAAGGACACCTGTTACAACACAAAACTTGCAGCAAAAACAACATAACGAGATAAGCCAAACATCGATAGTGCAAGCTGGAGACAACACGAAACAGTTGGCAAATACAAGGTGAGTTACCCAGGCACTAGAAGAACTCGAAGGGCCATCCATCAACATTGGAAAATGGCCATTGCCAAGAAGCCAAGCTAACCTACGAACGGAGTTAGAGAATAGGCGCTCAAGGAAGTAAAGAAGCCAAGATAAGCTTCAGGGTTAAAACGAACGTTGAAACATTTGATTCCATGCAAAGAAGGCGCATCCATTTGTCCCAACGTCACCAGGAATCAAGTGCCACTTGGCACTAGGGAGAGAGCATTTTTTAACTCTCTTATAACGTCTACGCCCAAGCAGATGAGTGCTCAAGACTGATAGAGCGTTACATTATCATTATTCGATGCACGAGCAAAGGTTGGCACCACCCTAATAACATCTCCAAGATCATAACGTATCCGTTGCTAGCAAGAACTCACCATCTGGCATTCGTTACAAGAGAAGAGTAAGGTATTTAATACCTAAAGTCTAGGACGAGCGCAGAGGGAATATAGCAAAGAAGTAATTCAAGCTAGAAGTGGTCAAAGTGTAAGACCATCCATCGAGGAGCACGCCAATGATGAGCATTAATTGCTCAGCTTAGATTCATACGCAAGAGACCAGCGAAACCAGCATGCAGGCTTGAATAGACTCAATCCGAAGGACCAATCAGAGTGCAGCATAATTCATTCAAAGGGAAGGTAAAGTTTAATATAAAGTTTATAATTGCTTTCTTTGAGATTAAGGAGTTATAAGGTGGTTTATTATTTAAGGTTGAAACTTATTATTATTTGCTTGAAGATAGGCAAATTACAACCTTAGAAATTAGAAAGCAAAAATCAGAAGTTTATTTCCTTGAATGATATTTCAAATTGCACTAAGTTAGAATATACACATTATAATATTTGCAATAGGAGTGATAAGGTTTTATATCTAGGAAAATCAAAGTGATACTTGTTGCCACATTTTGCACGGGGTGCCATATTTTCAAAATTTGTAAGTATGCTGCTCTTCCTTCCCTCCATCTCCTTTTCCCCTTCTCCATTGTTCCCTTTCTCCCCTTGTATCGATTGCATTCCTCCCTTTTCCCTCGGTTCTTTCTTCGGCAAAAACAGAGCAAGCACTCCCTAAAAATTCGAAGTCTGGGGGCGCACCCCGACTTCGCTGCAAAAACAGAGCAAGCACTCCCTAAAAATTCTAAGTCTGGGAGCGCAACCCGACTTCGCTGCGAAGTCGGGGTGCGCCCCAAAGTACGAGCGCACTAGGGAATGCGAAGTGCGGAAGCAGGCTGGAAATGAGCAAAATTTGGCTAAGTATGGGAGCGCAACCCGACTTCGCAGCGAATTCGGGGTGCGCTCCTCTTCCGGTGCGCAGTTGGGAAGCAGTGTTTCCAAGAATCAGCTAAGTGTCGGAGCGCAACCCGACTTCGCAGCGAAGTCGGGGTGCGCTCCCCTTCTTGCGCACAGTCCGAGCAGCAGCTAAAATAGACTAAGTGCTGGAGCGCAACCCGACTTCGTAGCGAAGTCGGGCTGCGCCCTCTGACCTATGCGCAGTTGGGAAATGTCTTTCAAGCAGCCCAGAAACTAAGGCACGGAGGCCCCTCCCGAACTGCGTTGTTCCCCGCTTGCGCTACCCAGTTGCACTCCGTTTCCAGGCGAAGTTGGACATGAAGGAAAGACTGCCTTTCAAGGCAGACATGTGTCCCTCATCAGAATTTGACAAGTGTCCAGCCTCGGGATCCGAGCCGAGATGTGATGGGAAAAGGACAAGGATGGGTCAAATCACCTCCACCAGCTGCCCTCATTCAAACTGACGCAAAGTTCCATCTACCGCAACTACCCGCATTCATGCTGACTCAAAGTCTCATCAACCGCACTACCACGTAGCTTCCAAGTCTCCAGGTGAACATTGCTGCCAGTACAGTCCTTGTCTTCAGAAGTCAGCATCAACAGCTCTTTCGCTGCTTTTGTCAGCTTTTGTCAGCTCTGGGATTTTGTGCCCAGGATTGTAATTGGGGGGAAACTGCGCTATAAATAGCCGCACTGCTTCATTGTAAGGGTGGAAGGGGGATATCTTGCTAGGGAACCATTGTAGCTATTTTGCTCTGGAACCATGCTAGGGAACCATGCTAGGGAACGTTTGCCTCTGAATGCAAGACACACACTTGGCTCTATTTTGCTGTTGTCGTTCTTTTATGCTGCCTATACTTGTCATTTCTGCCTCATGTTTCTTATTTCATTGCTTACTGTTATTCTGAATTCTGGATTTCGGTATTTGGTGATTAAGTATTCCTGGAATGCATAGATAGAGGATACATAGGATACATGACAGTGCTAGTTTCTATTGTGTGTTCTGTTTTGGATTGCTTTTAGTAGTGGTGATTGATCGTTGTCGTGCTGCTCATCCCCCCCCACCCAACACCAATCCTATTTGAATCTCTTTCCGCACTTTTATCTCTTTCTTGTACTCTCAGCTAAAACACTTAAGAAAACCCACAGGAAGCCGGCCTTCTCCGGAGATTGGCACTGAAGGCATTCCTTCCTCCCGGCCTTTCAATCTGCTGAGCGAATTTGGGGCGCATTCCACCAAATCCTTTCCTAGTGGCAGATTCGTAACCAACAATACTATTTTGCAAATATTATTATTTCTAAAATTCCAAATTAGGGAGATATAAGGAATACTACATCAAACATAGTTTATTGGAATTTAGAAAAATTAAACTATTGGATATTAAAGGATAAAGAAGCAAAATTATTGCTTACTTAAAAGAGTTGGAATTATTTACTTATACTTGTTCCATAGTCACATTAAAGGGACAAAAGAAATCCAACCATAGCAAACTTTATCAAATTGAAAAGTGCATAAGGAGAAAGGAAATTAGGAGTTGAACATTATATCATCAAACCATTAGGGAGTCAAAAGGGATTCAACTCAAAGTAAACCTAAAAGCTAAGTTTACTATCAAGCACTTTATCAAAACCTTAGATTAATTAAATCACTTGGGAGACATAAGGAGTTCTACAAAACCTAAGTCTTGGATAGGTTTTATCAAATTGGTTCACATACTCTAAACTAGGGAGCTATAAGGATGACTACTCCAAAGAACATATTAAATAATGTAATTAGAAAAGGAGCAAGGAAAATACCAATATGGCTTAAAAGCATGATTGATGATTCAGAGAATTCATTGGATATTAAGGAAGATGCAAATAGAAAAGAAAAATCAATAGAATTTAAAAGGATTTCTGAAAATTCACAAACTAATAGTTTGGTGGAAGTGGATTCTTCAGGAACATCTTCCAATAAAATAGTAAAGGGAATTAATGACAATGAGGAAATTGAAGATCATATTCAAAAGGTAGAAAAGAATATTGATCAAAAAGATCTCATACAGATTTATGAAATAAGTAAAGATAGAATAGCTTCAATTGTACACACATGGTTTAACTATTTCATCAAGGAAATAGATAAACATGATATTCCTAAACCAGATAACAAAGAAGTTGGGATATCTTTACTATGTACTTATTGCAGCAAATTTGGTCATGAAAAGGTTAACTGTTGGAGTTTCCATCCATGTAAATATTGTGGAGGAAAATCTCATCCATCTTACTGCTGTTACAACAAAGACAAGTACTATAAAAGATATGAGGAGAGACTAATATTCAGATTAGATTGTTTCTTCCAAGTTCTTATTTCAGAAGCATTCACTAACAATGAGCTCAAGCTTGAATTTTTTGAAGATCAAGGATACAAGTCATACAGGAACAGAAGAGGAAGCAGTTATGATCCACTTATGACTCGCAAGATTATCAGTTCTCTACTTCAACAAGGTTATCTAGAAGACTTCAAGAATTCTACCAAACACTTTGAAATACCGGAAAATAGTAGAATGAAGAAAACATGGAAAGACAACATAAAGATTGAACCAAACGAAGAAAAATTACCAGACCAAGTTGAAGAACATCTAAAAGACAAATAACATGAAGACCAAAGCAGAAGTGAAAGACCCAGATCCAGCAAAAAAATATTTGAAGGATGAAGATCCATATTAAGTCTTCAATACCCAAATAATGTAATAAAGGGGGTATTAGAGAATATATTACATTATTGGGTACATGTCAATGTACCACCTTGGTTACATTAGTAGATTAGGAGCTTATCTTATGTTAAGTAGTTACTTGGGGAAGAAGTAATAAATGCACAAGTGTTAGAATGTGCAATGATGTACATGTGCATGTAGTCCACATGTACATGAGTCGTAGGAATAGGTAGAGCAAAGCCCAAGGAACATATCTTCCTATATATATGTACCTTGAGCTAGAGTGCGATATAGAGAGTGATATAGAGATATAGAGACATATAAAGAGTGTGAGTGAGAGAGACGAAGTTACTATAGAGTAGTGAATAGGTACAATGTAGATCTTCATTGTAAAATTCTGGAGTGTTCATAGTCCTCCATTATATTGCATTGTACTATTTTCGTGAGCTTTCATTAATGGTATTTTACTGAGTTATTGTAGAAGTCTATTCTCTTATTTTTCTGCATATTTAAGTACCATTATCATATACTTATCACAGCCTGCATATATTACATCTTGTGGTTGAATTACCATTAATATACATCACCAAAAGCTAACAGGGACAAAATAAGGGAGGAGGGATGGGGTGGATTTGTTAGTAGGAAATTGGGTCATGTAAAGTATCAGGAGAAGTCATAAGCACTCCTTGTAGTAACCTGTTAATAGAAAATAAGGCATTGACAGTGCAGTATTTGTTCATCACAAAAACACCATGTGATAAGGCTTTTCTGTATACAGAATTCATGAGAAGACAGATAGTAACATAAATTATTTAAAATCATATTATTAGTTATAACATTTTTTGATATACCCAGGTGTTGTAGGTGAGTTGGAGAGGAGAGGGCAATCCTCCAAGGGAGATCCCAGGTTCAAATCTCCACCCTACCAAAAAGCTGAATTGGGTATCCAAAATCCAATTGATAATGTTGGTGCGGGCAGGGTCGGGTGCGACTCCCGGGTGACTTTGACGGTGTAGAACCCCCTGTTCGTGGTCTCTCAGACCAAGGCGGCCCTGCAAGGGGTTTTTCGCTTTAAAAAAAAAAAAAAAAAAACATGTTTTTGATATAACTCGGAGATAAAAGGTTGGACCAGTCACTGGTAAAAGTGGCTTTTGTTTTTGTTCTTACTTTTACTAAATTGGATTGGGACTTTCTTTGATCAGTCCTAAAGTACACATTGTTTGTATTTTCAACAAATGTAGTTTTGTTTTTTATTCAATTGGTTCTTTGGGATTGAAACGGGCCCCACCCATATTACATCATCACCACGTAGTGGTATTGTAACAACTTGGCTATTATCCATGTGTCGCTTGGCTAGATTGGAACTTGGGTCTCCTCGTTAAATGTTAAAGAATCTAACTGGTTGAGCTAATGCCATTTGATAGCAAATATAATTTTATTATGTTGCACATAGCTAATAATAGGCTAACCTGTTCCAATCAAGTGATTCTTAGTCACTTAAGGAAAATAGTTTTCCTAGTTCTCATTTTATAACCAGGACGCCAGAAATTAGTGTTGTAGATGAGGATATTCAATTTATCAAGAGGGAAACATGATATTTCTGACAATTGGCTACGTTGTCTGTAGGGAATACTGTTGAAGGAAAATGGTAAAGGTGGTGATGCAGAACGAATGTTTATTCAAGTGAGAACACCCCCTTTTTCTGTGTGTGTGTTTTGGAAAGATGTTTATTAATGTAGAGATGATAGCTTTCCTCCCAAATTTTAACTTGAAAGATATTTCTTCCCTTTTTGCTGAAAATAAACATGCATTCATAGCATATGAATTTTGAAAAATGTCTCAGGCAAAATATTTGGCGCCACCAAAAGCCAAGGCATTTGTGGACCGTTATGCAGGCCGATAAGATGTTCTGATTCTGAAAATTTGAAAGCTACGAAATGCCATCTCTATAACGCAATTGCCATATACTTCCATGAAGCTGGCAGTTTGAAAAGGTAACAAGAGGACTCCATAATGCTGCATCCTTCACTCAATAATCTGAATGCCAGGCTTCTATGGACAACCTGGGTCCTAGTTATAGAAAAAACTTGCTGGATCCAAATATTGAGTCTAGAGGGCATACCTGCAACTTCGTTAGTTGGTACGCATACGCATGATTCATAGTTTACTCTTTTTTGTATGTTAATTCTATATGATAAATTCTGGACAAATTGTTCAGGTAATCTTTAAGTTATTATTTCCAAGAATTATTTTTGTGAAGTACGCAAAGTATGCAAATTTCTGTAAGAAATATGCAGTATATATCATGAGAAACAAAGGCAATCAAGCTGTAATGAATTCTGGTATCAACGAACTTTGCAAGGCGGATCCAAATATTAAAGCCTAGAGGGCATCCCTGTAACTTCACTAGCAGGTATGAATCCATATTTTGTATGTGAAGTGTAAATGATAAATTCTTGACAAATTGTTCAGGTAATCCTTTAAGCTATTATTTCCAAGAATTTTTTTCTGTGAAGTATGCAAAATATGCAAATTTGTGGAAGAAATATGCAGTATATATCATTAGAAACAAAGGCAATCAAGCTCTAATGGATTCTAGTATCAACAAACTTTGCAAGGAAAGTAAACCCCATAAAGTTGAATATGGAAATAATAGATTCTGTGCAGGAATAATACTTTATGTCTTGTTTTCATATTTTCCAGTGGTATTGTAGCCAAAACAACAGGAAAGCAGGTTCAAGAAACTATCCACATCTAGGATAAGATTTGAAAATTCATTTTGGTTGTATTAGTTACTCTTCTTGGAAAAGCATTCATTCTTCAACCAAGTATTTGTTATAGAAGCAGAAGATTATAAACTATTTCATATTTATCGTTTTGTGAATCTTGTGAAAGGTTTATGGAATTGGATTGAGACCCTCTTCATGAATGTGCTAGAGTGCAAATGGTGCATGAAAATATGGTTTTTGTTTTGTCATATCTAATCACAAGTCAGTTTCCTTCTTGTACTGTCAAATGATGTTTTCAAGTGATGATGGATATCACACAGCTGAATTTAATTTTTTTAAGATGGTTGTTGGAAGAACCAGCGTTCTGGTTTTATGTAGTTTATAACATAATTTGGTGCACATAGGGACTTTTATAGATTATATTGTGTCTTGATGAATGCCTTTATGTGCTAATTTGTTCATGGGTACTTTCATATATTCATTTAGTTTTTTAAAATTTGGTAATATGGGATTGAAGCAGGTCCCATCTGTATTACATCATGACTTATTGAAGTATTCCAAATAACTATCAAAATATAAGCTTTAATGATACCTCTATTGCAACATACACTCCATTATGAGATTTAATGTATATTTTGATAGTTATTTAAAAGCTTTCTTAAATGAAAATGGTATCATTTTGTATATTTATTTTTACATGTGCAGAGGGGAAGAAGAGACACATAAAGGTGGAATCCAAATGTATTAAATTCTATTTTTATACAAGAAAGCATGACAAGAAATAAAGGAAAAGCTATGTTGCATGGAAAAGAATAGTGTCTGAAACAGATACAGTGTCGGATATAGATACGACAAATTTTCAAGACCTCCTAATGGGCATATGACTGGATACGACATTATAAAAATCCTATTTGTTTTGTATATGAAAACAAAACAAATAGGCTTGCACACGTAAGTCTTGAATAGGATATTTTCATTAACCAAGAAGATTGCCTCAATGAATGAATGTGCTTTTTACTATCAGAAGCTTTTTTCAATTTTTTTTTTTTGGTTAAATTGCAAATTTTTCTTTTAATCTCATATTGTGAATACAACTCTAGTTGTGCCTAGGCCATACCAAGATATATTAGATATGGACCAAATAGGGGCATGTATTCAGATACATCTGGATATGGTACCCATGTATTAAGTTAAAAAGTTAAGTAACTTTTAAGGTCTAGGAGCATTACACATATAAGACAACCACGTACAACTTGGGTTCACTATGCATGGGAGGAGGCACTCATGTTGTGCTATGTGCCTTGCGGGTGTACATATCCTATGCTCCTTTAGATTCGAACCTTGGACCTCCTATCCGGAGTATCCAAGCCTTCATTGTTAGACCCACTCAGGCTGTATTGGGATATATCTAAATATGGTACCTATGGTTTTGGATACATTTAATTACAGTACTCGTGTTTGGATACAATATCCAAGAAGTATTGTATCTGTATCCATATCTGATATGTAGATACAGGTATCTGAGCAAGAGAATTGTCGGGTATGGTAACTATAAGGAAAAGGTATGAAATGAAATTTACTTGGTTCATTAAATTTATTTGAAACATATATTTTCTGACTCCTTGTATGGTGTGACTTATTTAAGGATATGGAAATAGGCACACAATTTATTGGAACGTGTGACTTGCTATTAGAAGTTGAAAGGAAAGTTGGAAATAAATTAAATTGTTAACTATTGCTATCTATTTAATATGCACTTAAGGAAATACATGAATACATCAAATAAATTGAGAAATAATCAAAAGTGGAAGGATGGAAGCAGAAGATAAAGAAAACTCTCACTTCCACATGGTTGGCAAGAAGGTATCCATTCAAGAGCGTTAATAAAATTATTTTGCTTGAAAAGAAAATAGAAAGTAAAGGGGAAAAGACAAAAAAGGGAAGCATTCTTTGGCATGCCTGAGACTTCTGGTATGGCTTGTGAATTGTATTTGCTTGATCTGTTTCATTGAGACATGGAGTTGTCTCTACTTTGATTTGGAATATTCTGGCTTTTAATGTGTACATTTTTCTGTGATATCTATGCTCTTTGATTTTCAAAGAAATTAGCATTCAAAAAGTATAACTTGGTTTTTGGTTGTTTCTATGAGATGTTGGACATCCTCCAAAACTCTGAATAGAATGAGAAACTATTTTCTCATTTCAGAAAGGGATCGTTGGATAGGTTTGAGAATTTAAATTATGTTTCTTTCTCTTGGAATATTTCTGGCTGTAAATGCTTATATGATCAATTTGTGAGTGTAATACATTGAATGCATTTGTGTACCCTTCGCCTAGCCTTATTTTAGGGTCTACATTTATGTTGGCTTTTCCAGGAAAAGGGAATTGCATTTTCAGATCTGCTTTGGGCTGAATGCTGGCATATTATAGCCTAGACGTGAATGTTTCTGGCTTTGAGATGTAAGTGGGAAGCATTGAAATTGTTTAATGGACCCTAATTTTGTTTTATGTGTTGTTGCGTTTGCATGCAATTGGAACAACATGCTATTAGCTGTAAAGTCATCTTATATTTTTATGTTATGAGCCTTAATTTATTTGAAATTTAAAATCATGCATTTCTTCAATCTTAAACTGGAGATCAAATTCAAGTTTCTCCAGCATATTGCTACAGAATGTAAACTGTGGGAAATTTGGACAATTCTTTCAGTGTTTATGGTCTGCGAGAAAATAATGCGTTCTAACTTGTTGGTATCTTTAATGAGTGTGGTAGTTTTATGAGGTGAAGCCCAACATTTTGGTCATGTTCTCAGCATTTTGATTTGAGACATTATAAATATTTAAATGTTTGTCATTTGTAAGCTTTAGGATTTACTTCATTTCTATGTTGATTAGATCTTCTACCATCACTATTTACTTGGCCAAGTTGTTTTCTTCTTCTTCCTCCCTTATTAATCATATTATATTTTTTCTTTTAACTTTTGTATTGTTTCTTGAGCTATTTAATTCAAGGGGAACAATATTTTGAGCTTGATATCTTTATGAAATGTTTCTTTAACTATTCTATTATTGGTAGATGGAAATAATAAGATTGATTGCTGGGATTGGGTATCCAAAATTCAATAGCATGAATGCTTCAAATGCACACGTGCTTCTTCTTAATTTTAAATTTTGTGTTTGAACTATATGTAATATATGGGGAAGTTAACTCTTAAATGATGAGAGGATCAATTGTAAATTTAAGGTAATTGAGCAGTTTGGACTTGTGCAGGTAAAGGGCCTCTTATGATTTTTATTTAGCAATCTTCCATAGATCCAATAAATTGATATTGCCAGAAAACAGTAAGTCTCGCTCCTAAAATAATTTTAAAAGAATTCCTTGTTTTGAATGAAAAGAAATCCTTCATGCAACCATCCAACTTATTCAAACAGTTTTGAATTCCTACGGATGCATATTATAAAGAGATAAAGAGATGCAACATATTAATTTAGAGTACTTGATTAGGACTCAAAGAATTATATACTTGCCTTTGTTGTGAAGACATATTCTAGCATAACTCCAAATGTGGAACTTTATTTGAAATTAAATGTGAATTTACTTTCATCTTAATATCATGGTGGCTGTACTCTTATTTCAGCATTGTCTATGAATTATTTTAAAACATCATTTATATTTTAGTTTTCCCTGATTTTTTATGCTGAATTTATTGTTTTAACATTATTTTTGCTGTGTTTATGCCTTTATTGAAACCCGAGTTCTGAGAATTAGTATTGGTAAATGGGATTCAGAAATATAGGTGATAATCAAATTGTGAATTTCAAGTGCTGAAATTTCACAAAGTTTAGATGCATAATGATTGGAAACCCAACATAGTTCCTAGTGAATGGAACTAACAAACTATAAACTCGATGAAAATTTCTAAACATATTGCAATGTTTAACATGTAACTGGAAAACTATGTTTAATCCTTCATTAGTGAGGATAGTCCTTCATAATGATATGTGGATTTTTGTATGGATTTCAAGTGGTGAAATCTCAAAAAAAAACGTGTGGGTTTTAAGTGGTGGAATCTCATATACTTGTATAAATTTCAAGTGTTGGAACTTCATATAAACTTAGTGTTCATAAGGACTAGAATTTAAACAATATTTATCCTGACAACTTGGAATTTTCAGAGGTAGTAGTGTATCGAGATATTTATGTTGAAGTAAGAGCGATGTTACCATTGCATCCAAAAAATGGAGAATTGTCCAAGTTCTTTAAATTCGTTGGATATATAGAATTACTAGAACAAAGTAGAGGATAATTACACATTGTTATCAAAGAAATTAAAAATTCAAGTTCTTTAAATTCATTGGACAAATAGACTTACTAGAAGAAATAGTAGAGGATAATTACGCATTGTTATCAAAGAAATTAAAAATTGAAATCGCACATGTAGCACAGTGAGATTTTTCCACTTTTGAAGGAATTTGAAAAAGTAAATGACAAGAAATATTAATAGTATTCAGCATTTGACATAATATACAAGAAAGGAGATTAAGAGACAAAATGATGCAAAACGGAATATTGTCATTATATTCAGGCATGAACAAGAATATATACACATCAATATATTGTAGTAATGTCAAAATATCATTCACATCATGTATTTTCCGTAATTTGACAATATGACGATGATCCTATGATGATCTCTGAATTGTAAGGTGTCTATATAAACTACTTTTGGCAAGGAGGTATTTGCTAATTTGCACAACCACCTCATACATGTCTACCCTTACATGACATTATTTTATTGTGCACATACTAACAATACTATGCTATTCAACATAATATGGCAACCTTCTAACAAACACAATGTGCAAATCATTATTCTATGCAAAATGACAAAACATATGTACAATCAAAATTGCTTGTGCATACTTGTCTATGTATGCACTCATTTATGCTTGAGGTGGCACCACATCAAAATTGCCCCCTACATCTGCCCTTCCCTTTAAATTGGTTGATGTCTTCATCGATAATTATTGTTGCTCTTGAGGGCTTTGACTCTGTCGTGGTTGTGGAGTGGGTTGTACTTAGATAGGTTTAGCTTCCAATCCTTGAACCTATGGCTTTAGAGCTCTAGTTTCTTGCTTTAGCCACTTAGTATAGACTAGGTATTAAGCCCACTAGAAACCTCAATGTTGCAACTTACTCTCTAATTCCTCAAGCCTAACAACTCAACTTTCTCCTTTTTCGTCTTTTCGAGTTGTTGATCTCTAACTGAATTTAATTGATCGTGGTGTGGAATTTATTAAGTTTGGGCTTCAAATGCCTACTCTCACACCAAACATTTTGACTTCATGTTTCTTTCTCAACCCTTTAACCTCCTACTACATTTGGGCAACTACTTTGGCTTCCTGCTTCACTTGCTAAAGTTCCTCTTTTGTCTCCTCTAGTTGGAATACCTAGTGTTCCACCTTTACCTTCATGTTGTTAGCCATCTATCTCTGATTCAACTATCAACCATTGTATAAGATAGGCCAAATGGTTCCTCCTATAATGTGAAGGTTATTAATTTTGGTGCCAATTTGACTTTCGTCACATCCTCTAATGCAAAATAAGTATCAAATTTGTCCCTACCAATGTAGGCTTTGGGTGGGTGATGGTATAGGAATCTAGTGACTTCTAACAACTCCTTCACTCCAAGCATGTTCTATACACTGCTACCTTCACCAAGCTCCCATTGCTGAATTTGGTGCAACTCAACAAATTTCTCTATCCTTTCTTCGTCCTAGGCCCAAGTGAACAATCTACCCAGCTTTGCATTTACCCTCATTTGCCACATTCTTCATTCTCTACAGACAATTTTTTTGAATTCATTATGCACTCTTTCTATCACACTATGTAGATTCTCAAAGAAGTTATTGACTTGATCTTGGTCGTTGTGCCATAAATAGGGGGTTGCCTCAAGTTAGGCACCTCTATGATCATGTGCTCGTTGGCATTGTTGTCCATCCTCGGTTCATCGTTGTCCTTTGTTGTTGTCTCCTCTATATACTCCCCAACTTTTTTGTTGGCTATTTCCTTTCAACTTCTCTTGTGGCTATGGTTTTTCCATTGCCTAATTATTTGCTTCAACCGTGTCCTTGTCTTTTATCTCTCTACTTGTTTGGCCTATAGGCAACAAGATAGGTGTTGAGTCAACACCCTTTTTTTTTGCATAATGGTTGAGTTGATTTCAATTGGTTACTCATCATCCAATGGATGAGAACTACATCGCTTTGCTTCCTCATATTGTCATAGTGGGATGATGACAAACTCTTCTACTGGAATGGTGTGTCCACTGCAACATCCTTTAAGTCTATTGTTATGCCACCACTATATAGTCCCGGTAATCCTAGATCAAATCAAAATATGGGTGGCTTCTCATTCCTTCTAAGGGTGATGTGTCCATTGCTTCCAAAGTGGCCTCTTCATTCACCTCACCACCATCATCCACTATAATGGTCTCCTATTACGCCATTGTCTTTGCTTGTGCAACTCTATCCTCCTATTGAGTTATCTCCATCTCCTTTCCAACTCCTTATGGTTTTTGTTGCTATTTTTCCCTTATAGCCTCATGGTGAGCCTCTCTTCTATCTCCTCATGTGGTGCTTACTTGCATAGCTTGGCTTCCAAAATGTGCAAGTATAACATCATATTTGTCTCCCTTAGTAATTCTTTGCACCGTGACTTACACAACTTCCCTCGATACCACAACATATGTTTGGCCTTGAATGTGGACTTGTCCATCTATGATCCAAATTGGGCCAACACCATGACTTGGTTGTGTTAACTATGCACTACCTCCTTGCATAATTAGCCTTATTGTTGGATTCCTACCAAATCCACTAACAAATGTTGGTTGTGACAGTCCTTTAGGAGGTATTATCCTTGTTGCCTACCTCTACAGTTAAGGTTGTGGTTGCAATTGTTGCTTCATT
Source organism: Wollemia nobilis (assembly GCA_028583015.1). Taxonomy (NCBI): domain Eukaryota; kingdom Viridiplantae; phylum Streptophyta; class Pinopsida; order Araucariales; family Araucariaceae; genus Wollemia; species Wollemia nobilis. The sequence goes on from JAQPPZ010000367.1 coordinate 5,783,462, forward strand.
TGTTGTTTGTGCCTTGTGAGCTCTCTCTCATTGTTCAATGATGGTAATAGTTGGTCTCTCCTCACTCTCATATGTCTTTGACTCTTCATTTTCTCATTTGCAAGCACATTTGTGTCATCGTTTTAATCTTCTCCTTTAGACGATAACATCAATTCCATGGTTGGTGGTGCCTTCCTCTTCTTTGTCACTTCTTTAATCCTCCTTGTCCTGTGGTGTGTCTCCCTTTTGTCGATGGGGCCATTATGGTCCATCTAAAATTTGTAGGGACTCCTGCAATAAGTTGAGGTAGGTCCATGGAATTTGGACCTTGTATGCAACCACATATAAATAAAGTGATGACCAGAATGCCATCGAAAAATTCTATGTACCGCAATATGAAATGTGGATGCGGTCAACCAACTAAGTAGCCCAACTAAATCCAACACCGTTCATGATCCCCTCCATGTACAACACGATCCAAGAGGGCATGTCTAAGGATTGTTGCTTCGCCAACAATCTAGACATGACAACATTCATCACATACCACAACTAGTTTATCTTCATGTGTTGTAGATTCAATCCTCAACTACCGAGCTTCATCAAAATGCCAATTTCACTAAGTGTTAGGTTGGAAAATTTATCTAGAAAAATATACAGTGTGTAGGGTTCTATTCCCTCTTTTTGGGCATGTTTATTGTTCATGTAAGGTAGTTCGGACTCTCACCTGAAGTCACACAAACATATTTGTCCTCGAATTTGATTTTGCTCATCTTCCTTTCCAAATAATACTTCTCTAACATTTGTGGTAACTATAACTTAAAGAAATTTTTGTCAAGATTTTCAACCTGCGTGTTGTAATGTATGCTTACTTCCTAGAAAGTTGACTTTAATGGGTCATTGAGGTTATCCTACCACCAATTTTGAGAAAACTCCCTAGTAGGCATAGTCAATGTCATTTCATCCAAAGGAATTTATGTTTTCTCATTCCCCTTTGTCTTCGATTATGGATATGTCGTCTTGTCCTTACCCTTCATTCTATGTTCTTCGTCTAGCATCCTAGAGATGGACCACAACTGTGAACCTTCTTCTTTTCGATGCTCCTCCCTTTCTCGTGCAATACTCTTCTCTTTTGCAATGGCATACTCTCATAATGGCTTCCATGGAAGCATGAACCTCCTCCATGCATCCTTGGTCCTTGTCTTGGCACTAAACTCAGGCCAAATATGGTATATCTACACAACCCTTTGTCTCCTTCACTTGCAATGTGTGGTTTTTGTTGTCGCATTCCACCTACACATAATTCTACAATGAATTCTTCTTCAATTTAAACTTCTTTGGCAATTGGGGTTAACTATCACAACTAATTTCTAGTTGTTGTATCAAGTGTTCGTGGCTCCACATGGTGACTACCTTCACAACAATCTCGTTATACTTCCACATGGCAGTCTTCTTGTTTCTTGTGTTGCTCTCCTCGTTCTTCATGCCAAAGGTGGGTTTTGACTAGTTTTTGCAAACTTAGATGACTTGCCTTCAAGGCTTATGAACTACTTCCAAGGCCTAACAACCTAGGACTAGATGACCTTCTCCTAGGGCTTGATGGTCTCATCCTTGGGCTAGATGGCCTAATGCTATGTCCTAAAAACCTAGTGAATCGATCAAACAACTTGACCTGGATAGACGACTTGGTATGCAAGTCGTAGGACTATGTATTGTTGTTAAATGACTTCATATCGATATCCCACTTCTTGGAGGACTCTTTTCTTCCATGCATGCCAATATTTCTCTCATAGAACAAGTGTCCCTTTCCACCATGCTATCATGTCCAACTTGCTTCCCACCCAGATGTTGAATTCTAGTGCAATTCCTCTTGCTTTCATTACTAAGATGGTGATTTCTATTGTCGACACAGATTTTATCAAAACCTTGGCTATGTTCTGAATGTCTACTTCATTTTTTAGTGATTGCATTCATTGTTTGGAATCTACTCACTCGTAGTGGATTTCTAATTTTTACTCCCACTAGAGGGTTTTTAGGAAAATCCTTATTTTTTTTGCTCCTTTGGCATGTCCTAACTCCAATTTGGCAATGAAATTTTCTTCTTCTTAGTTGGTTCACCTTTCTTCCTTGTCATGGAATTCTTTATAATGAAAAATCTCTAGCTCTCTTCGTTAACTTCCTAGAATGTGTTGTAGGTCATGCCCTAACTGGCATTGGTTGATTAGTGGTTACTCTCATTGGTTGGATTTATGTTCATTCCCCCTACTTGTTGCTCCTTGGCTCTCCTACATGTAATGATGTGAAAATGAGAGCTCTTCTTCCCAACCACCACTTCAACTCCTCCAAACACCCATGCAACTACTTGATATGTGTGTTGTTTGTCTTGCATACACTTGGTTCCTTAGTCTTAGGGATTGGCAGACCCGCTTTTATGGGTATGTGCATTTCACTTTAGCACGAGCGTGTTTTCTCTTGGATTGGATGGCTTCCTAATCATCTTATCAACATACCTTCTTTGCCTAGACAACCTAGGGAACCATACGACCTCCATGGTCATCCCAACGATCCTCCACTTTGTACTAGACAATCTAGGGAGCCAAACAGGCTCTGTGTCCATATTGACAACCACTTTCTTAGTCTAGAAGGCTTATGGGTTGTTTGGGGGCCAAACGGTTAGAAAGGGACCCAAACACCCCCCTCGGTTCTAACAACCCAAGGGCCATCTAGGGGCCTCTTGCCTCTTCCAAATAGTTAAGGGGTGGTCTTGATAGCCTTCCCCTTGGCTAGACGATGGGGGAGAAGCCTTAACGACCTCTCTTGTTGGTTGGGTCATCCCAAACAACCTAAGTGGCCTTTTTTGCAAGCTTACTTTAGATGGCCTAGGTGGCCTAATATCCTACCTAGACTACTTGGGGAATTTTTCTATTCTAGCAAACAACAATAATCAGTACTTGTCCCTATATCATGTTATCACAACTTAATATTCAATTTGTCTTGCTCCTTTATTGGCTTAGGATCCAATTGAGCCTGACTACCCTTGTTCGCCTTTGTTTACTTGCTCACCATGTTGCGTATGCTTCCTTGTTATCAACTTCGTTGAAGATAATTGTGTGTCAATCTTCTACTTCTTCATGGCCTTTGTGTCGTACTATTTGGAAATAGAATTCCACTATCTAGTAGTTCTTCCAAGTTATCTAGTGGATGGTTAACCGATGAACATACTGCCACATGGTCATCAACAAAAACCAATGATGTCATCCTTGGCACTCCATAATGGAAGTAGTTACATAGCCTCTAACGGTTATTGTAACTACCCCTAGCATCAAATCTTTGTCTCTTTAAGCCTAAGCTAGAGTTAAAAACTACACTAGTCTTCTTCACTACTTGAGCTTGTCAAAGACACATTGTTGCTCTCCATTGACGATGAGTCTTTGTCATGCAAGGTACTATTTGGCAACTCCCTTCAATACACATTGTTGTCATCATTGATGAATTCAACCAATAGTTCATGCACATCTCTCCACCGAGCTTTTGCAAGCCCTTGTTTGTCAAGTGCTTGTCATTGTGTTATTGGTTTTCAAGTTGGTCGTCGCCAAGTTACTTGCCATGTTGGTTGTTGCCAAGTTACTTGTCACCATGTTACCACTTCCAATAGTCTTCTTCAAAAAAATTAGCCTTCACCAAATATTGGTCAACATTTCCCAACACTTTCTCTATTGCTTTGCTTATCCAAGACTACCTTATGGACTTATCCCCTTGCTATATTGCCTATTTCTAGAAATGTCCTCGTCAAGTAAGCCATTTGCTTGCATGCCTTATTATGGTTGTTATAACCCTTGCACACATCACCTCAATTCACCAATTCAAACATTCCATTCGTTCCATTTGCACAATTGTGTTTCTTCACACATTCTTTGTTGTGCATGCCCAATGGCCACCAACATACTCATTACGTCATCTTGGCTCTCTTCATCTCTCCAACTATCATCCTCTAGCAATATTTCTTACTCGATATGCTTCATAAAACAAGTATTTATCATTAAGTGAGCTTTGAATCCCTTTTTCATTAGGGAACTTGACATACATGTACAATCTTCTCCACTTGGTGTGTTTAGGTGTAGAAATGGAATATAACACATTGCAGTACATTTCTATTACCACTTAGATAAACAAAATATACAATGGAAATACTTACAAATATAAATGGATACATGACACACATGACATGTATCTTGCACAATAATTGGTCAAGTGAGATTTTATCTCTTAATGAAAGTGATGTGAAGGAGATAATTGCAAAAACATAGATGTTTGAAAACAAACAAAGAATATCTTTAATAAAAATTAAAAAAAATTATCTTTAATAAAAAAACAACCTTACAATAATATAACAACAATAACCTAATTTTTTATTATTTTGATAAAATTACCTCCAATAAAAACCACAAATAATTTATTAAAAAAATATTTTATATATAATATTTATATAATAAAAATAAATGATACATATTTAACAATCAAATCAAGTGATCTTACTATAAAATTGATGGCACAACTAAACATATATATCAACTAAATTAAGAAAATGGAAATAGACTTGCCTATTTGACTTAATTTCTTAAAATGTTAAATCATCAATGTTACGAAAGATTTGTTCTTTAATTGGTCTTATCAATCATTTATAATTTGACCTGCAAGTTAAACAATGCAAAGAAGTTTAAATTAAATTAAAAATTTGTCAACTATTACACGACATCACAAAGAAAAAACAATAATTCCTAAAGCATAGCAATTTTGACAATACACTTTGACAACAACATGCACATACCTCTCCTTTGCATCTCCTATGCAGATGTATACTTATAGAAATAATGGGGTCATTAGGTGGTTGGCAACTACACAACTACCTCCTAGATACTTGTTTACATAAAACATTAAAAGTACCCCATTACATTATTACAGACCACTTTTTCACACACATCACTACATGACAACTTATTACAAACACTTTATGCACACACATCCGTACATACTTTTATATACTGAAACATGCATGCATGCAAACATGTCAATTCGCCTACCTACATCCATCCCATCCTTTAGACTTGGTGTCCTCAATGACATATGAGCTAAATATTGAGAATAATAGCATTGAACTCTATACAAGGATCTCTTATCACACTCTTTCCACTTTCTCTTGTTCCAAACATCTTCTGCAACTAGTTTTACTTTAAATTAGTACCAACAACATATTGTTCTCCAATTATTCACTCTTCTTGCATTTAATTGCATCACCAATATGATGGGAAACACTTGTCATTTATCCCTCATTGTATGAATTGATTTTTTCTCATCGTCTAGGTTTTGGTGGGTTTTGCTCAACCCTCTCAAACAACTTCTTAGATTCGGATGACCTCTTCTTAGCTCAAACAACCCTGCCTTAGCCTCTGATAGACATCCATTGGCCTAAGATGACCCTATCTGATCTTTGATAAACATCTCTAGACCTCAAATAACCTTGTCTTGGTCTCTAACAACCCACCTTCTAGACCTAACAATCCACTTCCTAGCTTGAACAATCCAAGGGGCCAAATGACCTCCTTGGCCATTGTGGTGGCCTCCTTTCAAGTCTACATGGTCATTTAGATGCTAGATAGCCAATGTGGATCTAGACGCCTCCGTCAAGGCTTAACAACCCTCTACCGTTGCTAGATAACTTGTAAGTCATTTGGGGTTTTTTCATTACTTTAAATCATATGGAACTTCAACTAACAACTATGCAAAGGCTAGGACACTTCTTACATGTAAAAATTACCATTGAAAAAGAATGGAAATATTGTTCAATTGAGAAAGATTCACAAATTTTTATTAATGCTATCAAGAAAAAAATGGAAGTAGAGAATGGTTAATAAGTAGCATTATTTCTTATGTCCATCAACTATTATTGGAGGAACTATCTTAGAAATGTAATCATATCTATAGAGAAGGAAATTAAGTAGTAAGAAATTATGGAATTAATCTTTGTCATTTAACTTTTAGAAGGTAATTGGTTAAGTGAGATTTTATCTCTTAATTCTGAATGAAAATGACGGGAAGGAGATAATTGCAAAAACATAGATGTTTGAGAAAAAACAAAAATATTTTTAATAAAAATTAAATAAAATATCTTTAATAGAAAAACAACCTTACAACAATGTAACAACCCCAAGGGCTAGGTGGATTGGTAAGTGCTAGTCTGATTGGGCACTTACCAAGAAGAGACCCGAATTCAAACCTTGGGGAAAGTTTGTTGCAAAGGTAGTAGTCTTATCCGAATCCTCTAAGTGTGCGCCAAATTGACGATGATAGTATGAATCTCGAGCACATGATGGTCCATTTCATGTTGGGCTATAAAACAATGAGGTGGAATAGGTTTGGTGGATGCATCCCCTGTGGTTTGAACCATGCGCTTGTCAACTACTAAAAATAGTGTGGTTGTGTTGCCAATTTTGCCACACCTTGTTGAAATTCATATTGTATATAGTTTTGAGACCATTCATTGTAAAAACTTCTCTTTTTCCATAAAAAATGGTTAAGGTGTTGTTATGTTGATGTGCTTTCACCGACTATCTCTTCTAAAACTGTATTTTCTTGCATTATGTGGTTCCTCATCTTTTATGTACTTTTTCTACATTTTTTGTACTTTTCCCTGTTATGTTGCATGTAAAATTGTGAACGTTTTAGCATGAGCAATGTTTTGATAAACTCTCTTCCTCACTTTCATCTTTAAATCCTACCTTTTTATATCTGCACATATGGCTATAATTTCCAGCACTTCGGTGCTTGGATACATTTTTCTATTGAGTTGTAAAATCGCTCTGACAGTGAGAGCGAAAAGCTAGGAAAGAGTAAAAATTGGCAAAAAATAGCTAAGTATGGAAAAGGAAGCCTAGGCCTATTCAGAGATGAAAGCGCTCCACCCATGGAGCGACACTCTAAACAACAAAAACAAGTGTAAAAGAGGCCAAGTGTAAAAGTCAATATGGTCAAAAGGTAAAGCGCTCCACTAGTGGAGCACCCCTCAAAAGCACTCCATTAGTGGAGCGCCTCTCCCAAAAAGACTTAAAGAAAAACATACTTGGTTGAAAGAACGAGCGAAAGTCAAAGGTAGTCAAAGCCTAAAGTGCTCCACTACTGGAGCAAATCTCCAAGTGCTCCATCAGTGGAGCACCTCTCCAAAGCAAAGACAAGACAAAGTAAGAACAAATTAAGTTTTGGTGTAAAAGATAACTCCCAAGTAAAATCAATATGGTTAAAGAGCAAAGCACTCCACAAGTGGAGCACCTCTCCAAAGCGCTCCACAAGTGGAGCACCTCTCTAAGGCAAAGCGCTCCACCCAGGGAGCATTTCTCCAAAGCACTACACCTAGAAAAAACTCTCCATAGGGAGCGCTTCTCGAAAGCGCTCCACCGAGGGAGCGCTTCCCCAAAGTGCTCCAACTGGAGATCGCTTGACAAGAGGAGTGCAAGGCATGAAGATGGTAAAAAAGGGGTAAACTTGGTTAAGTTTTTCAATGGAGGAGTTAAAGAAGGTCAAACCCCTAAGAGCTCCACTTATGGATCAAAAGCCCCTATTGCTCCAGTTATGGAGTGAAGTTCCTGGAAAACCTCAAAAGCAGTGCAAACTGCCCAAAATCGACCGCCATGGAATGCCCAAAACCGTCAGGGACTACCCAGATTTGGCATTGATTGGTTAAAACGACCCCAAGCTGCACTCTAAGTCATCTAATCATGGATCATTTTTGGAACCTTATGACTTCGATGCTGAGTTATCTGTAAGGCCAAATTGACTGTTTCAAGTCATTACCCGAACCTTCCACCGTCAATATTGAGTTATCTGTAAGGCTAAATTGATTGTTTCAAGTCATCACCAAGATCAAATCTACCTATCACGAGAGTGGTTGGGCTTTAATGTTTTAAGCAAAAGATTTCTTCTATAAAAGTCGATTTCTTCTCTGTAACTAAGGATGGATAACTTCTTCTAGAAGAGCAGCTCTATACTTCAAAATATGCTTTCGAAATAAAGGCTTCTGGCTCTAGTTTTGAGTTCTCTATATCTGTGTATGAAATCTATTCTGTAATATCTATTAAATTAGTCCCTTTATCACACAGTTTAATTCTATTACCTGGATTTAGTTGTCAATAGAGTACTAGTCCTTGGAATACTTGTTGGAATTTACATAGTTCAGAGGATTTAATATTGGTTTCTGTTAAAATTCTATTGTTTTGATTGTTTTTGGTTCAAGTAATTAGGTTGTCTATCATGCTTTCGGTCCATCACCCCGCATTTTTGACTTTTAGCCATTTCCCATTCCTTTTAGTTATTTTATTCCTTTCAGTATCTTCCTAACCCTTATATCAACCCCCCCATTTTTATTTTCGAAACCAACCCTACTGGATATCACCACAGAGGACATTCCTTTCCTTCGAGCATTCAATGCTTGGTAGCGGGCCTAGGGCGCTACAAACTTAGAAAATCTATATCTAGGTCAGTTCGATTACCAATAGTTTATGGCATGCCCAATGGGACCCAAACGTTCCATGTTTATCTAGTATTAAGAAGTGATGTTCATCTTATTGTTGTCAAATCTGAACATCTGATGACCCAGTTGAACTCAGAACACCTCCAAATCTTGTAGACCAATTCAAAATCCTACCTTCATGCATACGATATGGAGAGTTAGACAGATTGGAGAAGACGTCGAGTTTTTCGAGCTTGATATCGACACTCTGGAAGAGCAGCCTAGGGTGGTCGGATCAAATATTTCGCTTGTCGGGACATCATCATAAGAAGTTGTTCTAGATTCATAGAATCCAACTCTCGACAGCACAGCAACTAGCTTACCTCCAAATCCACCAAATTCCCTGGATCATTAGTATACTTCAACTCCACCGAATGTTCAACAAGGTGCTCCAAGTATTTTAACTGTTCCGATGCAGCAAGTTCTACCAAATCCGTTGCTCCATACCAATCCACCTCCCCAGGTGGCACAACCGGCTCCACCTAGGCTGTTCCCAGCCTGGAATTATACAGGACCGCTTGCCTTGCAAGCTCAACACATGGTGTCGTCCATAGCTTTGAAAGCTCTACCTACTTATGATGTCACAGGAAAGACGGCGCACAAGCACATCTAAGACATTGTGAGACTGGAAACTATTCACCAAATCATCGAAGAAGATATAATGGTAAAGTTATTGGTTCTTTCACTAAGAAGTAAGCTCCTCTACTGGTACCGGTTGCTTTCGCTCGGTACCATCACCTCATGGGACCAACTAGTAGGCCAACTTATAAGGGCCTTCAACGAACAAGCAGACCCCTTCTCTGTGTTGCACCAGTTTACCACTATCCAAAGGTATCCTTAGGAAGAGATGTTCACCTGAACCTGGCAGAGTCACCAATAGCCTTTGGCCCACACTTGAACAGGTCATGTTCTATTACTTGAGATATTTTCACTCGAATATTAGAATGAGCATCAGATACACTAATATCAGTATATTACTCGCTCTATATGAGTAGGCGTAGAAAGCGAAAGCTGACCTGATAGCTATCAGGAAGTTACCCCCCAATGTGACGACCCTAATTTACCCGATATTCCCATAAAATATGTACCCGAGCGCATCCGCTCCGTCTACATCTTAGATGTATCCTAGCCAACCATGGAATCCTCCCCCTCAGTATCAAGCGATATCCACTCTGTAATTCCAAGCTCCCATGCCATCGTATCAAGCGCCCACTATCCCTCAGCTTCCAATCCTTGTCTAATATCCAGCATTGCCTGCACAGTTGGCTCCATTGCCATTATCCGCCAATCAAGCAGCTGTTAATCAAGCAACGATAAATGAGGCCCAGGCTAAGGAGCTGCAAGAGGTGAACGCATACATGAAGATGATGGCAAATTAGATGATTGTCATGAGGAGGCGGGATGACCAGGGCTCCCAGCAAAGAATATTCCCTCCTCCCCTGATCACGAAGGAGCAAGCATCATCTACTCACCGATAGCTCGAAATAAATTTAGCTGTGATGAGTAGCGAAGAGGCCAGCGTTTCGGATCCATCATATTGGTGTATCACGTGCAATGATCCACACAATGAAGAGACTTGCATGATGCACCTTAACTACGTTCATACACTATCCTGTGGTGCTTACTAATAATTCAACATGATCAGGGAAGTTGATCATAATTTTATGATGTCTTCTATCGAGCAAATCTTAGTCCTCACCATAGTTGGGAAGAAGTCTATTGAGGCAGATCTAGATCAGATGGATCCGTTGAAGGTTCTAGCACCACCCAAGACATGGAACCAAAAGGCCTAGCCTCCGGTAAAAGCTTCTAATACAACGACCTCAGAGCCTCCTGAATTGTTGAAGGACTACCTATCGTCTCGTGATAAATAAAAGGTGCTCCGACATAGAGCTCTGACTTCTCAATCGCAGGCTGAGACACAAGACCAGACTAGGGAGAAACTCAAATATCCCTCACTGACCAAGCGTTAGCGGGTTGAGGCCACACAATAGTACCAAAAAATGTATGAATCTGCAAAGGGATCAGGAGAACTGAGCACTTCAACGTACAACATAATCAAAGAAATGAAGAAGGCCTCAACTAAGGTAAGCCTTTATGATGCTCTCCAGCTCTCGGATCAAGTTGACCTTTTGCAGGAATCTTTCAAATCTATTAAGTACAAGTAGAGTAGGCTGACACAAATGGTGTTTGCATCACCGCTGACAACTTTAGCCACAGGTAAGAATCGGCCTCGCCATTCTATCTTTCCATTTGGATGGAAGGATGGATCATGCATAACTTGTATGATTGACTCAGGCACCGTGACAACCGTCATGCCCAAAGAAGTGTGTAAAGTCATGGGCATGGAGTATACCCAGAGTAGCCCTGGATTTCTACGGCTAGACAAAACTCCCATGAAGATGGTAGGAGATATAAAAGATATTTCCATCCAACTCCACAAGATGCCACAGGTTATGATTATCCAAGAGATCGTGGTCGTCGACTTAGAGCCATATTTTAGTATGTACCTCTCGCAAGAATTCATCGCTAAGTTGGGAGGCTATCTCTCCCTCGACTACTTGCACTTGGATATCCCATTCAAAGGGAAAAAATTTAAGCTCTTCAATGAGAAGCCTACCACATTTCATGTTTAAAAACTTAAAGATGAGGAGAAGCGCTTGGCCTCTGTCAACCTGATGACATAAGAGATACAAACGGTGGACCTAATGGAAGAATATCTTGCTGAGATCTGGTCGAAGACGAGTTCTCTATGACTGATTTTAATGTTGTCATTGGTACTGATTTGGGTTGTTATTCACTCACCAAGCCTAAAAATGCTAGAACAGAAGCACCCGTAGAAGTGTCCCTAGTACCCGATCAACTGTGGAAGTTGTACTTCGATGATGTGTGATGTGAGAACGATGCAGGAGTTGGAATTGATCTCATTTATCCATCAAGAAAATAGAAAATATATTCATACAGGATTGCATGGATCTGTATGAATAATGTAGCAGATTATGAGGCTTTGTGCCTCGGACTCAAGAAAGCCAAAAAACTTGGCATTAAGTAGTTGCAGATATTTAGGGATTTCAAAGTAATCTGCAACCAAGTTACCAGTAAGTGTTGAGCAAGGTGCAGCAAAAGAATTGCAAAAGTATTGTCATTGTTGTCAACACAGACAGATTGATGCGATTGATGCGATTCGGAGGTCGATCGGATCAAGTGCAGTGAATTTCAAGGAAAACAGAGATGACCCAGATTCAGAAATTGGCAGAAAAAGACAAGGAAGAAAACATGTCGCGATATCGCGACATGTTTTCTGTCGCGATATCGCGACAAAACAGAGGAGAGAAAATGCAAGAAAAATTGTCGCGATTTCGCGACATTGCCGAGGAGAGAGAAAATGCAAGAAAAATTGTCACGATTTCGTGACATTGCCGAGGAGAGAGAAAATGCAAGAAAAATTGTTGCGATTTCGCGACATTGCCGAGGAGAGAGAAAATGCAAGAAAAATTGTCACGATTTCACGACATGGCCGGAGAGAGAGAAGGCGCAAAGCAAACTGTCGCGATTTCACGACATGTTGGCAGAGAAGGAAGCAAGGTGAAAAGATGTCACGATTTCGTGACATAAATGGAGGAAAGGAGCTTGCAACGAAAGGTGTAGCGATTTCGCTACAAATCGGAAGTGCAGAAAACAAAGGTGTAGCGATTTTGCTGCATGTTAAAATGAATGGCAACAAAGGTGTAGCGATTTCACTACAAGTGAAAAGGCACAAACAAGAAGGTGTAGCGATTTCGCTGCATGACAAAATGTATGGAAACAAAGGTGTAGCGATTTCGCTACCAGTCAAAACTGCAAAACTCAAAGATGTAGCAAGTCGAAAGCGCAAGGTAACAAAGTTGGAGCAATTGTCTTGTTTTCGCGGATGCTGGCAAGAAGAGTTGTACGGAAGTGAAAAACGTCACGATTTCGCGACATGTTCCATTTTTGCGGTTGCTGGCAAAGAAGAGTGTACGGAAGCAGAGAACGTCACGATTTCGCGACATGTTCCATTTTCACGGTTGCTGGCAAAGAAGAGTGTACGGAAGCGAAAAGCGTCACGATTTCGTGACAAAGCTGAGGATGACGTCAACAAAATTGAAAATGTCGCGATTTCGCGACAGGATGCGAGGAAAGCTGCTGGAAGCCGAAAGCGTCGCGATTTCACGACAAGAATGATGATGACGTCAGCAAAAGCTGAAAGTGTCACGATTTTGCGACAGGGTGCAAGGAAAGCTGCTGGAAGCTGGAAACGTCGTGATTTCACAACAACATCAAGGGTGACGTCATCAAAAGTTTGAAGTGTCATGATTTCGCGACATGAACAGAGGGAAAGCTTTCAAAAGCAAAAATGGTCGCGATTTCGCGACAGCAAGGGCATGAAGGCGTATGGCTACAAAAAGTGTCGCGATATCGCGACAAGTTAGTATTTCGCAGTCAACAACACAGAAAAGGTCAACTGGGCAAAAATGTCGCGATTTCGCGACAGGTAACAGTTGGGCGGGTAAAAGCCGAAAAAGCATGCAAGGTGACATGTGTCAGAAAAAGCAGACAGGAAAATCATGTAGCCAGTTACGTAAAAAGTAATCCGATGTCAGATCTGCAGTTACAGATTGACAAGTGTTAGTCATGCACTAGAATAGCTGTATATGCACGACTGGAAAAGCATTCGAAGAATCAAATATGAAGGATCGGAAAAGCTTTCTAAAAGACATTTTTGTAGCATTCAAAAATCTGAATTTGCAGGGTTTCGAACAGCCGTATTGCAGGGTTTCGAACAGTCGTATTGCTTGGAATCGAACAGCCGTATTGAATGGATTCGAACAGCCAAATATGCAGAATAGAAAAATTATTCGAATGGTTGTATTTGATGTATTCGAACAGCCGCTTATTGGGAAGAGAAAAAGAATTCGAACAGCTCGAGAATGTCATCCGACTGTATGCAGGATTGAAACGCTATAGAAGTCAAAGAGTCCCGATGAGAAAAGGAAGGTTATAAAAGAACAGTCGTACAGAGAATAAAGTTGCTGCTGTTAGAGGGAAATTGCTGTGAAAAGAGGGTTAGAAGAGAGCCAAGAGAGAAATTAGCAGAGCCGTGAGAGTGTGTAGAGTTGGTTTAATTGCAGACCAGTCAGGGTCATGTAAGAAGTGAAGACATTTTTATGTCATTTTAAATTGCTCAGAATTGTAGTCCAAGTTGGTGCTTGGTACTAGGGGTTGGTGCTCCTATCTGTTGCAGCAGAAAACTAAGGGGTTGGTGCTCCTTCCAGTAGATGTTGGTAAAGTGTTTGTAAAATTGGAATTTTGCAAAGACTGGATTTGGATTGGAGTCCAAGCAGTCATTTTTGAGGAGTAGCCAAATTGGTGAACCTCGGTATATTGAGTGTTGTGGTGTGCCCTATTGATCAATTTGCTTTTCTGGTTTTCAAGTTCTTTTTGCTTCATTTTAAATGTTGTAGATTTGAATATTAATAGTTACACTGATTCACCCCCCCCTCTCAGTTTCATTGTGTGAATATTAGTAAGTGCATCTCCAAGAAACACTATTTGAAGGCGTACTGCAACAAGGTGTGGGATTTGTTCGAATCCTTCATCGTGCTTAATATCAAGTCAATTTTGCAAGAGCAAAATAAGATTACAGACATCTTAGCGTCCATCGGCACCTTATTTTTACCAGTAGATGACATGATGTATAAGCAAAATATGGTGAGGCTGATCTACAGGCCTTCTATGCCTGATGAAAAACTCCATTGGAAGGTGTTCAACAATGATGAGCAGCTTGTCAATTTTTTGGTAAATGAAGCATCCTCTATCAAAGAGCATAATTTGATAAAGAAGACCATGAGGGATTGATTCAGTTAAAAATAACCACATCCTGAAAGGTCTTATCACGCTGGAAAGTCTCTTTGATCAGAACGAAAGGTCTATCAGCCACAAGATCAAAGTGGACCAAAAAGAGTTTGTAGATCTGGATTTATAGTTGGGAAAGTTTATCAAGGTAGGGTCTGACTGCACGGTTGAAGAGCTTCAGCAAATCCTCACTTTGTGCAAGGAGTACCTCGACATCATCGCTTGGTGTTACTACGATCTAAGGGGGTACGATAAAAACATCATCCAGCACACCATCGAGCTGGAGGAAGGGGTAAGACCATTCAGATAGAAGTAGGGGCCTGTCAACCCAAAGATCAAAATGTTGATGAGGGTTGAGCTTCTAAAAATTCTTAAAGCAATAATCATATACCTAATCAATCATTCCTCCTAGGTGGTCAACCTTGTTCCAGTGCGAAAGAAGAATGGCGACATTCGCTTGTGCATTAATTTTCGAAATCTCAACCAAGCATCGCTTAAATATCACTACTCGCTACCTTAGATCAATCAAATCCTTCACGTGGTGGAAAGAGCACAGAGGTTTTCCTTGTTGGATGGCTTCTCCGGCTACAACCAGATTTGTATCAAGTATGAAGACCAACACAAGACTACATTCACCACCAAGTTGGGAACCTTCACCTACCAACGCATGCCCTTCAACCCTTCAAATGTCAGAACGAATTTCCATAGAGCTATAGACCTCGCATTTGGTGAACTGTTGAATCATGTCATCGTGATTTACTTAGATGACATGACAGTATTCTCGTAGAAGAGGGAGGAACATGGCCTACATTTGTGGTAAGTTTTTGAAAAATGTCAAGAATTTGGAGAGTTTTGGGTCTCCATCAACCCTAAGAAATCAATCTTTGTAGTGAAATAATGAAAGCTACTCGGGCATCTAATATTTGAAAAGGGGTTAACTGTTGATCCTGCACGAGCTGAGGTGCTTCTTCGCCTTCTACTACCAACAAATAAAAAAGCCCTGCAGTCCTTTTCGGATAGATAAACTTCGTCAGGAAGTTCATTGCCAACTTTGCCCAAGTGATAAAGTCGATGGTCGAGCTCTTGAAGAAGGACGTCGAATTCAAGTGGACTGATGAAAGGAGGTAGCTTTTTCAAGAAATTAAGGAGCGGATTGTCCAAGTTCCCATCCTCAATAACCCTAACTATTCACAAGATTTTATCTTATACGTAGTCAGGAAGCCAGAAAGTTATGCAGTTGTTCTGACAAAAAAAGGCGAAGATGAAGATGAACACCCGATAGCATTCCTCAGCAAAATCATCCAGCCACACGAAGAAAATTTTAATTGTATTGAATGACAATTGCATGTGATTATGAGGTCACTCCAGAAGTTTTGACATTTCATCTCTCAAAGCAAAACGATAGTGTACGTGATATACCCAGATGTTCGAAATTTCATCATCCAAGGTGAGTTGGGCAATAGGAGAGCTAGATGGGTTACTAAGATTCAAGAGTTCGACATCGCCCACCAAGTTAGTTCGAGGTAGAGCGCTATTACAGGAGCTGGCTAAAAATACCGCGATTAGAGTTGTGAATCCCGACTCGGATAGCCCCGCGCTCGACAACAATCTCACCAATTTATCGATAGACAGTTCAGATTGGACATATGATCTGGTTAAATACTTTAACACGGGTAGATGCCCTTCTCACTTCAATGTTTCACAAAGAAGGAGATTTCACCTACAAGCTGGTAGGTATGTTTTTATGCCTAACGAACTGTTCTATCGAAACATCGACGGAGTGCTCCTTAGATGTATTAGAGTCAAGAAAGACAAAAATATTGGAAGAGTTTCACTCCAATTTTTTGGGAGGATATTTTGCAGGCAGGCCGATGGCACTGAAGATCATCAAAGCGGACTATTATTGGCCCACCCTTTTCTCCAACGCTTTCAAAGTCAGCCATTGTGGTGATAGTTGTCAGTGCTACTTGGGCAGGACTAGGAATGCATCGCTTTCTCTCCACCCCATCCAAGTGGAATCCTCGTTCCAATAGTGGGGTCTGGAATTTATTGGGATCATCAACCCCAACTACTTCGTCGACCACAAATATATTTGTACTGCCACAGACTACTTCACTCGGTGGTCAGAAGCAATTCTGACCAAGCAGACTGACCAAGAAGTGGTTATCTCTTTTCTTGAATGACTGATCACTCTTCGATGTACCTGAAGCCATCGTGTCTTATAACGGTTCTCCTTTCATCGATGCAAAAATCTATGATTTTTTAGTTAGGTATAGAATCTATTTGAAAAATTTTTCTAACTATTACTCGTAGGGCAATGGACTGGCAGAATCCATAAACAAGAACCTGCTACGGATATTGAAGAGGACTGCAAAAAAATAAGCGAAGCTGGCACCTACTTTTGGACCAGTCGCTTTGGGTCAACCGCATTTCTATCAAGCGATCAATCAAAACTTCGCCCTACTCACTAGTGTATGGGAAATATGCAGTCTTGCCCATGCACATTAAGCTACCCGCATTGCAGTTATTTAGATGGCTCGACACCAAAGAGGGTCAATTCAATCCGATGGATGTGAGGTTGATGCAGTTGTTACAGTTAGAGGAAGAAAGAGAGAAATATTACGAAGCCTTCACCAACTACGCTGAATCCACCAAAGGCTAGTTTAAAAAAAAGACTTCTAACCGAACCATCATTGTTGGAGATTTGGTCTTAAAATGGAATGAAAACAAGTCGAAATCAGGGAACCACGAGAAGTTCAATGCCTTCTAGGAAGGCCCATTTTGAGTCTTCGACATTAACTAGATCAACTCATTCATTTTGCAAGACATGGAGGGTTTCACTCTCCCGATTTCAGTGAACGACTTTCTTCTAAAAGCTTATCACCCGTCGAGCTTCGAGGAAGATCATTGAATACCAAGTATTTCTTGTGTATATAATCTCTTTCAAAGTCTATACAGTTGGTTGTTGCTCTAGTTTTCCGAGCACAGCTAGAAAAATTGATAAGGGAGAGGGAGTTCTCTCTCACTCCAATTGTGGAGCGACAGCTCCCCGTTCTCCTCTAAAAAAAAAAAATCCCTAATTCTGGTGGAGCGTTTCCCCAAAGCGCTCCATCTAGGGAGCGCTTTTCCATAAGCACTCCACCCATGGAGCCCTTCTCTAAAAAGCACTTCTGTAGGGAGTGCTCCACCTAGGGAGTGCTTCTCCAAAAGCACTCCACCTAGGGAGAGCTCGAAGAGCCCAAGGAGGCATGGCAAGTTTTGGCACGCCGAGTTGCTGAAGTACTAGGGTGTCATTCCAGAGATGGGCAGATGTCCCATGACGATGGTGCGGGGCGATGGGTTGGTGATTTTGGAGCTTTTGTGTACTCATTTCATTGTTTTTCCAAAAGTTAAGCACTTCCCAGTAGAGTAGTGCTCGGATGGGTGACCTTTTGAGAACTGTCCCGGTTGGTGCGTGATATGGTAAGAGTTGAGCGTAAAAGTTGAAAAGCTTCCACATGAATTAAAATTTTGCTAGAATAAGGTACAAGTTGGTTGGTGAAGAGGGTTTTACATCCAGGATGAGATGGTTGGCGATAGTCTTGCATCAGGTGAAGGCGTGGATGATCTTTAGGGAGCAGGCCAGTCCTATTGTCGCTAAAAGATAATCCAAAATCAAACTGTTCAACCGAAATAAAAGGGGCTTCTAAGTAACGGGGATCACTTCTCTCAAAGCGTTCCACCTAGGGAGCGTTTCTCCTAAAGCGCTCCACCCAGGTAGCAGTTGGGGATGGGGACTTCTTCTCCCAAAGTGTTCCACCTGGGGAGCACTTCTCCCAAAGCGCCCCACCCAGGGAGCGCTTGGGGGGAAGCTCCAAAATATTTAGGGGGAGAAGTGTTTTTTAAAATTGGCAAGCGCTCCACCTAGGGAGCACTTCCCCAAAGCGCTCCATCTAGGGAGTGCTTGCCCTATCCCCCGTTAAAAGTATTATTTTTATTTTATGATATATATTTTGCTATTCGTTCAGATTGCTCCAAGTGTCGCGGATGGATAAGATTATTTGTAAAGGGGTCATTTTCAAACCCTGAAAGCACTGTATTTTTAGGTGAGTCATACAACTACCCAATCAAAACATTCTCGTTCTCCATCATCCAAAGTGTGTCCTCCTGGAAGATTCGTACGAGCTCCCCTCCCAATAATCAACACATACCCCAAGAAAGTGTCCTTGTCTGCCATCGTTATTCACCATTTCCAAAAGCAACCACCCGTATGTGGGTAATTCAAGGCACACGCTTACATGCACGTCCTCCATTGGCATTAACTTCAGGTATCCTGCATTAAATGTGGTGGATTGAAAGTTGATACTATAAGGTGGCGAGTTTATTAGAAAAATTTCAAACCATCTGTAGCATTTCTAATTTCTCCTCTACCCTAGCATCTTGCATTCGTCTAGAGAGCCAATCTATTCAGAGTGTGAGTTATTTTAATACATTCGACAGCCATGGGTAAAAGAAGTAAATAAATTGAAGAGAAGGCGCCCAAAGAAAAAGCGGCACCTGCAGGAGCATCCAGCTCGAAGAAATCAAAGAATTCATGGAAGCGAGAGAGAAAACTAGCAGATTTGATAGCTCCGCAACATACTCTTTTGATATCGGGATTGCGTGGTCATAAACAAGGATGTGGAGCAATTGCACTAGGACGTCAAGAAGACGTATAGGGAGGATCCGATCGACAACTTGTTGGCTGCTATCTACCATTCATACTTGTACTTTTACATATGCACACCTGTGCATCACTGTATAGACTTCAAGGTTGTATCAAGTTTCTACGATGCCCAGTCGAGGATGGTGCAGAATTCCAAGTCGAACACATTGTTTGCTATCACAGCTGACGTTGTCCAGGATGCTTTCACTTGTGCGAGAAAGCACTCGCTTGAGTTTATCTCGAGGAGAATCCACACTAATGAAGAGGGTTCCAAATATCAGTCGACGTCGAAAATACACCATTTCATAAGGGATCGTTTGGGAGGTACATCATCACCTGACGAATTTCCCCAACTGTCGAATCCCATGGTGAAATTCGCCCACCGTGACATCTACTCCATTTTGGCATGGCTAATGGGGCTTCCAACATATGAGTGAGTCTTTGACTGGCAAGTATCCATGGCACAAGCCATACTTAAGAATGAAATCTATATCCCCTCCAAAGTAAGATCAGGCGCTATTATAGTTTTTTATGAATGGACGGAGTTCGTGACGCGGTAGTTGCACGCATGTTTGGCCTATGTTCAATGCCCTAGGGCCAACCGGTTTAGACTCTCTTCCTTATTGGTGTGGTATTTCTTTTGGCATGTGCATGAGAAGTTTCATTATATAACAAAAAATCAAACGGATGAGGAGGGTATAGCTTTGTCAGTTTATCTCTGGACAAATAGCTTGTCCAATAATGAATCCTACTATATCTTCAACTAGGTTTTCCTTGGGCCAGTGCTGGAGATGATATATGGCCAGTGTGAACGAGTTCCAATGGAGTTGAGGGATAAGGTGGTAGATGAGCGATTGGGAGATACCTTTCTTCTCACCCAAGGCCTGGTTATCAAAATTTACGAGTATACAAAAAAGCCTTTTATGTTACCCTATTATGCCATGCCCTATCTATTTTCCCTAGAAGTCACTCAGCAGCTCAACTACACTAACGAGGAGTACGGGAAAGGTCGGGTAGAAAAGTTATAATTTCTACTCCTTTTGAGTTCGGAGATGTTAAGATAACACAGTGTGGTCAGAACGTTGTTCTTACGGTGATGCTTTTAGATTACGGGTTGATTGAGCTTCCCCATCGTTGGAGATGGGATCCACTTGGTATCATCCAAAAAAACCTTGGGGTGAAATCTTTTCATTCTTGCCCTAATTACGACATGGAGAGGCAATGTAATAATCCACTGGGCCTCAATATGGAATGGCATGTCGACGAAATGAAGCCCTTATCTCCTTGGCTAGATTTTTACACTGTGGAGACTGAGTATAAACCGACTGTCAATCAGGAGCAGAGACTATCCAGGTTTGTCTTAGCCAAAATGAAGGTCAGACATCCACAGTGGTCTGACAATAAAATCCAATAGTGGTGGATCATGAGGGTCCACAATGACAAAGTCTCCTCAGACAACTCGCTGGTGATTGATGACAAGTTTTCAATGTTTTACGATGAGAACATAAATACTTATCGACCTCTTTCATTTGTTGATATTGTTTTCTATGGGAGAGGCGATCCTGATGAAATGGATGACTTGGAACACCCAAGACACGAAGTACAAGTCAAGGGCAAGGCCACCCTAGGTGCCCCATTATTTAATGAAGAGAAGAGGCCATTGCCTCATCAGAAGATGAGCTTAAAAAGAAAGGCTGAGACACCTCTCTTACAACATGCCACGAAGAGGTCCTGCACTAGTACCCACAAGCCTTTTGGGACAATCATTCGGGCAGCGACCCAGATCCCTTCGGCAAGCTCTACCAGGATGATTGTGGCAACACAGGATGAGGAGCAAAGGAATGGAGATGAAGAGTACATCAGCATGCATGAGGAGCAAAGGGGTGGAGACGAAGAGTGCATCAACATGCATGAGGAGTAAAGGGATGGAGACACAGAACACCTCAGCATGGATGTGCCAGATATAGAATAAAATGGAGAAGGGCAAGCACAACACATATCTTCAATGACTTCTTTGAGAATAGAGCCTAAAGGTATGCATTTATCTCTTCATTTCTCTTATTCTCCATCTACACTATCAGTTTATGTAGCCTCGGTGTGTGTTTGCTCGACACCTAAAATATATGTGGTAATGTCAGTCTTAGTAGCCCCCATATCAAGTACACCTCCATTGCCCCAGTCCACCTTCCCAAGTTGTTTAGTTTTCTCAGCATTATATGTACCTTCATCTACAACGTTTACGTCCTTCATAGGAAACCCTAATGCATCCTTAGTCTCTACCTCATTCAGTTTTCCTTCTTCTATTTCAAAGGTTCCCATTGCAGATATCTTTGCCACTAGAGAGCGGAATACACTTTTCACCACAACTCCTTCCATTGGTTTCTCAACACCCTAGTCGACCATTTTTGCAGTGGCAATCCAAACACCTTTGAGGGTTAGCGCAGTCGCTTCCCATCTAACTTCCTATAAATTTTTTGAATTTGAACCCCATATCCCACTCCTTTCCTTCACACCAGTCCTTGGAATGGAAGTTCAAGAGTCGTTAGAATCTGAGCTGGAAATGTCACACCAGCTCACTACAGCGGAGAGCATTCGAAAGGCACAGAGAAATTTGACACGCTGGCTAAGGGACAGTATAAAAATAGAAGCACAAGTTTTTGCATAGACGCAGAAAGCTTTAATTATCGATCCAAAGACGATGAAGTTGCATTCCATTGAGAAAATATCGCTCATCTAGAATCCCTTGGGAGAAATGACCCCAATTGATTATACCTTCCACCATATTGAGGAAGACGTGGCCAGAATGAATACTGCACAAATAATGGGCGATGTCCAAGTTGGCATGGGCTCCATTTACGCTCATGGCAAGTATTACAAAGATTGCTTCTTCAAAGCGCAGTCTAAAAATGATGAGCTCGAAGAGGTCTTAGCAATGGCAAGAAGGCTATTGAAGCGTTGGAGTCGAAGTCAAAGAAACAGGTTGAAGTGCTGGTGTTTGAGATTGAACAGTTCAAGGAACAAGTTCAGTCGCTTAAGGAGGAGAATCTAGAACACGATAAAGCGTGTGATCATGACATCAAGATGATCGCCAAATCAAACCAGGAAATATGGGCACTTACAATTCAAGTTCGAGAGTTGGAGGCTCAGTTGTTTGAAATAAATAAGCAGCTTGTTCTACCCTCTAGGGAGCACCTCAAGGAGATGCGCCTAGACTTCTTGCGAGATTTCCTAGCAAGAGCAGCTAAAGGAATTACAATATTGACATTCTTTAGGGAAGCACATGAGGCAGTTGTTGTTGGTAGTCCTATCCTAGAATCTGCTCAAGCAGACGTCAACTATTGGTTGGATTTGGCCACCCAGCTCAGAAAATAGAAGATGTGCCTATCTGCCTTACCCCTATGAGTGATCTGGCTCGGTCATTGGCAACGATAAAAATAACTTTGCATTACTTCTTCACAAAGGTCGAGCTGGCCAAAAAAGCTTATCTGCTCTCGCATTCCCTTATGCAAGAGCGAGACATTTCACTACGATACTTTGATGCTCTTTTCAAGATCGGTGTCCCAGGTTTCACTGACCCTAAGGGGCCCATTCCATCAATTGAGGAGTTGAAGCCTATGTGGGCCACCTTCGTTGATAATGCCTCAGATGTTGATGCTTTGGAAGCCTTGAGCTCTGATGCTCAGATAATCCTTCTCATAGCCAAATTTACCCAGATTCAATCCTACTTGAAAGAGTTCGACAGAGTACTAGAATTTGCTGAGGTTGAGCTCATCGAAACATATCACTGCCTAATTAAGGAGCTCTAGAAGCAAACCACTTTCTCTTTTGACCGTTGGGTTGATGCTTTCACGGTGTACAAGAATGTCTTTAACAAGACGTTGGACCAATATCTCTCTTAGTCACCCAAGTAGGATGAAGAAAATGAAATAGAAAGTGAGTTAGATTCAAAGGTTGGAGAGACAGATGAACAAGAAGAAGAGACAGACGAAAAATCAAAATATGGAGAAGATAAAGAGTCCAGTAGCAGCAAGGAAAAGTCAGAGGAGCAGTCCGAAGGCTCTGATAGTAAGGAGGACTCTGCTACCCAAAGATAAAGTCTGAGATCTTCACATTGAGGTAGGATCAATGCCCTACGAGTTGCCATATGTGCTGTCAATTTTGCCACACCTTGTTGAAATTCATATTGTATACAGTTTTGAGACCATTCATTGTAAAAACTTCTCTTTTTCCATAAAAAATGGTTAAGTTGTTATGTTGTTGTGCTTGCACCTACAATCTCTTCTAAAACTATATTTTCTTGCATTATGTGGTTCCTCATATTTTCTGTACTTTTTCTATATTTTCTATATTGTTCCCTGTTATGTTGCATGTAAAATTGTGAACGTTTTAGCATGGGCAATGTTCTAATAAATTTTCCTCACTTTCATATTTAAATCCTACATTTTTATATCTGCACATATGGCTGTAATTTCTAGCACTTCGGTGCTTGGATACATTTTTCTGTTGAGTTGTAAAATTACTCTGGCAATGAGAGCAAAAAGCTAGGAAAGAGTAAAATTTGGCAAAAAATAGCTAAGTATGGAAAAGGAAGCCTAGGTCTATTTAGAGCTGAAAACGCTCCACTCCTAGGGCGAATTCTCAAAGCGCTCCACTCCTAGGGTGAATTCTCAAAGCGCTCCACCCATGGAGCGACACTCTAAACGATAAAAACAAGTGTAAAAGGGGCCAAGTGTAAAAGTCAATATGATCAAAAGGTAAAGCACTTCACTAGTGGAGCGCCCCTCAAAAGCGCTCCATTAGTGGAGCGCCTCTCCTAGAAAGACTTTAAGAAAAACAAATTTGGCTGAAAGAGCGAGCAAAAGTCAAAGGCATTCAAAGCCTAAAGTGCTCCACTGCTGGAGTGAATCTCAAAGCGCTCCATCAGTGGAGCACCTCTCCAAAGTGAAGACAAGACAAAGTAAGAATGAATTAAGTGTTGGTGTAAAAAATAACTCCCAAGGAAAATAAATATGATTAAAGAGCAAAGCACGCCACAAGTGGAGCGCCTCTCCAAAATGCTCCATAAGTGGACCGCCTCTCTAAGGCAAAGCGCTCCACCCAAGGAGCACTTCTCGAAAGCGCTCCACCCAAGGAGCGCTTCTCCAAAGCACTACACCTAGAAAACACTCTCCACAGGGAGCGTTTCTCGAAAGCGTTCCACCTAGGGAGTGCTTCCCCAAAGCGCTCCACTTGGATATCGCTTGAGGAGAGGAGTGCAAGGCATAAAGGTGGTAAAATAGAGGTAAACTTGGTTAAGTTTCTCAATGGAGGAGTCAAAGAAGGTCAAACCTCCGAGCGCTCCACTTATGGATCAAAAGCCCCTGTCGCTCAAGTTATGGAGTGAACTTCCTGGTAAACCTCAAAAGTAGTGCAAACTGCCCAGAACCTCCATGGAATGCCTAGAACTGTCAAGGACTGCCCAAATTTGGCATTGACTGGTTAAACCGACCCCAAGCTGCACTCTAAGTCGTCTGATCATGGATCATTGCCGAAACCTTCTGAATTTGATGTTGAGTTATCCGTAAGGCCGAATTGATTGTTTCAAGTCATTACCCAAACCTTCCGCCTTCAATACTGAGTTATCTGTAAGGCTAAATTGGTTGCTTCAAGTCATCACCAAGATCAAATCTACCTGTCACGAAAGTGGTTGAGCGTTAATGTTTTAAGCGACATATTTCTTCTATAAAAATCGGCTTCTTTGTAACTAAGGATGGATAACTTTTGCTAGAGAAGCAGCTCTATACTTCAAAATCTACTTCTAAAGTAAAGGCTTCTGGCTTCGCTTTTGAGTTCTCTATATCTGTGTATGACTTTTATTCCGTAATTTCTATTAAATTAGTCCTTTTATCATGCAGTTTAATTCTGTTACCTGGATTTAGCTATCAATAGAGGACTAGTCCTTGGAATACTTGTTGGAGTTTACATAGTTCAGAGGATTTAATACTGGTTTTTGTTAAAAGTCTATTGTTTTGTTTGTTGTTGGTTCAAGTAATTAGGCTGTCTATCGTGCTTCTGATCCATCACTTTGTATTTTTGGCTTTTAGCCATTTTCCATTCCTTTCAGTTATTTTAATCCTTTCAGTATCTTCCTAACCCTTATCTCAAACCCCCCCTCCATTTTTATTTTCGGAACCAACCCTACCGGAGATTGCCATGGAGGACATTCATTTCCTTCAAGCATTCAATGTTTGGTAGCGGGCCTAGGGCGCTGTAGGCTTAGAAAATCTGTATGTAGACCGGTTTAATTGCCAACGAGTTATAATCAGCTCTCTTATCAAATAAAAAATAATAATGTAACAATAAGAATATATTTTTTTTTATTTTGATAAAATTACTTCTAATAAAAACTACAAATAATTTATTAAAAATATTTTATATATAATATTTATATAATATAAATAAATAATATATATTTATCTATCAAGTGATCTTACTATAAAATTGATGGCACAACTAAAGAAAACGAAATAGACTTGCCCAATTGACTTAATTTCTTAAAATGTTAAATCATCAATGTTATGTAAGCTTTGTCTTCTAATTGGTCATACCAATCATTATAATTTGACATGGAGGTTAAACAATGCAGAGAAGTTTTAAATATTGTCAATTGTTACACGGCATCACACCAAAAAACAATAATTCCCAAAGCATGGCAATCCAATTTAGACTGTCAAGGTGATGTTATATCATTTAAAAAAACAAAATCATTGTTTAAGTTGATGACGTGCGAAAAGATTAAGAAAAAATCTTTAACAGAAACAAGAAAATTGGTTTAGGTAAAGACTAAAAATTAAAAAAAAATAAATAGAAATAATTAATTAACAAACACTTATATTTTATTAATCAGGTAAAAATTAAGATAAGAAGATTCTGTATAATATAAAAATCAAATCCAAATAACTAACTAACAAACATTCAACCTTATTAATTAAATAAAAAAACTGCGACAAATCTTAAAACCCAAATAATAGCTAACAAACATTCAACCCTATTAATTAGATAAAAATTAAAACAAATCTTAAAACAGAAATAGCTAACTAACAAACATTTAACTCTATTAACTAGATAAAAACTAAGATAATTTTTTTTTTAACAATTTAAAAAATTAAACTGAAATAACTAGCTAACAAATACTTAATCTTATTAATCAATTTTTTTTTTTTTTGATAAGTAACAGACTATTTACAGTGGGTTTTTTAAACAGGATCCCAAAACCTTAGTTACATCATAAGCCTGGGCAGAAATAAGTACAAAAAAAAAAAAACGGAGTTGCGCCCACAAGTAGAAATCCGGGGCCCGGGGCCCTGGACCCTGATGCCAACAAAAACACCTAGAACAAAAAGCAACAAGACCTTGGCTGGAAGCCACCAAAACCAAAAACCGCCACCACCCAACGCGCAGAAGCTGGCTTCCAGAAAACCAGTGGGCCCAGCGGCTGCCCCGGGCCAGAACGGGGCCCCTCGCCGGTCAAAACTACTCCTTATTGGGGCCGTCTCCTAGCCTGCGTCGGAGCTCAGCCAGGGCAGTGGCAGCGGAGGAGGCTGCTTGGGCAGCCGTAGTCAGAGAGCCGATAGCCGCGTCAAGGAGGGCTCTGATAACCAAATTTTGCATTCTGTTGCCTGACTCGAAGCTAACATCGACGGGCTCCGGGGCCCCGGCACGGGGCGAGTTAGACACCAGGGTCCACATTGCTGGGCTGATCTTGTGAGATAAAGTGAACCAGAGCTTCGGGAAAGTTCGTGGTCCAGGTACTGAAGGCGTCAGCAGAGATGGCTTGGTTTGCCATGAAGTCGGTCGCCTTGTTGCCTTCTCTGTACACATGCCGAAAGCTATGATCGGGGAATCCCTGAAGGACATAGAGGGCTTCCCGGATGAAGTTGTGGATGCGTCAAAAGCAATTGCCCGGACTGTGAGTAGCATTGATGATGACCTGGGAGTCGCCCTCGATGATGACTCGTGAGGGAGACTCCCTGAGGGCGATCAGCCCGCTGAGCATAGCTGCTGCTTCGGCAAAGTTATTGGTCTGGAAGCCGAGCGGAGCAACAAACGCCATGATCAGGGCCCTGTGGCAATCGTGAATGACCCCACCCACCCCAGAGGGCCCGAGATTGCCTTTAGATGCGTCGTCGAAGTTGAGCTTAACCCAACCGGGGGGGCAGACCACCTGGTCAGGGATCAACGGGAGGGAGTGGGGGGGGTCCAGGGGGGAGCAGCATGTCGAGAGAGGAAAGGAGAGCGGCTTCGCCCAGCCGTCGGGGCGCCTCAGTAAAGGGTGTGGATTGAGAATTCTCAAGGGCGAAGGTCACCACCTTGGTTGCAATCCACTAGGGGGAATGAGCCGGGGAGGAGAAGGCTCTGGTATTGCGCTCAAGCTAGAGTTGCCACAGAAAATGGGGAAGGCAAGAGTTCCAGAGGAAGCGGGTGAAGGGATGGGCAAAGGGGTTGGGCCATTGCAACAGGAGGTCAAATATGGATTTGGGGCCCGCCCACTGGATGGAGAATTGGGAGAGGATGAGGCCCAAGACTTCAAACGAAAAGGGACAGTTGATAAAGAGGTGGTTGGTGGATTCCCAGGCATCACAGCAAAGGTAGCATCTATTCGGGATCTGAAAGCCCCTCTTGAGTAGATTCTCGATCGTCAGAATCTTATTTTGGACGGTTGCCCAAACGAAGTGGCTGATTTTGGGGATCAGCTTCTTGGCCCACACCTGTCAGGTTGGGAAGGGAGCCTCGTCGGGGACTCTCTGAAAATTGTATGCAGATTTGACAGAAAAGACTCCACTGGGAGTCCCATGCCAAACGCATCTGTCGTATCCTCCGGAGGATGGGATGACAGTCGTATTGAGGAGGCCCTGGAGTTTGGTAGCTTGAAGCGGGTGCCTGGGGTCTAGGATGGGCATCCAGGTGGCATGCCCCAGGTTCTGAGAAAGGTCGCAACCCTGGGACCTCTGTCCGCCAGCCCTGGTTTGAGAACGAGGAGCTCTCTATCAGAAGACAGGGCCTCATCCTAGATCCATATGTCGTCCCAAAAATTGATCTTGGCTCCGTCCTCGAGGATCCATCTGCTCCCTTTCTGGATTATGTCTTTGGTGGAGATCAGGGACTTCCAGAAGGCTGATCCATCACGGGGCTGAGAATCACTGAGAAAGGGATGCCTATGGCAGTACTTTTTGCGCACAATGCTGACCCACTCATCAGGGGTGTTGGTGTGCACCTTCCAGGCATGCTTGGCCATGAGAGCCTTGTTCATGGGAATCACTCGCCTGAGCCCGATCCCTCCCTCAGCTTTGGGGCGGTAGACCAGGGGCCAGGAGACCAGGGGAATCCTCTTCTTGTCTTCACTTCTCGACCAGAGAAAGCGTTTCTGAATTTGTTTGATATGAGCTGCAATGGAGGCCAGGATTCTGAAGATCGACATGAAGTAAATCGGGATGCTTTGCAAGACTGCCATCAAGAGGGTGGCTCTACCAGCCTGCAAAAGGAGGTGACCTTTCCATGGGGCCATCTTCCTCTGAATCCGCTCAATCACCCCGCCCCACAAGGCCCTGGAGGAGGCACCTGTGAACAAGGGGAGCCCGAGATACGAGGCTGGAAGGGAGCCCGGGGTGCAACCCAAAATCCGCCCAATTCTGATCTGTCTAGCCAAGGGGGTGTGGATGAAGAAAATCGTGCTTTTTCGAAGGTTTATTTTTTGGTCGGCTGCCTCCTCGTACAAGGTCAAAATATGCTTGAGAGTTTTGGCTTGGGGAATTGAGGCAGAGGTGGCAAAGATGGTGTCATCCACGAACTGCTGGTGGGACACAAGGGGTAGGCCCGACGTAGGCCTGATGCCTAAAATGAGACCACGGGACACCGCGCCCGAGATGGTATGCCCCAGGGCCTCAGCCAGGATGATGAAGAGAATCGGGGACAGGGGGTCACCTTGGCGGAGGCCTCTGGAGCTGGGGAAAAATTTGGCAGGGGACCCGTTGACGAGAATGGAGAACCACGGAGAAGACACGTAGTTACTAATGAGTCTGACCCAGGAAGGGTGGAACCCGAACTTAAGGAGAACCTTGGACAGGAAATCCCAGTTAACTCTGTCAAAGGCCTTGTTCATATCGAGCTTGAGCAGAAAGGAGGCATTTTTGGATAGGACAGCCAAGTGAATGACCTCGTGCATGATGATGATCCCGTCAATGATCAATCTGCCTTTGACCGAACTACCCTGACAGGGGGCAATGATCAGGGGGAGGATATCCTTGAGATAGGAATCCATGGATTTGGTCAAGATTTTGTACAGGACATTGCACAGGCTAATGGGGCGAAAATCCGAGAGGGATCGGTCTGCCTGGGTCTTGGGGATCAGAGCTATGAAGGTGGAGTTGATGCCTCTGGGAATGGATCATGCAGTCTGTAGGTCCTGGATGGCAGCATACACTTTCGGCCCAACAATGTCCCAGAAATATTAGAAGAATCACAAGGGGGAAACCATCCGAGCCTGGGGCCGCCTCAGCCTTCATGGAGAAGGTTGCCGCATGGATTTTAGAGTCAGATAGAGGCTGTAACAGTATCTGATTTGCCATGCCCGTGACAAAATATGGGATGTGCTCCAGAAGGGAGTCAGTCGCATCTGGGGACATGGGGGGGCTGTCACCTAGGAGCTCCTGGAAGTAGCGGGAGGTCTCAGCCCGGATGTCCTCTTCTTCCTTGATGATTCTGCCATTGCTGCCCACCAGCTTAGCAATTCTGTTGGAGCCCCTGTTCCTGAGAGTCGACGCATGGAAGAACTTAGTGTTAGCATCGCCATATTGGAGCCACAGGGCTCTCGACTTCTGTCTCCAAAATATTTCCTCCCGTGCCAGGATGTTATGGTACTCATTGAGGACAAGGCGCTCCTCATCCCTAAGCCACGATTATTAGGAGCCAGCTTGAAATTTGGCCTCGAGGGCTTCGACTTTTTCTTTGAGAATAGCTTTGTTCTCGAAGATATTGCCAAACACCTCCTTGTTCCATACCTTGAGTTGATACTTAAGGCATCTCAACTTATGGAAGATTTGCTCAGCGGGGCATCCAGGGACTAGGGGAGCCCACCAGCTCCCAACCTAGGCCCGAAAGTCAGGGTGATGCAGCCACATGGACTCAAACCGAAAAGGCCTCCTAGGGGAGGGCCTGTGATCGATTTCAACGAGGGGGCTGTGATCAGACCCGATTTTGGGGAGGCCCAGCAGGGTGGCGTCAACAAACATAGGCAGGGCTTCCTTGGACAAGAAAACTCTATCTAGTCTGACATGGATGTGATTTTCTCCCACTCTTCTGTTGGTCCAAGTGAACCTGGCACCCTTCAGGCTGACATCCATGAGCTCGTTTAGGGCAGTAAAGGCACCAAAGTCCTCCATGCTCTTGCCATGAGCCGCTGATCCCCGCTTTTGTTAGAGAGGAACAAGGGGCTGTTGAAGTCCCTGGCCAGGATCCAAGGCAGGGGGTGAAGGCTACTCTCATCGAGCTAATTTCCTCCCACAAGGCCACTTTCTCGACGACACTGTTAGGAGCGTAGACGTTGGACAGAATCCAGGAGCGTCTTGACTTTACGTAGTGGACTAACATGTTGATGATTCTGGGGGGACAAAGATATAAGTCTTCCTTCAAAGCACCGGGGGTCCCACATGCACAGCAGACCCCCGGCTGAGCCAGCTGTAGGGGTAGACAGGGACTCGCAGTTACGCCAGGTAGCATGGGCTACACGTCGGGCAACAGCCTCATCTATTTTGGTTTCCTGGAGGAGGAGGAAGGACGAACGGTGATCCCTATGAAGTTGGCCAAGGATCCTTTTCTTGGGGGCCCCATTAAGGCCCCTGATATTCTAGGTGATGAGCTTCATTTGACACCCTTGAGGGGTCACTTGCCCCCCTTCCCGGAATGAGCGGGGGGTTTGGATCGGTTGGAGTCCGCCTTGGAGAAGCTTACCCCCACGTCAGAAAGGAGTGCCTGGGAGCCATTGGCTATGTCATCTTCAGTGATCCTGGTCCGCTGATCGCCTAGGGAGGGGCGCCCTCGCTTGAGTTTACTACCAAATTTTGTTGCAAAAGACCTGCTCCGGGTCATCTTCGGACTGACTTCATCGGCCCCAGACGAAGAGCTAGCTTTGGTATCAGCATTGGAATTCTTAGATCCGCACTCCAATGGAAGCCCAGCAGGGAACGACGGAAGGCCTGGGAGGGAGTCCAGGGAGGGGCAGGGATGGGGGGGGAAAGGAGCCCCCGACCAAGGGAGCCGGTGGGGAAGAAGTCCTGGGTAGCTTGCTAGCCGCGCAAGCAGGGCCCTGCGGGGAGGGGCATGAGGCGAGCTGGGCGGAAGAGCCTGGGATCAGGGCCACAGAAGACGACCCATGGGAGGGAGCAGTAAAGGGGAAACCCTGGGGAAGGTCACCCTCCAGACCGAGGTCCATATGAGAATCCTTTGGGGCCAGGGGGGCCCCCTTGGTGGTCCATGCCTGGGATCTGGGGCCGTCGCGGGGGGGGGCCACGAGACGGGGCCCGACCATATTGAGAAGGAGGATTGGGGGGTGGGCCTTCGGCCTTTTTGGAAATCGGGCATTGGTGGGGGAGGTGGCCCTGAGTGTTGCAAGAAGGGCAGAAGGCGGGTTTGTTTTCGTAGATCAGGGGCTGGTTCCAGAAGGAGGACCCAGAGGAGATGGTCACCGAGGATGGGAGAATGGATTCGAGGTTGGCATTGACGCAAAATCGGGCATGCACCATCTGGGAACCTGCCTTGGTAGCGGGGTCAAAGGCCACCAAGTCCCCGATCGACTGAGCAATGAGTTTGAGGACGTCTTCGTGCCACAGATGGAAGGGAAGGTCTGGGAGCCGAACCCAAACCAAGGCGAAGTTGATGCTTTGGGTGTTGGGGTGGAAATCAGCTCCATACCGCCTGAGGAAGAGGTTCTTGCGCCCGATAGGATCTTCTCGGCATCCTCGCTATTGTTTAATTTGATGATGAAGAAACCCTTGGTCAGGGCAACCAACTAGAGGTGCCCGAAAACCTTCCATTTGGTAGCTGCCCACCTGCGGATGGTTTCCATGTCAGGGCGCCCTCCCAGGAATTTCCCTACCAGGGAGGCAGGAGAACCAGCTACCAAGAAGGAGTAGACCTCATCCTGGATAGAAATGTGAGTGCCCTCGAGGGAAAGACCTAGCCCCGGGGCCCGGGAAGGGGCCCTGGTGCCCGCCAGGATCTGCTGGTAGGAAGGTTTAAGCCCATCCGAGACAAAACCTCGCTCAGGAGTGGGGGACTGATTTCCCAGCCCTACGCTCGCATCGAGGTTGGCCTGTGGGCCAGGGCCCAATACACCCTGGCCCCCAAACAAATCAAGCGCAAACCCATCCTCTGGGCCCGTCGGGGGACTTGCAGACCCAGGATCGAGCCCAGACGTACCTGTCCCTGACCCCAATCCCGATCCCGACCGGGGCCCTGCACCAAGCACTAAACTAGCCCCCAACCCTGCACATGCTCCTGCTCCCGCTCCTGCGCCTGCTCCTGCTCTCGCCATCCTCCATTAATCAAAATTTTTGATAAGTATTAGACCGATAGGTTTTGACCTCTTCCAAAATCCATTCATTTATAATAAAAATCTTACCAAAATAATAAGATTCCATATTCAAACCCATCCAAAATCCCTCATTTATAATAAAAATCTTACCAACATAATAAGGATTCCATATTCAAACCTCTTCCAATATTTCTACCAAGATAACAAGGATTCCATATTCAAACTATATCCACATAAATAATATAACGAAGTCTATAACTATTCTCTTATCTCCTTAAAAAAAAAAATCTATTATATTATTGACCTTTCATATAACTTAACCGTAGAATTAAGTAGAAACAATCACATAGGAATTTTATTTTCAATTTTATATGTAAGTACAGAATTGGATTAATATATACCTACCTATATTCAATTGTGGAATTTTATTATGGTCATTTGGTTAAAGATAGGTTACAACATTATGCAAATTTTACAGGTTATATTTATTATAATTTTTATTTTTATTTAAAAATTATTTATATTAGGTAAAATTTTGTTAAATAGTTTTGAGTAAAAAAAATATATTTTTTTCCGGAGGTTCAAGGTTTAAACAATGACATGAGTGAGTGGGTGAATGTATGAAGAAGTGAGTGTGTTCATTAAAAAAAAATATATATAATTTTTTTAAGTTTTATTTTAATATTTATTTTAAATAAAATGATGTGATTTTAATGGTGTTTAATAGATTGTGAGATTAATTTTTTTTTTTGAATTCATGCTTTCTATTTTTTTTTTTTTTTGAATTTACATGATGGAATCGGTAGCCGTTATGAATTTGGGTAAGCTGTCTAACTTTTTATGGCCGCCACAGTATTCTGTGATGTCCGCCCTAAAAGCCGCCACACAGATCTTCGCGCGATCCACCCCTATAACCACCATGCCACAATCATTTTAAACCTTTTACGCCGCTGAAAGCACCAGGAAAAGGACAAAAATCATGCTTTCTATTAATTCTAAAATTTAACAGTAATTAAGAAAGAAAATTATCAACAAAATAAAAAATCTCAAACATCTTCTTATCCTCTTATTTAGTTTTAAAAGGTTAAGGTAAATTGTAGGGAGTTGGGTTAATACCATAATAAATATAATTTTAGATTAAATTAAAAATGTTATATAAAAAAAATTTTGTCATATTTTATTTTTAAAATAAGATTTTAATTTTATTCATATGAAGGGTTATAAGTTGATGATGTTAATTATTTGATATATAATTATTCAACTATAGTTTATGAAGAATGATGTGCAATCCTATTTTATAGACTAAAACTTTAAACTTCTATATAAAATTTCAAAATCTTCACCATTAAACTAATCAAATTGTATATAATATAATCTAAATTAAAATATATCCTTTATAATAAATATTTAAATAAAACTATAATATCTCGTACATATGAACCACGTTAGTTCTCCATTTGTCCAATTGAATCCACATCAAACATTATTAATCAAGCCTTATATTGGCCACCAGAAGGTAAGGAAGTTTGAATATTATTGATCTTTGACCGCTTGATGCTGAAGGTTGATTCCATCAACATGAGGTGGTTTTAGAATGTAAAAGAGGTCATTATTGTAGAAGTTGATTATATTACCTGCCATTTCTAATTTAATTAGTTTGTTCTCAAGTAAATGTTTCATCATTTTTTAGGTTTCTCAATACTAGAAGGTGTCACAGATAATATTCTAGGTTATATTAAAAAGTTTATTTAATGTAATTAAAGTTTATAGTGACAACAATGAAAATGTCTTAAAAAATAGAAAACAAGATGACATAGAATAAGAGGTAACTTACTCCTTGTCATATAAATCATTTTCAAAGTTTTGCTGGATCAAAACAAGAATATTTAAAGATTTCGAATTTTAATTCTAAATATAGACATTAATATATTTAGTTATATTACAGTCCCCAAGGCTAGCTAGATTGGTAAGATGTTAGGCACTTACCAAGAGGAGACCTAGGTTCAAACTTTGGGGGCATATCCAATTGGTGTATAGGTAGTAGTCTGACTTGAGCTTATTGAGTTTGCGTTAGCTTGATGATGACAGTACCAAATCCAAGTCACCAAGAGTCTCCTTCACTCCGGGTTGTGTTTACCAAGGTAAGATAGGGGATGGCAGTACCAACTCCAAGTCACCATGAGTCTCCCTCACTCCAAGTTGTGTTTACCGAGGCAAGATAGGGTTTATAGTGGTAGCACAACAAAGGCAATGCAACTTGACCCTCTGACCACCAGTTGTTAAAAAGGAAAGGTAGTTACCGATTCTTCTATATATAAAAAAAAATTAATTATAATACAATATCAAATATTTTTTATTGTTTAATAATGATTAATAATTTTAAGATGATCTTTGAATTGTAAGGGATTTATATATACTACTTTTGTCAAGGTAGTTGATTTGTGTAGTCACCTTATATACACATCTAACAAATTTTCACCATTTAACGCAATATGACAACATTCAAACAAACACTTAATGTGCAATTTATTATTCAATGCAAAAGAACAAAACATATGTACAATTGAAAATTATTTGTGTGTACTTGTCTCGTTTATGCTTATGCTTGAGATGGTACCATGTCAAAATTAACCTCTACATCCACCCTTCTTTTTGAATTGGTCAATATTTTCATCTACGGTTGTTGTTGCTCTTGAAGGTTTTGACTCTGTTGTTGCAACTATGGAGTGGGTTGTACTTGGATAGATTTAGCTCTTAATCTTAGAACTCATGAATTTATAGCTTCAGTTTCCTGCTTCATCCTCTTAGCATAGGTTGAATATTGTGCCTACTGAAAACCACAATATTATCACTTCTCTAAGTCTTCGTTTGACCCTCTAAAACAACTTCTCTCTAGCTTTAAATGAGCTCTTCATGACTTTAGACAACCTCTCCCTAACTTTGGATAATCTCTTCTTGGCCTCAAATAGTACTAGCTTAGCCTCTAACAGACATCCCTTGGCCACAAACAACCCACCCTACCCAATTCTTGGCTTGGACAACCTAGGGGGCAAATGACCTCCTTGGTTGTCTTGAGAACCTTCTTTCAAATTCAAATGATCTAGATGTGGACTAGATGCAATAGGCTTGATGACTTAAGGATCATCTAAGAGCCTCTTGTGCCTTCTAGACAACAAGGGGATGGCCCTAACGACGCTTTCGTTGGTTAGACAACCTATAGATTATATGTGGGTACTTTTCCCTTAGAATCATATGAGACTTCAACTAACAACTATCCAAAGGCTAAAAGCTAGGGCACTAATTATAGGGATTAAAATTGTCATTGAAAAATGATGAAAATATATTTCAATGGAAGAGGATTTATAAATTATTATTAATGCTATCAAGAAAAATGGAGGTAGAGAATTCATAAACAGTAGCATTATTTCTTATGTTTATCAATTATTATTGGAAGCAATATCTTAAAATGTCATTATATCTACAGAGAAGAACGTTAAGAGTTGATAAGTTAACCAATCAATTGTGATGTTAATTCAACTTTTAGAACGTAATTGGTCAAGTGAGATTCTGTTTCTTAATGGAAGTGTTGTGAAGAACATAAATGTTTAAGGAAAATAGAAAATATCTTTAATAAAAATGTAAATGAAAATATTTTTTTGGCACTTAACAAAAAGAGACATAAGTTCAAACATTAAGGGCATGCATGTTTGCAAAGGTAATAGTCTGAACTAAATCTGGTAAGCACAGTTTGTCTAATGACATCGGTATCAATCTCGAGCGATTGATGGTCCCCTCATGCTCACTTAACAATAACGAGGTGGAATAGAAGTTATAAGAGACAACCCCAAGATTTGAACTTTACTTGATATTAAAAAAAGACTGTGGATGCAACTGATTTCCCTATATATAAAAGAGACAGCCTTACAATATAAGAACAATAACATAATTTTTTATTATTTTAATAAAAATAATCTCCTATAAAAAATTAGATATAATTTATTAAAATTTTGTTTTATATATAATAAATGAATGATATATATTTAACAATGAAGTTAGTGACCTTACTATAAAATTGATGGCACAACTAAACATATATGTCGACTAAGTTAATGAAATTTTGACTAAATTTCTTAGAATGTTAAATCATCAATATTGGGTAAGCCTTGTTCTTTAATTGACCATACCAATCATTATAATTTGACCTGCAAGTTAAATAATGTAGAAAAGTTTTAAAATTGTGAGTTGTTAGAGGGCATGACAAAGAAAGAACAATAATTCTCTTTTCCATGACGTTTTGTCAATTCAATTTAGATTGTTAAAGGCAATGTTATATTATTTAAAAAAACAAAAGCGTTGTTCAATTAAGTTGATGACGTGCCACCTAAGGAAATTTATAAATTTCAGAACAGGATCTTCAATGGGATGGGAAATCAAACCAATCTACATAATAGTTTACTACGAACTAATAAATAGATAATTTATTATTATATTGTTGACCTTTTCTATAACCTAACCATAATTTAAAACCTTAATAAGTAAAAAATTTCATAGTAAGTCACTTTCTTTTATTTTAAATTTATATTTAAGTAAAGAATTGGGTTGTATGCCGTAGTTAAATGTAATTAATTGTATACATTAATAAGTGATAATATGGGTAGTTGATGGGTGGCTGAGTATTATAAATATGGGTAAAGATGTAATTATCTCATATGGATGGATAAGTGGGAGGTAGGTAGTTGAACAATTTAAATATAAAAAAAAAATCATATAAAAGATGGGAGTGGTAGATTGTTGAACATTACAAATATAAACAAAAAAATCATAAAAAGGATCTAAAGAAAAAATATTGTGATTTATGTTAGGTGAGATATATTAAGGAGCGACTTCCTTTCAATATTATAACCTCATCAAATTTGGTTTCAATGTATATTTTTTTTTACTGTTGTGAACATTCTTGTCGGCCAAGGTTGGGAGGAGTTGGGAGGAGTCTCATCCCAAAATGATCTTTGTTTTAATATATATATTTTTTTTAAATATAAATTGAATACATTAGAATAATTTACATAATTGTCTTATTTTATTTTATGTGGATTATTCCTTGTGGTCATTCAATTATATAAATTAAATACATTAAAATAATTTACATAATTATCTTGTTTTATTTTATGTGGATTATTCATTATGGTCGTTTAGTTAGTATTTTTCCAAATTGTAATAATTTTAATGGATTAACAAAGAAGAGCAAATTGTAATCATTTTTATGGATGAGCAAAGGATGTTCTTAAAATTTGAGTTTTTTATTTAGAGTTTTAAAGTTTAATAATATCAAGAAAAAAATTCAATAAAATAAAAAGTTTAATATTTTCTTATCATCCCCTTAATATTAAGTTTAATAAACTTAAGGTAAGTGTGGTAGGAGGTTCTCTTAATATTTAGTTTAATGAACTTAAGGTAAGTGGTAGGAGGTTCTCTTAATATTTAGTTTAATAAAATTAAGGCAAGTGGTAGGAGGTTCTAATAAAATAATGATAATAATTTTACATTAAATTAAAGATATTTTATTTAAAATTATATTAATAATGAATTTTAATATTTAAAAATTTGAAGAGGATAAAAAGAATAAAGTAGTGATGGCGAGCGAACATCCGACTTTCAATTTTTTGGCGGGTGGGAAGCAGAGAGGCGGGAGTAAGAGCTTGGGGAGTGGCGCACCTACGCGCTACGATTCCAACGACCATTAGATGGGGAGCGAAATAGCAAGTAAGACCTCTGTAGGTATGGTAGATGATGGGAATGGAGTCCACAGGGGAAAAGACCCATCGGATAAAACAACAGCGGACGACAAGAGGATCAACCAGGTTTCATTTGTGGAAGCACTCCAAGGGAAACCTAAACCTCCACCTATGGCATCAAACGCCTTTGTAACCCAGGGCTACGATGTCTTCTATCCAGAGCAAGTCATGGAGGAGTATGCTACCCTAGATTCATTCTCCCTGGTAGGGAAATTTGTTGGCAGAAGACCTGATATGGATTCACTTCGATACTAGGTGGTGATCAAATGGAAAACTCGAGGGTTCCTGGAACTGTCTGCAATGTCCAGGGGGATTTTCATGATTCACCTCAACACACAGGAAGATGCAGACCATATTTTATCAAGGGGACCATGGTTCTTCGAAAGAAGAAGCCTCTTCCTTCGCAAGTGGGGAGCAGAGTTCGACCCAGAATCATAGAGCATAAACTATGCTCCCATTTGGGTCCACCTCCTAAATTTTCCCTCACATTTCTTCCACGAAGATGCGCTCCAGGGGATAGCCCAAGCAATCGGGGAATTGGTCACCATTGACCCAACTACTCGCACCTGGACTCATCTGACGCAGGCCCGCATATGCATCAATGTCAACCTGGAAACTTAGCTCCCTGACCATATTAACCTAATTTATGGATCTTTCCATCGGAGCCAACCATTGGAGTACGAAAATAAACCCACTTTTTGCCCTGAATGCCAAACTCAAGGGCATATTTCATCCTAGTGCCCGAATCGCAAAGGTGCGCAGACCGATTCCTAGACTTTGACCCACCCAGTCCATGGAGAAAACTAGAAAATGAAAGCCAGAACGGGACAGAGCCAAAACCACAAGGGCAAGCAATAGGCCCTACCTCCTCTAGGCGATGATATGCATAAGGCAAGTAGTCTGTTCACAATCTCTAACAAGTTCAATTTACTCAGCAATTCTGGTCTTAATGATAAAATCTATGTTGAGGAGCCTCCTTGTGAGGAATTCCCGGTCCCAAATCCAACCACTCAACCCTACCCCAAGGCCAACCTCCCCAGAAAACCCCTCTTCCACCTCCTCCCCCGTGCCCTTCTTCCCCACCCGACAATGGTCATGAATCCCAGAGCTCTCCCCCCAAACCCCCTCAGTCTCCCAATCCTCCACCTAAATCTTCCCCACCCAATGGGACTGGGTCGCCCCTCTCCCCATATAAATCCTGTGATGTCGAGACTGACAGTGATGATTCCTCCCAAGAATCCCTAGAACCATGGAGTCCAAAACAAACTCGAAGTTTCAAAAAATCCCAGATCGATGTAGGAGGTGACAGGAAAAAGGGTAGGCCCTCTGGCACTGACCTGAGAAGCCGTGATACAGCTGAAGATATAGCCAATGGCACCCAAAAAACCCTATTCTAGGAACTAGGGATCGCCAACAGGGAAGAATCTAAGAGATCCAAACCCCTCATGCAGCAAGGCAAAGGGGGAAAAAAACCCTCCAAAAGTTCCAAATGAAAGTCCTCTCCTAGAATGCGAGAGGGTTAAATGGGGCAGCCAAACAAAGACTGGCTGCTGCCATGCGGAAAGAGTCTAATCCCACCATTTTCCTTATTCAAGAAACCAAATTAGGTGAGCACTGGTCACCGAGAGTTGCCAAGACCATTTGGAGAAAATGTGAGTTCACCTACACACCGACATCTGGCACCTCAGGCGGACTCCTCTATCTCTGGGACCCTACCAAGGTTGAAGGTAGAGTCATCTCAGGTGAAGGGCACCTATCCAACATCTACTTCCATGACTCCAACACCCAGCTCTCCTGGGTCATGACAAACGTGTATGCCCCTAACACTATGTAGGGCAGATCGATCCTATGGAACAATCTCACTCAAATGAGGTAAGCTTTCAGCAATGTCCCTTGGATCCTAGCAGGGGACTTCAATACCCCCTTGCATCCTTCAGAGAAGAGAGGTGGGAATGCCATAACCCCCAAAGCCATAGATGACTTCGCGTATTTTGTAGATTCAAATGAACTAATGGACGTCCAACTGAGAGGGTCCCAGTACACTTGGAGCAACAGAAGGATGGGCGAAGACCTCATCCAAGAACGACTAGACCATTTTTTGTTATCCCAAGAAGCGCTCCCCTTCTTCGGTGATGCCAATCTATAGGCACTCCCAAAAATTGGATCCGATCACAGCCCCTTGATTTTTGAAATGGTAAATAGATCTCAGTTCAAAACCCCCTTCCATTTTGAATCAATGTGGACCCAACACCCAGATCTTAAAAATCAGATTATCGAGTGGTGGGGGGAAAGGTTCCCTGGGACTATCATAAACTAGGTAACGTAGAAACTTTGATCGATTAAAGCCAAATTGAAGGTGTGGAACAGAGAGACATTCGAGAATATCTTTGAAAATAAGAATAACATAAAAAGCAGGCTCAAATAGATTGAGGATAGGTTCCAGCAAGGGTAGGGGGATGACAATCTCAGAGCTGAGGAGCGGGTCCTACTTTCAGAATACCATAATACCCTACGAAAGGAAGAGATGTTCTGGCACCAAAAATTGAGACAGTTGTGGCTTAAGGAAGGAGATTCCAACTCCAAAATTTTTCACATCTCCACCCTCAGGCACAGAGGAGCTAACAAGATTAAGGGCCTCACCAAGCAAGATGGGTCTTTCACCTCAGATATCCACCAGATCCGGGATGAAGTTGTCTACCATTTTGAATCCCTCCTTGGTTCCCACCTTTCCTCCTCCAGTCAGGCCATGGATGCCCTTCTCGAGAACATTCCTAGATCCATCCTCGAGGCCATGAATGACCTCCTCCTCAACCCTCTAACCCCTAAAGAAATCCACCAAGCCCTATTTTCCATGCAGCCAGATAAAGCCCTAGGTCCCGACGGGTTCTCCCCTAGGTTCTTCCAAACCTACTAGGACATAGTTGGCCCCGACCTTTGCCTAGCTATTTCTGAAATGCAGCTCACCAGATCCATTCCTAGGGATGTCAACTCCACTTTCCTCACTCTCATTCCCAAGGGGCCCAATTCCCAGTCCCTATCTGATTACCGCCCCATCAACCTATGCAATATCATTTATAAAATACTATCCAAAGCCATGGCCAATAGACTCATAGGCATCCTCCCTTCCATCATCAACCCCTACCAAGGAAGTACTATCAAGGGCCAGAATATTGTTGACGGTGTCATCACCATTCATGAGCTTATCCACTCAGCCCATAACTCCAACAAGTCTGCCTTCTTCCTGAAGCTTGACATGAAT
The DNA here is from genome assembly GCA_028583015.1 of Wollemia nobilis. Classification (NCBI taxonomy): domain Eukaryota; kingdom Viridiplantae; phylum Streptophyta; class Pinopsida; order Araucariales; family Araucariaceae; genus Wollemia; species Wollemia nobilis. The sequence continues at coordinate 5,825,174 of JAQPPZ010000367.1, forward strand.
AAGGCCTTTGATAGAGTGGATCAGGAGTTTCTAGTCAAAGTCCTCCTCAAGTTTGGCTTCCATGAGAATTGGGTCAAGTTGATCTCGAACTGCATCTCTTCTACTTGGTTTTCTATCCTTGTCAATGGATCAACAACAGGGTATTTCCCCAGCACCAGAGGACTGAGACAAGGGGATCCCCTCTCCCCTATCCTTTTCATCATCCTGGTTGAGAGCCTAGGGAGGGCTATCAAATCTTCCTGCACTAGAGGGTTGATATCCGATATTAAGGCTGCTTCCAACCTCCAACCTTCAACCCATCAATAGTTTGTGGATGACACCCTATTGGCCACTTCAGCCTCTATTTTTGAAGCCAAAATCATCAAGTCTATCCTCAACCTCTACGAGGAAGCTGTTGGTCAGAAGATCAATTTCACCAAGAGCAAACTCTACTTCATCAACACTCCTATAAAGCGGCAGGTCAAAATTATGGGCATCTTGGGTTGTACCATTGCTGATCTCCCAACCACCTACCTTGGCCTCCCAATGTTTCAAGGGAGATCAACCAAGATCATGTGGAACAATGTCATTGAGAGAATTCATAGAAAACTGATAGGTTGGAAAGGGGCCCTCCTCTCCCAAGCAGGCAAAGCCACCTTGGTCAAGTCTATCCTCCAAAGCATCCCGATGTATTTTCTATCAGTATTCAAAATCCTCACGGTTATGGGAGAAGCTTTAGAGAAGATTCAAAAATGCTTCTTATGGGTAGGGACTGACAACCAATGGAAGTTTCACCTGGTGGCCTAGGACAAAGTGTGCACCCCTAAAGATAGAGGTGGGCTCGGTTTGCATAGGATCAACTTCATGAACTAGGCCCTTTTGGCCAAACAGGCATGGAAGGTTGTCACCAATGCCAATTTGGAATGGGTTTCTATTATCAAGAGAAAGTACCTGCAACAACACTCTTTCAAGGATGAAGGGACTCCCAACACTGGATCCCATTTTTGGTGATCCATAACCCACACCAAGCACCTTCTTCAATGAGGGATTAGATGGCAGCTTGGGGACGGCAAGGACATTGATTTTTGGCATGACCCATGGGCTAGGGATGAGCCCCTCGCCAAAGACCCCGACATTGCAGTGATCAAACACCTTACTGACAATAGATTTGGCCCTAGAGTTGCCGACTTCATTGCTATCAACCAAGATAGTCGTAGGTGGAAGCAGATCCAGTTTAGAGTCAGAAACATAGTCATAGATAAAGCCATGGTGTCCCTACAGTCTGTCCTTAGGGTAAATTTCATTCCCTAGATCCAGATGGTAGATAAAATTTGCTGGAAAGGCACCAACGATGGGATATTCTCTATGAAATCCACTTCTCGATTGGTAGATAGTCCTCCTAAGCGGCCCAACACCATTGATAGCCCTGCCACAACCAAAGACCATTTGGCTCAAGCACCTTGTCCCGAAGGTGGCCCATTTTTGTTGGCTCACGGTCCACAACAGGATCCTGACCACTGACAACCTGATCAAGAGGGGTGTCATCATCCCCAATAGATGCTATCTATGCACTCAGGCGTGGGAGTCCACCCAACACTTCCTCCTTGAATGCCCCTTTGCCTTTGATGTTTTTTCTTCCCTGATCAACAAGTTCCACGTCAAATGGGTGTGGCCCAAGACTATCCTTGACTTGTTCACCTAGTGGCCCACTATTTTCAGGAATCCTAGGCTCAGGTTCCTCTGGAAAGCCCTATTGCACCATGCGATTTGGCAAATCTGGTTGGAGTGAAACAATCGCATCTTCAATGACAGTCTCAAAAATCTAGAAATAGTGGCCAATAGAGCTTTGTCCTTTGCTATCAAAAATGCCAGCCTCATCCCATGCATGGACTTCCCTACATCTGGGATAGAGTCCTTCTTGATCAAGACTCTGGGGATTTCCATCGAGTGCTCCAAAACTCAGAATCCCCCCAGCACCAGGAGTAATGTCAAGTGGAATCCCCCACCCCCAGGATGGCTTAAAGTCAACTTTGATGGGTCCTCCAAAGGAAATCCGAGGGATGCAGGGGCTAGCGGTGTCATCAGGGACCATGATGGCAACATCATTATGGCTTTCACTAAAAACTTAGGGGTCCAAACCAACAACTACGTGAAAGCCCGAGCTCTCTGGAGAAGTATTGAGGTCAGCAGGTCTTTGACTAAACCTATCATTTTTGAAGGTGATTCATCTATAGTGGTTAGTCATATTAATAACAACAACAATGGAGGTTGGAATATCCATAACATTATTCAAGAATGCCAAGCTTCCCTTCGTCAATGCCCACAAAGCACGATTCACCATGTGTTTAGAGAGGCGAACAAGGTGGCAGACCTTCTGGCCAACAGAGCGGCCAATCAAACCAACCTGATCATCTGGGAAGATGTCTTCCCCTAGGATGTTATTGTGGTAGCCTATCATGATGTGGAGTGTAGCCGTAAAGAGCACTAGCTACCATGAAGGTGTTTCTTCAACACCAAAGGTGTTTTCTTTCAACACCAGGAAAAAATGGAAAAATGTCACTATTAGCAGCTCTTGCTGCCATGAAGGTGTTTCTTCAACACCAAAGGTGTTTTCCCTCAACACCATGGTTCTTTGGGACTCAACTCTCTTCATCATTTAGAGTATTTTTTGTACGTCCAATCGTACAAATTGCCCTACTCATGCCTGTTGACCATTTTGTCAAATTTCTTAAGGGGTAAAAAGGGAAAACAAATTTTGTATAGTGTTGTATAAAGTTTTGCTTTGTTGTTTTTATATTTTGAAAATTTGCAACAATTTTGGCTTCCAATGCCACCCCCTTGTATATAAAGTAGAAAAGAAAGAACTTCACTGCCAAACAAGCTAGAGAAAAGAGCTTCACCAAAGGAAAATGAAATTACTTCGCACCCGAAGCATTTCCAGCACTACTTCAGGTAAAAGTTTTGCGAAGTAGTTTTCGCCGAAGAAAAATACAAGGAAAAGAGAATGAAACTACTTCGCGCTCGAAGTGTTTCCAACAGCTACTTCGGGCGAAAGTTGAGCGAAGCGACGTTCATAAGAAAAGAGAGCTTCGCACCCAAATCATTTTCAACACTGCTTCGGGTGGAGTTTTTTGCGAAGTAGTATCACCGAAGTAGAATACAAAAGCAGCGTTTGAAAGAACAACTTTGCCGAAAAGCAGAGGCAAGAAATCTACTTCGGGCTCGAAGCATTTTTAGAAGCTACTTCGGGTAAGATTTCTACGAAGCGGTGTACCGAAGAGGAATACAAAGAAACAGAATGAAACTACTTTGCACCCGAAGCATTTCCAGCATTACTTCGGGAAGGGTTTTTTGCGAAGCGGAACTCAAGGAGCATTGAAAGTACTTCGCCAAAAAGTTGCCGAAGTACTCACTTCGGGCCCCTCCATTAGTGAACCATTTTTTACTTCGCCAAAAGCTCATTGCGAAGCATTTGCTTCGGCTAATTTTCAGCGAAGTACTTCTACTCGAAGTAAAAGGATGCAGCATCTTTTGAAGACAATTGCTTCGGCCGAAATCTTCTCAAACCACAGAGGATTATAGCGAATTATTTCTCCAAGGCGTCGACAAAGCAATTTTGTCGACAAAGTGGCAAAATCAAAGAGGTCCATTTTGCAAAGTAGATGTGCTTCAGCACTCCCCACCCCCGAAGCAGTTTTGCGAAGCTCAATTTTGCGAAGTACATACCAAAAATGAGTTTTTGCTTCGACCCAGAACCATTGCGAAGCGAAGTTGTGAATGAAAACTTAGCGAAGCGCTTCATGGGCACGCGTTCCAAGTCGGGTATTTTCTCGAGGTGATCAAGTGCCTCATAAATGCATTTTTTTGTGCCCGGTAAGCTCGCTGCTCATTTTTGGAAATCAAAAATGAAGTATCAAGCCATGATGGAGAGCCCGACGAACATGGCGGCCACTCGAGCACCACACCCGGAGACCAAGGATGTCCAGACGGCTCATCAATGCACCTTTCCATGGTTGACCCGGTTGCAGTTGCTAGTTTTGGTAACAGATTTGAAAGCTTGGTCACGAGATCCTTAGGGAGCCAAATTCTTAGGGCTCGATGGCGTACTCTTCTTCGCTATGTAATTATGACTCAGAGGCCCGGGTCCTCTATAAAAACCCAGGCGTTATAAGGGAAAAAGGGGGGGGAACTATCTGCTAGAAATTTGTTGTAACTTGATGTCCTGCGATTAATACTAAAAGGCTTTGAGCTCAATTCTTCTCTTTTATGCTGCCTTCTATGCTTGATTCTTTTGTCTTTCTTCGTTTATATATCGAGATGCTGAACCCTGCGTCCGGTGTGTGATCGGGGACTGTACCCTGAAACTCGTTCTAAAGGATACATAGGAGTTGAAAGACGTCGTGTTGGCTTTCTTTTATGCTGCCTTCTGTGCTTGATTCTTTTGTCTTTCTTCGTTTGTATGTTGGATGTCGAACCCTGTGTCCGATGTGCGATCGGGGAATGTACCCTGAAACTTGCTTGAAGGATACGTAGGAAAATCTACATTGCATTTCTTCCATTTATCTTTGGTGTTCTTTGCTTCTATTCAAGTTGCTAGTTGGTGATCATGCTTCCTGTTCTCTCCCACCTTACATCACCAATTTCTCTAACCCTAACTCCTTTTATCTCTTTCCTGCACCCTTATCTTCAAACACCCAAGTAGTTTAGCATAGGAGCCGACGTTTATTCGAATATTGGCATGAGGGGCATCTCTTCCCTTCGGCCTTTCAATGTTGGTCCAGGTCTAGGGCGCATACACTAACTCAAAATCCTTTCCTAGGAAGATTTGATGACCAAGGAGCATTGAAAGTACTTCGCCAAAAAGTTGTCGAAGTACTCACTTCGGGCCCCTCCATCAGCGAACCATTTTTACTTCGCCAAAAGCTCATTGCGAAGCATTTGCTTCGGCTAATTTTGTGCGAAGTACTTCTACCCGAAGTGAAAGGATGCAACATCTTTTGAAGACAATTGCTTCGGCCGAAATCTTCCCGAACCACAGTTTCGAAAGAGGATCGCAGCGAAGCATTTCTCCAGGGCATCGACGAAGCAATTTTGTCAACAAAGCAGCAAATACGAAGAGGCCCATTTTGCGAAGTGGATATGCTTCGGCACTCCCCACCCCGAAGTAGTTTTGTGAAGCTCAATTTTGTGAAGTACAATCCAAGGAGGAGTTTTTGCTTCGGCCCAGAACCATTGCGAAGCGAAGTTGTGAATGAAGACTTAGCGAAGCGCTTCACGGGCACGCGTTCCAAGCCGGGTATTTTCCCGAGGCGATCAAGTGCCTCATAAATGCAATTTTTCGTGCCCGGTAAGCTCGCTGCTCATTTTTGGCAATCAAAAATGAAGTATCAAGCCATGATGGAGAGCCCGACGAGCATGGCGGCCACTCGAGCACCGCACCCGGAGACCAAGGACGTCCAGACGGCTCATCAATGCACCTTTCCATGGTTGACCCGGTTGTAGTTGCCAGTTTTGGTAACAGATTTGAAAGCTCGGTCACGAGAGCCTCGGGGAGCCAAATTCTCGGGGCTCGAGGGCGTACTCTTCTTTGCTATGTAATTATGACTCGAGAGGCCCGGGTCCTCTATAAAAACCTAGGCATTGTAATAGGAAAAAGGGGGGGAACTATCTGCTAGAAAGCTGTTGTAACTTGATGTCCTACGATTAATACTAAAAGGCTTTGAGCTCAATTCTTCTCTTTTATGCTGCCTTCTGTGCTTGATTCTTTTGTCTTTCTTCGTTTGTATACCGAGATGTTGAACCCTGCGTCCGATGTGTGATCGGGGACTGTACCCTGAAACTCGTTCTGAAGGATACATAGGAGTTGAAAGACGTCGTGTTGGCTTTCTTTTATGCTGCCTTTTGTGCTTGATTCTTTTGTCTTTCTTCGTTTGTATGTTGGATGCTGAACCCTGCGTCCGATGTGCGATCGGGGAATGTACCCTGAAACTCGCCTAAAGGATACATAGGAAAATCTATATTGCATTTCTTTCATTTATCCTTGGTGTTCTTTGCTTCTATTCAAGTTGCTAGTTGGTGATCGTGCTTCCTGTTCTCTCCCACCTTACATCACCAATTTCTCTAACCCTAACTCCTTTTATCTCTTTCCTGCACCCTTATCTTCAAACACCCAAGTAGTTTAGCATAGGAGCCGACCTTTCTCCGAAGATTGGCATGAGGGGCATCTCTTCCCTTCGGCCTTTCAATGTTGGTCCAGGTCTAGGGTGCATACACTTACTCAAAATCCTTTCCTAGGCAGATTTGATGACCAACAGTTTTTGGCACGCCCGATGGGACCGACTGTATCTGTCTTAGTAAGATCCATAACCAGTCAAGGTCCCATATTTTAAATCTCAAACCCATCTTCACCGGGGCCAATAGTTCTAACTAGTTCCCGGTGTGACCCGGTCAGTCTCACCTGACTAGTGGTAGTGAGGACCGATGCCCTCATTACCGAAAGACTCTTAGCATCTGGCGACTCTGTTTACCCAAGAATATTTAAGTCATAAAGACCAGTACCAAAAGTCTGTGCCTTCATGCAAACAAGATGGAGAGTTAAGAATAGAGGAGAGGAAACCGAGTTCTTTGAGCTAGATATTGATGCCTTTGGGGAACAATCAAGGTTGGTCACCCTCGAGTCACTGTTACAAGGAACATCCTCTATTGGCAGACAAGGCTCAACTTCTGATAGTACAACATCTAGTTTTCCTCCCAATCCTCCCAACTCTTCGAAGCGTCCTAGTCCCTCCATTCCTATTAGTTGTCCTATTAGCAATCAAGGGGGAGCTTCGAGAATTCCTATTTCTCAAAATCCAAGAGCAAGTATGGCACAAACAACAACAACAACAACAAATGCAGCAGCCACAGCCACCCAGGTTGTGCCCAGCATGGGATTCTTTGTCACCACTGAATCTAGCAGGACAAGGGCAAGTGCCGCCTGCTGCCATAAAGAAGATCCCAATGTTCGATGGAACTGGGAAGACTGCTCTAGAGCATATCCAGGACATAATATCTCTGGCGGTGATCCATGACATTACAGAAGAGCAAATTATGGTAAAGCTTCTGGTTCTTTCCTTGAGAGGAAAACTCCTCTATTGGTATAGATCTCTACCACCCGGTAGTATTACGGGATGGGACCAATTAGCTGGGCAAATGATGGGAAACTTCAATGAGTCTTCCGATCCTACTTCTCTTCTACATCAGTTCACTTCGATCAAGAGACATCCACAAGAAGAGATCATAGATTTCAATGTTAGGTTCGCTCGAACTTGGCAGAGAGTACCAGTTGGACTTTGGCCAACCGACGAAGCTGCAACACTCTATTTCCTTCGAGCTTTCAATCCCGATATCAGTCTCATGGTAAGATATTCTAACGTTAATACTTTTCCCGAGTTGTATGAGTTAGCCAAGAGGGCAGAAATGGATTTGATAGCTATGGGCAAGCTTCCCCAAAGGATGTCGATGCCCATACTTCCCGAATTCCTTCAATTCCAGTATGCAAGCGCAGCCGCTTCGCAAATCTCCACAACCCCAGCACTCCCGATTTCATCTTGGAACCCGAATCCTATCGTGTCTCAAATCACCGCTCCACAAATTCATTTCCCTACATTTTCAACTCCACAGCCCACTGTCTCTTCGGCATTTCCTGTACTGCCAACACCACCTCAACACCCCGCCCTTCCTCCAATACCGACGATGGCTCCATTACCACTCGCTCCGAAAGCCGATGATATACAAACCAAAATTCTATAAGAGATGTAGTCTCTGAACTCTACAGTTCAGATGTTGTCCAATGACATGACCATTGTGAAGAAGAAGCAAGCGCAACAGGAGTTCCTACCGAGAAGATCTTATCCTACGCCTGCGCTTACCAAAGACCAAGCAGTCCAACAAGGGAAGGCTTCGACGAGAAATGCTACGATTGATGAAGCTCCGAGCACTTCCGATTATGTATATTGGTGCTCTACGTGCAATGATCCGCATGAAGAGAATACCTGCACCCTGCACCAACACTATGTACAAACGCTGGCAAATAGTAGTCATAACGGTCAAGTCAACGTCATTAGGCAGATGAGTCAGAACCTGACAATTGGCGAGGAGGAGCCGGTTGCAGTACTTACCCGAGGAGGAAAGAAGGCAATAGAAGTAGATGCTACTCAGATGGCTCCTTCAAAAGAGCAAGTTCGACCCGAGAAAGGACAATCATCTACTTCGGCCTCGAGCGAAGCTCCTCCACCTACACCAATCAAAGAAAAGGCTCAAAAGGCCTCTGCCGAACCACCTCAGGTAGAAACTAAGGAACAGGCTAAGGAAAAGCTCAAGTTTCCTTCCCTGACTAAGCGACAAAGAGTGGAAGCTACAGAGTAGTATCGCACAAGATATGAGCCTAGAAAGGAGCCCGAAGCACTCAAATCCCTGGCGTACAACATTGTAGAGGAATTGAAGAAGATTCCAGCCAAGATCAGCCTATACGATGCACTGCAACTTCCTGGACAAGTAGACCTACTACAAGAATCATTGAAGACAATTAAAGCAAAAAGGTGACACCGCTTGCTCTTGTGCAGACCCTATCCACATCCATCATGGGGAAGAACAGACCACCTCCATTCTACCTATCCCTACAAATGGAAGGGTATATTGTACATAATTGCATGATCGACTCTGGGGCCGCTACAACAGTAATGCCAAGAGCAGTCTACGAAGAAATAGGGATGGAATATACGTGAAGCAGCCAAGGTGTACTCCAGTTGGATGGTACTCCAGTGAAGACTGTAGGAGTGATCAAGGACATTCCTATCCGACTACATAAGATGCCTCAGATCACAGTCATACAAGAGGTAGTGGTAGTCGACTTGGAGCCATATTTTAGTATGTGCTTGTCAAGGGAATTCATGACAAAGTTGGGTGGATATCTATCTATGGATTACTCTCATCTGGAGATTCCATTCAAAGGAAAGAAGGTGAAGATCTACAATGAAAAGCCTTCTTCCTTTCTTGTGCAGAAGATGTCCGAAGAAGAAAGTAGCGAACCAGTGAATGCAATGGTGGAGGAGATAGAGCAGGTAGACCTGGTCGAGGAATCTCTTGCGCAATTAAGTTATGAAGATGAGTTTTCATTAGCAGACTTCAACGCCATGGTGGAGACCGAGATAGGATGTTATGCGATCGCCAAGCCTAAAAATCACTCCCAACCAGGGAATAGAACAAGTGCCCAGGAAGAACTATGGAAGTTGTTCTTCGACGATGCCCGATGTAAAAATGGTGCTGGGGCAGGGATTCTTCTAATTTCACCCTCCGGAGAGCAAAAGGAATATTGCTACCGGTTGACATGGAGCTGCACTAACAATGCAGCAGAATACGAAGCATTGTGCCTAGGACTCAAGAAAGCTGATAAGTTAGGCATAAAGCATCTCCAAATCTTTGAAGATTCCAAACTGGTTTGCAACCAGGTCACAAATAAGTGTACTTCAAAGAAGCATTATCTAAAATCATACCGCAATAGGGTATGGGACCTGTTTGACCAGTTCGAATCTCTCAATCTGTAGTCAATCCCACGAGAAAAGAACCGACATGCCGATGTTCTGGCATCCATCGCAGCCAAGTACTCTCCAGCAGAAGACATGGTGCACAAGCCTAGAGCTGTGAGGATGATCTATAGACCCTCTATCCCAGACAAAGATCTGCATTGGCAAGTGTTTGACAATGATGAGCAGATTGTAAATTTCATGATCCAAGAAGCCGCCACAGTCGAAGACCGAAGCTCTGATGAAGGAGAATATGAAGGGCTGATTCAATTGAAGAATAACCATGTTCCCAAGGGACTAATCACCCTTGAAAGCCTCTTTGATCGGAATGACCGAGCTCTCTCTCACATGATCAAAGTCAATGAAAAGTAGTATCAAGATTTAGAGCTTGAACCTGGAAAAGCAATAAAGGTTGGAACCGACTGCACTTCAGAAGAGATAGAACAGATACAAAATCTGTGCAGAAAGTTTTCCGATATAATTGCTTGGTCTTATCAAGATCTCAGGGGATACAATCGGTAGCTGGTTCAACACACAATCGAATTGCAGGAAGGGGTCAAACCCTTTCGACAAAAGCAAAGACCGGTTAATCCCAAGATCGAGGTCCTAATGAAGGCCGAACTCCTGAAGATGCTCGAGGCAAAGATCATATATCCCATCAAGCACTCTTCATGGGTAGCGAACCTGGTCCCAGTCAAAAAAAGAATGGAGATATCAGGTTATGCGTGGACTTTCGCAACCTAAACCAGGCGTCCCTCAAGGACCACTATCCTCTCCCACAAATCGATCAAATCTTGCACTCAGTGGCTGGAGCTCAACGCTTCTCTCTGCTCGATGGTTTTTCTGGATACAATCAGATCTGGGTCAGGGACGAAGACCAACACAAAACAACATTCACCACCAAGTGGGGAACATTTGCTTACCAACGAATGCCATTTGGCCTATCGAATGCTGGTGCCACTTTCCAGAGAGCAATGGATCTTGCTTTTGGTGAGCTTCTAAATAAGGTTATCATCATCTATCTAGATGACATGACCATTTTCTCCCGAAGAAGGGAAGATCACCCCACTCATATACAACAAGTTTTCAAAAATGTCGAGAGTTCGGCATCTCGATCAATCCAAAGAAGTCCATATTCGCAGTCAGCGAAGGAAAGTTGCTGGGACATGCGATATCAGAAAAGGGCCTCGCTGTAGATCCTGACAGAGCCGAGGCTCTAATGAAGCTCCCACTTCCCAGCAGACAAGAAAGGACTTCAATATTTCTTCGGCCAGATTAACTTCGTAAGGAAGTTCGTCCCCGACTTCGCCCAAGTCATCAAGCCAATGTCCCAACTCCTGAAGAAGGGCACCGAATTTAGCTGGACGGAAGAAAGAAAGGAAGCATTCGAAGAGATTAAGGCTCGAATCGCTCAGGCGCCGGTCTTGATCAATCCAGATTACAATCGAGATTTCATCCTATATGCTATAGGGGAACCCGAAAGCTATGCTGTCGTCCTGACACAAAAGGGGGAAGATGGCGAGGAGTGCCCCATCGCGTTCTTGAGCCAGGTGATCAACCCCCATGAAGAGAAATATAATTTCATAGAACGTCAGGTGCATGCAGTAATGAAATCCCTCAAAAAGTTCAAACAGTTCATCTCTCAAAGTCGGGTCACAGTCTTTGTCATTCACCCCGACGTGCGCAATTTCATCATCCAAGGAGAATTGGGAAGCAAAAGAGCTGGTTGGGTGAACAAGATACAGGAGTTTGACATTGAGATCAAGCCCACAAAATTGGTTCACGGTCATGCATTATGTCAAGAATTAGCAAAGAGCACAGCAGTCGAAGCTGCAGAATCTCAGTGGGATGACTTACCAACTGAAGGATGCTTCGCTAACCAGGAAGAGGACGAGAAAGACTAGGTCGGTGAAATAGTTCAATACTTCCACACTGGCAGTTGTCCTTCGCATCTAAATGCTTCACAGCGAAGACATTTTAGGATGCGGTCCTCCCGATACACTCTGCGCCCCGAAGGCCTATTTTTCAAGAATATTGATGGGGTCCTTCTCAAATGCATCAAAGACGATGATAAAAGAAAAGTCCTAGGAGAGTTCCATTCGGGACTATCTGGAGGTCACTTCGTAGGAAGAACAACGGCACTAAAGATTATCAAAGCGGGTTATTATTGGCCCACACTCTTCGCTGATGCCTTCGCCGTTTGTCGCAAATGCGAGCAGTGTCAGAAGTTCACCGACCGAAGCAGAAATGCTTCGATGCCCCTTCACCCGATACAGGTAGAAACTCCCTTTCAGCAATGGGGGTTGGATTTTATAGGGGTCGTATCACCGAACTCCTTCGTAGGACATAAGTTCATCCTGACCGCAATAGACTACTTCACCAGGTGGGCCGAAGCGATTCCCACCAAGCATGCAGATCAAGAGACTGTAGTCACCTTCCTAGAAGGATTGATCACCAGGTTCGGCATCCCCAAAGAAATCATCATAGACAATGGCCCCGGCTTCACAGGTGCCAAAATCAATGAATTCCTCTACAGATATGGGATATATCATAAAGTATCCTCCAACTATTATCCACAAGGCAACGGCTTGGTAGAATCCACCAACAAGACTCTGTTGAGAATGCTAAGGAAGCTCATAGAGACAAACAAAAGGACTTGGCATCTCCTTCTAGATCGGGCCTTGTGGGCCGATCGAATTTCTGTCAAAAGGTCAATCAAGACTTCGCCTTATGCCCTGGTCTACGGCAAGGAGGCCATCTTACCCATCCATGTGGAGATCCCTGCACTGTAGCTGTTAGAAGCAGAAGATGGAGTTAGTCCGATGGAAAATAGGTTAGCTCAACTGCTGTGACTAGAGGAAGATCACGAAGAAGCATACCAGAACTTCGCTAAGCATACTCAGGTCACCCGAGATTGGTTCAAGAAAAAGTCATCCGATCGCACATTCAATGTGGGAGATCTGGTATTGAAGTGGGACTCTTGGAAGGCCAAGCCTGGGAATCACGACAAGATGGATGCCTTTTGGGATGGGCCATTCGAAATTATGAAGGTGAACTCGGCCAATTCATTCATCCTCAAAGATGCAGATGGTCAAGTTCTGCCGATCTCTGTCAATGGTCTTCATCTGAAGACTTTTCACCACTAAAGTACAATTTCTTTCTTCAAAAAAAAAAAATGAGTGTATATATACTTTTGTATATAGTTTGCATTTGTGTATACATCCTCTTCCAAGATCACAAAAGCCAAGTACTACACTTCAAAATCTCCTTCGGAGACCTTTTACACGAAGGAGCAGTTGCAAGGAGGTTCACCACGAAGCATGTTACCCAAAAGGAAGCCAAACCAAAATTCGAACAAAGGCATGAAAAGAGCTTCGCACCCGAAGTATTTTTAGTAGCTACTTTGGGAAAAATTTTGCGAAGCAGTTTTCAAAAGGGAAAGCTTCGGCGACCTTCGTAAGGAGAACGACAACACGACGAAGAAGTACTTTAGGCCCGAAGCATCAAAAAGTAGTCCAAACCAAAGGTTCACCGTGAAGCATTTTTAAAGTTCAACTTCGCCGAACCGAACACGCGCGAGGTGGAGAATTTAAAATGTGCCTCGAAGAACGTGTCGACAACGACCTTGAAAGGAGTACAAAGTGGATGAATTTAAGGCAAAAGGGTGGTGGAGCACTTCCCGAGATGATCGAGTCAGAAAAGGGAAAGGAAAAGCTCGCACCAAGGTACGAGGTGGCAATGGGTGGCGCCTCCAGTACAAAAGGGTAATCATCGAAGCATGCAGCCCTGTGTACCACGTCGTTGCAGAATCAATTTGAGAATACGGCAGCCTCTTTCGTCCGAAGTACAAATTTAATTTTGGTAGGTGCCATAAATTCAGGTGGTTGCCTTTTTAGGCTATAAAAGCGAATTCCTGGCAAGAGGGAAGTTATTTGTCCATCAGTTAGAGCTAGACTAAGAGCCTTCAGATACTCTGCAACCCTCCCGTCCTTTGCATCTGGCCATTCACATTAAAGCCCTCTGTATCAAGAACCCTGCCGCTATCACTAGCAACATGGGAAAGAAAAACTCTAAGGAGAAGGGGAAAGAGCCCGAAGTTGCAGGCCCCGAAAAGACAAAGAAGGGGAAGGAAGAGAAAAAGCGTACTCCGAAGAAGCTAAATCTTCCCCTTCGACCCGAAAAGCAGCCAATGGAAGAGGGGGACGACTCGGAAGAAGAACAGCTTGTGGAGCCACCAATTGATGGGTGGGAGAAGATCCGAGACACACAACTCTCTAAGGGTGTATCCGATCTTCGACGCACCATAGAGTTCATGACAAGCAGGCTCACACCAGAAAATAAGAGAGCTACTGCATATTACTCCCAGATTTACTGGTTTTTAACCCCGCCTGCTCACCATTGTCCCGAGCTGATCTACGCTATCGCACAAAATTACCAACCTGCATCCAGGCAAGTGTTAGATGCTTCGGGACACAAACTATTCTCCATCCTGAAGGAAGATGTACAAGCAGCCTTCGCTCCACAGTAGGGTCCGCCCAAGGGCTATTCTGTTCGCAATGTCATCCTAAGCGAACAAATGGAGAGATTCACCTCCAACAGCTACATATTGAAATTCCTGCGTGAGAATCTCAAGAGCGGGCTGCCTTCAAACAAGCTGCCCCAGATGCCCTTACCCTTGGAGGCCTTCAAAAACATCGATATTTTCTCCATTATTGCATGGGTGGCGGGCTTGTCAACAGATGCTTCAATACAGCCTTGGCAGGTGTCTTTGGCCGAATGCATTTCAAGAGGGGAGTTTTATGCCCCTAACGCTTCAAGGCCGAACACCAACCCAGTTTTCTTTGATCGGGCGGAATGGGTGGCCCGAACCCTGCATACAAGGCTCACTAGCATGAAGAATGCAACAGCAGGCCAGTACTTCGCACCCTGTTCTTTTCTTGTCTGGTTGTACTTCTACCAAGTTCATAAGCGGTTTCCCCATATCGCCATCTCTCCAAGCGGCAAGGATGGAAATCCTCTGCTAGTGTATCAATGGACTCCCCTCTTATTGAAGGAAGAGTCCTATTATCCTTTTAATCAACAATTTTTGGGACCCGCCATGCATCTGTTGAAAGGCTCTTGTCCTCGGGTACCACTCAGTTTGAGAGATAGAGTGGTGCTGGGAAAAAGGGGGACGTCTTCCAATTGACACAGGGACTGGTGATTCGCCTGTTCGGCTTCATAGGGAAGCCCTTCCTGTTACCAGTCTACCCCTTTGAATATCAGTTCGCATTGGAAGTCGCTCGACAGAGCGACTCTACAAATGCAATATACGGTCACGACCGAAAGTGGGCACATACCTGTGACTTCCCCTTCAGGATGGGGGTAATCGAAGTCTTTGCCCTAAAACAGGGCATTTTCCTGGAGGAAAAGCTTGCCTATTTTGGCCTACTCTAGATTCCTCAGCAGTGGCTCTATGATCCTTTGGGCGTGATGAAGGATCATTTAAAATTCAAGAACTTCCACATCTGCCCTCACCCCGAAGTTGTGGAACAAAGGAATAACCCCAATGGAAAATATCTGGAGTGGCATTTAGAAAGGATGAGGACATTGCCTCCATGGCATGAGTTCTATCCTATGGAGGTCGAGTTCGACCCTGATCAGTATCCCCTCCCGACTCCAAGCTCCACATTTTGGAAGAAAGCAAGGGACGATTTGAAGGAGGAGGTAAAATACTGGAGCGAGGAAAAGCTTCGAGAATGGTGGATAATGAGAGTCCATCATCAAAAAGTGAACTCCTATGGACTCTTAGCATCGGATAAAGACTTCGCAATTCTTTATGACACCAATGTCGAAACCTGGAAGTCTATATCCTTTGCAGATTTTATTCCCCCAGCTACCCCAGGATCAGGCGAAAGCCCAGGTGGAGCTAAAGATGCCTCGGAGGAAGAAAAGGAAGTGGGGGCCAAAGAAGCAGAGCAACCATTGGAGAGAAAGAAAAGGAAAAGGCAGGAGCAAATTCAAGTGCCTCCGAGCCACCCAAAGCGCCCTCGCACAAAGCCTACAAGTACTCCTACTGGATCCCCTACATCAAGCCCGGTTGAAGCAAATATTGAAGATGCAGGGCCACCAAGTGCTGAGACGGTCCCCAAAATAGATATCATTGATGTGGAGGAACTCCTCCAACAAGAGAAAGACCCCAGAGTAGAAGTTGTGGAGGTCGAGAGTGTTGAAGCCCAAAAGGGCCAAGAGCCAACCACGCAAGAAGTTACCACAACCGCTTTGCCAGGAGGGCACGTAGGTACGCACTCTCTTCCCTTCGCTTTGATCTCTGACACATCCATGATAGTCCCGAGTGGAAGCCCTCATCAATCTCTCCATCCCCCACAAGGTCAATCCCCCACTCAGAAACTGCCCATTGCCAGTCCAATCCTGCATAGCCCCACTCCTCCCGAGTCATCTGACCAGGATAAGCCCTTTGAAACCACTTCGCCTACCCATGCCCTTCCTTCAATCCTAGGTAGTGTCCCAACACCAAGCCCCGTAGCCCACTCTCCCATAGCTCAAAGCATAGTCCCGCTTGCCGAAGTCCCTGCTACACCCGCTCTCGAGCCGTCAGGGGAATCTTTCCCTGTTAGTTCTTTATATTTGTTCACACCTTTGGTTGGAGATTCGGCCTTCTCTGAAATAGATTTATCTTCAATAAAGGAGCGCCCCTAGCTGAAAAGCTACTCCTAGCTCGACAGAATACAGAGAAGATGCTAAAGGAGGCAAGAAAGAAAAGAGGGAAATCTCTGGCCCAAGTTGAAAAATGTGCGGTTTTTGACTTGAAGGGCGGAAAGTTGCATAAGGTGAGGAAGGTCCCTAAGGTCCTGAAGCCTCTGGATGAAATGACTCCAGCCGACTACGACTACCAGGAGAAGACCAAGGACCTGGAGCATTTAAACATAGATGACGAATCCGCATCCATGCATGTCAGGGTTGAAACTTTTCGAGCACATGCAAACATTGCCAACCAGCACAGGTTTGAAGCAGAAAATGCCAACATCAAGTTGGAAGAAGAGCTGGCTAGGATCCGCTCTGAGCTGGAGGATTCGTAGAAGCAGTGCAAATTGCTCAAAAGGGAAACACATGCCCTCAAACAACAAATTCTACAATTGCAGACTTCGACCGAGCAACAAGCACAAAAATAGGCCAAAAATGAGCTAAAAGCCAAAGAGCTCGAGAGCAAGATCTTGCGGGCCCAACAGCAATTGTACGAAAAGGCAAACCTGGAGCTGTTCGACAAAGGTAGGATCAAGGAGATCCGCTCTCACCTACTCAAAGGTTTCAGATCTCGGGCCTCCAGTGCCCTATCAATTTTAATTTATGTCACCGAAGCTCAGCATGCCATCGCTAAGAAGGGACCAATAGTAGATGAGGTGATCCAAAAAATCAAGAGGTGACTCAAGCTTGCCTTTGAGGTCCAAAGCATTAGATATCAAGACCTGCAGGTCGCTGCTATGAGTCGAACGGCTAGGGATTGGTCTACTACCCAAGCCATTGTTCGCGCTTTCTTCTCCAAGGTGAAGAAAGCGCAAAAGGTGAAAGACCTCCTTGATATATTTGAGCAGGAGCAATGCACATCAATGAGTTACTTCGAAGACCTTTCTTCTTTGGGTTTCCCGAGTTTCACAGACGATGATGGGAACCTTCTCACCAGGGAAGAACTTAAGCCGACGTGGCTCCATTTCGAAAGTGACGTCTCCAAAATTGATGAGTGGGAAGAGCCAGTCACGGAGGGACAAGTCACTGACTTCATCCTGAGACATTGCAAAATCGTGGCTTGCCTGAATGACCTAGGTGCAAGAATCAAACACGCCGACATAGGGCAGATTGATCGGTTCCATGTTCTGGTCAAGGCACTCGAAGACCAAGAACCATTTCAGAAAGGGGTCTGGGCTCATGTTCGCCGAACCATGAAGAGAATCCATGACCGTCTTGTCCCATCACCACAGCAGGAGGCCACGCCAACAGACGAAGGAGCAGAGGAGGAAGAAGAAGCAGAAGAAGAGGGAGAACAAGAACCAGCTGCAGAAGCACTCCCAGAGGAAGAAGGAGGAGAAGGATCGGGAAAAGACTCTGGCCCAATGGATCAAAGTTAAAGGGTTCTCCCACCGAGACGAGCTCGTTGCCCCGCGAGCCGCCAAGAATGTTGACAATTTTGTCACATTTCTTAAGGGGTAGAAAAAGAAAACAAATTTTGTATAGTGTTGTGTAAAGTTTTGCTTTGTTGTTTTTTATTTTGAAAAGTTGCAGCAATTTTGGCTTCCAATGCCACCCCTTTGTATATAAAGTAGAAAAGAAAGAACTTCACTGCCAAACAAGCTAGAGAAAAGAGCTTCACCGAAGGAAAATGAAAAGAGCTTCGCACCCGAAGCATTTCCAGCACTACTTCGGGTAAAAGTTTTGCGAAGTAGTTTTCACCGAAGTAAAATAGAAGGAAAAGAGAATGAAACTACTTCGCCCAAAGCGTTTCCAGCAGCTACTTCGGCGAAAATTGAGCGAAGCGGCATTCAGAAGAAAAGAGAGCTTCGCACCCGAAGCATTTTCAACACTGCTTCGGGTGGAGTTTTTGCGAAGTAGTATCACCGAAGTAGAATACAAAGCATTCAAAGACTCAAAGCAACAAGAATCTACTTTGGGCCCGAAGCATTTCTAAGCTACTTCGGGTAAGATTTCCGAAGGTGCAAGTAGAAATACAAAGGAGAAGGCAAGAAAACTACTTCGCACCGAAGTATTTCCAGCATTACTTCGGGAAGAAGCGAAGCGAAACTCAAGGAGCATTGAAAGTACTTCGCCAAAAAGTTGCCGAAGTACTCACTTCGGGCCCCTCCATCAGCGAACCATTTTTACTTCGCCAAAAGCTCATTGCGAAGCATTTGCTTCGGCTAATTTTGTGCGAAGTACTTCTACCCGAAGTAAAAGGATGCAATGTCTTTTGAAGACAATTGCTTCGGCCGAAATCTTCCCGAACCACAGTTTTGAAAGAGGATCGCAGCGAAGTATTTCTCCAAGGCATCGACGAAGCAATTTTGTCAACGAAGTGGCAAAGGCGAAGAGGCCCATTTTGCGAAGTAAATATGCTTCGGCACTCCCCACCCCGAAGCAGTTTTGCGAAGCTCAATTTTGCGAAGTACAAACCAAAGAGGAGTTTTTGCTTCGGCCCAGAACCATTGCGAAGCGAAGTTGTGAATGAAAACTTAGCGAAGCGCTTCACGGGCACGCGTTCCAAGCCGGGTATTTTCTCGAGGTGATCAAGTGCCTCATAAATGCATTTTTTCGTGCCCGGTAAGCTCGCTGCTCATTTTTGGCAATCAAAAACGAAGTATCAAGCCATGATGGAGAGCCCGACGAGCATGGCGGCCACTCGAGCACCGCACCCGAAGACCAAGGACGTCCAGACGGCTCATCAATGCACCTTTCCATGGTTGACCCGGTTGCAGTTGCCAGTTTTGGTAATAGATTTGAAAGCTCGGTCACGAGAGCCTCGGGGAGCCGAATTCTCAGGGCTCGAGGGCGTACTCTTCTTTGCTATGTAATTATGACTCAGAGGCCCGGGTCCTCTATAAAAACCTAGGCATTGTAATAGGAAAAAGGGGGGAACTATCTACTAGAAAGTCGTTGTAACTTGATGTCCTGCGATTAATACTAAAAGGCTTTGAGCTCAATTCTTCTCTTTTATGCTGCCTTCTGTGCTTGATTCTTTTGTCTTTCTTCGTTTGTATATCGAGATGCTGAACCCTGCGTCCGGTGTGTGATCGGGGACTGTACCCTGAAACTCGTTCTGAAGGATACATAGGAGTTGAAAGACGTCGTGTTGGCTTTCTTTTATGCTGCCTTCTGTGCTTGATTCTTTTGTCTTTCTTCGTTTGTATGTTGGATGCTGAACCCTGCGTCCGATGTGCGATCGGGGAATGTACCCTGAAACTCGCCTGAAGGATACATAGGAAAATCTACATTGCGTTTCTTTCGTTTATCTTTGGTGTTCTTTGCTTCTATTCAAGTTGCTAGTTGGTGATCGTGCTTCCTGTTCTCTCCCACCTTACATCACCAATTTCTCTAACCCTAACTCCTTTTATCTCTTTCCTGCACCCTTATCTTCAAACACCCAAGTAGTTTAGCATAGGAGCCGGCCTTTCTCCGGAGATTGGCACGAGGGGCATCTCTTCCCTTCGGCCTTTCAATGTTGGTCCAGGTCTAGGGCGCATACACTTACTCAAAATCCTTTCCTAGGCAGATTTGATGACCAACAATGCCAAAGTACCTAGTCATTCCCTTCGACCTCCACTTTCTTCGTGCCTCCACCCTGTCATCCTCATTTTCCCCCACTTATTAATGCCCACTCCCCACCCTCTCCTATTTCCACCCTCGCTCACTCCTTGCACCACCCGATCCGCTCGCCTCCTCACTTCCTTCCTTTTTGGTCATCTTCCCTCCTTGAATCCTGATAAGACCGGTCTCTACACCTACTGTTCTCAATCCTATATCAAATTTATCATGGTGATTGGTTACCCCTCTTGTCTAAGGTTTTGGTCTTATAGTCCCTACCCTGTCCATACTGTGAGTATTCCCTTGAGGCACTTTATTTAGTTCAATAGAAGTTATTGCAACAACACTGTTTGTCCCAGTTTTTGCGATGTGATGGCCATCATAGAATCCATGAACCTCCAGTTCGATTCGACGATTGAAGCCCTACTCGATGCCAAGAGATTCATTCCTTTTTTCAAGCTTTTCACTGGCATAGATGACCAGGTGACCAACGACTTTGTCAGCTCCTAGAATGAAGGTGAAGTTTAGGTTCGAGAGCTTCACTTTGAGGTAAGCATCCACACTATTGCTAAAGTTTCTAGTTTACCACCTGTAGGTAGAGTGGTATGAAGGGATAGACACAACTTCAAATATGAAATGGACCATCCCCCAACAAGGGGAAGGACCTAGTGTGGGAGAAAAAGTGTGTGCTCTGCTCGTTCTTGCCCTGGTCGTGGGACACTGTTGTCGTCCCTGTCATCCAATACATTATCGTCAATAATCCCAACAGTCCCCTACGGGACTACCACCTCGCATTCGTTAACCATATTTGCTATGTAAAACCTATTAATATCCCTAACTTCCTCTTTTGGTATATCAGCATAACTATTACGAACCTTAGGGATCGCAAGTCTTCAAAACCCCCTCGCCACCAAGAACTGTTCTCTATCCTTTACAAGCATGTCCTTGCGCACTAGGTTTCTGGTGGTCTCCCTGCTCGCTCCCCCTGCCCTGAGCCCTCCTTCACATCCACCTAAAAGTTTAAGGCAAGCCCCCCCTCTCCTCCACTTCTACTGAAACTCCCCTACTATCTGAGTTTCCCACTGATTCCCATCGATCAATTCCATCCCTGCCCAAGCTAGTTGTAAGAAGGAAGCTTCCCCTGCCCTCACTCCCAAGGAATTTTTCCCTTTGAACCGTTGCCCTCATGGCACAACCTTGAGAAGTAAGCAAAAAGCAGTTTGCCCTACCTAGAAGAGCAGGAAATCCCATCGACTGAAGACTAAGAACATGAACATTTCATGCCAGTCCCCCGAGGTCATCAGCGATGAATACGAAGAGGCGATAAGTAGTGTTTAAGACCTCTTGCACACCACCACTCTCAATCACATCAGCAAAGTTATGGACCACTTGAATTCCATCGCCAATATCACCAAGGAGGTTGGCTCTTTCCTCTCCAACGCCATTATTGAAATCTAGGAGCTCCTTGTTGTGCTCAAGGTCCTCCTGGCCTCTGATCAGAAATATGCTGCTAAGCAGGAAGGTAAAGAGGAACCCCAGTAGTTCTGGGAAGGTGACTTCAGGTAGTTGGACTACCTTTGTTTGTAATTTCTTTAACTCGGTTTTGTTTTCAATGTTTTTGTCTATGGTTTGTCTAGTCTGTAGGGGGATGGACCCCCAGATTGTTGTTTTCAAATTTTGTCAATTTTGTACTATTGGCACTGTTGATGCCCGATGTAACAGGAGCGAGATCCTTCAACCCGAATAGTAAATAAAACTTTTTACCTACCAAAAAAAATAATAAAGTAGTTTTTAATTTCTATAAGGTTGTAGGTCATATGAGATATTTCTTGGTTACAAACCATGATATACAACCCTAATTTCTTTAGGATTCAAACCTGGACCTCTATTCAAAAGGCTACTTTAGGTTCTACGAATAAAACATTATCTAGAGTTTAAATATTTTCCTTGTAATAAATATTATACTATTTTGTTTTGGGGACGACTCTTATTCAGTAGATCCAAAGTTTAAACCATGACGTGTGTGGTTGTGTGTTAAATTATTTATTGATAAGCTAACTCTCTCCCCTTATGAGAGGTCATGGTGAAAAGGGAATGCCCAATCCTAATCCCTTTGATAGTGGTATGGAGCTTATGGTTGGCTAGAAATGCCATGTTGTTTAAAGGTAGGGAAATTCAAATGTTTCATGTGCAAATGTAGATTAAAATAATTTTCATTATAGTATATATATATATATATATAAATATATATATATATATATATATATATATATATATATATATATTTGTATTATATCATTCTAATGAAAAAGTCTAACGATTTTTGAAAGTATAAAAATCTTTCCAAAATCAAAATTGAACAAGCCTATAGGAACAATAATAGTGAATCCTATGAAGCCATGGGCCTTCTTTTATGGAGCTTGTCAAGGCATCCCAAGTAGGTGTGGGGTAGGGGAGCACTTTACTTAAATAAAAATCATAAGATCACTTTCAAGGTAGGTTTAGGGGAAGGCACAAATAATATGGTATAATGGAAAGCATTGACCCTCTTGATGAGAATAGTAGTGATGCAAGGAATTACAACTTTAAATATTTATGGATATTCAAAATTAGTGATAAGTTGGGATGCAGATCATGTTGAAATGAAAAACTTGCTCCTCAATCCTTTTCATGAGCAAGTGAAATTATTAGAATCTTCTATAACAAAAATTTCATACAAGCACATCTATATGGAACTAAATGTAGAAGCAGATGGTCTTTTAAAAGTTGGTTTGAACCTTCTAATAGGCACTTGACAAAGGGAAGAAGTGGTTAGAGAACTCGGGGTTTCCTAATAGTCCTCCTCTTATTAAGGATCATATCAAAGATCTATTTATAGCAAAAAGGGATTTCGAAAGGGATCATTTTCATTATTCTATAAAAAGACAAGCTTTAATTTTAGAATTCAGATAAGAGTTAATCGAGAACTACGATTGATCAAGAAGTTACTCTTGCTATCCACTTGTTAATCTTATTATTAAGAATTTGTTTTTAAATTGTAAGATGAGTATAGGTTATTACAACAAGGAGGCTAGTACTCCTTTCAATTTAGTTTAGACCAAATCCTAAATGGGATATAAGTGAAATTTTTAAAGATACTTTATACCCATAACATTATAAATATTTTTTGAACTCAAAATTAAAAATTATATTTTTTTCAAAAAAATATATATATACATAATTTTTATAAGTAATATAAAATTTAGAATAAGGTTTATCATATATTATATCATAATCACAAGGACAACTAGCTTGACCAATCCTTTGTTTAAAAGTGGAGATGTAAATAATCCCTCAAACTATCAAACTATCATGATCAACCCTCTCTTTGCAAAGTTGTTTGGGAGTATGATAGAGCATAGGATCATCATATGGGTAGAAGAAAAGGGAAAGAGAGTAAAGGGGCAAGCAATTTTTAGGCCCAAGCACTCAACTATTGATCACTGTATCATGCTCAGACACAGTGGAAAATATATGGGACAAAAAAGAGGAGGCCTTTTTTTGTTTTGTAGAATTCAAAAAGGCATTTGACACAGTGCCAAAGAAAAAAATATGGAGCAAAATGGAAGAGCTAGAGGTTCCAATTCACTATAGGGCAGCAGTTCACATACTATATGAGCATGTAAAGGCTAGAATTAGAACACAGGAAGGGTTATCTGAATGTTTTGGTAGTGACATAGGTGTCAAACAAGGTTGCCCTCTATCTCCGACCTTATTTGGGCTGTACATTGACAAGTTAGAAGAATGGATAAACAAATTTGGGGGAGAGGGTGTGCACTTAGCCAAATATGTGGTAAAACTCCTCATGTATGCATATGATGTAATTCTTGTGGCCAAAACAACCAAAGATCTAGAATATCACCTTCAAGCTCTAGAACTCTTTTGTAAAGAAGTTGGGATGCAGATGAACACGAGCAAAACAAAAATTATGATTTTTTCAGCAAAAAAGAAGCAACAACTCGAATTTCAGTTTGCAGGAGAACCGCTTGATGTAGTAGTAGAATACAAATACATGGGCATAGAATTTCATGACAAACTTAATTGGAATACATGTAGGATGAAAAGAACTCAAAGTGGTTGGAGAGCACTATATGCACTTCAAAACAATTGTAGGAATGTCGAGTTATGGGACTGGAAGACCACCAAGGTCTTATTTGGCTTTTTACATCGGTTCTGTTGTATGGTTGCGAGGTGTGGGCTAGTGGCACAACAAATGCAAAATGGAGGCAAATAGAAAGGATTCAAAAATATATAATCACAAATTTTCTCAAAATTAAGGCCACAACCCCTTATGAAATTATTCTAGCTGAAACTAGAATGTTCCCTTTAGAAGCAATTGCTATGACCAAGCTGTTATGTTACTTGAAAAAAATAGAAAACATGAAAGATGATAGATGACCTAGGGCAGCTAGGGATGAAGAGTCACATAGGCGAAAGAATATATGGATGAAACAAAATAAAAAATGGATGAAACGCTGCGAAATCAACATAAATGAATGCCCAAATGTCAACAAAGACAAAAAAATTATGTGAATGAAAAGTTCAGAAGTGGAATGTGGAAAAATGCAAGCAGGAAAAGACAATATTATATTGCAAATTTTAACCTAGCATATGACCACAAGGAAAAAACGTATATAGGCGCTGAAATCAAGTGGAAGGAAAAAATACTCATTGCTCAGATAAGGACTAGCTCTCATAGGCTTAGATGTGAAACAGGGAGGTGGACAACGCCCAAAGAACAATGGGAAGAAAGGATATGTACTCTATGCAGCATAGGGGCAGTAGAGACAGAGGAACACTTCATCTATAAATGCCCAAGTTTTCAAATATCCGTGACAAATACAAAAAACACTTGGGAACGGGTTTATGGCAAATTTATTTAAAGACAGTAAAATAAAAAAAGTTGGGAAATTGCTAACACAAATCAACAGGAGAAGGAACAACCTTCTCAAAGATATTAAAGATCATATGATATGATTTGAGTAATTGTACTTCCATATTTGAGATCCCATAGACCATATTTAGGTCTCGTGGACGTAATTAAAATCTTTCATTCATGAAATAATACAATAACTTTATATATATATATATACTCTTTAAAAAATAAAAATATTTATTTACCTAAATTCTTACATTTGATTAAAATATTTATCTATAAAATTTAAACCATAACAATCCTTCTCCAACTACTCTCCTACTAAATCTATAAATATTATTATAATATTTAAAAAATAAAGCTATATAAAACTATAATATCCCCAACAGATTAACCACGTTAGTTCTCTACTTGAGTCCACATCGATCATTATTAATGAAGCCTTATATTGGCCTGCTCACATCGATCTTTGACCGCATGATGTTGAACGTTGATTCCCATGAACATGAGGTGGTTCTAGAATATGAAATACTGCATTATTGTAGAAGTTGATTATATTACCTGCCATTTCTAATTTAAGTAGGTTGCTCTCAAGGAAAGGTGTCACCATTTTAGAATGAACACACTGTTTTTCTGCAGAATGAACACAGTGTTGGAAAATAAAAAACGACGACGTAGAATAAGAGGCACCTTGTTCATTGTCATACAAATCATTCTCAAAGTTTCAACGGACATTATCTTATTATACACATCCTAATAAGTTTTCACCATATGTATAATTTATTATTTGATGCAAAAGGGCAAAACATATGTACAATTGAAATTGTTTGTGTACTTATTTTTGTATAAGTAATTGTTTGAGGTGGCATCATGTCAAAATTGATCTTTACATCCATCTTTCTTTTGAAATGGTTAACTTCTTCATCAACAACTATTGTTGCTCATCAACAATTATTGTTGCTCTTGAGGGCTTTGACTTTGTTGCAGTTGTAGAGTGGGTTGTACTTGGATAGGTTTAGCTCGCAATTCTTAGACCTATGAATTTATAGCTTCAGTTTCATGCTTCAATCCTCTTATCATAGGTTTAGTATCGTGCCCACTGAAAACAACAATGTTGTCACTTCTCTAGGCCTTTCTTTGACCCTCTAGAACAACTTCTCTTTAGCTCTAAATGAGCTCTTTGTGGCTTCAGACAACCTCTCCCTAACTCCAAATTACCTCTTCTTGGTCTCAAACGATCTTGTCTTAGCCTCTAACAGGCATCCTTTGGCCTCAGACAACCCATCCTCTAGGCCAAACGATCCCAGCTTTGATATCCCACTTCCTAGCTTGCACAACTTAGGGGACCAAACAACTTCCTTGGTCATCTTGAGAACCTCTTTTCAAAGATGACTGAGATGGGGCCTAGATGCCCCTAGGTTTGATGATTTAAGGGTTGTCTAGGAGCCTCTTACCCCTTATAAATGACAAGGGGGTGGTCCTAATGGTCCTTCCCTTGGCTAGACGACTCATAAACTATATATGGGTATTTTTTCACTTAGAATCATATGGAAATTCAACTAACAACTATCCAAAGGCTAGGGCACTTCTTATAAGGATTAAAATTTTCATTGAAGAAGGATGGAAATATATTTCAACTAAGGAGGATTTGTAAATTATAATTAATGCTATGAAGAAAAATGAATGCAGAAAATTGATAAAAATAAAATAGCATTATTTCTTATGTTTATCAACTATTATTGGAAGCATTATCTTAAAAATATCATCATATCTATAAAAAAAATTGAGTAATTGATCATTTAATTAATTATAATGTTAATCTTTGTATCAACGAAATTTAACTTTAGAAGGTAATGTTATCTCTGTCTTAGTGAAATTGTAAAAGGGTGTTACAAAGAAAGAACAATAATTCCAAAAGCATAGCATGATGTTTTATCAATTCAATTTAGATTGTCAAGGTGATGTTATATCATTTATAAAAACGAAAGCATTGTTTTTTTGAGGAAAAACTAGATTATATTAATTCATTAATCGGAACATTACAATATTATGGTGCTAACATTGTCCACTAGCTAAAAAACAAAATGAGGTGGATAAGGAGTAAAGCATTCATAACTGAATATACATAAGAATAGGATATTTTAGCAACAAAAAGACTACAACTATATCTTGTTGCAATACACCAGATATCAACATTCATTTGTGGGAGAGTGTTATATGGAGAAATTTTGGGTGTGTCTTCCATGATATCTTCAAAAGTCTTCAAAGAAGAAATAGAAGTAATCAAACCGTGAATCTACTCATCATTGTTAACTGCCTTCTTTTGAGTTTCCTATTGGACCTTCTGAAGATCTTGAACCATATGAGAAAGCTAATGAAGTCTATCAATAACATCTCGTGGTGTGCTAGAATTTCCATAGACTTGGAAATGAATGTGTCCCAAATGTGAAAAAGGATCAAAGGTCAAGTCTGCTAAAACTGAACAAAAGGATGAGGATATACAAAAACTAAAGGAGTAATTATAACACAAGTGTGATAAGACACATGCACAAACAAAAGAACTACTAAAGGTAAGAGCTAACATCCAAGTCCAAGAATAAATCCTAGCAGTAGTTCAATCAAAATTGGAAAAGGAAAATGGAGGAGAGAGGAACAACGAGCACAGGGCAGCCGCAGAGCTAGGGTTTCGACCAGCAGAGTAGCAGAAGGGTGAAACCAGCAGCCGCCAACAGCCGGAGAGTGGAGCAGCAGTCTCCAAGTGCGGGGAGGGAGGAGATGTCGATGGGCGGGAAGTCGTCTATAGGGGAGCCCGGGAGCGGCTACGGTTCGTGTCTTGGGCGCAGCGGAGCAATCGAAGGGCACCAGGGATCCGGAGGTGCGAAAGCGTCCGGACCCATTGAAGAAGACCGGGCTGTTGACGGTGTCAGTCGGGGTAAGGACCCACCAGACAAAGGGGGTGGTGGGGCTCAAAAGTCTTATGCCCAGGCAGCGGCCTCAGAAACCCTAAACGGGTTTTTTACCAAAGAGTTGTTTCCGGTTGGGGATGAGCTGGACATCCCGACGGAAGTTCTTTCAAGCTTCATGGAGTTTGAGAAATTTACCCTCATAGGCAAATTCATTGGCGGCCGTCCCGACATGGAAACTATCCGAAAGTGGGCAACAAGCAAATGGAGGACTTCTGGTCATATGGAGCTAGCGGCCCTATCCCGAGGTTTTTTTGCCATTAGACTGAACAATAAGGAGGATTACTGTAAAATTTTGGCTGGCGGGCCATGGTTTCTGGGCCGCAGAAGTTTATTCCTTAGGAAGTGGGACATGGATTTCAGTCCTGATACCCAGAACATCAACATTGCCCCAATATGGGTTAGGCTCCCGAATCTTCCCCTCTTTGGCTGGCATGAAAATGTCATAAGGGGTATTGCGCGCTCCATTGGGGAGTTGGTCACCATTGACCCACCCACCCGAGCTCGAACAAGGTTTGTCCAAGCCCGTTTTTGCGTTCTGGCAGATTTGGAGGCGGAACTCCCAACTTTCATCACTCTTCGGTCTGGAGGTACCTTTCTTCATAAACAAGCTATTGTCTATGAAAATAGACCAGCTTTCTGCCCCCAGTGTCGGTCCCAAGGGCACCTCCAATCCCAGTGTCCTCTTCAAAAATTGGGTAAGCAGAAGCGTGAAAACGGCAACCCCCTGGAGCATGGGGAAGGTCAGGCGAAGCAGTCAAATCTTCCAGATGCGAAGGGTCATGAATCTCCATGCCCCTCTAGAGTCTACGTCGGACTCTCTCAGCTTGAAGAGAATCCCACTCTCCAATCGGACCCCGAGCAACTTGAGGCTGACAATCAGCAAGGAGCAGACTCCCACTTGGAAAGTGAATCGCAGGAAGAGAAGGAACGGACCCCATCCCAAATTGTGACTCAGACTATTTCTCTGCCCCAAGATATGGGTCATCCCGATTTCAGCCAGTCGCAGACGATGCTAGAAGATTACCTCTTAGGAAGGAGGGGTGAACAATCCGGTCACATTAGCCCCCGAAACACGAGGAGCCGAAAGCAAAGTGTGGATTTTGGTAGTGAGAGGAAGCAGGGCCGTCCTCCTAACAAAGACAGGTGGGACAAAGAGACAACAAATGACGTTGCAAATGGAACCCAACGTTTGCTGGTTCTGGATGACTGTGGCGCTCAGACGGACGAAGCGCATGCATCAAAACCTCCCCCTCAACAAGGAAGGGGAGGCAAGAAAAACCTCAAACTGTCCAGATGAAAGTCCTCTCATGGAATGTGAGAGGACTGAACGGTGCAGCCAAACGAAGGTTAGTGGCTGATCTCCGTAGGAGGACTAATCCTTCCATCCTTATTTTGCAAGAGACCAAGGTCGATGCTATCTCCTCTGATAAAGTTGCGAAGGCCATTTGGGCCAAGGCAAATTGTCTGTCCAGCCCTGTAGTGGGAACAGCGGGAGGACTCATGGTTCTGTGGGACCCTTCGAGGTTTGAGGGCAGCCTGCTATCAACTTCCAACAGAATCATCAATGTACTGTTCCAGTCCAAAACCACCAATTTTTCCTGGATTCTGTCCAACGTTTATGCTTCAAATTCTGCCACAGAGAGAGCAAAAATGTGGAAAGCTATCTCTCATATGAGGGAGAATTTTAGTAATTTTCCTTGGGTTTTAGGGGGTGACTTCAATTGTCCCCTTCATCCTTCGAAAAAAAAGGAGGATCCGACCACTTCAGCCGCAGCTTGGAGGACTTTAGGGATTTTGTCTCTACTAATGGCTTGCTCGACATCGAACTCAAAGGGGCTTCCTTCACTTGGAGTAACAGAAGGATTGGGAGCGGTTTGATTCAAGTCAAGCTCGACAGATTTTTTATGTCCCAAGAAGCCATTCCTATCCTTGGCGGGGCTATCCTTTCGGCTCTTCCAAGGATTGGGTCTGACCATAACCCTATTTTCTTGGAGGCGGATGATGGGCCTATTTTTAAAACCCCTTCAGATTTGAATCCATGTGGATCTCTCACAAGGACTTCAAAGGTTTGGTTTCAGCATGGTGGCAATTGAAGGTGGAAGGAAATGCTCCTAAGAGGGTGGCTCTAAAGCTCAAAATGGTCAAAGAAAAGCTGAAAGTTTGGAATAAAGAGGTTTTCGACAACATTTTTGAGTCCAAAAAATCCATCTCTGAGAACCTGAAGGTTTTGGAGGAAAGGATGGAACTCGAAGGTTACACTGAGGGTCTCAGGGAGGAAGAGCGGAGTCTTTTGGTGGACTTTCATTCTATTCTCGCTAGGGAGGAAACGTTCTGGCGCCAAAAATCTCGTGACCTTTGGTTGAAGAATGGAGACACCAACACGAGGTTTTTCCACGCGTCTACTATGAGGCACAGAGGGGCCAACAAGATCAGAGAAGTGGCTTGTAAGGATGGGCGCATTACCAGGGAGATAGAGGAAATCAGGAGCGAAGCGGTTGACTTTTTTTAGGATTTGCTTGGCACTCCTCCGGACAGCAACCTTCAGGTCCAGAAATCTCTGCTCGCCAATTTTTCGACTAAAGTCCCCCATGAGGTAAGCATTAAGCTTCTGGAACCTTTTTCCTCGTCCGAGATTAAGGAAGCATTGTTCTCCATGCAACCAGATAAGGCCCCTGGCCCCGATGGTTTCCCCCGATTCTTCCAAGTCATGTGGGAGGTCGTGGGTCCGGATGTGTGCGATGCTATTCGGGTTATTCAAGCTTCCAGATCCATCCACCCGAAACTCAATTCCACCTTTCTTGCCCTCATTCCTAAGTCTCCTGCCTCGCAAAAGTTTCTCTCGACTATCGGCCCATCAGCCTCGTGCAATGTTTTTTACAAGATTCTTACCAAGTCTATAGCCAATAGACTCAAAACAAAGTCCTCCCCATCCTGATTGATCCTTGTCAGGGAAGCACTGTTAAAGGCAGAAACATTCTTGATGGTGTCATCACTATCCATGAGACCCTTCATTCTGCTTACCGCTCCAAGAATTCCGCTCTTTTTCTTAAGCTCGACATGAACAAAGCCTTTGACTGGGTTGATCAAAATTTTTTGTGTGCAGTCCTCCTCAAGTTCGGCTTTCATCCCCACTGGATTGACCTTGTCTACAGTTGTATATCCACTCCTTTTTTTTTGTCCTGGTCAATGGGTCCCCAGCTGGGTATTTCCAAAGCGCCAGAGGCCTTAGACAGGGCGATCCTTTATCCCCCATCCTTTTCATTCTTCTGGCGGAGGTTCTCAGTTGGTCCATGAAAGAGGCTCTTCGTCAGAACAAGATTTCTGGCATTTTGTCGACTTCTAGAGTTGATCCTGTCACTCATCAACAATTTGTGGACGACACCCTCATCTCCACTGGGGCGTCCGTTGCCCAAGCCAAATCGCTCAAGCGGATCCCGTCCCGTTATGAGCAAGCCGCAGGGCAAAAGGTCAATTACATCAAGAGCAAAATCTATTTTATTAACACTCCCTCACGCAGCAACTTCGGATTGCTAGAATTATTGAATGCACTATTGATTCCCCGCCTACGTCCTATTTGGGGTTGCCTCTATCTTATAGCGGGCGGGCGAGTGGGGATATGTGGAACATGATTCTTGAGCGCCTTCACAAGAAACTCGAAACTTGGAAGGGCAAACTCCTGTCGCAAGCCGAAAAAGCCACCCTTACCAAAGCTTGTCTTCGGGGATCCCGACCTACTTCATGTCGGTGTTCATGCTTCCGGTTGCAGTTCACTCCAAAATTGAGAAGATTCAGAGGACCTTTCTATGGTCTGGCAGCGAAGAGAAATCTAGACTCCCCCTTGTTGCCTGGGACAAGGTGTGTTCGAGGATAGACCAAGGCGGTCTGGGGTTGAGAAGATCAAGACTTATGAATTTGGCTCTGATAGCGAAGCACGCTTGGAGGATTCTATCTAGCGACCCGATGGAGTGGGTTAAGCTGGTTAAAAAGAAGTATCTTGGCCCCATTTCCTTCTTGGATGCTGAGACCTCCTCCGTGGCGTCGACCTTTTGGAAATCTGTGCTCCAAACCCGACATTTGATCAGCCTGGGAGCCCGCTGGATTTTGGGTGATGGCAACCTCATTTTCTTTTGGAAGGATAGGTGGGCGACTGAAGAAGCCCTTGGGTCGAGGGCGGATCTCGCTGGGCTGAGAGGTTTGACTGACCCTAACTCCCAACTCAGGGTGGCAGAGTTCATAGACCGGAGCACCCATTTTCCTTGGTGGAAGATTCCAGTTGTGGAGGGGTTTAATAATGAGGTTACCTTTCTTGCAAATATCCTCCAGTCGGTTTTAATTCCTTCTGCCAGGAGGAATGACAGAATCATCTGGAGTGGTACGGAGGATGGGCTTTTTTCTGTTAAATCAGCTTATGAGTTTCTTACCACCAAGACTGCTCTGGACTACAGGTGGAATACTGTGTGGAGGAAAGGAGTCGTCCCTAAAATCAACTTCTTTGCGTGGATTGCTTTCCACAACAAAGCCTTAACAATTGACAACCTTCACAAGAGAGGTTTTGCCTTCCCCAACAGGTGTTACTTGTGTCTTGCAGATTGCGAGACGAGGGATCATTTATTCTTGCATTGCCCGTTTTCCCACTCTGTTCTTAGTATTGTCCTATCCTCCTTCCAAATCCTATGGTGCTCTCCCCGTTCCCTCAGAGATGCTTTCCACCAATGGCCTAATCCTTTCAAGAATCCCAAACTCCGCTTCCTCCTCGAGGCCTCCTTCCATCATTCAATTTGGCAAATTTGGTTAGAGAGGAATGCCAGAATCTTTGGCAGAGCTCCTAGAGGGCCCCCTTCTGTTGCTCAAAGGGCGTTGTCCTACGCCATCGAGAATTCTATTGTTGTTCCCAGTCCCCGTCCCTACCTTCCGAGCGAAGAAGCGATTCTCAAAATGATGAATCTTTGGCCATTTCTGGAGGTTGTTAAAGGGCCCTGTCGAAGGAATATTGTTTGGACCAAACCCCCCATGGGGTGGATTAAATTAAACTTTTATGGAGCGGCTAAGGGGAATCATGGGCCCGCTGGGTGCCGGGGGTGTTGTCAGAGATCATGATGGGAATCTTGTGATGGCCTATTGTGAAGATTTGGGCTCCCAGACAAATCACTATGCCGAAGCCCGAGGCGCTCTGAAAGGTATTCGGATACTCTGAGGATCCTCGGCCTCTTATTATTGAGGGTGACTCGCTCAACATCGTGAATTACCTTCTTGGCACCAAAAATCCATCTTGGAAAGTCTACAACATCATCCTCGAGGCAAGAACGCTTCTCTCCTATCGTGGTAGGTGGAAAGCAAATCATACTTTGAGAGAAGGTAATCGCGTGGCTGACCACATGGCCAACAAAGGGCTCGCGACCACGTGTCCGGTCGTGTGGCGGTCTCGCTTCCCATCCGAGGTGGAAAGGTTGGCCAGAGCAGACATCCATTCATGATGCTTTCCTTGCGCAGTTTTTGGAAAGCCCCCTCCGACGAGTTTTGGTGTGGCGTGGCAATTTTGTCTACTTAGCTGTCCATGGTGTCTTGTCTGTTTTGCTTTCCTCGTTTCATTTCTTCGGGCTCTACTTGGTGTTCCTTCGGTTTTGTCCTGTTTCTTTTTCGTTGGGTTTCCAGGCCTAAAAGCCCTTTTTACAGTTTCCAAGTCTTTAGCATTAGGATGGCTTTACTTGCAATTAGGCTTATTGTTACAACCAAGAGGTATGATGCATCATTAGAAATATGGCTAATTTTGTACATAAGGTTTTGGGATCCTCTATAAAAACCCACTGTTAATATATTAAAATAATTACCAAAAAAAAAAAAAGGCTACTAAAACTATATCCCATGGAGGAGCAGATCCAGTAAACACCTTTTTGCATTTGCACTTCCAAATGTGCTTGAGAAGGATGAGTCTACAAACATCCCAAATTTTGGGTACTAATCCAACTAAGAAAAACCAAGCAAAGAGAGCTTCCAAGATCTAGTGAAAGAGGGAAAAAGAAAAGAGTAGAAGACATCCCAAAACTGTTTAGCCATGTCACAAAACCAAAACAAGTGAATAAGAGTTTCTAAAGCATTACAAAAATTGCATTGAGGGGGAATGTGTAAAATCATAGCCAAACTTTCAGAAGTTGGAAGTTTTTGATGCAAAATCCACCATCCAAGAAGTTGAGTTTTGGATTCAACAAGAACTTTTCAAATTTGAGTAGCAAGAAACTACCATTGGGCATTGGTAAAATTCACTTGCCACTTGACATTGAGCTTAGAGTCTAAATAAGGACACAAAATATTTTTGTATATCCAACTAGAAGTAATGGAAGAGATTCTATGACCATTAAGCCATCTCCAGTCATTCCATATATTATGGGCAGTTGTTCCCAACTTTATAAGGACCTCACAAGGGATGGAAGCCACAACTAAGCCATAAGACTCTTTGAACCTAGAGGGAAGGGAACAATAATTGCATATTTGGTTCCAAGTAAGAATTGAGCAACTACTCGGATCCTAGATATCTCTAATTCTATTAATACCTTTCTTAAAAAAAGCTAGACCTTGAATAGAATTGCATAAAGCTAAAGGTTTATCATTATGGAGGATAAGTTTATTCCACCAAAGACTATTTAGACCGATGCTCAGACCATGTCTCAAGGAGTCAGACTTCCAAGCCAATAAATGAGAAACTGATTGCCAAGCTTTCCAGTTTTGGGTAACTAGAATAGATCCTTTAACCGTAAAGTAAGGCGCATTAAGGACCTTATCCTCCCATGGGGTTTCTTTCCATTTACCTTTGTGAGTAGCTAGCGAGATTTTGTAACGAAATAGGTGTTTCCAATTTTCATCACCAGTGATGGCTCTAGCAACCCATTTTGCAGCTAAAATTTTACTTTGGGTAAGAGGATCAATGATGCCTAGACCTCCTAAAGCCTTAGGTTGAGTACAAAGCTTCCATGAGATGGCAGTCATTCCCACCTCCCCATCCCATTTGGTCCATAAAAATTTATGAATGGCCTAAGTTAATTTGTTATAGGCTACCTTGGGGGCCATCCAACAAGAGGAGTAATAAACATGAGAGGTTGCCATAATTTTATTTGCAACTTGAATTCTTCCTGCTAAGGAAAGAAACCGAGTTGGCCAAGCATTAAATTTTTTTGAAGTCTTTCCATAACCATTAAATTTTTTTGAAGTCTTTCCATAACTTGGTTCCACATATCCTTAGGAGAGATATTAATCCCAAAGGGAATTCCCAAATAATGCACAATCATACCATGAGGGATGATCTTCCACTCAGTCGAGGAGTTGCATCCATGAGGAGAGGAAGAGGTATAGAAGACTTCAATTTTAGAGTCATTGATACGAGAGCCAAAGACATCACAAAATAGTTGAACAATCTCTTTAGTCGTATCCACCTCTTGTTGGGTATTTTGAAGAAAAAGAAGGGAATCATCAGCAAAATGTGAGTTAAGAGCATGCTTATCCCTAGGAAGCTTAATACCTTGAATGAGGCCATAAGAATGAGCCTTATGAAGAAGATAACCAAGAGCATCGGTAGCCAAAACATACAAAAAATGAGCAAGGGGGCAACCCTATCTGATAGACCGTTGAAGAGGGAAGGAGGGGAAAGAGCTCCATTAACTTGAGCACAAGTTGAAGCATCACCAAAGAGCATACCAATTTGGTTACAAAATTTTGGACCGAAACCAAGCCAAGAAAGCATACTAAGAATAAAATCCCATTTGATTCTATCATAAGATTTGTCAAAATCTAACTTAACCAAGAGGGCATCTTGATTGGAGTCGATAGCCCATTGCAAAGTTTTCCGACATTCAAAAAGGCCCGCCGGCAGGCACAAGCCGGCACAAAAACCGCAAACAAATCTTGATTGGAGTCGATAGCCCATTGCAAAGTTTCCTAGGCCATCATAATATTATCTAAAATATAATGACCTTTAAGAAAAGCAGATTGT
Source organism: Wollemia nobilis (assembly GCA_028583015.1). NCBI lineage: Eukaryota > Viridiplantae > Streptophyta > Pinopsida > Araucariales > Araucariaceae > Wollemia > Wollemia nobilis. The sequence goes on from JAQPPZ010000367.1 coordinate 5,860,868, forward strand.
TCTGGGTAAACAATCGCTTGAGCAACAATTTTAATTTTTAAAGCTATAGCTTTAGCTATGATCTTGTACGAAACATTGAGGAGGGTAATAGGTCTCCAATTGGAGATTTGGTTACGAGTCGTACCTTTAGGAATCAACTTGATAAGCCCTGCATTGATATAAGCTCCGAGGGAACTATTATGGAGAGCTTCCAGGTAAACATGATGAAGATCAGAGGAAAGAATATGCCAATTTTTTTATAAAACTCCACTAGGAGACCATCCAAGCCAGGAGCTTTGTCATTCTTCATAGAAAAAAGGGTAGTTTGAAGATCGTTCATAGAAAGAGGATATTCAAGTTGATCCCGAATAATGGGGTCTACTAGGGAGGGAATATGTTCCTACACATATTCCATTAAGATACATTGGATGTCATCCCTTGGCTCCACTGTAAAAAGTTGAGAGAAATGAGCTACAAAAAGATTCATGATCTCTTTAGAGTCGAAAAGAGAATGACCTGAAGGGTCCTCCAACTCAGTGATCCTTTTCGAAATATTCTTATGTCTGAGGTAGTTAAAAAAAAATTGTTCCCTTATCTCCTTGGGAGATCCAATTGAGGTGAGATCTAACATGCACCCCTCTAGCACGGTAAGACTCATAAACTCTAGCCTGATTTTCAACATTAGCTAGATCGCATTGAACAACAATGTTAGTAGGGTCTTTCATAAGCATGGAACGGAGATGAGAGATCTCCTTATGAAGGTGACTCTCTTGAATCTTCTTCCTCCTAGAAATAGAGCACCCATACCATCTAAGGGATGAAATTGTATTGGAAATAGTTGTTTCAAACCATTTGATCCAGCCAATATTACCAGTTGGTCTGGGAAATCTATTCCAGACATGCTCTACGAGGTGGCAGCAGGCAGGACTATCAAGGTGGGACACATTTAATTTGAAAGGAAGCGGCATGGAATTAAGGGAGATAGAGGAAGTTTGGATAGAAGATAAGATAGGAAGGTGATCAGACAAAGTTGTGTGAGAAAGGACACGAACTTGCTCGTGGATGGAGAATTTATCTAGGAAATAATTACTGAAATAAAATCTGTCCAAACGAACAAGCTTCCTAGCAGAACCTTGATGATAGTTGGACCACGTAAACCAATTATCTCTATGAGAGGAGGCTTTACCAAAGAGAGGGTCATGCACACCTAAATGATTACGACAAAACAACCAACTACCAAATTCAACACTAGAAAGGGGTCTACTACCAGTCCAACTTTTATCACTAGGATTCTCAATCATATTAAAGTCACCTCCAAGGATCCATTCTGTAGGAGGGAGAGAAACAACTAACCATTCCCAAAGGGCTATATGACTAGGAGGGTCATTGGGAGCATAGATAGAACAAAATCCAATAACCTGAGAGTTGAGAGCCAATCTGACCCACACACAATGGTGAGCAGGGTCTTCACCATGGTCTAGAATAACATAACAAAGAGACTTGGCTATGGAAAGGGCAGCACCTCCTTTACCATTAATATGAGAAGTAGTAAAGGCAGATGCATATCCACCACCAATGATGTCCATACAATGGGTGAGAGAGTGACCAGTGACTTTCAGTTCTTGAAGGAAAAGAACAGAAATATGATTTTCAGCAACTACTTTTCGAACTTGAAACTTACGATAAGGGAGGGAGAGCCCCCTAACATTCCAAGATAGAAGATTTAAATTCATGAGGGGTGATTTAGAGGTTGCTCGACCTCATGAATTAGATACTGGAATATATTTTCACTAATTGGCAATAATTGCGTGTTGTCCAAATGGGTTTGTTGAGCAAGAACCTTATTTTGAGCAACTTGAGAGAAGGATCTAGCAAGATCTTTGATAGAGGGTTTTTTTCCTCTGTATGGATGGAGTGATTTTGGGGGGGTCGATGAATGTTGTCGCTTGCCTACCATTCTCCACCCATCTATCATAAGACTATATTTCAAGAGTTGCGGTGAAGGAATGAGAGCTAACTCAAGACTCATGGCTGAACTTGGTGGGGCTTGTGGATTAACAAGAGTATCTAAGGATTTAGTCTGAGCTATGGAAGGGGCAAGAGGATTCTTGGGGGGAACGACCTGAGAAGGAGAAGGTTTTTTGGGAACAAGGGGTGTTGAGGGCCATCAGTAGGGAAGTTCTCGACTAAATTTTTAGTTGTAGTTTCCATATGAGGGCCATTAGTTGGGATTTTTTCTACAATTTTTTTAGCGGTCACTTCCATTTGTTCCTTTTTAGCTAATTTTTTTGGATAATTTTTGATCAAGTGTCCAACTTCTCTATAGTAAAAACATGCATTAGGTAATTTTAGGTAGATAAGAGGTTGACTAACATGGAAACCTGACCCATTGAGGTCAAGGGAGGGGGCAACGACTTGGATATGTCCATTTCTACACAAATACGAGGGTGCACTCTATAATTAGATAATTTTTCTGACATAGGGTGAGACCACAAAACCTTACCAAGAATAATAGCAATTTTATTGAGAAAGGGGCGACATGAAAGAGATAAAAATGGCAACTCTATCCAAAGAGGGTATTTTTCCCTAGAGGGACCCTCTAGATGAAAATCCAAAGACCAACCTTGCAGATAACAAGTTTACCGCAGATAACCCAAGTTTCATATTGGAGGGATTTTTTGGCATGTTCAGGATTTGCAAAGGAGACTACTATGTACCCCCTTCCCAACCCTCAAATAGCCTCAACTACCCAACCTCTAGTATTTTTCCAAACCCCCTAACCCATTTGAGAAATTCAACCTCAAGTGGTATCCCCCATAAAAAAATAAAATGATAGTACGTTCAGACAAGTCATTAGCTACTTCAACAAAGGAATCAGGAAGAAAAACTGAAAGGGGCTTACCTTGCTCTGCATGTGGTTGAGGTGTTGTTGGATTAGGGTTTGATGGGTCAATAGTGTAGCCCTCTAGTAAGCTCCTCTCGCTCTTCAAATTTGTAGGCTTCTCCATGGAATTGTTTGCAAGGTTCCCAAGGGGAGTCAAGGGAACCTGAGATTCAAGACCATTGAGGGATGGAGTTTCATCCATCATAGAAACCTCACATCCCATGCAAACTATTTTTCTGTACCCAAATGCTTCTCCACTACAAAGTTGGGCTTGTCGTCGGATGGCGATGATTGTCCCAATTCTTCACTCTAAGCCCTAAAATATGCACAACTTTTGACAACTCCAAATATGGGTAAAAACCCTAAAAATAGCATAGGAGTGCCCTATTTTTTTTCCACAAATATTTGAAATGTTTGGATGTTCACTTGTGGAAGGAAAATACCCTTGAAATGTTGAAAAACCATGAGCGCTCCTAAAAGCAAAAGTAACCATGAAAGGGCTCTTCGAAACCCTATTCATAAAGCAAAAGCAACCGCAAAAGGTCTCTTCGAAACCTTATTCAAAATATGTGTTGCTATTCCAACAAAACTCAACTCCCAGATTGAAAGCTAAGTAAAAACCCTAAAATTAGCACAAGAGTCTTTCAAATTTTTGAAAAGGTATTTTTGTTGGAAGCTTTTACTTCAAAGTTGCCTTCCTCCCCGTAATTCAAAGTCTCAGCCAGTGTATTTTATATCCAGTAATTTCAATTTCAATCTGATGCAGACCAAGCCGATTTTCAATTTTCCTTCATGCAAACAACTTGAAATCTTAGGTTTTCAACAACAACCCATCTTCTCAAAGGAAATTACACACAACTTTCTCAAATATTTTCTACAATTTTATTGTTGCATATTCACTCACTCTACAACCTTTGTAGAGGTGTCATGTATCTGTCTTCCCAACTCCACCATTTTTTCCACAACAATCATATTTATTCATTTGCTTCCAATGTTTTGTCTAAAAGAATTGTTTAACGAGTCACCTAAAATTTTATGTTTACTTATTTATTTATTTATTTATATTTGTGGAAAACATCCCAAAAGGGATACCACTTTCGGGTAAGACCCAAGGAGGTAGGGGTATCCATTCCGCCAAAAACGCCCAGGACTCGGACCTGGCCTACCACCTTTGGCATACTCAAGGAGCAAACAAACACACAAAACCAATTTAAAAATAAGTAAAAAAATAAGTAAATAACAACAAAAATAATAAAATATTATGTTTACTTATATTATTATTATTTTTTATGGTTTAAAGGATCATATTAAAATAATTAACTAATAAACATTGATTATTAATAACCAACAAATAAATAATTTAGTTGACTTTTTTATAACTTATAACCTAACCATAAAAACCCAGGTGTTGTAGGTGAGTTTGAGAGGAGAGGACAATCCTCCAAGGGAGGGCTCAGGTTCAAATCTTCACCCTACCAAAAAGTTGAATTGGGTATCCAAAATCCAATTGATAATGTTGGTGCGGGCAGGGTCGGGTGCGACTCTTAGGTGAATTTGATAGTGTAGAACCCCATGTTCATGGTCTCTCAGACCAAGGCGGCCCCACAAGGGATTTTTTGCTTAAAAAAAAAATAACCTAACCATAAATTAAAACTTTTTTTTATTTGGTTAGTGTGAGAAACCCCTGTGACCAACCATGACCCTCCGAGAGCTATGCTTATCAATAGGGTTAACACACACCCACCCTCTCACACACTCGCCCACGCCACATTAAGTAAATAATTGGGTTGTATTTTTTTAACATTTGTTTTCTTAGTTAAATAGGAGAGTTGGTCACAACCACACTATTTTTAATAATTGATAAAAAACTTTTAGGTTAGAAAGAAATCTTGAGATCCGCTCTTAGGTGGCCTACAATGTTGTCCCATTCGGGTATACCATTAGAGGAAAGCCACAAGAGGTTTTTTGTGTCCTCCTTTGCATCACAGAGGTTCGAACCATGGACCTCCCATTCAACGGGGTTAGGTTCACCTTCTCCACTTGCACTACAAAGGCTGACTATTTTTTTAAACATTAGTAAAGGGTATTCTTAGGTTCTAAGAATATTAGGACTCTAATCATAGCCAATTGGTCAAAAGTAGGCTAAAACATTAGCTTTGTATAAATCTTTATCATTTTTATTTTTATATAAAAATTTAATTTATATTAGGTTAAATTTTTGGTAAAGTAATAATGCATGTTTTTTTATAGGTTTTGTTTAAATATTAAATAAAATGATTTTAATTATGTTTAATAGATTAAAATAATTTATAAGATTAAGAATTTTAATTAAAATATTTTTTATAAATTTTGTTTTCATGTTAATTTTAAATAAATGAAATGATTTTAATTATGTTTAAAATTATTAAAATAATTTATAAGATTAAGAATTTTAATATAAGATGGATATAGTATATAACTTTTTTTTTTTTTTTAAATAAATTCTTGTACTTTTTATTTAGACTTTTACCTTTTAACAACATTTAACAAAGAAAATTATTCAATAAAATTAAAAAAATCCTCTTATCATCCTTTTAATATCTTGCTTAATAAATTTAACAAAGAAAATTATTCAATAAAATTAAAAAAATCCTCTTATCATCCTTTTAATATCTTGTTTAATAAATTTAAGGTAAGTGGTAAGGAGTTAGGTTAAAATAATAATAATGATTTTTGATTAAATTAAAGATATTATATATTTTATATATATATATATATATATATATATATATATATATATATATATATAAATAAAGTTTTTATTTCAAAGAAATAAAGAATACATTCAACGTATATACTTGTAGCTAACACCCTTTGCTACATATTTCACATATATCTAATTTCTAATGCCACCAAAAAAATAAATTTAATTACTGAGGCAACAACTGCGTACAAACCCACAGAGGAGAGGGAATAAAGCCATGACTCTCCAAGATTCCAAGCATAGCTGCTCACTCCAATCATAGATTCTCATATTGTAAAGGTTGCACCTGCCACAAAACCCCCTCTCGCAATGTTTCACAAGACAACTCAATTACCTTATAGAAACCCCTATTTTTGGTATGATATGCATTCCTAACTGCTCCACCAACAAAGCACGCTTCTGCAATTATAAATGTTAACCAGGTTGCAAGGAATAAAACAATAGACCATGCGCAAGATCCTCCTGGCCTAAAAGACTTTCCACAACACAGACATCTCGTGACATCCAATATCACCACCTGGCTGAGAAGGAGAAAGAGGAATGCTCCCACTCCATAGCCAGTTGCTATGTCAGAATCATACACACAGTAAGTGTAAACAGTAATTTGGCTCATCTGCAGGATGCTTCAAATTCTGCTTGCTGTTGGCCCTTATTATGAGAGTTGCTTGATTGGCATATCTTTAAAACTCCCTCCCTTAGCCGGGTTCCTTTATTGGCCAATTGGTCTGCTCTCTTATTTAGACTCCTAGGGATGTGTTCAAATTGGATATGGTCAAATTTAAGGTTGATTTGCTTCACTTCTTGATACACCCTTTGGAGCCAAATGGATTTTGGTTGGATTTTGTTGTTCAAAAGGTTAATAACCAATTGAGAATCCCCCTCACTATAAGTTGTTTGATCTCCTTCTCAATTGCCAGCTCCATTCCTATCTTAAGGGCATGAAATTCAACAAAATTGTTAGAATTAAAACCAGTTGATTGAAAATAAGATAAAACCTCCAAGCCTTCTTCGTTGAGGATAGATCCCCTTGCTCCAGAACTTCCTGGGTTGCCTTTGGAGGCACCATCAAACATCAAAAGATGATTTGTGGCAGCCTTTACTTGAGGAAGCAGAATAGAGGCTTTTTTTTATATTGCAAGGGTAAGCTTTGATGGAATCCCTAACTAGACAATGGATTTTGATCTTGGTTCTGTCTATGTTAGGAGCTTCCTCCTTGAATATTTTCCTATTTCTACTAATCCAAATTCCCTAGAGGAAGTATCTAGGAATAATTTTCCAAATTTAGAGCATGGATTTATCATTTCTAATTTCTATAGGAAGGGAGAGACTTCTAGGAGAAATAAACTCAGAAATAGAAGAAAGCATAGGGGCTTCACTCCAGCCAAGAAGACCTTCATGGAGCCTGGTCCATACTTCTCTAGAGAAATGGTATGACAACACTAAATGAGCTAAACTTTCTTCCTGGTTGTAGCATAAGGGACAAATAGATGGGCCAAAAAAACCTCTTTTTTTTAGATTATCTTGAGTGAGTTGATGATTGTGACAAGTAGTCTAGAGAAAGAAGTTGACCTTTGGAATAGAAAAAGGAGTCCATATCAAATTCCAAGGGAGGTTACCTATAGAAGTAGAATCCATTTTGGATTGATATCCCTTGTTAATAGTATAAATACCATCTCCACTAGGAGATCCCCAAATGATTACATCTTTGTTTCTAGCATAAGATGGTAGTCTTCCACTCAATTGTAATTTAACCATCTACCAATGAGGTTGTAAATCAATAGGAAGACCAAGTTGCTCTTCGCTTTTCAACTTCTGGTTGTGCATGATGGAGTTGAGAGTTTTGAAGTTATTGTCCTTTAGCCACTTCTGAAGAGGAGGCTCTATTTGAAGTCTGTAATTTCCTAGAATCTTGTGAGAGAGAAACTTCTCTTCCAGAGATGGGATTCCATGATAGTTCTTCAATAATGATGTCTTTGGCCTCTAGAATTCCTTTCCAGATTTCAGATGTCTTTAGAATTTTTGGATTGAAAAAGGTCTCTATTCTAGTTTTCCCATTGTAGTATTTGTGCACCAATGCTTGCACCCACCATTTTGAAGGTTGGGTGATCATTTCCCAAACCAGTTTTGCTTTTAAGGCCAGACTTTGCTTACTTATAGCTTTAATACCCAACCCTCCTTTACTCATTGGCTTAGTTATAATATCCCACTTGATAAGACTGTATTTTCTTTTACCATCTTGTTTACCCCTTGCCCAAAGAAATCTTCTCATGATTTTCTCCATCTCATTTAGAAAGGACTTTGGAGCATGGATAATAGAGCATTGGTAGATGGGCAATGCATTGACGACAACCTTTATTAGGGTCATTCTGCCATGGTGAGTGAGCCAGACATTAGACCATCCTTCAATTCTCTTCTTTATTTTTTTGATAATCTCATTCCATTGATTACTCTTAATTCTGTTGAAGCCGATAGGAACTCCTAGATACTTGAAAGTGGCATTAGTCTTACTTTGACAACCCAATATTCTCTCTATCTCTTTGACTTCTCTATTATTTTTGCTAGAAAAATGAATAGTAGACTTGTTGAAGTTTATCTTGTTTCCTGTTGCTTCTTGATAAGTTTTGAGAGCCTTTTTTATTCTTATTGTAAGCTGCTTTAGTGGCTTTACTCAATAGGATCAGGTCATCTACAAACTGAGCATTATTAATGCTTTGAACCTTCTCATGGATGGGAAGTCCTGGAAGCTTTTTTATGCCTCTTTGTTGTTCTAGAAGATGAGATAAACCTTCTGTAGCCAGAATGAATAAATATGAGGAGAGGGGACAACCTTGTCTAACTCCTCTAGAAGCCTGGAAGAAGGAGGTGGGTCTGCCATTAAGCAGGGGAGCAATCCAAGGCCTTGAAATACAAGCAACTATCCATTTTTTAAATTATTCATGGAATCCCATCTTGATAAGAGTTTTCAAGATCATGTCATGGTCTATTCGGTCAAAAGCACTTGTCATATCTACTTTGAGGGCCATATCATTAGATTTATCCTTCCTGCTAGAGTGCATAGCTTCTTGAACTAATATTATACCTTCATAAATCCTTCTCCCTTTCACGAACCCTGATTGGTTGGGAGAAATAATTGAATCTAGCAATGGAAGCATTCTGTTTTTAATGATTTTGGAAATTATTTTGTATGAAGTATTACAAAGCGAAATTGGCCTGAATATTTGCAATGAATGGGCATGCTTTTCTTTAGGAATCAAGGCCAAAAAAGTGGAGTTGATTCCCCCATGTATTTGTTGTTTAGTTCTGCTTTCTTCAACCATCTCTAGAAGATCCTTCTTTATTATGTGCCAGAAATCCTGATAAAAATTTACATTAAATCCATCGGGCCTTGGGGCTTTATCACGTTGCATGGAAAAGACCACTCCTTTGAGCTCCTCCATGGTGATAGGTTGGATCAAATGTTCATTGTCCTCTTGCTTCAGAGAACCAGGAATGAGATCAATAAGAGCTTGTTGGTTGTTTGCTTTAATTTCTCCATCTTTGCTCAATAGATTTTTGAAGAAATCAAGAATATGTTCTTTCATTTGTTGTACATTGCTTGATATTGTCCCATCTTCCATTTGTAGCTTTGTTATTGTGTTGTACATATTTCTTTGCTGCACTTTCTTATGAAAGAATTTGGTGTTTTTGTCACCATCTTTAAGCCAAATCATTCTAGATTTTATTCTCCAATTGTTTTCTTCTTCTCTTTCCATCTTCAAAATTTGGGTAGTGAGTTCTTTTTGTTCTTGAATGAGACTCTCCTCTCCTCCTCTAATTTCCATTGCAGTTTGAACCTCATTAAGTTTTGCTTTCAGTATGGAGTAAGGAGTATCCTTGGCTTTGTTTTTTATCCATTTTTTGATCTGTTGCTTTAAATATTGTATATTTTTTACCCACTTTTGGGCATAAGTGCCATTTTCCTAGCTTTCCTCCCATACATGTTGAACTAACTCTTTAAAATCAGCCTCCATCAACCAAACAGATTTATATTTGAAGGGGATGGGGCCCCAATTGGCTTGTTGTTCGAACCCCAAAAGCACTGGTCTATGGTCGGAATGACCATTAGACAAAATTTCTTGAGAAATTTTGATCCTATGATCTAATAGACTATCATCAACAAGGAATCGGTCCAATATTTCAGCAATAAAGTTGGAGCCAAATATTTTGTTAGTCCAGGTGAATTTACCCCTTGTCAGTTGTACATCCATAAGATTGTGTTGTTGCATGAGATCTTCTACAAGTTCTCTATTTGGGTCTCTTATGTAGACCCCCTTTTTTCTGTGGGTTTCAAAACTAGGTTGAAGTCTCCTCCAATTACCCAGTTTTCTTGCTTTGAGTTGGAATACACATTAAGCAGTGCCCTCCAACACCAAATTTTTTCAACTAGGTTGTTAGGAGCATAGATGTTGGTGATGGTGTAAACTTGACCAGAAGGGGTTTTAAGCACTATTTTAAGCCAATGTTAAGTGGCATCTACCAAAATTAAATCTTAATCTATTTTCTAGGCTATTAAAATTCCTCCCAATATCCCTTTAGTTGTTATGGCTAAATGTCTGCTTGAGGGCCAACAAAAACCCATTGTTCTATTGATTCTTTCTAGATCCAGTTTGGTTTCTTGGATCAACAACACATCTGGTTTTTCTTGAATGATCAAGTTTTTAACTCCTAATTTCTTGTTTTCATGTCCTAACCCTCTAATATTCCAGGTGATGAATTTCATCATTAACAAGGATAAAGGGTGGGACAAGAAATTACCTCTTCTTGGAAGTTTTCTTTGAAGTCATCTTTATTGAGTCCTCTATTGTGGTTTGCTTCCCTTTCACTACACTTTTTGAGGCTTCTCTATCTCTGAGTTCTGCATTTGAAGTTCTTCCTACTCTTGATTTGGTTTTGGCCTTTGGAGAAGTGAAGTTCTCATTTTCTAGGATATTTGCTTCTTGTTCTGGCAAAGGGATTTCTGAAGCTCTTTCTTCTCTTTCTTCCCCTTCTTCCAAACTTGAATGCGTTGATTCCTCTTCTCCTTGTTCTTCTTCTGGGATTGCCATGTTTAGCAAGGGGTCCTATTGGAGGAGCTCATCGAGATGCTCAGAGGTGGCTATTGTTGTTTCCTCCAAATATTCATCCAAAAGACTGAACTTGTTTTGAACTTGCATTTTCTCCTTAGGGATTTGTTTTTTTGGAACATAAACATTCTTCCCTCTTTTCCTTTGAACTTTAGTAAAGTCATCTTGTTGCTGGACTTGAGCCATAGGCTTTGCAGGGCAGTCCCTCTGGAAGTGCTCGTATTCATGACATTTAGAACACTTGAATGGAATCTGATCATAGTCTAACTTTTGTGTATGTTGCAGCCCTTTGTATGAAAGTGTAATGGCTTCTGGTAGCCCTTCTACTAGATCCACTTTGACACATATTCTGGCCATCGTGAAGTTTCGATATTTTGGCTCCACTTTCATTCTATAGATGCCAATCTTATTTCCAATAGCCTTCAAGTGTTTCTTCCTTCCAAAAATGCAATGGGAGAAAAGGGAGACGAACCCATACTGGAACTTTGGAAGGAGTCTCTTCCAAGGGGTCAAAGAGAGGATTCCACATGTTCATGTAAAGCCCACAATGACCCATAAACTAGGGGCCAGATCTGAAAATCAAAATTTTCTCCTCCTCAGAGGTGAAAATGGCCACAAAGAAGCCTCTTCCACATAGTTTGATTTCTATTCCTCCTCTTACCAATGTTCTCCATTCTTTATCAATCCATCCTTCGATAGTTTTCCCTATAGGCCATGAACCAATAAATCTGCAGATCAGAGCCAATGTCGATAGTCCATAAATTTCTTCTCCGATAGCTTCATCAGTTATCTCTAAGGTGGGAACTTCTTCCCACCTTTTCACCATTTTCAAATCGTCCCTAGTTTCTAAGGTTTTTTTTGCCCTAGCTTTCGCTAAAAGGGCATCAATGGACCCAGATGGGACTGAACCATTTTTCCCTGTGAGGGCTTCTTTGAAGGAAGCCATGGCTGTTGGGAGGAGCAATGAGCAGAGGGAAGGGATCCCTAGTGGTTGTTGGGAGGGGCAGCGAGCAAAGAGAACTGTATTGCTAAAATTATTATCTTATTTTTTAAAATAATATTTTAATTTAATTCATTTGAAGGATTATAGGCCATATGAGATGATGTGCATGGAGGATGTTGATTGCTTAATATATAGTTATTCAACTAAGGATGATGTATAATCCTATTATCTAAAGGATATGAACTTTAGACTTCTATTTATATTTTCAAAGTCTCCACTAGCAGACTGCTCAAGTTGTACAAATAATATAATCTAGAGTTAAAATATTTTTCTTATAATAAATATTATACTATTTATTTTTTATTTGGTTAGTGTGAGAAACCCCTCTGATCCACGCTTAGGACCGAGCATTAGACCAAGATTTAAGCTTATAAATAGGGATTAACACACAATGCACACACACCACGGTTTGAACCTTGAACCTCTTGAAAAAGAGCCAAAGTCTATTTTAAAATTTTTTGTTTTATATATATATGATTTTTTTATTTTTATTTAATTAACATAGACCTTTTACATGCAAATCTATACATTTTGGAAGAGAGTTTATCGTATATAATATCATGATCTAATAATAATAATAATAACAAAAAATTATACATATATATTTCCATAATAAATAAATATATTTATCCGGTTACACTCTTAACAGTTGATTAAAATATTTATTCATAAATTTTAAACTTTAATAAATTATTTAAAAGTCCTAAATTCCAACCAATCTCCTTCTAAATCTATAAATATTATTATAATATTAAAAAATAAAGCTATATAAAACTATAATATCTCAAACACATTAACCATGTTAGTTCTCCATTTGTCCAATTGAGTCCACATCGATCATTATTAATCAAGCCTTGGATGGATTGGAAGGAAGCCATGTTGAAGGAAAAGCTTGCAGGTTCTAAATTGATGATAAGTAATTCTAAAGGAACGTTGAAGGAGAGAATATTGAAGTAAATAGCTTAGATATTGGAGAATATTGAAGGAAGGAGAATATCGTGGAAGGAGATTGGAGAATGAGTAAAGAGATTGCCATAAACGGGAGAGTAAAATTTTTTAAAATGCTTTTAGGAAAAGGAGATTATAGATAGAAAAATGGAGGAAGATTCACGGAGATTAGAGGAGAAGAATATTGGAGAAACATCAAGGCTAAAATACTGGTCTAACACAATGATACAATTTAGAAGGTAAACAAGAGTTATGCGGAGCTATAGTCAATCGAGGAGAGAGTCTAGACGTCTACGTCTAAGAAAATTTTTTGGCTCAAGCTTGGAATTCCATAATTGATAAAAGTATTTGAGATTTTATAGTAGAGAAGATTCTTTCTAGAAGCAAGGGCAAGAGTAGAAGCTACATGAGAAGATAGAAGATTGCAAGCAAAAGAGTGCAAGTTGAAGAGCTACATTCGAAGGCAAGAACATAGAAGGTTTCAAGAGCCTATGTGCAAGAGACGTTAAAACATCAATGAAGCATAGTGCCTAAGAAGGAGAGCATATTGAGGGAGACCCTAGTGGAGTCGAAAGTGAATGTTGAGAAGAATACATGTAACACTCGAGAATGAAAAAGTGAGAATTTTATCTATAACTAAAGCATTCTATAACTCTCATAACAATGTGAAAATTGGATAGTGAAATTTACCCTAATTCAAAAATAAGATACCACATATATGTGCAAACATGAACAAATTAAGCAGAGGTTAAAGCACCATTAAAAAGGTATATTTTTAACCTTAATATTTGATGCAGGAGCATCCAGTGGTGTAAGGGTAATTGCATCACCAAAAAGAAAGAAATTATATTTCTCTTTCGATTGTAAGTTTCTTTAGTTTTTTTGTGTCCATGTTGACACTTGGGAGGTATAAGTCAGTCCGAAGTCCAAAAAGGTGAAAATCATCATCGACTATTTTTAGTAATTCAACCTAAACAGACACATATAGATTTAAAAATTTACCTCAAGGAGCGGGGTTGAAAAATGTATCCATTGGTGAAAGAATCACCCCAATAGCCTGAACGGTTTGAGAGATATTAAAATTTTCATCTTGAGAAATCTCGCCAATAATGTTTGATAATAAAATTTGAAGACCTTAGAGGCCCCGATGAAGAATAAAAATTGACCTCAATGGATTCCCATCAATTAAGGTACTATAGATCCCTTCACAAGCTTTCCAACGATATATTATAATAGCCAATCAGACACCCGAGTCAAAAGTTACGGGTTTGGGAAGTTGTGCCACTAAAATTCAAATTGAATATCCTTTTGGGCAAAAAATGAAAATTTAAATTTCAGATGAATATCTTCTTGGTCGGGAAAAAGGGGAGTTATGCTTTTCATAATGCTTGATGGAAGTTATTAAAGAGGGAAGAGGGATCACCAAAAGGCAGTTTGGGGGGAATACGGATCGTAGCTCCAGCTTCCAGATTTTGAGTTGATTTTCTTTGTGATAAAATCGGCCTTGTGGCTGTAGCATTGTAACTTTGATTCTATATTTACATTTCATTGAAATAATATCATATGTTGTGTTTCTTCTGAATTTTTTCGTGATTTGAGTTTGGTGTGAGTGTTGGGTGGAGTAGCCCTTCACCAAGTGGGAAGACGGATCGTAGCTTCAGCTTGCAGATTTCGAGTCGATTTATTTTATGATAAAATCGACCTTATGGTCATAGCATTGTAACTCTGATTATGTATTTGCATTTCATTGAAATAATATCAGATGTTTTGTTTCTTCTGAATTTTTCTGTGATTTGAGTTTTGTGTGAGTGTTGGGTGGAGTAGCCCTTCACCAATATTAGCGACACATTTGAAAATTGGAAAATTGAGCACATATTAGTTTTTGAAATTCAATTAAATTTATTTAGGAGACATAAGGTGGTGATTAAATTAATTAAGGAATGAATAAATGGAAGATATAAGAAAATTAATTAGTTGATATTTGAATTGAAAATTATTTCTTAGGAGAAATAGGAATTTGGAGAAAGTAATTGGAAAAATAAAAGGAGTTATAAGAAGTGGAAAAATAAATTGAATTTACAATTGAAATTGATTGATAATTTGATTGAAGGATAAGAAGAAGAAGATTATGAAATTTTGAAAGATTAATTGAAAGAAGTAAAATTGAATTGAAATTGTTAATTTGGGAGCAACAAGGAATTCTATAGCAAAAGAAGAATTGAAATTGATTTGTGTTCAAAGAATAAATTACCATGGAAGAAAATATTTAAAATGTGTCATTATAGGATAGTGAGGATATGTTGGAAAATATAAAACATTGAACATAAAGCATGGTAGAGAATGCTAAAAAATAAAAAAAAACATATCACAATTAAAGAGGGTCTTACAAATAATTTTTAAAAAAACCAGCAATGAACAATTTATAACATTTGAAGATTATCTAAGCACAAAACTAACTGAGACAAGTGAAGACCCCAAAGGGACTATTACAGTATAGTGAAAACTTCATGGAAGAAAATATTCAAAATGTCTTATTAGAGGATAGTGAGGAGATGTTGGAAAACCTAAAACATTCCACACAAAGCATGGTAGAGAATGCTGAAAAACAAAAAAAATGTATCACAATTGAAGAGGATCTTACAAATAATTTTCAAAAAAGCCAGCAATGAATAATTTATAAAATTTGAAGATTATCTAAGCACAAAACTAACTAAGACAAGTGAAGACACCAAAGGGACTATTATAGTACCTATTGATATAAAAAATAAAAACATATATGACATTACTCTCTCTCTCTCAAAGTTCATAAAAGGAAGAAAGAATTGTTAAATATCAAAGATTCTAATCAAGAAATTAATGACAAAAATGACTTTATTATTGAAGGAAAATATACAAAAGACATGAAATCTTCAAATATAAAAAATCATGATAAAAATGCACAAAATTAGTTGACAATGAATGTGAAAATAGTAAATTTTTACATTCTACATATGATAACAAATCAGATAGCAAAAAGGACAATAATAATGAAAAAACATGAATCATATTATTGTGATGATTTGTTGAGAAATGTGACAGAAGCAGGAAATAGTTCAAAGAAACAAAAGAAAAAGACCAAGACCAAGAAAAATAAGCATAAAGGAATGTAGAATGAAGATAAGAATTAGAGATTAAAGGCAAAAGGTCATCATACCAAATAATGTAATAAGATGGGGTGTTGGAGGTATTATATTATTTGGTACCTTGAGTATCTTTGTAAATATTTAATTTAGGGTGTGTTTATTATTTGAGTCAATAGTATGTGTCAAGTTGTTAAGTGTGAATATGTGCCAACTGTGAGTTATAAATGTAAGGTGTCATGTGTGTAAGTGAAGAGTCAAGAGTTTGAGGTGTCATGTGTGTAAGTGAAGAGTAAAGAGTTTGAGGTGTCATGTGTGTAATAGAGAGTTATGAGTGTGATGTGTCAAGTTTAAATGTAAGAAATTATGTGTTATCATGGGAGACTGTCATTATGTAATATGTGAGATTTGTCATGTAATGTAGGAAATATGAATGGTTGCATTTCCTATGAGTTTGACAAGAATAAAAATCAAGATTCAAGTGCATGTGAAGAGTCTCATGTATATATATTTTGAAGATAAAACTCTATTATATGTAATTAAATTGTAATGAATAAAGGATTAAATGGAATAGAGATGTTTTATCAATAAAACTTTCATTTTATGCAATATTGTTATTATTATGATTGAATGAGTTTATATGTGTGAGATTATATGATCTTGGGAATTGGTGACTTGTGATAATTGAGCTCATTTGATAACAATTGTGAGGGTTCCTTATCTCTCCAAATGGTCCTCCTTTTTATATACCACTAGTCCAATATACCAAACCTTTCAATATACCTACCTTTTCGAGATACTTATCGACACATGGAAGAAGCTAGTCCTCTCAATATACACACTTGTATATGAGAGAGACCTTAAGGTATGTGAAAGCATAATGATATGTGGTACTTAGGTAGTATGGAAAGGGATTTGCTTTATCTTTGACACCTACTTAAAAATACCTCCACATACGTAGGGTGTAACTTCCCTTACATACTTGGATGATCTTAATTTTAGGGTTTACATCAAGTGATGAAAGTGAATAAGGGTAATGATGAAGTGAATAAATAAAATGATTTTTCCTTATTAATCCCCAATTATTTATGGGGATAGACCCCAAATGTCATTGTGGTAGATATTTTAGGTGTTAGACATAGTAGGTCAAGCACGATAGCATTACCTGTAAATGTGAGCCAGTGGTGTAATAGATACTAAATGTTGTTATGTGTGTATTACATATTTTAGATTTTTGAGAAAATTTAGGATGTAACAAAAAAAGGTACAAAGCATAAAATTTGAAAAATGTAAGGTGTCAAATTCCACCAAAAATGCACCTTTTTAACAATGTTATTTTTTGTTGAATTTTGTAAAAATATAAGTTTTAGATTTTGAAAAAAAATACTTTTGCTACCCTTAAATCAAATTATTCATCGTATAGAGGGAAGAAAGTAGAGAGGGGAGGGCTCTGGTCCCTCCCCTGCTCCCCCTCCCATGGCTCTTGGTTCCTACCCAGTCCCTGGCTCAACCCAGGTCATCCCTCCCGAGGAGTGGTTGTTTGCGGATGATCTCCGGGGGGAGATCCTTCTCCACTATCCGCGCCCCTCCCGGCCGCCTAGGGTTTCCTTGGTTGTTTTTTCGGATCGGTGCTTCCCGGGGATCCCTCGTTTGGTTGGGGATCCCTTCCCCTTTTCCCTCGAGCTTCCCCCTGGGGTATTTTGCAAGTTATTCGTGTGGATCTGGTCCCCTCGCGTTTCTCTGTGCGGTGGAGGTGACGGTTTAGGGTTTGGACAGCTTCCCCCTTTTTTCTTGTGAATCCTCGGCAAGCTCTGTGCTTGGACGAGATTCTTGGTCCCTGCTGCTGGGATCTTCTTCTGTTTTCCTGGGGCGGGTTCCTTGTGGTGTAACTCTCTGGTCACTTCCTGATGGGTTGGATCCTCTCTGTGCTGGCTGTCGGCTTCCTGCAGGATGGCTCTTGCTGAATGGAATGTTTTTCCGATGGGCGGCTGGTTTCTCCACAGGGCAGGATCCGCCAAATCTGTCGATTTTCCCGTGAGGCGGGATCCTTTCTTTTCTGTTGGTTTCCCAGATGGTGGGATTTCCCTGTTGCTTCCCGCTATGCGGGACTGTTTGTGGTGGTTTTGACTGCTTCCCACGAGGCGGGATTTTATTGTAACAGTTTTTCTTTGCTTCCTGCTGGCGGGATCTTCTCGATGGTGGTTTTTGGCTACTCTTCGCCGGGTGGATCTCCAAAACTACTTTCTTTCTTATTTGTTTGTTTCCCACTGAGAGGGATTGTTTCATGCTTATCGTTATCGCTAGGCGGGATTTCTGTTTTGGTGTTCAGTTTCAAGGGATTGATGCCCTAGGCTCATTGCTTATGTAATCAGGTTTTGGGATCCTTGTTAAAACCCGCTGTAAATACAAACACTACTTACCAAAAAAAAATTATTCGTCGTATACAATATAGTTCAAAACTTCTAGTTTTATACCTTATAACTCCTAATAAATATAATTTTTTTTTATATGTTTCTTTCTTCCTAGAAAATAATGCCTTCATGAATTTCCTTTATGCACCTTATAACTCCTTTAGAAAATGCACTTTCAAATTTTCATCTTTTTCCTTTCCTAAGGTTTAATTGTTAGTCAAACTTCAATGCTTTTTTTATAAAAAGAATAAAAAATGTGGCTCCTCCCACTACCACTTGGTTGTTGTGGTTGCTTTGCTTCACTAGTTGTTATTCATAACTTCATCTATAGAGTTCCACATGGATTGCTTTTCATATAGAACTGCTACCAACTCAAATGTGTTGAATTTGGACACATATGAAGGGAGCCCCTAGACTCTTTACTTTATGGATTTTGACCACTGGTAAATTTAGCGATTGGTTGACTCCATCACTATGGTCGTTTTTGAATCCCTAGTATGGCTTTGACTGGAAAAACTTGCAATGTCATTACAACTATCCACCATGATATCCTCCTTTGATCGATGAGGTAGAGAGCCTCCACATTAGGAGGTTGGTTGTGTCGTAGTGTCTTCACCAAACAATGGGTGAGATTCAATTTTTTTTAGTTATGCTTTACTACAGGAAAGAAAATTTTGACATCTATCATGTATTTCCATCTTCATGGATCATTGTATTTAGAACACAACTTTCATGTATCATCTTTAGAATGCTTATATGCACTATGATTAGATACATTCTCATTGTATTCTATTATTATAAGCCATAGAATCCAAACTCAAAATATCAATGTTGAGTGATCATTGGTTTGATTCACATGAGATCACATTGATCTGCCCCTAGCCCTTTAGATGCACATTTTCTCCAACAACTGACTTGTTCTCCTACTATTCAAACAAACTTACAACCTGACCATGTGGCAACCACTCATCTTCACCTAACTCAATGGTTGAGAGAATGTGAAGACATGTGTGCTACTTCAAAAAACACCCTTTGAGCACTAAGTGCTCAATCCCTTTTCAACCATAGTGTCTAACGTGTACATGAGCCTACACATTGCCTTATAATTTTTTTTTTAATTGAGAAAATACTTCTTATAGACATCCACCACAGGGATTGAATCCGGGTCACATCACCAATAATGCAAGTGGCATCATTGTCGGTAGACCACATCATTGCCTTATAAATTTTGGTAAGTGGATAGTGTTGGACATCGATATCACTGGGTAAATTTTGGCATAAATTACTACCATATATATGTATGCCAAGGGGCTATATTCGAGAAGCCAAATTACTACTATGGATATGTTTGCCAAGGGGCTACATTCGAGGAGCCACTCATGACCTGAATACGATCACAACATATGGTTCCTACAACTAGAACTATATGGATTGCACAACTTGCAATGGATCACACTCTAATACCACTGTTAGCAAAAAACAATTCATTCATTCATTGTGTAGCAAATAAATACATAAGAATGTATGTGGAGGTTGTAACAAACAACCTACAACCTATACATATTAACCCAACTTCCTATTACTTACCATATTAATCTAAAATGATTATTATTATTTTAATCCAACTTCCTATTACTTATCTTAAGTTTATTAAACTAAATATTGAAAGGATGATAAGAAGATTTTTTATTTTACCCAACAATGTTTTTCTTAGATTTTGTTAAAGGTTGGAACTCTAAATATAAAGTATTGGAAAAAATGTTATATACGATATCTCATCTTGTATTAATATTTTTAATCTCATAAATTATTTGAATAATTTTAAACATGATTAAAATCATTTCATTCATCCAAAATTAACATTAAAAAAAAAATTATAAAAATATCTTATATTAAAATTTTTAATCTCCTAAACTATTTTAATTTGTTAAACATAATTAAAATAATTTCAATTAACATTTAAAAAAAAAAACTTATAAAAAATTTGTATGCATAATTACTCTTACAAAATCTACTTAACAAAATTTAACCTGATTCAAATTTATTTTTAAAATAAAAATAAAAATTATAACAAGTATCCGCTCATGTAGAGGAGTTGGAGAGCAAGTGGGTAGTTAAAACTCTCCAGTTATCGAGAGGCCCATGTTCAAATCTCTCCCCTCACATGTTGCGGATATGTTATATATAAAAAGTTCCTCATCAAAAAAAAAAAATTATAACAAGTCACACGTACAAAGCTAATTATTTTTAGCTTTAACTTTGACCAAGTGGCCATGATAAGAGTCCACAATAATATTCTTAGAATCTAAGTATACCCTTTACTAATGTTAAAAAAAAATACGACTCAATTCTTTACTTTTTATATATATAAATAATTTTTATGTAATTTATTTATTTATTAAGTTTTAATTTCGTGGTTAGGTTATATAAATAAATTATTTATTTATTAATAATAATCAAATATTTATCAATTAATTATTTTGATTTGATTTTTTTTTTTGTTAATTATAGTGTTTGTATTTATAGCGGGTTTTAACAAGGATCCCAAAACCTGATTACATAAGAAATGGGCCTAGGGCATCAATCCCTTGAAACTGAACACCAAAACATAAATCCCGCCCAGCGGTAACAATAAGCATGAAACAATCCCTCTCAATGGGAAACAAACAAATAAGAAAGAAAGTAGTTTTGGAGATCCCACCCAACGGGGAGTAGCCAAAAACCACCATCGAGAAGATCCCGCCTAGCAAGAAGCAAAGAAAAACCGTTACAATAAAATCCCGCCTCGCGGGAAGCAGTCAAAACCACCACAAACAAGTCCCGCCTAGCGGGAAGCAACAGGGAAATCCCGCCATCCGGAAACCAAGCAGAAAAGAAAGGATCCCGCCTCGCGGGAAAACCGGCAGATTTGGCGGATCCCGCCCTATGGAGAAACCATCCCGCCCACCGGGAAAACATTTCGTTCAGCGAGAGTCATCCTGCAGGAGCCGACAACCAAACACAGAGAGGATCCAGCCCATCAGGAAGTGACCAGAGAGTTGCACCACAAGGAACCCGCCCCGGAAAACAGAAGAGGATCCCAGCAGCAGGGACCAAGAATCTCGTCCAAGCACAGAGCCCACCGAGGATTCGCAAGAAAAGGGGGAAGCTGTCCAAACCCTAAACCGTCACCTCCACCGCACCGAGAAACGTAGGGGACCAGATCCACGCGAATAACCTGCAAAAAACCCCAGGGGGAAGCCTGAGGGAAAAAGGGAAGGGATCCCCAACCAAACAGGGATCCCTGGGAAGCACCAGTCCGAAAAAACAACCAAGGAAACCCTAGCCGGCCGGGAGGGGCGCAGATAATGGAGAAGGATCTCCCCCCAGGAGATCATCTGCAAACAACCACTCCCCGGGAGGGATGACCTGGATTGAGCCAGGGACTGGGCAGGAACCAGGAGCCATGGGAGGGGGAGCAGGGAGGGACCAGAGCCCTCCCCTCTCTACTTTCTTCCCTCACCAACTACCAATTTTGATTTGATTTTATTTTATTAATAAGAAACTACTTAAAATTTTTAAAGACAATCATCAACTTAAACAATACATTTAATTTTTTAAATGATATAACATCACCTTTACCATCTAAATTGAATTGAGAAAACGTTAATTATTGTTCTTTCTTTGTCATGCCCTCTAACAATTCACAATATTTAAAATTTGTCAACATTGTTTAACTTGCAGGTCAAATTATAATGATTGGTATGAGCAATTAAAGAACAAAGCTTACTAAACCATTTTTTTTACCCGTCAATGAATTACGTTTAAAGCTTACTAAACCATTTTTTTACACGTAAATGAATTACGTTTAAAGCTTACTAAACCATTTTTTTACACGTAAATGAATTACGTTTAGATTTGGATCTCCAAAAACAATTTATAGAAAAAATTTCAAGGACAACTTACTAACATCAATGATTTAAAATTCTAAAAAATTAAGTCAT
Source organism: Wollemia nobilis (assembly GCA_028583015.1). Classification (NCBI taxonomy): domain Eukaryota; kingdom Viridiplantae; phylum Streptophyta; class Pinopsida; order Araucariales; family Araucariaceae; genus Wollemia; species Wollemia nobilis. Next base: position 5,883,040 of record JAQPPZ010000367.1, read on the forward strand.
ATGAACAAAGTCTATTTCATCAATTTTATGGTAAGGTCACTTAACTTATCAAATATCTATCATTCATTTATATTATAAAATAATTTTTTAATAAATTATTTAATTTTTATTGGAAGTTATTTTATTTAAAATAATAAAATATTATATTATTTTTTTAATAAGTTGTAAAATATTATATTGTTGTTACATTGTTGTAAGGTAATTTTTTAATGAAAGATATTTTTAGTTGCATTTTTTATTAAAGATATTCTTCATCCTCCTCAAACATCTATGTTTTTTGATCATTTTTTTTACATCACTTTTATTAAGAGATAGACTCTCACTTTGCTCGTTACTTTCTAAAGTTCGAATTTTATTAAGATAATGATTAACACCATAATTGATTAAATTATCAACTACTTAATTTCTTTTTTTGTAAAAAGGAGTAATGAATTAAATTATCAGCTACTCAAATTCCTTTTCTATAGATAGGATGATATTTCTAAGATATCGTCTTCAATAATAGTTGATTAACAAAAAAAATAATGCTACTTTTTATCAATTTCCTACATCCATTTTTCTTGATAGTATTAATAATAATTTGTAAATATATCTCCATTGATATATATTTCCATCCTTTTTCATTGACAATTTTAATCTCTATAAGAAGTGCCCTATCCTTTGGATAGTTGTTAGTTGAAGTTCCTTATGATTCAAGTGAAAAAATATTTATAGATAGTCTATAGGTTGTCTAGCCAAGGTAAGGGTCGTGAGGGCCATCCCTTTGTCATCTAGAAAGGGCAAGAGGCTCCTAGACGATCCTTAAGTCATCAATCCTAGGGGCATCTAGGCCCCATCTTGGTCGTCTAAGCTTAAAAGGAGGTTCTCAATATGGTCAAGGAGGTCATTTAGCCCCCTAGATTATCCAAGCTAGGAAGTGGGTTGTCAAACCTAAGGTGATTTGGCCTAGAGGGTGGGTTGTCTAAGGCCTAGGGATGTCCGTTAAAAGCCAACGCAAGACTGCTTGAGGCCAAGAAGAGGTTATCCATAGTTAGGAAGATGTCATCTAAAGCCATGAAGATCTCATTTAGAGCTGAAGAGAAGTTTTTCTAGAGGGTTGAACAAAGGCCTAGAGAAGTGGTAACATTGTTATTTCTAGTGGGCACAATATTGAGCCTATGCTAAGAGGATGAAGCAGGAAATTGAATATAAATTCATAGGTTCAAGGATTGGGAGCTAAACATATTCAAGTACAACCCACTCCATAGCTATAATAGATTCAAAGCCCTTAACAACAACAATAGTTGTTGATGAAGATGTTGACCAATTCAAAAGGAACGATAGATATAGAGGTCAATTTTGACACAATGCCACCTCAAACATAAATGATTTTCTACATAGATAAATACACAAAAAATTCAATTATATATATATATATATATATTATTGTTTTAAACTGAATAATAAATCACACATTAAGTATTTGTTAAAATAATTTTTGGGATGTATAGGAGAGTTGGTTACATCCACAATATTTTTAGTAAATACCAAGTGTAGGTTTCAAACCACAAGGGTTGCTCCCAACAAGCCTTTACCACCTTGTTATTGTTGACCCGGAGTGAGGGGGACCACCGGTTATTCAGGATTCATACCGTCATCGTCGATTTGGCACACACTCAAGGAATTCAAATCAGACTACTACCTTTACAAACAAATAGGCATACCCCAAGGTTGTACACACTACTTTCTACTTTCCAATTTTTTAAATATTAGAATTCCAAATCTTTAAACATTCTAGATTTGATCCATCAAAACTTTGAGAATGATTTGTATGACAATGAGCAAGTTACCTCTTATTCTAAGTTATTGTTGTTTTTTACTTCACAACACTGTGTTCATTTTGAAGAAAAGAATAATAAAATGGTGAAACCTTTCCTTTAAAGAAACTAATTAAATTAGGAATGACTTTCTAGAATAATGACCTATTTTACATTATAAAACCACCTCATATTCACAGGAATCAATGTTCAATATCATGCAGTCAAAGATCAATAATGTTCAAACTTCTTGCCTTCCACCCAAAGGTTATCGTAACCTAGGAGAACATTCACTAGGTTAGATGAACCTTTAGAAGTCATCTTATATTAATTATTAAGAGCTAATATGATAGAGCTCTCAATAATTAATTCAATATATCTAGGAAGAAAAAATGCTTCTTGGTTCAAACCCTAATAATATTGTATCTTTCTAAAGAGGGAGAAAATAACTCTCATGGACGATTCTAGATTGGATCTGCTGGGAGCGAGGTGGTCGTGTGGATTATTGTGTTTCTCTACACTTGAGAGCTCCGAGGATCGAAGGGTTCACCAGGAGTGGTTTAAGAACTCACTCCAAGTCTAGGATGGAAGGCTTGATGTGTTTATTATGAATATACATAAGTGTGGTCTTGACTATGATCTAGACTACAAAGAAAATAACAATGCAAGATAGACAACGATGCAAGCAAACAAAGTGATATTCCTAGAATGATTCTTAGTTTAAATGGAAACTATTCCTAATTTTGCAAGAAGTAAACTTTTTTCTTTTTGAACAAAGGTCCAAGGGAATGCACAAACAAGACTAGCCTAAATTCTAACTACATGCTTTTCTTATTTGATGCCTAGAAATGAAATCAAATGCCTTCTTTGAATAAAAAATGAACACAAACACATAGTAAAAAACCTAAAATATCTATCAAAACACTTACTTCCTAGTAGTTGATCCTATCCAAATTCGCATCCCAAAATCTATTGGTGCAAATATGAATTCACACCCCAAAATCCACGATCGTGAATTAGGTTAGACCTACAACAAAATAACTACAACAAATTGGAAATTTTGATTAGTGTTTTGGGTTCTACTTAGGTTGCTATGTGACTAAGCTTGTAGGCATAGTAGTCAAGCCTCCTTGGTCCTTTTAACTGACCGTTTGAAATGAAAAGTAATTTTTGACCTTTGGAGATAAACAAAAAAAAATGCATCAAAGCAAAAAATGTGAACAAAATAGATGTCAATAGAAAACAAGTATGCATGAAATAGAATGAGATTTTTTTTAAACAAGAATTTTTCCCAAAATCCTTGTAACCAAATTTGCACCCTATAAAGGATGATTGTGAATTCAAAATTAGAGGAAAAATCAATGAAACCAATGATTTCGTCAAATTCGTGCTCTATATAGATGGGGCAGAAATTTGCAATAAAAGCTTGGATAAATGTTAAAAATGCAATAAAATAAAAATTTAATGATCTAGGAAAACTAATGATGCAAGAAAAATCTAATTTAATCAATGGTGAAGGCAAAGGAAGAATGAAAGAGTGAAGACAACGACCAAAATGGTAGACCTCTCCTCTTTCTCTAGAAGATAAGTCATGTACTTGATATGTCATTAAGGCTCCTCCACTTAATCACCCAAAGTAGCTAAGATAAGAAGCATAGAAGCAGAGCAATAATAGAGCATTAATCATGGATGGATTCATGATGACTCCCTCAATATTTCATTTCATTATCTCCTTTGAAAAAGGAAGTCTAATCCTTCTATTTATAGGAGGTTTGGAGGGGTTTTAGACGGGAAAGCAAAAACACAAACTCAGTTAAGAACCAACACTTTGCAAAAAGTAAACAAGACTTGGATTTTTAGGAGTAAAACCTAAAATTATCGAATTCACACTTGTATTGGACGACCATGAATTCCATAAGGCTAGAAAAAATAAATGCTAAACTAAGGGAGAAAAGGAGCTCAAACTTGCACTTGGAAATTTTGAGTGGCTTCCTAGAGATCTAAGGAAAAAATGACTCATTTGGATGGGTCAATTTTTTGTGTCTAATTTTTCCCCCTATTTGATGCATTTATGGCTTAATAAATACATCAAATAAAGTTGTACATGCCTACGGGATAAAAACAACGAACACAAAAAGGGGTAGATGGTTTAGGCGAAGGGATGGTGCAAAATTGTGTTATTCCAAACACTTTAAAATTTTTTATGCTTTATGGGGATTTGATGACATCAATGCCCCCAAGGTCAAGATACCCCTTCGAGTCTTAGAAGGAATGTTCTTGAAGAAACTCAAAATGGAAAACGTAGAAGAATAAAGAAACAAACAGAAGAAAGAAAAAGAAAAGAGGAGAGAGAAAAGGAGGGATAAAAGAAGAGGGGAGGGGAGGGTGAATATGAATTCATTATCATCATATTAAGAAGAGAAAATAGAGCTCTAGAAAAAAGAGAGAGATGGCACTACCAATGCACCATGCAACCATTGCAAGGGGTGAAACTGAAACTACAACAGACCGAGCACGGGTACGTACCAAAACCTAACTTTTATACTTGGCTAGATTAGGGTTTAAAGCATTTTAATTTTTTTAATTTCTAGGTAGAAATTTCCATGCGGGCACTCAACACAAATTTGAGGACCAACCACGAATTTAGTCATACGTTGACAACGAATGAATTCGGGCCCTAAAAAGAAGGGATGTGAATTGTAGAAAAAGAAAAAAAAAAAAGAGAAAGGAAGAAGAAAGAGAGAGATATAGATGTGCTTCCTTTGTTCTTTTAAATTACTTTTTTGTATTATTAATATTTTATTTATTATATGATGATGGAACTGGTGAAATTTTTATTAATGTTGTTTTTGTAGCACGATGTACTCGAGAGCAGAGAGTGGTGGTCAAACACTCTAGAGGATGTTGTGGGGTAGCTCACATTAGTAGATAGGGAAATTTTATGGGCTATGGGGCTATAACATCTGGCAGAGATGCCTCGAGTGGAGGTTGATAGAGCGCTACTTATGACATTGACAAAGAAATGGTATTCAAAATTATCCACATTCTAGCTACCAATAGGGGAGAAAATCATCACAATAGAGGATGTGTGGTGCATCTTGAGGGTCCCCATAAGGGGGATAGTAGTGTACATAGCATAGGCACCTATGGCAGAATTACAAATATTATCGAGGAACTTGGCACATGAGATCTAGCAAAACGAACTACATGTCAATGAAGCGATACAAAGTTGGGGCATTGAAAATTGTACTCTATGGGGTGATAGTGGAGCTTTTGGTATGCCATACAAGTAGGTGATTCTTTCCATGGGTACTAGTAGGGATAGTGGAAAACATGCAAGACCAGTAGGTTAGGTTTGCATGGGACCCATACGTATTGGCCCACTTGTATAGGATATTATACAATGTTGTGTACAAGCAATAGATAGGGATTATCTTTGCCACATAGATCTAGATATGGTATTGGGAGCACATAGTTGTCTAAAGATGATACACACTTACAAGAACATTTTCCAACCTAGAGTGGCCAGCAACATTCAAATGGGGCTAACATTTTGAGTGTGTGTAGAGGACATACACTGGTATCATTCCACTAGAGAGGTAGGTGATAGACGAGCTACAAAAGTACATGATCATTTGGTGACCATGGTGGCTACATCCTAGTTGGATAAAGGACATGGAGGAGTTGGCTTGGGTATATAGGGTCATATGGGTGACTATGGATAAGAGCAAGTTGGAGATCTATAGGTTCAATAAAGTCTAGTGATAGTTTGGCATACTATAGGAGGTGCTAACCTTGCTAGACTTTTGGTACAAGTAGGTGTATAGGGATCCATTAGGGGTTAGAAGGGACCTTGATATGGTAAGATTCATGAAAGAGGACCTATACAATCCTCTATACGTCAACTCAAGGGTAAATGAAGTCTGGGTAGCCTTCAAATGCAAGAGATGGTATAGGATCATAGTACCCCCAAGGATCTCCCCATCGATGCCAATGTAGATGCTCCAAATCATGGATTGAGACATGTAGTTGGTGTAATGAGAGACCACCTGATGGACCATCAAGTGATGATAGAGGGTGACAAGCCAACCCATATAGATGTAAGTTTATGGTAGAGTAGAGATCGTGATTTTTTGTAGGATTGTCATCACTATTTTAGGGATGACAAGAGTAGGGGCTATGAGAGCTGCCCCTATGGCAACACAGGTTGGGATGAGAAAGACATGGCAACACAGGTTGGGATGAGAAATACAGTAGAGTTACCCCTTCAATAATAGAGGTAGGACCTAGTGGGACTACATGTCAAAGTGACCTAGCTAGAGAGGTGAAGGAGATACGAGCCAATATGTATCGCATGTAGTAGGAGATGGATCAGGTGACGATGAAGAGGGATGTGGTGAGGGCCAAGGTGGTATACCTCAAGGAAGATATGGGTCGGTTAGAGTGGGAGTGGCAACAGGCTCAGACAAAGGGGATGGTTGTCTTTACTAGCAACCAATAGAGTGAGGGGGTCTGACTACGATAAGAGGATCTACAAAGTGTGAGGGAGGACTTACAAGCATCGACATGGAGGGAGACCTTCTGTCAAACATTGTACTTTTAGGTAGTTTTAGTGAATCATAAGGTACCTCTATCATCCTCACTATATTCATGAAGTTTATTATAATCATGGACATATTTCATCTCACAATCCATGAATATACCCCCACCAGGACCACCTCTAGTAGGCAAGGTAGAGGAGACGGGCTTATAGAGCTAGGATGAGGATCAATATGACATGCCAATTTTTTATTGTGGCATGCATCCCTAGGCTAGGAGATGGTTGAGTGTGCCAATTTTTTTACTATAGCACACCGATTCACCAGCTGACATGTGCTCCTATATTTTGAGTAATATATCTTGTTGCTTTTATTGTTATTATGATGTGTGAATTATGTGTTAAGTTTTATTATGCATGATTGAATGAGTGGATGAAACAAACATAAATATGATGAATAAATGAAACTTAACTTAATAAATGATGATGAATGAATTTAACTAATGAATGCATGACTATATGATTGGATGATTGGATGATTGGATGATTGGATGTAGATAAGAGAAGGTGGTGGAAGAAAAAGAAGAGAGAAAAATAATTCTTTGGCTAAATTCATGCCCCATAAAGAATGATCGTGAATTTGATACAAAATGAATTCACACCCTATATGGACAAACAGTAAATTTTTGAAAAGAGAAAAAAAAGGAGCAATAATAGAAGAAGAAGAATAATAAAGGCACCAAAAGGTCAAAGAAAACAAAATAGAAAAGGAGTGAAACTCTATAAGGATGTGTGCTCGCAAATGGCCTAAGGTGGAGGTTATGCTCATTAGTGGAAATGAAGCTATCATGTAATGGTGTAATGCTTTCTAGAAAAAAGGTGGAGCAAGACCCGATAGGGATGTATGCTCACAAATAGCCTAAGGTGGTGGTTGTGCTCATTGAAGACCATGAAGCTATCCTGTAAGGGTGTAATTATCGCTAAAAATAACAAGAGTGGAGCAGTATCTGCTATGGGTGTGTGCTTGCTAGTGGTTGCATGTAGAGTGATAACCCACTAGGATGTATGCTCATAAATGACCTAAGGTGGAGGCTAGTGCTCTCTAGAAACCATGAAGTTATCCTGTATGGGATGTAGTGCTTAATAGTAGCCAAAAGGAGTGTAACCCGAAAGGGTGTAGTGCTTTTTGATGGTCAAAAGTAGAGTGTAAACCAATAGAGGTATACTTCTTGCAAAAAGATGAGTGATTAAGCAAAGCAAAACAAATGTGTATGTGTGTGCATGTGTTAGATATAAGGAAGATAGAAAGAAACAGAGAAGAAAGCAACAAAAAGTGGTGTGTGTGTGTGTGTGTCCTTATTGAAATTTCAATAGCTAAGATATGTGAGTAGAATAGTCAATGATCGTATGAACACCATAAATGATATTCATGTGGTATGTATCCTATCCTATGAGGATCCCTTCACAATTGAAAGATAAATAAGAAAAAGTGCAATAAAAAATAAGACATGTAGATAGAAGAATAAGAAATGAAGAAAATATGTGTGCATGTGTTAGACATAAGGAAGATAGAAAGAAGTAGAAAAGCAAGCAATTAAAAGTGGTGTGTGTGTATGTCCTTATTGAAATTTTAATAGCTAAGATATGTGAGTAGAATAGTCAATGGTCATATGAACACCATAAATGATATGCATGTGGTATTTATCCTATTCTACAAGAATCCCTTAACAATTGAAATATCAATAAGGAAAAGTGTGATAAAAAAATACATGTAGATAGAAGAATAATAAATGAAGAAATACATCCCTTGACTTGGAGAAATTTTTATGATTGTCAAAAGTTTCAAGATCAAGGAATATATGAGATAGAAGAATGGTATGATTGATGCCAACAAATGCAGTAGTATGAAAATGCATAGAGATGTGCCCTAGGTTGGGGATTTGCTAAGCATCGATGACCTAGTATGAGTGAAATGTCTATGAGCTAAAACCTAACTAGATGCCATCACTTACCTCATTGCAAAATATGCTAAAAATATTTATGCTCAAGCAGTCGGATGCAAGTATGATCAAGCAACAAAGTAGCTATATGACAAGCAAATATGTAAATGAAACAAAATGTCAAGTAATTTATGCAAAGTATGACAATTAGTCATGCAGTATGAGCAAGCAAACCATATGCAAGGTGTCACAGGAGAACCTAAAGAATATGAATAAGAAAGATGAATAAAAATGGAAAATCATGCATAATATCAATTTAAATGTATTATGTTCAATGGTTCTTTAAGTTATTTACCATCTAGCATTACCAAATGATAGTCTCCTAAGTCAAATCTGGTAATTATGACAAAGGGGCCTAGCCAATTGGGTTGAAACTTGCCTTTTAGTTTTTTATGAGCATTAGTATTCTTTTGGTTTTCTTTGAGGACAAGGTCACAAAATTTAAAATAATGAGACAGAACTTTATTAGGGTATGTTCGCTTAAGCCTATTATGATAGTATCAGATATGCTCTAAGGTATGAATGCGCTTCTCATCCTATAGCTCCAATTAATTTAAATTATCTAAATGATAATCATAATTGATAGAGGTATATTATAACAAGATACACAAGGATGAGACCTCTAAATTGAATGGAAAGACCACCTCGATGTCGTAGACCAAGATATAGGGGATTACACCTATAGAAGTTTGCATGCTAGTACGATAGTCCCACGAGGTGAGGTACAATTGGATATGCCAATCATGATTGGTATTACTAACTTCTTAAGGATCTTAGCAAGAGACTTGTTGGATGCTTCGACTTGACCATTACCTTGAGGGTCATAAGGGGTTAACCATTTGTACTAAATCTTGTACTTAGCATAAATTTTATGGATGTCCTTGTTCTTGAAAGGACTGTTATTGTTAGAGAGGATTATCGAAGGAATATCATACCTACAAAATATTTGGTTGAATATGAACTTGGAGACTTGGGATCTTGTCATCGTGGCTAGGGGTATGGCTTCTACCAACTTGGTGAAGTACTCTGTTTCCATGATGATAAAATTTTTATCATAAGACGTGGGGTAAATCTTCCCTATAATGTCTAATCCCCACATGGAGAATGACCAAGGGAAAGAAATAACCTAAAGATTTTGAGAAGGAGCATGAATAAAGTTGTCATGACGTTGACACTTATTACAGTGTCGAACATAGTCACATGCATCTAACCTATCCTAAGGAGCCTCTTGGCAATCTCATTATCACTAAAATGGTCTCCACATGATCCTTCATGAGCTTCACAAAGGGTTTATGAAGCTTCATCAGAGTTAAGGCATCACAAGATAATACCTTCAAAAGAATGCCAATATAAAGTATCATCGATTATAACAAAACAACACGTTCTTTTTCTTAGAAGCTTTTGCTTGTTGCTATCTAAGCCATCAAGCATTATGCCATCTTTAATAAAGTTAAATATGTATGTGTACCAAGGCTTAGATTGAGAAACTCCACTGTTTAAGATGTCTAACAAAAATAGGCTAGAGCTAAGGGTTGTAGGCTCTCAAAGTTGCTTGATCATCTTCTAACTCCAAGGGGATAAGGTATGCAGTAGTGGTCATGGCATCTACATGGTAGTTGGAGGATCTACGGATAGACTCTAAGGTTACCCTCTCGAAGGCAAATAGGAGCTTGGTGACAATATCCTTGTAATATTTTAGATTATCATCTTTGGTTTGATAAAAATTGTTAATCTAATTAACCACAAGTTAAGAGTCACCAAAGATGAAAATACATGTAAATTTTAAGGCTAAAGTTGCCCTAAGACCTAGGATCAAGGCTTTGTACTCTACGGTGTTGTTAGTGCAAGACAAATATAGCTTGAATGAGAGGAGAATCAATTGTTTTTTATGAGTGACTAGAATGATTCTAGTACCAACACCCTTTAAGCAATGAGCTCCATAAAACAAATGACCAAGAATCATGCTCATCTACTTCTAGGCTAAAAAACTCATCAAAAAACTTGATGACTAAGGGATGGGTAGATTCTAAGGGAGCAATGGCTAGTTAGTTATCAATCACTTCACCATTTATAGTCTTTTGACCTATAAAGGTTAAGTAGAATTCACTAAGGGCTAATACCTATTTAGTAGCTCAACTTGAAAGGTGGGGATTCGACATTAAGTAGCGAAGGGGTAAAAACTTACAACTACTAATGTCTTAGGTCCGAGCATATAGTATCTCAAAATTTGAGAGGAAAACACTACAATGATGTAAATATTCTTTAAGGGAGTGTATTAGGTTTCATAGCTAATGAGGGTTCTACTAATATAGTAGATTTCTCACTCTTTGTTCTGATCATCATATTGAGCTAGCATAGCCCCCAAAGCTTGGGTTGTGGCTACTATATAAAGCATTAAATGCTTATCTAGGTTGGGTGGGATAAGGATAGGTGGGGAAGTGAGATGCTTCTTGAGTTTGTCAAAAGATTTTTGAAATTCATTATGCCACTTGAACTCTACATCATTCTTAAATGCCTAAATAAAGGGTTGATACTTATCGTCTAGTTGGGAGATGAAGCAATAGATAGCTTGAAGTTTTCCTTGCAAGCTTTGCAACTCGATTAGGTTACGTTCAGGAGGTATATCAGGAAATAGTCTCTATGAAGCCTAAAATATTTCTAGACGTGACTTCAAACACACAATTAGAGGGCTTAAAACAAAATTTGTATTCTCAAAGTCTTTCTAAGATTCATCGTAAATCTTCAGCATGAGTTTCTTGAATGATGGAGTGACCAATAAGATCATCAATATAGTCTTCAACAATATCATGCATCAAGTCATAAAAAATATATGTCATGTCCCTTTGGTATGTGGCATCCATGTTCTTTAGGATAAAAGGCATGACCTTGTAACATAAGGTACCCCATGGAGTGATGAAAAATATCTTGGCCTAGCCTTTGGGGGTAATCTTTATTTGATTGTACCCCAAGAAACCATCCATTAATGATAGCATTCCATATCCAGCAAAGAAATTTTTTATCAAATCTATGTTGGGGAGGAAAATTTCATCCTTAGGATAAGCTAAGTTAATGTCCTAAAAGTAAATACATATTTTTATTTTTCCTTCCTTCTTAGCCATAGGAATGATGTTGGAGATCCAATTAGAATAGTCAATGGCTTTGATAAAATTGATGTCAAGGAGTTTTTGGATCTCCTCTTGACTAATAGAGTGACTTTAGGTGCATATTTCTAAGCTTTTTCTTAATGGGTTTGATATTGGGTCTAATCACTAGGTGATGCATGACTAAGGAAGGGTCAAGCCCTAGCACGTTAGTATATGACCAAGCAAAAATATCTTGAAATTCTATCAATAATTTGGTTAATTGCTCCTGCTCATCCATGGAAAAGGGCTTTTTTTGACTTAAGGAGCCTAGGGACCTCTTCGATTCCTATATTAACATTGAGGGTCTCCTTAATGAGGATGTGAGATTCATCATCATAATGAGGGGTTGGGATAACTCCTAGTTGCTCAAGGTATTAAGGAGACATAGAAATAGAATCCTCTTAAAACTTAGAAGTTTGAACATGGGTAACACAAGATACTGGTCCATCTAAGAAAAAGTTGTTTCGAATGATATCATCACGAGCCATGTCAGAAAGAGTATCCCCCTCACCATATTATTTAGGAGTCGCTATGATATCAATGTAAATCAAGGTTATCATATTGCAAAATAAAATGCTAGAGGGAGAAGGGGGTCCCTCATCCTCATTACTCCACTCTAAGCCATGATGATCCATGAATTCAACAAAGGTGATAACTTGATCATCATCGATTGGTAAGGGTTAGTTTTTGTTGGGGATGTAGTCTATGCCACATCTCCTAGGACAAAGCTTGACTTCTAAAGGTTCTTGAATCCCTTGTTGTGGCCCCAAACCTTTACCTACATATCCCATACTAGATAGGATTTGCTTAGAAAGTGGGTAATCATTGGATAGGAAACAACGGGTAAAGGTTCTATTTTCCAAGGAGGGGTTGCTACCATGGATATTGTCTTTATGGGATGTTCCTTCATAGACAAAGGTACACATACCTATGTGTATTACTTCATCTTTTTTATTGGGCAAACCCATAGTTTGGGGTGAAGGTGGTAGTTGGGCTAGATCTAGAAGAGGATTATCGAGTAGCTGATTGGTTTGATCCTGTGATGAGATTATGATTGGTGATTCCTCACTTATTTTAAAGTTTTTGAATTCCTTGGTGATTTTATATGATGAATAAGGATTATGAAAAGAAGTAGAATAAATATAATGAAGAAAATATATAATCAAAAATTGATTTGAGATTGGACTTGCTCAACCATTGAACAATATTAGAATGGATGAGGGTCACCCTAGATGGTGATAGGTTGATATTTAAATTCATATCTTAAAAATTTATGAAGAGTAGAAGGGACAACCCTAATTGCATGGATCCATGGGAATTCTAGAATAATATTAAAAAATGTTGGGCAAGATACCACATAAAATAAGGTGTCTAAAATATTAGGTCCTACCCTAAGAGGAAGGGATAATATATCGTAGGCTTCTTGGGACTCATTGGAGAATCCCCTTGTAAAATTGAGGGAGGAATATCTTCATCGTAAAAAGATATGTGATTTATCCCAAGAGTACCTACAACATTGGCTAGGTTGCTAGGGGGAAGGTATTGCAGGATAGATTGTTGACTTAGAAGCTTCATAAAAGCTTTCCTATGAATAGAAGTTTGTAAAAGCTATAAGAGGGAAATATTGGTAGGTGTGTTACTTAATTGTTGTTAAAGGTTGAAGGAGACTTTTGGTTGTGGCTTCAATACTAAGGTTGGTTTTTCTACACTTGTGCTCCTTTTTTGGTACACTTAAGAACTAAGTGTGGTCTAGAAGGTTGATTAGATGTTGAACTTGTCTATTTTTGGAGTTGTTGAATTTGATCTTGTTGTTTTTTGGTAGCTCCTATCATACCAACCATGTTTTGTAGGGAGATGGCACATTATTGTAATACACTTGGTTGGTTGTCTTGTGCTCATGATTGGATAGGGGATTTTGGAATATCCCCATATCTTGTTTGGTTGTGAATGTTTGTTGAGTTTGAGGTTGATTGGTTGGAGGTTTGTGATTAGGAGAAGGTTGAGAGTCATCCACAACTAGGTGACCCTCATCGATTAGGTCTTGAACCACATGTTTCAAACTCTTGCATTGACCTGTCATGTGCCCATCCACCCTATGACACTCACAATGTTAGTTGAATTCATACCAAACTATCATTGTGTTGGGTTGTATTATGGGAGGAAATTCAATCATATTAGCTTCTAAAATTTGCTTAAGGATTGAAAAAATAGGTTGGTTGAGTCTAGTAAAATTTCTTGGTAGGCGTTGTTGGGGTTTGTTATGTACCATCTTCTTCAAGGTACTAGTTTTATTAACATTATTAGTTGATCTTGATGGCTTTTGAAGCCTTATAAATACTAGCTGCTCAAATGTATACAAACTTGTATTACTCCTCTTTATATTATAAATCTCTCATAAATATGGCATTGTAGAACAATATAGACTTTGTAGGATATATAGGCAATGTAGGTAATGTAGACGATATAGACTATATCCTCTATGGAGTAATATATAGCCATTATAGGATGACTCTTTGGTTACAATGACTCTTGCTTTCCATATACCAAGTCTTATGACTCTTGGATTTTCTACTTGACACTTGCATACACATGCACACTTGTACTTGACTCTTCCTAATCTAAGGACACATGTGCACACTTACATATTGGACACTTGTGCACATTTACACTCTCAACACTTGCACTCATATAAACATGACACTTGTGCATTTCCTACACATTATTACATTACATGAAATATTAACTCACTCACTAATCTAAGACACAACCCTAATATAATATTTATAATAATGTACCAAGGTGGTATATTAGCATATACCAAATAATGTAATATTCTCCAACACCCTCATGTGTTACATTATTTGGTTATTGAAGACTTAGTCTTCAATGCAGTCTTTGTCCTTCATGTGACTTTAATTTTGGATTTGATCTTGACCTGGTTCTTCTTTCTTTTGATTGCCTATTTTCTTCTTTAATTTGTAGATGGATTTGTAGTGCAATCTATTGTTTTCCTCTCATATTTTTCATCATATTAAATTATGGATTAACCCAGTGTCTTCGATGGTAAAGGGATTCTTGATTCTCATTTCTTGTAATCTGTCTCTTAGAATATTCAATAGTATTATTTTGAACTAAAACAAGATCTTGAGAGAATCCAATTGAGTCTAAAACATAAATTCTATTTCTAATTGATCCTATAGCTTCTATCTCATTTTGATTCTTAATGAGACACTTATTAACTATATTTATATATTTAAACTCAATCAATATTTTGCTTTCTACTAGCTTAGTTACTGAAATGAGATTAGTTGCTAATCTAGGAACAAACATGACATCATGTAACACAAAGTCTAAGAATGGTGTACTAGGTGTTACACATCCACTTCCATGAACATAATAGCTCTTACCATATGCAATTTTCAAGCTGAAATTGTCTTTGACCTCTAAACAATCAAACCATTGTAAATTTCCTGTCATATGATGACTAGCACCAGAATCTATATACCAAAGATCTCTTTCTTTTTTAATCATATGATTATCTCTATTTGAGGCTATTTTGCATTGTTGATGAAGAATATTAAGTGAACTTTGACCTTGAATTTTTCCATAATGTCTTTTATGTTGATAAGTTCCTCTTAATAATTTATCCATTAGTTTTAATCAATTTCCTTTGTAGTCTACCTTATGTCTCCCTAGGTTTTGAATAATAAATTTTCAAGTTTCTAATTTTTTTCAAAAACCTATGATGTTGAATTCCTTATGTCTCCCAAATTAATTAGAAACTAAAGAATAAGAATTTTTGCAAATTTAAAGATCCTAAATTTGAAGTAGACTTCCTTATATCTCCAAAATTAAATTATTTGTAAAATAATATATGGCTTTGAATTTTCAAAAAATAAATAAAGTAATAAAGCTTTCAAATATAAAATAACTTTTAAAAAGCTTCAAATTACTTTATATTAATGTCTACTTATCACTCCAAGACTTTAAAAAGTAACTAAGATATTAATTGTCCTATTAACCTTCTCTCCATTTAATCTTATAAAACCTTATAAATAATAATTCAACCTTATTACTCCTTTAAAAACCTTAGAAATAATTAAATTCAAATTAAACCCTAATACCTCATTTCTTGGTGCGTTTGATTATCTCATGGTGCATTCAATTCTCCCTTGGCTCATTCTATTCTCTCTAATCGTTGTCCAACGTCTTGATGGCTTGGGCGTTTCAACTATCTACCTTGAAATGTGTGAGAATGAGCATGCAATGATAACTTCTTAAAGTATTTTAAAATATGGTTACGCTTCTTTCATTTCATTTACCTTTAACCAGCATGGTACCTCAACCAAATGCATGCCTTCAAGCATTTCAAAGTTACTTATGTGGTGAATGATGTTTCACTCAGATGGCACTAGGCATTTGAATTGGTATTCATGCTGAATTAGTGCTAATGTTCTTGCACTCTAACTCTTGCTATTATGTACCTTAGGAGGATTTTTAACCTATCAACGATTTCTCTCCATTGTGATGCTTTGTTTTCCTTGGCACTTGAGACTTTGATGCTTATTGCTCTGACGTCTGCGTTCTCTTGATGCTTATTGTTATGATGTTTGCATTCACTCAAGTTTCCTTGATGCTTGTTGTTCTAAATATGATGCTTGAATTTCCTTTATTTCTTGCACTCTCCTTGATGATGCTTAGGTTTCCTTGTGTATTTCATGTAAACTCTTTGTATGACCTTCACATTCATTGGGCACTTGACTTTCTTTCAACTCTCTATAGGTGGTGCTCAATTTCTCCTATCACGAGATATGAGTCTGATGCTTCATATCCACTTAGGTTTACTTTACCAAATGATACTTTATTTGGCTCTATAATGTTAAAATCAAGTCTATGCTACCTGAATCACTTTGCTTTGGATGCTCTTGACAATTTTTAGTTTAGCACTTCAGACAATGTTATGGCATTAGTTGACGATTTCCTCGCATCAATTCTACATTGTCTTGTTGTTTGACGTTTCACTTTCCATTACATTGCTCCCCGACGCTTTGATATATTTTGTTTCACTTCTAAATTTTGCTTGGCATTTGGCTCCTATGTGATGCTTGGTTATGGCTCAATGTTTTTCTCTTGATTCTTGCCTTGATTCCTACGTAGCTCCTTGCTTCTATGCTAGAGTTGGCTTTGTTTCTTGGCCTATGTAGCTTATCTTTGGTGCTTAGTGCTTGACTTGCATTTAGTTTCTCTTAGATACTTGACTTTGTAGAATGATAACTCTACCTTTGATTGTTGTCTTTGATGCTATACTAAAACTCATCTTTTGTGTGTAGGTGTAGGTTAGGGTTCAGATGTTATGGCTTCGATGTAGAATGTGCTTTCAAATCTTTAAAATTTATCACCTTTATCATGCAATTTTCACTATTTAACTGTTGTTCCCAAAATAATTATACCTTTAAATTTATTGTTCACTCTTCCTTAATGTTGTCTTGCTATCTTATTTGTATGACCCTTCGAATATTTATGACACTATGAATGTTGTCCTACTCTCTCTAACTTTGTTATCCAATGTGGAATTCTAGTATGTTGTCTTTTATATGCTAGCTTATCTAACTCAATATTTAATAACGTGTTGTCTTTTAACTTGGATTGTCCTTAAGACTTTCTTATTGTCTTGAAGTCTGCTATAACTTTAGATATTTGACAAGATGCTTACCTTCCAAAACTCTTTCTCCAAATCTTTCAAAATGTGTTGCCCATGTGGTCTTTTATAATGCTTTGCATCAATATTCAACTTTTCCTTTCTTGAAGTCTTCTTGCTACCTTCAATTTCTTCTTACTTGCTTTCTATATTTGTAGATCAAGTTATATTAATGGTATCTTTTCTTATTAAGGACTAATCTTTAATAGGACCTCTTTCTTGGTTTTTCTTCAATCTGTCTTCAATGGGATTTTTTTCCAAGTCTCCTTTGTCTGCTTCTATGGGACTTCTCTTATGGAGTCTCTTTTCTATTTCAATATCAAGGTCCATATTCAAGACCTAAAACTATATTGTAGACTACCTTCTATTATGAATACTATCCTTGGAATAAGTTAACTTAATCAATCTATCAAGATCTATCTTTGAGACCTGAAAATTTTATCAATATCTATATCTAAAACTTAACTACAACTCAAACCAATCCTTGCATGAGGAAATCTCATGATCTTCAAGCAATTAAATATGAAAGTCTTCTCTATCAATTGTAGGAAGCTTCTCAACTTTTTAGATAGCTTGTATAGCTTCTTAGATAGGAGGGAGATCAAATTTTCACTGCAACAATATCTTAGATAACTTTATTTAGCATGAACTATGAAAATTCTATAAAACATTTAAATAATCTGAAGTACAATGGCAATGACCAACTTTCTCCTTGAGTTGGTTCTCTAAAATTTGAATCTTTAATCTTCCACGGTTGTTCTTCAACCTAGTGGTAATATTCTTAGCCTCACTAGTTTTTCTTCAACTCAGTGGAAATACTTTTCTTCACTGGTTTTTCTTACCCAATGGTAATGTCCTTAACTTCATTAGTTTTCCTTACCTAGTGGTAATATCCTTAACTTTTACAACTTTAAAAACTTGTGCAAGTAACCTTGTTGTGTCTCGGATACCATTAATGGCTTTTAAATCCTTACAAATACTAGTTGCTCAAATGTATGAAAAATTGTATTACTCCTATTTCTATTACAAATATCTCACACAGATGACACTGTAGAACAATGTAGACTCTATAGGCAATGTAGGTAATATATATGGTATATACTATGTCATCTATGGAGTAATATATATTCATTATAGGATGATGCTTTGGTTACTATGACTCTTCCTTTCCATATGCCAAGCCTTATGACTCTTGGGTTTTCTACTTGACACTTGCATACACATGCACACTTGTACTTGACTCTTCCTAATCTAAGGACACATGTACACACTTACATATTGAACATTGGTGCACATTTAGACTTTCAACACTTGCACTCATATAAACATGACAGTTGTGCTTTTCTTGCACATTATTACATTACATGAAATATTAACTCAGTCACTAATCTAAGACACAACCCTAATATAATATTTACAATAATGTACCAAATAATGTAATATTCTCCAACAAATCTGCTATTAGCTACCCCATCACCAATTATATGCTTGTTCTTATATAGGTTTTTCATTAGTCTTTCCTCTTATTTCCTTAACTTGAGTTGGCATCTTCTTATAAGGGATTTCTCTACTCTTATTGCTAGATCTATTGCTTGTTCAAAAAAGGTAACAATGTTTTTTCAATTCATATGAGATATTCTATTGCAAGTTACCAATAAATATCTTTAGCATGTCTTAAGGAGGTGGGATGTATCTTAATTATCTAATTAAAATCCTCCATCGAGTTAAAATAGTCTAAAAAAATTTCATATTTTGCTTGCTTTAAAAGGTATAAATCTTGGAGGGCTGCTCTCTTCTCCACATAGGCTCCAAATTGTTGAACAAATAACTCAGTTGTTTCTTCAAATTTTCTTAAGGAATGGTAGGGTAGTTGATAATAAAGTTATAACCCCAAGGCTTTGGGAAACATATTTAGCAATAATATGTCATCATAAATGATATCATAACATGTCGTTCTAAACATCCTTAAATGTTTGATACGGTCCTATATTCTCCTATAAATGGGTAATATGGTGTGGAGAAATGCTTAGGGTAAGTCCTAAAGGCTACTATAGAATCTAAATATTGATTGCATATTTCCTTATAAGAATAAGTGAAACTTGGAGCTTGAAGAGTATCCATTCTCAATGTTAATTGTTTCACTATACTCATTAAAATTTGAATTTATAGATTATTTTTATACAATGCAACATGGGATGTTGTTGACATGTTTACCCCAAGGTTACCATAGTTGTTATAGGAAATTTGGTTAACATTAAAAGTGTTAACACTGTTATGATATGGATTATGGGATGGGATGTTTTGTGTAGCATCTTGGTGTGGGAAAAAATTTGCGTTTGGTGGAATAGAAGGAATAGAATGAGGAGGAAATTTAACATTATTTTAGGGTATGCTACTAGTTGTGAAACCCCCCCAATGCTGGTAGTTGTAGTAGCATTTGTGGGCTTACGAAATGGATTATCATTATGAGAATATTGAAACAAAGGGTTAATGCAAATGTTTTAAGGAGAATTATTTTTATGATGGGACATTCTAGCTTCATAAAAGTGGATATCCTTCTACAATATTATAGAGAAAAAAATTATTTTAGCTGCAATAATTCATCATATGTTCATATGTCTTAAAGATAAATTAACCATAAGGACCTTCTCCTGGTTCAAAGTTATCATTAGTTTCGAAATCCTCTTCTTCCTCTAGGTTTGGATTTTCTCTATCAACCTGATCATCCTCATTGCATCGAGAATTATTTTCTAACTCTAAAATATGTTTCTTATTCCTCAGGTTGGGAGCCATTATGATAAGAGAAAGACACAAAAATATTTATTGAGTACTTTAGTTTTCTAATCTATACAAAAAAAATGATTTTATTTATAGTTTAAAACCAAAACAAAGGGAAACAAATGGAAGAGACTTCCTAAATGGCCACTAAGGACAAGTTTCACGTTGGGTTCACCAAATATGTAGAGGAGGAAAATGACCCCTGTGGATGATTCTCAGCTAGATCTGTTGGGAGTCAAGGTGACCACAAGACTTATTGTGTTTCTCTACAATCAAGATCTCAAGGGACCAAAGGGTTCACCAAGAGTGGTTTAAGGACTCACTCCAAGTCTAGTATGGAAGGTTTGATGTGTTTATTATGAATACACCTAAGTGTGGTTTTGATTATTATCTAGACTATAAATAAAATAACAATGCAAGATAAACAACTATGTAGGTAAACAAAGTGTTATTCCTAGAACGATTCTTAGTTTCAATGAAAACTATTTTTAATTTTGCAAGAAGTAAAATTTGTTCTTTATGATTAAGGGTCCAAGGGAATGCACAAACAAGATTAGCCTAATTGTCAACTACATATTTTTCTTATTTGATGCCTAAAAATGAAATCAAATACCTTATTTTTCTTGTAATTTAAATTTAGAATATAAAATGAACACAAACACACAATAAAAAACCTAAAATATCTATCAAATTACTTACTTGACCTAGTGGTTGATCCTAGAAAAATTTGCACCCCTGAATCTATAGGCACAAATCCAAATTCGCACCTTAAAATCCATGATCGTGAATTCAATCAAACCTGCAAAACAACTACAAAAAGTTAGAAAAATTGATCAGTATTTAAGGGCCTGCTTAGGCCACTATGTGATTAATCTTGGAGGCATAGTATTTAAGCCCTCATAGTCCTTTTAGCTGATCGTTCAAAATGAAAAGTAACTATTGACCTTTGGAGATAAGCAAATAGGATGCAACAGAGCAAAAAATGTGAATAGGATAGATGCCAACAAAAAATAAATATGCATGAAATAGAATGAGGGTTTTGGGGAGCAAAAATTTTCTTCCAAAATCCCTATAGCCGAATTTGTGCCCTATAAAGGGTGACTGCAAATTTAGAAATAGATAAAAAATCAGCGAAACCAAGGGTTTTGCTAAATTCACACTTCGTATGGATGGGAAATGGATTCACAAAAAAAGCTTGGATAAATGCTAAAAATTCAATGAAATAGAAAGTTATTGATCTAGGAAAACTAATGATGCAAGAAAAACCTAATTTAATCAATGGCAAATGCAAAGGAGCAATGAAAGAGTGAGGGCAATGACCAAAATGGTAGACCTCTCATCTTTATCTAGAAGACAAGTAATGTACTTGATATATCATCAAGGCTTCTCCACTTGATCACCCAAAGTAGCTAAGACAAGAAGCACAAAAGCATAGAAATAATAGCACATTAATTGTGGATGGGTTCGCAATGCTTTCACAATATTCATTTCATTATCTCCTTGGAAAAAGGAAGTTAAGTCCTTCTATTTATAGGAGGTTTGGAGGGGTTTTAGGTGAGAAAGCAAAAACATAAACTCGGTTAAGAACTAACACTTCACAAAATGATGACAAGACTTGGATTTTTAGGAGTAAAAACCTCCAATTGCCAAATTTGTGCCTCGTATTGGGCAATCACGAATTCGACAAGGCTAGAAAAAAAAGGCTAAAGGAAGAAAAGGAGCTCAACTTGCACTTGGCAATTTTGAGTGGCTTCCTAGAGATATAAAGGAAAATGACTCATTTGGATGGGTCAATTTTTTGTGTCTATACTTTTATAGAACTAGTAGTCATCAAACCAGTTAGTGTATGGACCTAAAGAATGTCCTGAGACCTAATCGACAATGACCAAGTTATTATGAATATTGACTTTAACTCTAATCCTTCTCCTTCATCTAATAAAGATTTAAATAATTTTAAGAATCCCTTTCTAGATCATAAGGGCAAGGTACAAAGAGATCAAATTAAAAACATCAAAAACATAAATTAAAATAATTTTCCTCATCCTTATCATTGTGTCATTTGTTTCATTGATCATGTGTGTGTCTTAGCTAAGTAACAATAAAACTTAGAGGACACAACTGATCAAACTTCATTAGATCCACCAATTAGACCTCCTCTCATAATTCAACCTCAACCAAAACCAAACCCCAAAAGACCTACAACATGCTTGAATAACTTGGGTAGAAAATATTTAAAATCATAATTATGGAATGTTAGGGGCACATCATACTAGTGTATCCTTCTATAAGGATGATATCCAGAGTAAATAAATTTTTTCCATCTCTGTACATTACCTCTTGAGTCGATGACAGGCTTATTAAAAGTATCTTGACTGACAATAGATCATGATTTAAAATTTGTAGTATCAAATTCCTTGCTTACTCTGGTCTAACCAAGGATAACCTTGATAAATTTTATCTCACAATATGGGCATTCTTACCCCTTAAATTTGACCCTATAACCCTTAACATATTTTTTTGTCATTCCTTATGACTTATCATACAACGTCCTTCTATGAAGATCTTTCATTCATGAGATGTAGGTAGTTTAGTCGATCATATACCAATGCATCAAATATGAATAAGGGTCATACTTTGAGTATCCCCATTGACCATAAACCATTAAAATTTTATAAATTAATTGAAATTTAAACTTAAAGACCTAATACATTTTCACACTTGAAACAAAACCAAGTCATCATTCTTATTCCCAAAAAGGATATCCTAAGTGGCATAAAAAGCACCTTTTATGTGGATGAATATAGTCAATCCCAAAGTGATATTTATTTGATGAATTCCATAAGCTTATTTAGTCTTTCTATCCCAAAATTATATTCCAACTCGAATCCAATCCTTATTTCTAAACCTATCCTAAATCAGAGGTGTTTAATTTAGCAAAGTTACTATGTTTCCCTAAAATCTTAGGTGGATTTTCCATAAAGAATCCTAATAATAAGGGAAAAATAAAGGACTTATTATTTTGTTTGCATTAAAACTACCAATGAAGGGAAAATCATTAGAAGAAATTGATATCCTCATCAATGTTAGTATGCCTCTTTTTATTTATCCAATGCATATCTTGTACCTAAGCAGATATAGCCAATATGGGTTATCACAAAAAAGGACTTGGTTGCCTTGAGCAATGCATAAAGGAATTTTCTAAAGTGGAATCTCAACCTGGTTGGTTTAGCATATTATTTAATCCTACCAAATCTTAACTCCTCCCCAATTCATTGTCAAATGATGGTGATGATTACTCCCTTAAGTCCATTCCCATGGAAAATTAGGGCAAATTCTCCATATTAAGCATAACTTCCTTGACTAGTCTAGAATACAATGACAAATATTCCATTAGTCTTAATAATATTATCTTCAACTATGATGTAGTCGATTTCATAAACGTGGAAAGAGTCAACCAATCCATAGTTTTTTAGGGATGCAATTTTGTTAAAAGGTTGGAGGGAGGTCATGGAGATAAAAAGGAAAGACTTCTACTTTTCCCATAAGGTCTTCCAAAAGTAGGTATCAAAATAAAGGACCCCTAATAATGATAGTAAATTAGTTTATAGTTCAGTTCAAATGCTTATGGACAATGCTAGTGTACTTGGGGAACCTTCTAAGTCTTTGGTTAAGACTAGGCAAAATATTATGTTGGATAACATATTTAGTGTTCTAGCTAAAGAACTTGAATATTTCCTTGATATTACACAAAATTTGAAATCATGTCTTAGAAATTTCAAGGTCTATCCTTCAAGGACAAAAATCGTGGGGTTGGGTTGATTGTTTAGAAATATAAGATTGGTTTTTTATACTTGCATGGAGACTTAATATAGCTTTTTAGTCTATATGAAATGCTTTTTTGCTATGCATCTCACATTAGGAGGGAAAATCATTATTTTTTGTCTACCTTCATGGTTAAAAACTTTGGTGTTTGGTTTTGGGGAGCCCATAGGGTGATTTGGGAAACCTTATTTGTTTAGGGTGTGTCATTTATTTTTGCTTTTTTTATACTATTAATTTTGCATCTAAAATACCTCTTATGTAGGAAGCATTAGGTGGTAATATTTTTGTTATATAATAGGTTTTGTATGGTCATTTAATATGGTTGAGTTTGAATTTAATAGAAGTTGACAAGTGCCTATTTTGTTGCTTTCCACTAGTGAACTCAATAATTGAGTAGGTTGTCAAAATGATTAAGGAGTTTTAGATGTTTTGAGAAATCGTTCTAATGTAAATAGTTTGGGTTTTCTTGGCATAATAGAAGAAAGGGAGAGAAATTAGTTTATCAAATTGAATAGGATTTACACTATCTAGGGAAAATAATTATGCTTTGATCTGCTAACCAAAGGAACGTTGAGGCCTTAGGGAGGGCCTAGAGTGGCCAAACACTTTTCTAAAGGAAATCATTAAGAATAGGAAATTTTGATTGCTTTAAATCTTTATATCCCAGCTTCACCAAGTATCTGCCATCTTTTGGTATATACCAATCCCACATATCCTTCTAACTAAAAATAGGAAAATATAAATCTTAAAGCATATCTTAAATCCCATTTGCTATTTTTTTGAGGTCCTTAAAACTTTATGAGCTAAATATGCATGAGTCAATGGTTGCTAATTTGGATCAAAAATAAGAGGATAAGGCTTCAAGTAAGCATCATACCAACAAATTTTAGAATCCACCTCATTGACTAACCCTCTAATATATTTCTTAATTAAGTGCAAACTATTTGATATGAAGTTCCATGTTGTCGAGTCTTTAGGTAGGGTTTGTTTCTTGAATAATTCTATTGCATCAAGATAATCTAGATGTTTTCGAAGTAAGATTTTTTTTCAACTCTTTATTTGATATTTAAATAATCTCCAACCAAGTTTTGCACCTGATGATAAACTCATAAGTTAATAATTTTGTAAGCTTGTTCATCCAATATTTGTTTCTTTGCAAATCCTATTGCATTTACAAAGAGATATAGGCAATCAGGAAAGTGATATTATGTATGTAGGTATATATTGTAATGTAGTCTTTATTAGCATTCCAATCGGGGTTAGAAACTTACCTTTCCAATTTATCAACAAGATTTCAATATATCCAAAATTAAGTCTCACAACTTCTTCCTTTATCAAATAAAGATATACCGAGATATGTTGATGGTGATGGACCAACATGATGCTAGCCAAGATTGTATGATCAAAACCATGTATATATACAATGAAGGTGTAGGTGGTTGGTTTGAATAATGAACTATAAAAGGTACAGGTTTGAATAATGAACTATCAATCACCTATTTGGGTACAACTCTTGAATACCTAATTATTATATTACATGATGTGAAAAAATCCTAACACTCCCCTCTTACTACATCATGCTACAAATAGGGGTAGGAATCAACAACTCAAAAAGTTTAAAAATATCATGGACTAGGACATATAACAACCCATGATTTACATCGTTATGAATAGGAACAAACTCAACTACTCACCTCACTAGGACTGATCACACTAAACTCAATCAAGGATAGGGACAAACACAACTATCTAAACTTTTATATCATAATTGGATAAGGACACATACACTATCCATCTACATAATTACAAATAAGGACACACTCATCTATCTCTGTAGACAATAACTTTATAATAGTTGACCCTTGTGCATACGTAAATGACATTGTTGGGAAGTCTAATGAACGAATGACAAGGTCAAACTTTACCTTAGATGGTCTTTTTTAATGACAATATGATTGGATGATAATATTTTATGACATCAACTCTACAAAACTCTTCTAGACAACATGTTACATGACAACACCAATGTCTTTAGATTATAACTCTAGATGACATCTCTTATCTAGATGGTAGCTCTATCTCTAGATGGCATCTCTTCTCCAAACAACTCTAGCTTCAAATATTAGTTGTTCTCTAGACAACAACCAGACGACACCTCTAGAAGGTGGCTTTGCTCTAAACAAAAAGTGTAGGCGATATCTCTATATGACGACTCTAAACATAAATCTGGATGATATATCTAGATGAAATCTCCAGATGACAACTCTAAACAACAAATCTACATGACAAATTTAGAGGATATATCCATATGGTAACTCTTATCCAAATGACAACTCTTCTCCAAATGATAACTCTTCTCAAAATGATCCAATTTTATAATGGCATGATTTTCAAATGGTAACAATCACGTATAATTAATCTAACTCCACTCTTTTGTATCTCTAGCATGAACAAGGGCAACAAGATATAAAGAGTCTCTCTAGTGCAATGCTCCAAACAACTCATTCTTTAAATTTAATCCTTTAGACATGGGTGTGGATGATCTCTCCACTATCACCTCCAATGTTGATCTTCAAATGGAAAACAAAAGATCCTTTTTTTTCCTGTTGAACAACACTCCATGTTTTGGTAGGACTCTACATTTCTTCTATTTAATGGCATATTTCCTACTAGAATAAACAAACAAACAAACTAATGGTGCCTCATTTTTAGCAAAATATCAGGTTGTTCTTCATGCAAATTTCTTCTACGTCGTCAAATCTTCAGCCGGTATTTCCCTTTCTCGTGCATTTAAATTTGTTCCTCACTCGATGAAATTTTTGCATGGTTTTCTCCTTGCATCTTGTACATGCCTCTGAATTCTCAATGCATTTAATATTTAAAAGCAACATTCTTTAGACCTACAACATATATTTTGCATTGGTAAAGCAACACATTCTTAAATGACACTTTCTTCGTCTTTGCAACATCTCATAAACTTGAACTTTTCTTTTGCATGCTCTAAGAATGATGAGAGCTCTAATACCACATGTTGGACCAGTAGGGTGTTGGACAAGATTGATAAAAAATATGTATGTATAATGAAGGTGTAGAATAATGAACTATCAAAGGTGGTTGGTTTGAATAACAAACTATCAACCACCTATTTGGGTAAAACTCTCGAATACCTAACTACTATATTACATGATGTGATAAAATATTAACAAATGACAATTTGACAACTTTAAACACTAATATCTCCACAATAATCCATTGTAAATCTAGAAAAACATCAATGAAAAAGATCCTAGATTTCATAGTATAAAAAATTGTCCAACAAACTTCTCATAGCATGATAATAGTGATTTGAACTCCATAGTCTCACTTATTGAGGGGTGATCCAAAAAAAGACATTGTCAACAAATTGAAGATGAGATTTGAAGGTACCAATTGTTGCAATTGAACACCTTTGATTCTTCCTTCCATTTTTTCCTTTAAGAAAGTTCTCCTCAATGCCTTCACAAGAATTATAAATAGATAAGAAGATAGTGGGTCACCCTAATGGAGACCACGAAATGATTCGAAATATCCAATTGAGGATCCATTGATAGAAAAAAAAATATTTTGAAGAGCTATAACATCTAATCCATTCACACCAACCTTGATCAAAACATGAGAATATCTTATAGAAAACTCCAACAAACCTTATCATATGCTTTGTTCATATCTATTTTTATAAACATACTTGGTATTTTTCATGTAATGAAGCGAATGTAAAGCATGTTGTGCAAAGATTACACCATCAAGAATTTGTTTACCATGAACAAAACCACCTTGTTTGTTTGAGACAACAAAATCTAGAATGTTTTTCAATTTGTTTATCTTGATTTTTGAAACTATCTTATAAATAATATTACAAAGGCTTGCTAAACAAAAATAATTAAAAAAAATTGTCTTGCCTTTCTTAAGAACCATTGTAATAAAGGTGACATTAATTTCACATATTATAACTTTCTTTTTCTTAACCTCTTCAACTACAATCAATATATCACTCTTTAATAAATTACCATTTATTTTTTAAAAACTTAATCTTAAAATTTTTAATACTAAAAAATACTTTTATTTTATACCTATATTTATAAATAATATAACATAACGAATTTATTAATAACAAAATTAATACTACTTTTACTCTTTGATAAATTACAAATTTATTTTTTAAAAATTTAATCTTAAAATTTTTAAAACTAACAAATACTTTTATTTTATATATATTTATAAATAATATGACATAACAAATATATATATATATATATATTTTATACATAGGGGAATTGGCAACTGCCTTTCCTGTTTGAACAACTGGTCACAGGGTCAAATCACATTGCGTCAAATCACATTGTTTTCGATCGTAGCGTCAAATCATGGAGCTACCATTATAACCCCTACCTCGCCTCGATAAACACGGCCTAGAGTGAGGGAGACCCCCGGTGGCTCGGGGTTGGTACCGTCGTCATCAAGCTGGCGCACACTCAACGGATTCTAGTCAGACTACTACCTTTGCCCTAGAGTGGGCATGTCCGCGAGGTTTGAACCTAGGTCTCCCCAACATTTTACTAATCCACCTAAACCTCGCGGACACATAACAAATTTATTAATACCAAAATTAATTGGAGTTCCTTATGATAATTCAATAAACCCCTACTATAAGAGGTTAGATATAACTGTAATATATTGCATCCATTTTATACGAATTAAATTAGACTTTTTAATTTTCTAAGATCAATTTATTGATATATTAATTATTAAATTAAAATTAATAAATTATGATAAATTTATTTATATTAAAGTTTTAAAAACTTACTAAAATCAAATAATTAAATAGATAGATATTAATTTAGAACAAATTTCTAGTCATATACAATTTATATATACAAAATTTTATTATTTTTTTTTAAATAAAATATTTTTATTAAAAATTAAAAATATTTTATTTAATTTAAATTAATTTAACAAACATCAATAATTTTGTTCTATTATTTTAAGTTTTTATGTAATAGAATCAGATTCAAATCACATTTGAACTATTTCAAAAGTATATATTTTATTCTAATTTTCTTTTGAGAAGATTGTCTTAATTGAATTTTTAATTTGTTGATTTGACTTAGTTTGTATTCAACAAATTAAAATTAACAAAATTTCAATCTTTAACAAAAATCTTAGTTCAAATGTTTTTAATTTTGTGATAAAATTAATTATACCCACAATCCTTTTCTATTACCAAACAAAATTCAAATTTTAAACCTGTCCAACAACACTCTTCTGTCCAACAACACTCTTCTCAGTTCACATCCTTGTTACCTATGGATATTTTTATAGCATGGCTGTTTTGATCGATGTATCGTTCATCTATAAAATTTAATTATTATATCGCAGGTACGGGAAATGTAGGTATCTGAGACATTTACCTGATTGTAATTTGGGGTTTATTAATAATTTCTTTAGGTTATATTTGGTTTGTTTCTCTCATAGAGAGATCATTTTAGGCGTGCAAAATTTCCTGTAATACGCTAATTTTAAGCCGCAAATCTCTAGCTTTTTTATTCCCAGAACAGAATGACAAACCCCAAAAAGCCAGAGTAGGTAAGACATTCTGTCAACTCAAATATCTCGTGTGTTTTTCCTTAGAGCGGGAATTTAAAAAATCTGTCATATCATGTCATAGAATACAAACAAAAACCAGCCTCACGGGTAACAAAACACCATGAAGACGAAGATACTCAATGTTTATATAACTGTATCATGTTCCTCTCAACATCAAAACGAAAAGAATGGAACCCCCAGTTTCAGTGCTGATGGTGGCCACATTCCTAAGTCTAGGGTTTAGGGTTTTGGGTGCCACCTTCCCTTCCGACATCCAAGTCCTAATCCACCTCAAAGACTCCATTGAAAAATCCAGCATTTCCCCAACCTCTTGCCTTGACTCATGGGACTTCTCTGCAGATCCTTGTGCTACAACCCAATTTGTCTGTGGCCTCCACTGCAATGCGCAGACCGGAGGCTACAGCAGGGTTACAAACATAGCTCTGGATGAGGCTGGGTACAGGGGATTCCTCCACCCCTCCATTGGAAATCTCAGTGAACTGGTTGAGCTTGATGTGTCAGGAAATGCCTTAAAAGGGGCAATTCCTGATACGATAGGCCTGTTAGCGAAGTTAACAAGCCTGAAATTTTCACACAACCAGTTCTCTGGACCGTTGCCTGGCTCCCTTGACAAGCTTGTAAGCCTGCAAGCCATGTCGGTGTCAAGGAACCAGCTGGATGGGCCCATTCCTATGTCATTGAATGGGCTTGTCAATTTGCGAAGAATGGATCTGTCTTATAACAGGTTCAGTGGGGCAATTCCATCCTTGGGCTCTATGAGATCAATGAACAGTTTAGATGCTGGTTATAACCAACTGACAGGTGAGCAGGTCAAGTCTTTATGAATGAAATACTTCAATAGTGTAATGCAATGTTAATGATTATTCAGCCGAATGAAATGCATAAAATGTGCTGGAATCTCGTTACATACTGCTATATCATGTGAAATCGGCTTAATAGAGCTCTTTTTAGGCCTGGAATAATGTATATAAAAAGCTCCTTGAAAATTGTTAAAACTCATTGAGTTTCAGTGAAATTTGGGTCTATCTTTGGAGATCATTCTACCTATCTCGCATTTAGTTTTTTAAATATGACAAAGAAAGTTTTATATCGGAAACCAGTCTACCTATTTCATGTTAGGTATAGCGTGTTGTGGTCTAATATTCGATTCTTCTTGTATCTTATTTTCCATGCTAGCCTCTAAAAAAAAAAAATTCTTGTGTTCGAGGGACTATAGAACTTACCAACCTTTAAACTATCTACAGTTGGATAGTTGAAAATTAGAACCCAGTAAAAAAATTTACAAAGCAGTTCCATCATATCATTGCTTAAGAAGAATCATCCCAACATATACTGGTTCCCTTCAACCTAATTTAAATGGATTAAAAGAAGTACCTACTGTTCTAGAAGTCCAATAGACTAACCCTCTGGTCGCATTTCTTGACGGAAGGGTTTACCCTACCCCATGTGTTACTGTCTTGTGCAAAACCACTCAGCCTATTATAATGCAATGAATGTAGCAGATTATAGCCATATATGGTTACACTCTACACTAACGTAGATCAGCCATATACAATTCCGTGTAGGCCTTGACATACGTGTGCGGAGCTGTATGTGGGGATTCCAGCTCATTTATTGTAGTTTAGTCCTCTCATTATGCAATGTTCAGGCAAGAGGATTAATTTGCTATTAATCAATGCCAACTTAGGCTATGAGGCATGAAAGCTCTTTGATAACTAACATATATGTTAATTGGTTGAATATTATCCGTTGGGCAAATATTAGCTCATAAAGCTTTTTGCTGCAGGTGAGCTGCATGTAGAGCTTCCACCTCAGCTATCTCAGCTGACATTGAAGGGAAACTTGCTAAATGGAAGCTTGCCTGCCAAATTGAATTCATTGGGGAGATTAAGTGTCCTTGATCTGGCCTCTAATGGCTTCAGTGGTAATGTGGGCAGTGCTCTGTTTGGGCACCTCTCATTGCAGCAGGTGAACCTGTCCAACAACAATTTCAATGCCTTAAGCGTTCCAAATTTAGCAGGGAAATCTGCCCTAATGATTGCTGTGGACATCAGCTTCAACAGGATTGGCGGATCACTTCCTGTTAATTTTGCAAGCATTGACAGCCTGGCTGCGCTATATCTTCGTTACAATCGGTTCCAAGGTCCAATTCCTATGGAGTATGGTAGGAAGGCAGCCACGGAAGCTTCTGAAAACATGAGGCCTTTCTCTAGGCTTTACCTGGATGGTAACTACTTAAGTGGTGATGTCCCTGCTGTTTTTTTGAACATTTCATCTGAAGAAATTAGGGGTAGCTTTGCTGAAAATTGTTTGGAGGAATGTCCTCCAAGAATTCCACTGTGTCAAGGTGAACAGAAGCCACATAGCGAATGTAAAGCAGCCTATTGATTGTCATAGGTCAAGCAAAATGGAGCAATGCAAAAGCTATAATTTATAGGGTACAGGTCCCTGAGTTGATGTTTGGATGAACTATGACCTAGGTTGTTTTGGGGTTAGTGGTGCAGAGTTAATGTGTTTGTGGCTTCCTCTCTCTTCTTGAGTTTGGAGGGTCTTCTGTGATACCAAAGGATAGCTGCAGAATCTCTTCTAAGAGTAAACTGCTCTTTTCATGTAAAGCTTGTATAAGAATTTTTGTTGTATCATTTATCCTCTTGGGTAGGTCTTTCTTTTTTGATGTGGACTCAAATTCACGAGTATTTGATTTTGATTTTTGTTTTCAAGTTTACAATTCTCTATGTAAATCATCTGTTGGGTTTGTTAAGTGAACTTGCTTTCGGCTGGTCTTTCATGGCTAACTACGATCATTTGTGAAGATCAATGCACTTTTTTATTTTTTTATATTATGTAGAAGTAAAATCATTGTCTAATTGGTGCGGATCAAGTGGATTTAATCTTTATTTTGCTGGTGCGGATCAAGTGGATTTAATCTTTATTTTGCTTGCTCTGTATGACAATATACAATGCATGGTCTTTAATGACACAATGATATGAAGTGGGTCTTGCATGGGTGGTCGGACTCATAATACGAAACTATTCTCTTTTAACATATTCATAATCACGTGAGTAGTAGTCTTATAAATTATGGGACAATAGATTTCGAGGTTTTGGTTGTAATCAACTCCCCTATTTAAAAAAAAATCCGACGTTTTCATAAAATGATGAGTGGGACTCTTGCAAAGAGGTTAAAAGTTTAAATCCTCATGCATTCAAAAAGAGGTCAAAAGTTTAAATGATTAAATCCCTCATACATTCCACGGTGCCCCTCATGGTTTTAAATTTCCATGTACTTATTTAATATCACGATCAAAATCCTAAGACAACAACTTATTTTTAAAACAAAATTAATTTGATAATCTCTCAAAGGCATTGGCATGCATACGTTGACTGTTGGTTTGTGAATAGATGTTGCTCTAGACTGGAAGTTAATGGAATTTGCTTCTGAAAGAGCATACACAGGATTTTAATGGAATTCCCTTCTGAAAGATATACGTTAAGGCCAAATGCTTTCGGTAAGAACGTGGCATTGGCTTTTCTTTAAATATCAAATAATAGAAAAAAAAAAAATCAAATAATAGATTACCTATATAAACTTTTGGGGTAGGGTTCATTGAACTCTCTCTTCAAACCAGCTATGGATATGTATAAGAAGTATTACTCAAAAAACGTTAAAACTTGCATGTGCGGAATAATGCCAAACACTGACGAGGTGACATATTTGTTTGTAAGCTATTTTGGATGTCCGACGAACTCTCTTCAACCCCACAGATAATCAAGAACGACTTGTGCATCTGCAAAGTAATCCCTAATAATGTTTACTTCATGAGAGTGAAAGAAAGCTTTGCTTTTTTTGAATGACATTAGTCAAGATCAAGAAAGATTTTACTTATTCGAAAGGCATTAATCAACATTGGAAAGTAATACTCCTAACTAGGATAAGCAAACACAACATTTACTTCGTTGCTTCACCACTTTGTCATGGAAGCATATGCCTCCCCTATGGGCAGTTTGTGCTTGTTCTACAAATTTTGATATCTATATTAAATGGTTTAAAATTTCATGTATGGGTAGATCGGTTTGTTATAATTTTGGAAGAAATATACCATGTAATCTTAATTGTGGGAGGGATAAAAATTGAAAAGTTTGTATAAGTTCAAATCAAATCTAAAAGTAAATTCTGTAAAGTCAAATCTGAAAGTAAATCTGTAAAGTCAAGTCTCAAAGCAGATTTTGTAAATAATGGAACTTTTTTATTTGGTACATACTTAGGCTTATTATAGGACCATGTGTTACTCTCAAGACAAGAAGAAATGTAAAGGCACATTCAGAACTGAGAAAGTAATAATGCATTTAGATAGGGCTTCTCTAGGTTGTCATTAATGTAGTAAAAGCGGCAACCAAGGAGAAGCCTTCATGGATGTCATATCTGATACTTAATTGGGTTAATTTCGTTATAGAAAAAATTTCAAAGAAGAATAGAGCTGGATCAAGAATTTTTATTTTGGTTGACTTGGTGTGGCCTGGTATCATTTCTAGTAGAAGCCTTAACAAGAAGATGAGCTTTGAAAATCATGTTTTGTTTCAATATGAGTTGAAACATTGCAAAATTATATACAGTCCAAAGTGTCAGATATGCAAAATTATATACAGTCCAAAGTGTCACATATCTGATGTTTGAGTGGGTTAATAATCTTAAGAAGATGAAGATTGGAAAGTTTTATATAAGTTCAAGTCAAATCTTAAAGCAGATTTTGTAAGTACTGGAACTTTTTTATTTGACAAATACTTGAGCTTATGATAGGACCGTATGTTAATATGAAGACAAGAAAAATTTATTAAAATTTGGCAACCGGGGATAAGGCTTCATGGATACCACATATTTGATATTCGAGTTGGTTAATTTCTATGTAGACAAAAGTTCAAAGGACGGAGTTGGATATAAAAAAATTTATTCAGTGAGAATCTTTATCTTGGCTGGCTTGGTATCATTACTAGTAGAAGAATTAACAAGAGGATGAGCTTTGAAAATCATGTTTTTGTTTCAATATGAGCTGAAATATTACAAAATTATATACAACCCAAAATGCCACATATCTGATATTTGAGTGGGTTAATAATCTCAATGGTCAGAGAGATAAAGATGGAAAAGTTTTGTATCAAGTTAAGTCAAATGTAAAAACAGATTTTGTTAGTAATAAAGACTTTTTTGTTTGACAAATACTTAGGCTTATGATAGGCCCATATTTTACTCTTAAGACGAATAAATTCAAAGGTACATACAGAATCGCATTTGGATAGGGCTTCTACAGGTTGTCATTAATGTAGTAAAAGTTGGCAACCAGGGATAAGCCTTCATGGATACCACATATCTGATACCGGAGTGGGTTAATTTTGATATAGACAAAAGCTCAAAGAAGAATGGAGTTGGATCAAAAATTCTATCAAGTGAGAATCTTTATATCGGCTGGCTTGGTGTCATTGTTGAAAATCATGTTTTTGTTTCAATATGAGCTGAAACATGACAAAATTATGTACAATCCAAAATGCCTCGTATCTAATATCTAACTGGGATAATTTTGATATAGACAAAAGTTCAAAGGAAAACAAATTAGGTCGAAAATTCTATCAAATGAGAACCAACATGTTGGCGCTGGCTTGGTGTCTTCACTTGTAGAAGAATTAACAGGAGAAAGAGCCTTGAAAATTATGTTTTTGTTTCAATATGAGCTGAAACATTACATAACTCTATACATCAAAATAAAGTACATAGCTATAACTGTGTGGTTATAATTTCACAATTGGCGTTCTGGAGCCCAACTCATATGTGCTGTCTTGATGCAGCTCTTTCACAATCATCTTCAATTTCTTATATTTCTCTTCTATAAATTAGACAAAATGATGACATATCAAATCCTTTTATCCCTGCAACTTTCAGACTTCCAAAAGATGACTACCACTCCATCATATAAATAAGGTTAGTATTTCCCTTCATAGTATTGTTTGTGATATTTGCTTCGCCATTAATAGTTCAATCAAAGCTACATTTTTTAATCCCAAGCTCCAAAACAAGTTTCACAACTCTGACCTACATCTTTGGTGGTTCTTAAATTATGTCAGTGGCGTCTCCAAGCTCAAATAGTATCTGGGAATTGGAACAGGGCAATTGTGAGAAATAATATAATTGACCTGCATTACTTGTTTCAGGTGTTAAAATGTAGACCGATTCCTTACCTCTTAAAAAGTTTTAGAAATTAGCTGCTTTGAAATGGGTGTTTTGGCATGTCATTCAAAAGGCTAAATTGTAATGGAAGGTAAATCTGTGCCATTTGTGGTGACTGACGAGTTTTTAATACTGCAATTACACCTTAGATTTTGATAGTGTTGTCCAAGCAAATGAAAAATGCTGCTGCAAGTTATCAAAAGCTTTATGGAATCCTCCAATCATCAAAGCAACACTACTATTGATAATTGTGAATTTAATTTGTTTTCTCAAAATGGCCATCATCACATTCCAGTTTACACTGCAGGTCAACCAAGCAAAAAACAGACAATATATCCAAATGCAGGTCAACCAACAAGTAAAAGACCAACAGTATATCCAAATGCAGTGCATAATACCAGGGGATACCAACCGTCCTCTATTAAAATGTAGGGGAAGCAGAATACACGCATCAGAAGACATTGTTGGAAGAAAGCAAAAATCCATTGCTTTGTTCTCCTCAACTTTATTTTCAAAGCATTTGAGACAAACATTTGATATATAAGTGCGGATATAAATAGAATCTGTCTGAAACACACCACACCAAGAAGTCTTTCAAAGAACATATTGAAAGATGCAATCTTTAAATTTGCATACCAATAAAACAAGATCTTCATACACATCAGACTACAAGATAATCACAAAATTTTGGCCTAGATTGCCTTACAAAATTTTTCCACCCGTAAAGGCATGCCAATGGATGACTTCCTTGAATTCCATTCCTATAAACACATGTAAGCCTAAGATTTGTATACTGTTCCAGCCAATAGTATTAGCTGCATCCACAGTGCAAGACAGTGCAATAACGAATTCTAAAGTGACATCTTCACTCCACACAAATAACATACACCTGAAACCCACTTTTCCATACAGTGAAATAACTTATTCAAGCACCCACAATTTTCATTACTTGGTCGTAATGCAAAAACCTAGGACCTAAAATGTAAAAGGTTTATGCAATTATTTTACCGATCTTTTAAAAATTAGAGACGGGCTACTTAGTAAGAGATTTAGTTACAAAAAACACTGTTCACAGGGCTATACTTCTGTAACAGACCCTCTGCAGCCACCAACAGCAAGGTAGAGATATAATGAGAACACAAACAAATGGCCAATCACTAAAGCTCCAGAGTTGATCTGGAGGACTCAGAACCACTTCCTCAGTCCACCAGTCTTTTTCTCTCCTGTAGTAAACCTTGGAAGATTAAGAAGAGAGTTTACTCTTGTCACACCTTCCAGAGCAGAATATTCCTCATCCTCAGCTGTGGAAATACACTCAGCAAGGCTTCTCTTTGATTGACTTCTCTCTGCACATTTTGATTCTTTGGAGCTTTCTACTTTGTTTAACTTCTGCGCTCCACCCTTAAGATCCCTGACTGTGTTTAAACGCTCTAACAAAGGCCCATTTTCCTGTCCATCTATAACATATTCATCATCCTTTTTAGACTCTCCATGAGAAACTGCTTCTGGTGATGAAATTGTCTTGTTTGGCACTGTTTGAGTACTAGTGTCTTGTCTCTGTACAGTTGTAGATTTTGATTCTGAAGGTGAACAATCATTGAGGAATAGACAGATCACTGCACAATCATCCACCTTGGAAGTTGGGAATTTCAGTCTCCATGCTCGAACAGCATAATCTACCAAAGCTCTAGCTGCAGTTGTTCGCGTAGGTGCTGATGCGACAATGTCCACAACCTCCTTGTTAGAAAGCACATCCCAGATCTGCAAAAGTAACAGGATTAAAAGTTCATTCTTTGTAATATTTATAATGCATAGGCATTGGTATCGATGATTGCTTAGAAGGAGAATCTTAGCATACCCCATCTGTAGCCATTACAATGAATTCATCCCTTTCAGTGAGACGATGGTAAGAAATATCTGGTACAGCAATAAGTCCAAAGTCCTTCAGACAAAAATCACCAAAAGCTCTAGCCATAGCAAGGCCAGGGGAATCATTATGAGGCAGCCAAACACGTGCAACCTCGGGTTCATCATGCAATGCAAAAACTCGCCCTTTGCATTGTCGAATCCTTTCAGCTTCCCCTGAGCAACATTAAAGACCAGGATCAGGATTTCATGCAGAGACTAAATATCTATATCTATCCAACAAAGAATTTTCATAATCACTAGTGGTGAGTTGAAACAAGTTCATCAAAATGGAACATTGATGACAAGTATGTGGAGCTACAAAGAAAGCAGATAAAACCCTGTTAGAAAAAATTTATGTACATTTACAGAGATCTCAGTAAAAACTTGCAACATAAAATAAACAACAGTACTCTATAATTTTTACAAAAAAATCAATTTGCTTGAAAGATATAGCCAAAGGCATTGTCCATAAAGGAATTAAAATCCACACTCCGGAGAATAATCAAAACGAAAGGTTTGAAAGCTAGGAAAACTCTTGACTATTGTTGTGTTCTGGATGGTTATAAGTAGACAAGCTAGGTTAAACAATCCTTTGCTTTTGTTTTTAAGCTTTTCTTTCTACCGTCGAGTAACTGTCATTTTATCTGAGTAAACATACAACATTTGGGTGGGTATCTTTACAATATCAAATATAAATATGCTAAACATGGAATTTAAAAAGCATTTCTACATGGAGACAAACTGGGAGACCTACTTGGGAGATTGGGTTTCAAATCCACGGTCAACTGCACTGCATTCAAGGAATTGTTTTCACCTCTTGTACCCAAAACTGCTCTTGAATCTCCAACATTACCAATCACCAAGTCTTGTCCCTGACCAGAAAAAACATATAATGGACGTTATTTAAAAACTAATTACCTCAGGAAGGCAAAGCCTTTTCCTAATTAATTGTAATAATTTGAGGTGAAAACACATGATCACAGTGAATGGAAACCTTTCTCAGCTTCTCTAGTTTCGAAGCCCTACGCTATTTTAGCTGTACCTGTTTCACCAAAGTTACTGCAGTGGTCCCACTACAGAAGCAGTCGATTGTAGGGTGCAACCTCAACTCTTTGTCCATTACTTTGAAGGCTTTGAGAAATGACTCTTTCAGCGTCGAAAATATCTCTGGTCCTTTCTCCCTCTCTTCAGCATCTGCTAACTCCCTCCATTCATCATCCATGGTGGAGTCTGAATTCATGCTTCCAACTGTACTGTTAACTTCTTTTATGCTATCATCATCTTTAATCTCTGCTTCCCATTGGGAGCAGAGCTTTGATGGTAGCGAATCTCTCACCCTCTTGGCTACTAGATGGCCAAACGGGCCGTGCCCATCAAATACTCCACAAAAAACTGTGTCCTTTTTTGGACCAAATTCCTGAAAAAGTTCATGTTAACATGATTGGTGTCACAAGTTCGATTAATGCTTGTTATTTGGAAGCAATTGGAACCATTACCATCTCTTTCAATCTTAATACGTTTACCAATAAGTTTTAAGGATTGTGAAATTATTATTCATACATGTATTCAGTGAACAAAGCAATCATGCATGTAATTCAATATTGAACTTGTAAAACCCCACTCTTGTCGATTGAGTTAAAATCTCCAGAACAATCCTTGTACCATCTCAATCTAAGTCAGGGTTGCAATACAGTCTTGAATTGGGCATGCCATACAAAACTTATGTTGGTTCACTAAGCACAGCAACACGATTAAAACAATACATCAAGAAAATAATCAAGCATATCCATCATATATCCGATTTATCATAGATCAAAGATGTTAAACAGGTCAATCTAATTCAGGGTTGCAATACAGTCTTGAATTGGGCATGCCATACAAAACTTATGTTGGTTCACTAAGCACAGCAACACGATTAAAACAATACATCAAGAAAATAATCAAGCATATCCATCATATATCCGATTTATCATAGATCAAAGATGTTAAACAGGTTGTTAGCTAATGTCCATCAGGCTATGGACTTAAAGATCACTCATTTAATAGATTCAACACACACCAAGTAATGAATTTGGTAGCCGAGAAAGAAATATGTTTGCCAATCAAAACACAACGATGCTTTCATGATTCATAAACTTAATCCCAATTGACATGAACAATCGCTATGCAATATCACATGGTAAAAACAATCATGTGCATAGATAGGCAATCTCATCTGCAAGGATTAGACTATCATCATGTCGGTAATATTTCTCATGATTCATATCGTTTGCAAGTCGGAATGAAATGAAAATTATGAAATTGATGTTGGATTCGTTTTCATGACTAAACAGATCATTGCCATAAGATAACAATGTACACAACTAATCAACTACTCCCATAGAGGGTTCATCACTCGTCAAAACACCATTCGCTTTTGTTAATCCAATCAGCCTAAACATAATGAAACAACCCACTGAAGCATTCGTCATGAATCAAACACCATTAATCTGGTTAATCTCAAACAGCCTGAACGTAATCAATCAGCTATTTCATTGGACTAGTTATCACGAGTCAAACACCACTAACCTTTGTCAATCTCAATCAGCCTGAAAGTTTTTAGCAGCAAAAAAGAGGAAGCGTAGGTTGAGACACCACATACCTCCCACACAAGCATGGCATCTTGATTAGTTCCCTTCCGGCCTTGCTGTGTAAACATACAGGCCATATTGCTGGCCCCATTGACAAACATCCTCCCACGAACCTTACCGATCTGCTCATCTGCTCTTGTTTCAGTGGCCGTGTTTTCCATGCCAGCCATCTTCCTTCTGTTCCTCCTTCCCCTCATCCTTGACCTGGATGAGGAAGCAGAACGGGGAAGAGTATTTGAACTCCTCCCATCAGTTGATACACAGGACCCCATTCTAAGGGCCCTGATAATACTGAATATGCACTCCAGACCAACAAGTCTTAAAAAACCCACACAACAAGGAAATCAAATCATAAAAAACCCGAGTCTTGAATTAAACAATCTCCTATCAAGATTGCTTAAGGATTCCTAGAAGAAGATTGAATGAAATTTTACAATTCCAGGATTCCAGGTCTATCAAAGCCTCTGATAATACTGAACATGCGCTCCACACCAACCAGACTTAAAAATCCACACAACAAACAAAACGAAGTAAAAAACAGATCAATGGCCAATCCCTGCCAAAAATGTGCTCAGTTCAAAATTCAATGAGACGATAGAATTCTAGGCCCAAGGAAGACCCCGTAGCACACGGATCCACACCCTTAGCCAGGAATTTTCAACACAATTATTATTATTATAATTATTATTTATTTTTTCTTTTGCATTGAATCCTAATCCTTTTAAAAATCAAAGAGGGGCATTTTTGTGGGGACGAGATTAGCAGGTGGGCCTCCGCGAGTGTATCCTCCTAATAGCATTTCTTTATGGTCAGGGTTGGCCAGTGGGCATATGCAAACTGCCTTTTGGTGCTAAGAATACAGATAAGCGTATACAAACAACCAGTTGGGTACTCAAAAACAGATACCATATGCAAATAAACTGTTGGGGTGCTAAAATGGACCGTTACTAAGGGCACCAACCCTATAAAGAATACCCTTCAAGAGGGACCATGTCTCAAAGAATAAACGCAGATGGACCTGCTTCTGCCCTTCTGCCATTCACAAGATGCCAAATTGGCTTGTCCTCAGCTATCTTCCACGATGCATATAAGACATTCAATCCAGCAGCCCTGGTCGTCCAACCCTCCGACCCCACCAGAGCCCTTATAGTGCTCAGCAGCCCTCCTAACATGCAAGAAACTAATGACGGTTTGGACCACTCACATTTATATCAAAATGGGTATCTTTTTATGCAAAGAGGTGTCTTCTAATCTTATCTCGGAATTAATGGGCAGATCAGACACAGTTACACAGTTTTCAGGCCTTGGTGCTGCACAAACCAATATCTTTGCACGCTGAAACCATAGGAAAAAGCCACTGAAATTAATGACGCCAGAGAAATAGGTCACCTGTTGAGTCAGTCTGCTCATCACAAAATTCAATGGATTGTCGGATTTCACGAAATTCTTGACCGGCTTTAATTTTTTTTTCCCTCCCTGTGCACCAACATGATATACTTGCCCCTATGTGCACTGTTCCCCATCAGGATAAAGTCTGTTGTCACCTGCCTGTTTAAAGTAAATTGAACCTAACCTGGTGAAGAGGCCTTAAAAGGAGAATTACCTTGCAAGTGATTTAATGCAAACCAGCCAAGCTAAAGTTGGATTGAGTGGGAACCCTTGGGCTTTTGCGAGGGAGGCATATCCTTTACCTTTTTCCACTCTTTAATAATTTTTTATGGAACCAAAACCCCTCAAAGTCCTATCCTATTCTTGTTTTCTATCTTGACATATTTTTATTGATCAAAATCCTCATTCCTATTGTTTTAGAGAGCTCCTCCTAGAGACCTTTGGGACCCATCTCCTGCATTCGAATTGGGTACACAAATCCACATCACAAATAAGATTCGATTAACAGTAGTAAACTATTACCACAATTAATAATCCTGTGGGTTCCCAAACTCTGGGATTGACTTCGATGGAATGTTGCATGATGTCCTTAGCCTAGGAGGGTGATCTGACACCACACTCCTGGGGCTCGATGGTCTAGCTTGTAGTAAATTATTTTTTTATTAATTAGTGGGTTCCTAAACTCTGGGATGGAATTTTGTGCAATCTGCCTTGGCTTCCTAGACCCTAGGATGGAATTTTGGACACTATGCTTAGATTCCTAGACTCTAGGATAGATTGTTGCAAGATGTGCTTGGGGTTGAAGATAACTTTGATGTCGAAATCTTATAAGTGGGTCTTGTCTTTTTAAGTTTATATATTTTTTTAAAAACTTTTACAAATTTTAATTTATAAAAATAAAAAAATTAAATTGAGATAAGCTACAGACAACTACCAAAAACTTTTTTAGGTTTGTATTCTATATATGTTGCTCCCGTGCCTTGAATCATCTTGTTAACTTCAATATTTTAAGCTGAAATTGAATTCAATTCCCTCACGTAAGGAACTCTGATTAGATTTAATATTTAGATTAAACGGTAGACAATTGTGATGGGGAATTGAAGTAAGTAATTGCAGCCGTCGATTGTTTATCTGTTTATGGATAGATCAGTTAAGAGATAGTTGCCCATTAAATTGAATATGGATGTTATATTATATATATTTATTTGTTGTGTTGGAAACTTTTAATTTTTAGTTTTTATAAAAATTGAATTATATATTTTTTCGGTAAGCAAATAGTCACTACAAAAGGTTTATTTTTATTTTTTTGGTAGAATATTATATTATATATTATAATGTTATGAGTTTAATGATTTTTTTAAATTTTAATTAATTTATTAATTAAATTTAATTATGTTAAAAGCCAACAAATTTTTGGCTTAATGGCGAAGATAAATAGTTGATGTAATCCGCATTAAGGTTTAAATTTTGGCAGCATTAAAAAGGTCAACTTGAAGGTTTAAATCTTGGCAGCACCAAAAAGGTCAATCTGAAGGTTTAAATCTGGTAGCACCAAAAAGGTCAACGTGACTAAATCCATGTAAAAGGAAACCGACAACCCTTTCAAAACCATATTTTAAAATAATAATAATTATGTTAGATCCACTTGAAAAAGTCATTTTTGCATTTTGAGATTACATTCCAAGCCAATAAAGTGGCCATGGAGTTCACTTATTTTCATGAGTTTATTTATCAATGGGGGGACGTGTCGTGCATAGTCAATCAGATCTTCTTGAGCAGGATACTTTTCAAAGTTAGTCCAGGTTTAGATAGCAATGTTGCTCACTCCCAAATTGCATTCATATATCAGCTTAAGGCCCTTACATTGATGATTGTGGCTACTTGACTATTTCTCTCTCCCCTCAACTCCTCGGCTTGAAGCCTGGGATAATTT
This sequence comes from Wollemia nobilis, assembly GCA_028583015.1. Classification (NCBI taxonomy): domain Eukaryota; kingdom Viridiplantae; phylum Streptophyta; class Pinopsida; order Araucariales; family Araucariaceae; genus Wollemia; species Wollemia nobilis. The sequence continues at coordinate 5,926,534 of JAQPPZ010000367.1, forward strand.
AGGAGCTTCAATGATTGTTGCCAGCCAAGAGTCATTTGTTTATAGTTGGGAGGATGTTCCTAGCACTTTTGGACAAGGGAGGGATTCAGTGCCAAAATCTCTTGATGCTACTGTTGGGTGGGAATCAATCCAGGGGTGGCTAAGCCCATATAATGGAGCCTCATCATTATGTAATCAGCTAGTTATGTTGGCCATCAGTTTTGTAAGGCAGTGTTGATTAGTTGTAAATTATTTGTTTGGATTCCTGCTCTATTTTGACGAGGATGGTTTTTTGGTTAACGACATTAGCCACATGGTGTGTTTATCCACTCTTTTTGTTTGTAAAAATGTATTTTGTTAATTTTTTAATATAATATTTTTTTTATATTAAAAAATAGTAATTATATTAAAAATTTTAAAAGAGGTCCAAGGGAACAGTGCAAGTTTCGAGCTGTTTCGGGCTTTTGGCTCTTCTTCGAAAGATCCAAGGTTCAAACTATGGCGTGGGCAAGTGTGTGAGGGGTAGGTGTGTGGTGGTTGTGTGTTAAATTCCTTATTGATAAGCATAGCTCTGGGCTTTATGAGGGGTCATGGTTGGGAGGAGATTGTTCATCTGTGTGCATTGGTCGTTGGGGTTTCTCATTGTTAAGGGTGGGATCCAAGTACAATCTTTTAATAAGAAAACAAATAATTTTTTTATACATATATAAATTAATAATTAATGTTTTAAATTAGATTTATATTTATAATTTATAAAAAATTATTTAATAGTTTGAAGAAATCAAGTTTATATAAGGGAAGGAAACAAAAGTGCACATAGGCTAGCTAATAGAAGAGTTTTAATTGAAGATCATTAGTTAAAGCTAGTAAAAGAAATGTTTATGACCTGAATCAAATAATGATTAAGAATTATTGTAATGTTTTTCATTGGTAATATTTGTTTTATTTTATGAGAGTTGTGAGGTAGTGGTATTTGAGAGGTCCAAGGTTCAAACCCCACTCAGTATGACGGGACCATAACCCCTTGTAAAAACATGTGTACTCATTGAAAAAAAATATTTGTTTTATTTTATAACATTAATGTAATGTGTTTTCATCTAACGTATTTATTACAATTTTTGTTGTTGCACTTATGCTTCAGTAAAAAAAACTATCAATTCAGATATAGTCCAGCTGATTATGACAGTGAGATGTTTTTGAAGATATTATCCTATTAAGATGCAATGCATAGATAGTAGAGCTAGAGTTGATGTTTTTGAAGATATTATTTTATTAAGATGCAATGCATAGATAGTAGAGGTAGAGTTTTGGTATTGTGAACGTTGTTGTAAGAAAATGTTAAAAAAGATGTTGAATTTTGGAATATTTATATTCACATTAAAATTTGAAAAAATCTAGAAAATGAAAATTAAAAATTTAAACATTTTATGAATAATGATGATTTAACTACAACTGATATGAGAATTGAATCTGTTTGTAAACTTTCAAGCTCTACAAAAGAGAGTTGTGCCTTGTCAAGGGTGGGGGACTAAAGTACAATCCTTTGTTCTCCAAGAAAAAAAAATTAAAATTAAAATGTCAAATTCTTTTAATTGATTAGATACAATTGAATAGTCCATCAATATTATAACAATTGGATAATTATACATATTTCATTTAACAATATTTGAATTAAGATTTCCTCTCCTTGAAGGAGAGGAATTTAATGGATTGAGATGTATCATTTGATACAATGTTAAGAAATTAATGATTCGTATCGTTGTAATAAATAAATATAATATAAACCTTGGTACTTGGGGGAGTGGGACCCCTCATAAAAACTGTGTAAAACTTTAAATTTTAGTTTGAGTTGTATCATTTAATAAAATATTAAGAAATTAATAATTTGTATAGTTGTAATATTTAAATATAATATAAACCTTGGTACTTGGGGAGTGGGACCCTCATAAAAAACCGTGTAAAACTTTAAATTTTAGTTTGAGTTGTATCATTTAATAAAATATTAAGAAATTAATAATTTGTATCGTTGTAATAAATAAATATAATATAAACTTGGGTACTTGGGGAGTGGGACCCCTCATAAAAACCTGTGTAAAACTTTAAATCTTAGTGGCACCCCCGGCACGATAGTGGTTGCATGGTGTAGGCGTTGTTCTTGTTATTTGTTTGTGAGTATTGTGGTGGAACAAATGATAGTACCTTTGCTTGTGATGGTGTTGTGGTTTGGAAAGGGAGCGAGATTAATGTTAAGACCAATGGTAGGTTTGTGTCCTGAAAAGTGTGATACTTTTGGCGTTGCTTGTTATTGTGTGCATAGATGGAGGCGTGCTTATTACAGTGTTGTGGTTTGGGAAGGAGGGCGGGATTGATGTCAAGACCAATGGTAGGTTCATGACCTAAAAAGTGTGATACCTTTGGCATCGTTTGCTATTGCTTTATTGTTGTTGTGTGTATAGATGAAGATGTTGGAGGAAGAACTACCTCAAAATCCTATGTCCTGCTTTCTCTTCTATGATGTTCCTCCAACAACATATGTTGAGTATCAACCTTGAATACATCAAGGAGTTAATGGATGCCATTTTTTTTAATTTTATAAAAGAATATTTGCGGGCCATATCGTGAAAAAAATTAACTATTCAAAAAAATATTTAATTAATAGAAGTGAATTTTTGGTATTACAAAGTAGAGGTAGAGAAAGGTTGTTGCCAAAAAAATTGTAAACAGTAAAGGTGAAATTTTAGTATTGCAAAAAATATCATGCATACTAAATTTGTATTTAGCTAGAAAATTTGAATCAAATGGTGTTTTAACAGGTGAATGAGGCCAAATCCAAGGTTGTTTTCTTCAATACAAACAGAATAATCCAAGATCATATTTTATCCATTTTGAGCTTTGCCCAAGGTACTCTTTCGCTTGATTACCTAGGGATTCCCCTTTATTTTAAGAGCCTAAGGGTTGTTGATTGGAAAGCTTTAATGGATAGAATTGTTGCTAAAGTTAATCATTAGACTCACCGATGGCTTACCTTTGGAGGAAGAATGGCTCTCATCCAATCGATGATCCAAGCCATGCCTGTTTATAAATTCTCCATCCTAGTTGCCCCTATGAGAGTCCTCAAAGAGTTGGATTCGCTTATGAGAATTTTTTTTGGGATGGCCCAAGAACGGGTAAGAAGTGGGATTTGGTTAGTTGGGATAAAATATGTCAGCCTAAAGCTCAAGGGGACCTTGGTTTCCGTAAATCAACTTTAAAAATTCAAGCTCTTTTTGGGAAGTTTTATTGGAGATGGATATCCAATAAGGAGGATTTCTTCAGTAGAGTAATCACTAGTAAGTATTTAGGTTCTATCCCTCATCAAGAAGCTAGCCGCATTCCTTTAAGGGGTCCTGGCTCTATTATTTGGAAGGTCCTGAAATATGGTGAACAATTGGTAAAATCTAGACTTTTTTGGAAAGTAGGTAAAGGAGATAAAGCTAACTTTTGGAGTGATTATTGGGACCAACATCCCCCCTTAATCTATGAGTTTCCAGATTTGCAACCCTTGCAACAAAGCCTTGAGGGTAGAGGATGGATAAAGATGGCTTCATACATTACTTACCGACAAGTTGGAGATTTCTCTTTCTTTCAGTGGAAGAGGTTAGAAGAATGGCCTATTCATGTCCCTCTTCATCAAAGGCTTCTTATTGATAAGATCCTCAAGCAAAGGTGACTTAACAGGGAAAGAGGAAGAGGATAGGATTGCCTGGGACCTTTGTAATCTAGGTGTTTTCACTGTTTGTGATGGTTATAATGATTTGCTCCCTCCTCCATTGATCTTGCATGATACCCCATGGGATAGAGTTTGGGTGGTTAAGGGTTGGCCTAAAATTAATATATTTGCTTGGGAAGTGATGCATAGGAGTTGTCTCACCTATGATAATCTTATGAAGAGAGGTTTTTATGGCCCTTCCAACTGCATCATGTGTAACCCCCAGGAGGAGACACTTGATCATCTGCTTTTCCAGTGTGCATTTGCAAGAGTTGTGGAAAAGGTGGTTATACCTCTTCAAGGTTCACCTAAAATTATAGGTGACTCTTTCTAATATTTGGAAGATTTGGAAACATAGAAAATTTAAGAAAACCTCCATTTAGCTAGGTTGGTCCCTAGGCCCGAGCTTCATCTGGTGGCACATTTGATTAGAAAGAAATTCCAAAATTTTTAGAGAGGAGTTCAGTCCAATGGAGTTGGTTTGGCATAAAATTGTTACCAAGATTTTTGAAACTATCAAAGCTCACTTTAGGGATAAGAAGACTCAAGTGAATGAGGGGAATCCCAAGCCACAAAAGTTGGGACCATGGCAGCCCCCTCCCCTAGGTTGGAAAAAGATTAATTTTGATGGTGCAGCTAAGGATAACCCAAGGGCTACAGGCATTGGTTTTCTCATAAGAGATTTCAAGAAGAAGATTCTCCATTGGGAGCTAGAGGGTCTTGGAAGGGCTACTAACAATGAAGCTGAAGGCTTGGCTATCATATAAGGTTCTCTCAATGCTTGGGAGAATGAGGTTAGAAAGATCATAATTGAGTTTGATTCACAAATTATGGCGAGGCTTCTGGATGCTATTAGAAATTTCAGACCAAAGGCTTGGAGGATAAGAAATATTGTGAACCAAATTAAGTACATTTGGCAGCAGTTTGAGGATGCCATCCCGGTCTATATGGCAGATAAAATAATGTAGTGGTTGACTTTGTGGTTAAACATGGCAGTGAAAATCCGATTAGATACATGCTGAATTCTAACTAGGATAGGGACACTTTTGAATGGTAGGAGGTGAACCAAATGGTTCTTAAATTGGCCAACAAAGACTTAGCTAAGGATGAGGATAGGTCTAGAGTCTGCTAAGTCTTGTGGATCAATGGAGGATGAGCAGTTATTTGTTGGATTTTTTTGCTACCTCTTGCAACACTCTTTGGCCTTTTTGGAATAACACTGGTTGTGTTCGTAGGACTGTCAAGCCTGTTAGGTTTCTTAGGTTCAATGTAAAGCATAAATGGGAACAGGTTCAAAGTTTATGCTCTATAGATGGTACTCGATTTTTTGTTATTTTTATGTATGTTAATCCGAGTTTTATTCGGATTTTAGGGCTAGCCAAAAATGGCAGACTTATGACTTTAATTTGATTCTTGTTCTATCAATATAATTAATCTATGACTATAATTTGATTCTTGTTCTATCAAATTATTTTTACCTTAAAAAAAAAACACAGTGGGTTTGATTCATAACACTCAAAAGGAGATCAAGTTCCAATCTTGCTAAGCAATACATGGATAATATTCAAGTTTTGTTGTAGTACCACTATGTGGTGATGATGTAATCAATCTCATATAACCTATTTTAAAAAATAAATAGATAAATAAATATTATATATATAAAAGTTTAAACCCTTTTTAATTTCTTTTGAATTTGTTGTAACATAATTACTTAAATTTATTTTAAAAGGTAAACAAAAGTTATATAGCCTATGTGGTGGTCTCGGAATTGAATCTTGGTGTTAGTTACATTAGCCAGACTATTAACCACAAACCTCGTTAACATTTTTTTTTGTTATGTATAATCATACACACACCCCCTCACACTCACCTACGTTGTGGTTTGAACCTTGGACCTCCCAAAGAATAGCCAAAGCACGAACGACTGTCCTCTGAACCTCATTAACAAATTTTAATTTATATTTATTTAATATATAAATTATTATTTTTTAAAGTATTTAACCTTTTTAATGTAAAGCTATATTAATTATTTTAAGAATTATATTGATAATTTAATTTAATTTAATAGTATTTAAATTCTAACTGCTATTAATAAACCTCTATATAAAATATATATTTTAAATTTAAAATAATGAATTAGATGAGTAAGATGGATGTGATGAATCTTTTGTTTGTTTGGTTATAGGTTTTAGGTGAGACAATGTGAAAGGAATAAGTTCTTGCAATATTTGAATGTATTAGTACAAAATATCAAATACAATAAATTTTATGTTTGAAGTGAATCTTTATGAATTTTTTGTTTATTTGGTTCTTGGAATATTTGACTGTATTAATACACAATATTAAATGCAATAGTTTATGTCTAAAGTGAATTAGTCACATTCAGCTATTTGGTGGAATTGAAATTTGGTGTAGGTTATAACATGTATTTGTTTCAACCATTGAACCAAAGATCCATTGGCATATATTGTCCATATTTTAGAGATTACATTAGAATAATATTTATTATTTAAATAATTATTTTATTAAAAAATGAACTTTAATAAATATAAATTTTTTTAATATAATTAATGGTATTAATATATTAAATTTAAATTTAATAATAATAAAAGATTCATGAGTTTGAGACAAGTAGTAAGAATCAAAAGAATTACATTATAAACTAAATGGTAAATAGATGGAAAGGTGTAAATATCTTCAAAATTAAAAGATTTTTTCTATAATTTTTTTTTTAATAAAAAATTTTACAACTGTATATTTTCCCGACAAAAAGAGAATTTCACAACATAAGTCAAGGTTTTAAACTTATGGATATGGAGCAAGCCATTAAGTCACCATAGAGAATAACGAGTTTCACACTATATATGAAGATTTTAATCTTACTAATGAGCCCTAACCTTAATTTTTTAAAATCCATGTTTTTAAGGTGGAGACCAAGGTTCAAAGAGTGTTCATGCCAAAACATTATTGTTTTTTTATTGATTTTTTTTTATAGGATAGTTGGTTACAACTATACTATTTTTAGTATCTGGCAAGAGCTGTATCCACCAAATCTATTCCACCTCGTTGTTTTATAGCCTGGCTTGAAAAGGACCATGGGATGCTTGCGATTTGTACGTCGTCGTTAGTCTAATGCACACTCAAAGGATTCAGATCAAACTACTACCTTTGCAACAAGCTTTCCCCAAGGTTTAAATTTGAGTCTCTTCTTGGTAAGTACTGAGCCATACTAATACTTAAAGTGGTTTATGGTAGTCAGTGTGATTTGAACCAGAGTGGAATGGACGCATGGTATGGATCACAAACCTCAACTAGTAGCCTCACACCAACTCGGCTACTCACTCACCCTTAAAAGGGCTTATGGTAGCCAGTGTGATTTGAACCAGAGTTGAATGGACCCACGATATAGATCAGAGAGACCTCAACTGATAACCTACCAAAACATTATTGTTTTAATGATAAAAATATAATTATAATACAACTTTTAATACTAAGTTCTAGGTTAAAACTTATTGTCAAACAATGTACCATAAAAAAATATAATTGAAATAAAATTGAATCTTATATAATCAATTTAAAAAATAATGATAATAAGTAACTTTGGTGTAATAGTAATAAGACTCATTTCAATCTTATATAAAGAATTTGAAAATAATTATAATAATATATAATCAAACTTAAATTTAAATTTTGTTTAATTAAACTTATTTTAATATTATATAATCAATGGAAAAAATAATTAATTATATATATATAATATATATATATTTTTTAATATAAAAAATGGATAACACTTGTTTGACTTAACCATTATCTATTAAAAAGTCAACCAGTATAGGCTGATTTTCCGTTGCACCCGCTAAAGTTGGGCTTTTTATTTAGAGGTCCTTGGGTGTGTTCTAAAGTGCTTTTTTAATTGGTCATGTCAATGTCGTGTAACTAACCGTACATGGTCACACTTCACGTGGAAACCAATGCTTCCCGGGGAAGGGTGGGACTCATCAATTATAGGAGTTTTGGTCCAATTAGATGGCTAAGGGTACGGAACAACCTATATGCATTATTGATGTAACCGTTAAGGTGGACATCAATTTAAGACCATGTTGTATTGATGTTATTTTGGAATGTTTTTAAACCATGCCTTATAAAATAAAATATATTTTATTTAAAAAGTTGTTTGATTTATTTAGGTTTATAAATTTATGTAATATGATATAAGATTATTTTTAAAGTGATGATAAATTAGTTAAGATTATTATTAGATAAAATTATTTTAAAAGAGGAGGAAGGATTTGTGAAAATGAGATATATGTTCGATGAAATCATAGTAGCTCATGAAGTAATGCATTTAGTAATTTCTAGAAAAGAAAGAGCAATGATCTTGAAATTTGATATGAATAAAGCTTACTATAGGGTTAAATGGAATTTGTTTTGTAGTATTAAAAAATTTTGGATTTGGGAAGAAATGGGTTAGATGGATTAAAGCTTATGTCTCTATAGTTTTATATTTAGTGTTGGTCAATGGGTTAGTAACAAAATTATTTAAAGCCAAGAGAGGTCTTAGACAAGGAGATCCTCTATCATCATATCTATTCATTATTATAGCAAAGGTATTGGGAAGGAACTTGAAGAAGGCATACAAAGATGGGCTAATAAACAAACTTAAGGCTAGTAATAATATTGACAACATCACCCATCAACAATTTGTAGATGATACAACCCTTTTTGGAAGGGCAAGGGAAAACAAGGCCAAAGCTTTGAATAACTTATTAAAGGAATATGGAAGAGCGTTAGGACAAAACCCAAAATTTACATGCTAAACACTCAAGCTAGAATCAAAGTAGAGATATACAAGTTACTTCAAATAGGAGGCAAAGATCAGCATTGATATTAGAGAGACTAAATAGACTCATGATCTCATATGAGCTCCTCTTGCATGGAACCATCTCAAAAGGGCGAACTCTCAACAATGTTGGTTTGGATCATTGGCTTGTCTTGATGGATATTCAAAAACTTAGATGCAACTACACTCCTTTCAAATTCTAGCTTATGTGGCTTTGAGATAACACTTTTAGACCTTTGGTCCAACAGTGGTGGATGGAAGGTAAGCCAAGATTTGGTAGTAAAATCAATTGTTTTGCAAAGATACTATAATATTTTAAAAGCAAAATCATGTTTTGGAATTGGTAGGCCGTAGGAATTCAAGGATGTTAAGAAAAAAAGGCTGACTTGGCTCTTCAACTTGAATATGTGAATGAGCAAATTCACGCTATAGGTCTCTCAAATAATCTAAGCAAGATAAAAATAAAATTAGCCATTGATTTGGATAGATCAATGAAGGAGATGGTATGGTTTGGTACAACAATTATATTATAGAATCTATAGAAAGAAAGGAATAGCAAGATCTTCAAACACTCTCATCAGGATATTCATTACATTTGATAGAGGACCCTAGCTAATGTTAGAGAAACAATACAATATGTAATGAGACCTCTTCCAAACCCAAATCAAGGTTGGGATCATGTTTTGCATAAGATGAGAATTACCTTAGATGATTACAGGAACAAAATTACTAAGGCAAATAAATGTCAAGTACAGAGGGATGGTCATTGGCAAGCCTCTCTAGATGGTCTTGGGGAGCTTAATACAGATGGGGTGTCAAAAGGAAATCTAGGGAGATCTAGAATAGGGGGTATAGGGAGACTTTTAGATGGTCACCCTATCTTCATAGTTGCAAATGCTTTGGACATCCTCTTGAACTTAGTTGAGGCTTATGGTATTCTTCGAGGGCTTCAAGAGGCAACCAAAGTTGGGTGGATTGTGATATAGGTGGAATCAGGATTCACAAGTGATTATCAATCGATTAAAGGACCCCACAAAAATTGCATCCTCAAATTAGAGATTACAAAGAGTGCTAGAGAAGATAGACAATCTCTAAACTAGATTTATAATAGTTGAATATATATATGCTCACGTGAACAAAACAAGATTGTGGATGCAATGACAAATTGGGCATTGGATTGAGGAAATCTAATCTGCTATGGATACCAACCTAGATGGTGGATGCAATAAATCAAGGAAGATATTTTCTCTATTTTGTGTCTTGATGTCGATAACATTGATGAGTGTATTTAATATTTTTTTAAAAATAATGGACTTACTTCTAAGTATAATTGCAATTAAAGTATTATTGTTAATCACCTATAAAATAGTGGCTAAAAATCCTATATGTGTAGAGGGGCAGGAGATGTAAATTACTTTATTTATTTTAAATAATAAAAAATCTTGTAATTAAAAAATAAAAATAATGATAGACTCATAGGTTTGGGACAAGTAGTAAGAGTCAAAAGAATTGCACCATAAACTAAATTACTTTAATCGATTGATAATCAATCGATTAAAATAAATTACTTTATTTTTTTTCAATAATTAATATTCTTTTAATTAAATAATAATAGACTCATGGGAAAGCAATAAATATTTTCAAAATTAAAAGTTTAAAGTTTTCTTTTTTACCTTTGATTAAGATTAGTATTCATTAGTATTGATTAAGATTATTATTTACTCTCAAGTTCATGGATTTGAAACAACTATAAAGAGTCAAGAATTTCGCAGTATAAGCCAAGGTTTTAGTTTTATGGATGTGGATCAAGTCATTAAGACCCTATATATGTAGAGGGGCATGAGATGTAAATTACTTTACTTCTTTAAAATAATAGAAAGTTTTTTAATTAAAAAATAAAAATAATAATAGACTCGTTGGATTTCGGACAAGAGTAAAAAAAAAATACACCATAAATGGAATGCAATAAATATCTTCAAAATTAAAAGTTTAAAGTTTTTTTTTTTTTTTAACCATTGAGTAAGATTACTATGTACTAGTAATTATGGTAATTTCATGGGTTTGAAACAAGTATAAGGAGTCAAGAATTTTACAGCATAAACCAAGGTTTTAGTTTTAGTTTTATGAATGTGGATCAAGTCATTAAGCATTGTAAAAGTTTTAATCTCATTAATGGGCTTTAACATTATTTAAACTATATGAACTTGATCTTTTAAAAATATAGGTTTTCAAAGCGGAGATCAAAGTTTAAATATTCTGAGTATCAAAGTATTATTGTTTTAAGAACGTAATTATATCCTCCCGTGGGGTTTCTTTCCATTTATTCAAGGTTTAGTTTTTTTTGAAGAAAGCTATTAATAGAATTAAAGATATTTGGGATTCGGGTAGCTGCTCTATTCTTACTTGGAACCAAATATGCAATTATTGTTCTCTTCCCTCTAGGTTCAAAGAGGTTTATGGCTTAGTTTTGGCTTCCATCCCTTGTGAGGTCCTTATAAAGTTGGGAACAATTGTTAATAATATATGGAATTACTCGAGATGGTTTAATGGTTATAAAATCTCTTCCATTACTTTTAGTTGGATATACAAAAATTTGTTGTGTCCTCCTTCTTTAGACTCTAAGCTCAATGTCAAGTGGCAAGTGAATTTTACCAATGCCCAATGGCAGTTTCTTGCTACTCAAATTTGGAAAGTTTATGTTGAATCCAAAACTCAACTTCTTGGATGACGGATTTTGCATCAAAAACTTCCAACTTCTGAAATTCTAGCTGCTATTTTACACATTCCCCCTCAATGTAATTTTGTAATGCTTTAGAAACTCCTATTCACTTGTTTTGATTTTGTGACATGGCTAAACGATTTTGGGATGTCTTCTACTCTTTTCTTTTTCCCTCTTTCACTAGATCTTGGAAGATTTCTTTGCTTGATTTTTCTCAACTGGATCAGTGCCCCAAAATTTGGGATCTTTGTAGACTCATCCTTCTCAAGCACATTTGGAAGTGCAGATGCAAAAAGGTGTTTACTGGATTTGCTTCTTCATGGGATATATTTTTAGCAGACTTGACCTTTGATATTTTATTACATGTGAGATGCATTCATTCCCAAGTCTATGGAACTTTTAGCACACCACGAGATGTTATTGATACACTTCATCAACTTTCTCATATGATTCAACATCTTCAGAAGGTCCAAGGTCCAACTGGAAACTAAAAAGAAGACAATTAGCAATGATGAGCAAATTCAAGTTTTGATTACTTCTATTTATTTTTTAAAGACTTTTGAAAATATCACGGAAGACACGCCCAAAATTTCTCCATATAATAGACTCTCCCACAGATGAGATGAATGTTGATATATGGTGTATTGCAGTAAGATATAGCTATAATCTTTTTGTTGCTAAAAGCTTCTATTCTTATGTATATTTTGTTATGGATGCTTTACTTCTTATCCACCTCGTTTAATTTTTAGTTGGACAGTGTTAACACCATAATATTGTAATGTTCTGTTAACGAATTAATATAATCTTAACTTTTCCTTAAAAAAAAAAACAACATAATTATAATACAACTTTTAATATTAAATTATAAGTTAAAACTTGTTGTCAGCCAATATACCACAAATAATAAAATTTAATCCCATTTAATCAATTAAAAAATAAACCATGACTTAATAACAATTATACTTAGTTCAATCTTCTATAAACAATTTGAAAATAACTCTAATAATATATAAACAAACTTAAATTTGAATTTGTTTAGTTAAATTTATTTTAATCTTATGCACTCAATTAAAAAAAATTAATTATATAAAAAATTATATTTATTTATTTTTTAATATATAAAAAATTAATAACACTTTTAAAAATTGCCATTATAAACCCTAATCAGTCAACTGGTATAGGTTGATTTTTCGATTGCACCCGCTCAATTTGGGCTTTTTATTTAGAGGTCCTTGGGTGTGTTATAAGTGCTTTTTTAATTGGCCTGTCAATATCGTGTCAGTAACCATACATGGTCACACTTCACGTGGAAACCAGGGGAAGAGGGACTCATCAATTATAGGAGTTTTGGTCCAATTAGATGGCCAAGCGCACGGAACAACCTATATGCATTATTGATGTAATCTTTCAAGGGACATCATAGGATCATTTTGTATGGATGTGATTTTGGAATGTTCTCTCACCCTAAGTTTTCAGGTTAGGAGAGTATAAAACAGAAGGAAAAATGAAAAGTTTTATTAATATGGATTTAAAAATAAAAATATTTTAAATCTTTATTACGAAGTATTAATTTAATTGGTTATATTTTTTTAAATTTTTAAAAAGTTTTTGTTTTTTTAAAGGATGTAAAGTATAATTGGAGTGTATAACAAGTGATCATTTGAATTTGTTTGTTTGTTTTTTTTTTTTACATAAACTCATTCATATACACACCACAATGGTTTGAACATGTGTCCTTTTTCTTACACAAGCTCATTCACATGCACATATCACGTCCCCACAATGGTTTGAACCTGGGTCTCCTTTTTTTTTACACAAGCTCATTCACATACACACATCACGTTCCCGCAATGGTTTGAACTTGGGTCTCCCTAAAGAAACCCAAAATCCTAACCACATGGGTGTCCCACGGGGACAACTTAGGTTTTTTTAATGAGAATCTAAAGTCATATCAACTTGAATGTTCTAAAATAAACAAAAACATCTTGTTAAATTGTTGCAATACTGTTCCAGGGAGACAACACTATGGTTCGGGCTTTGGTTCTTTTTTTGGGAGGTTCAAAGGTTAAAAAAAACAACGTAGGAGCATGGGTGAGTGTGTGAGAGGGTAGGTGTGTAGTGGCTATGTGTTAAATTCCCTATTAATAAGCATAACTCTCAGCTTTAGGAGGGGTCATGGTTGGAGGGAGCCTGCTCAGCCCTATGCGTTGGTCGTAAGGGTTTCTCACACTAACCAAATCACGACTACTAGACCATAGGTCATATAAGACCACTTTCACGATTTTATTTATCTAATATATGCTTATCCAACTAAAATCTAGTTTAAAAAAGTATGATGTGCAACTTTATCCTATTAAGTTCGAACCGTAGCCTCTATTTAAAATTTAGCCCACTCAAGTTGTACAACCCCTTTCACTCTCATATAAAGTTGAGAGTGAAAAAAATAAAGTTAAAATAAGTTTTCACGACTACTAGACCATAGGTCATATAAGACTACTTTCACATGATGTTATTTATTTAATATATGCTTATCACGATTACTAGACCATCATACTTAGTAATAAAGATAATGTTAAAATAGGTTTTCACAAGACCATAGGTCATATAAGACTACTTTTACAAGATGTTATTTGCCTAATATATGCTTATCCTAGTTTAAAAAAGTATGATGTGCAACTTTATCCTATTAAGTTCAAACATTAACCTCTATTTAGAATTTAGCCCACTCAAGTTGTACAACCCCTTTCACTCTCAAGTTGGGAGTGAAAAAAAAAAAACTTAAAATAAGTTTTCACGACTATTAAACCAAAGGTCATATAAGACTACTTTCACATGATGTTATTTATATAATATATATGCTTATCACGACTACTAGACCATCATCCTTAATAATAAAAATAATGTTAAATTAGGTTTTCACAATTACTAGACCATAGGTTATACAACACTACTTTCACACGATGTTATTTATCTAATATATGCTTATCCAACTAAACTCTAGTTTAAAAAATTATGATGTGCAACTTTATCCTATTAAGTTCGAACTTTAACCTCTATTTAGAATTTAGCCCACTCAAGTTGTACAAACCTTTCACTCTCATATAATCATAATAAATAAATAAATAAATAAATAAATAAATATATATAAAAAATATATATATATATATATATATATATATCTAAATAAAGTTTTTTATGAATGAGAATCAATAACATCTTGTAGACACCTAAAACGCGTCATGTCGAGGGCGACTACTTATATGGACATGCTACAAGACCATATGGAGGATCTTGGACAGAATCCAAGATAAAGCAGTGGTTCTAACCACTCAATTTAGGCATTTTGGCCTAATCAGTTTGAACCGTAGCCCAGACTTGCGGTCTCTAGTCTTAACCGTGGTTGACACCTGCGGTCTGCAGTCTGAACCGCAACTGTGACCTGCGGTCTTAACTAAAGTTCAGTTAGACCTTCCATCCGAGCCAAATTGGTTGGAACGACCAAAAGATCTAGAAGAAGGCAGTTGAAGGATGAAAGATTCTAGAGGCTTCCATCCCAACTGTCCTAACCAGCCTTCTTGGTATTGGCTTTTCCATGAAGCCACCCTTAGCCCTAGGGGCATGCTATAAATACCCCCTCCAAATGGGGAGAATAAGAGAAGCAAGAATTAGAGATTTGAGAACCGAAGCCTTGATGAATTGTACACTCAAACTGAGTATACTAAGAGATAGAGCTATTGCACTTAATCCCCGATCCTTTTGCCAACATCCATGATAAATTGTATTATGGATGCCCTAGGTGCTTAGGAGAGTCAAGAAGCACAAATCCAAGCAAACGAAGGCCCTTCACATCGAATTGATCACCAAATCAGTCTGAGGACAAGGAAGGCGACCCTTGAGCATCAATTTGGACAAGGAGATCAAACCCACTACCCCTAATTTTGAGGGTAAATCTATCAAAGGTCAAATCGTGGCTGCTAATCGTGGTTCACAATGTAGACCACTCACGAGAGTTGCAGTTTGCAATAGGTGACAGATCACCTTACTCTTTTCATTTTTGTCTGGTTAAATAGGTGAGATTAATCTTTTCTTAGGTTTAATTGCAGTTTATAAGAATTCTGACCGTGGGAATTAGCTTAGAATAGATAGTTTATGCTTTGCATTAATTAGGACATTTGTGGATCTTTTATGCACCTTTATGCTTCTATTTTGATATCTGATCCATGCATTATTTTTCTAATGATCTCCTTTATGCTATATTACAAATCTTGATTCAACTAGCATAGTTTAAAGGTTTTCTTTATGTTTCTTGATCATTAGTTTAATGGCATTATCATGTATGTTTCCTTAAAGGGCCTCATCATGAGAGGCTATCTATATTTTTGAACGTGTGTTGTTTCTTGATCGTAGGAAAATAGGTACAAGAGGAGTTTATATCATAATCCTTCCACATCGCGAAGAAGGGGGTCAACTCCACCCAAGGTAGTTTGCGACTAGTCAAAGGGAAATATTAATGTGCCTACCCTATTGAGGGCATTGACAATTGTATAGACTGTATCATCATTCAAGTGACCCTAAGAGGGGCATATTTGTAACAAAAATTCATTCATAATCAATACAAGAAATATCATTTTGTTGAATTTATGCAATGTGTCAAGCTTTTACGCTTTTATGATGACTATAGACTAATACAGTAGATAGGAGCATGCTTTTTGGTTATGTCAAAAGGCGATCACAGTGAAACTCCGCATTTGTAGCCCCTGAGTGCTGACATTCCTAAATTTTTCTTATCTCAGGTGCTAACCACAGCTAATAGCTACGATTATTTGTTGACCCATGACTTTCACCTACAGTTTACACTACAGCCCGCAGACCATAGCTACGGTTTATAACAGAAGTAGCAGACAACAGAGAAACCACTTGGCATCAGATCAGGAGCTGAGGTAGGCTCTATTTTTATTCTCTGTGTTTTTACAGTAAGCGTTAAATCGATTGCAAATTAGGTACACTAAAGAAAAAGGGTGAATGAATAGTCCTAGTTTGCTTTCGTATTCCTTCCATTAGAAAGGCATTGCTAGGAACATCGGACCTTTGATTGCAGTCTGCCCTAGAATACAGTGACCTTGATAAAAATTGAGTGGTCATTTGCATGCTTGAGGCCCAATTAGAGGCCATGTCATCATAATCGCATTGTCATAACATCATGTAGGACATAGCATGCATACCTTTATGAATTTGAAACGTTCCTTTTCTTTTTATGCATATCATGTAGGAATGATCATATGAATGCTCTTTTATGCATTTGTCTTTATGCAAAGTAAA
The DNA here is from genome assembly GCA_028583015.1 of Wollemia nobilis. Taxonomy (NCBI): domain Eukaryota; kingdom Viridiplantae; phylum Streptophyta; class Pinopsida; order Araucariales; family Araucariaceae; genus Wollemia; species Wollemia nobilis. The sequence goes on from JAQPPZ010000367.1 coordinate 5,943,142, forward strand.
ACGAACCACACACACCACATTTCATTTAAACATCAGTGGCGTTGGGCTCTCACATCCAACCCATTTGATTGAGACCAATAGTGGATGTCATTACCACTTGGTTGGATCATTTGAAATTGTATTATCGGGACCCGCTCGTGGCCAAGGCTAACCCAAGAATTGTCCTATCCATGCAAAATAGCATGCACTCATCTTCAAAAGAGTGTATCGTTGTGCACGATGTGTTGGGTGAGGGTTGGTAGTACCTATGCTACCTCGTTGAGTATGGACTTCACTCCCATATTTGGCTTGTGCGAGTGTATAGGTGAAAGCCAATTAAACTGAGAATAAAATCCAACGATTTTGCAAAACACGTGAGAGTTTCTCATACTGATACAACACATTTTAAAATAAAATCAAACAACTTAGGGTTCACTTTAAAATTTAAAAATAAGATAAGCGTCATTGTATACCTTGTTTGATAATAAAAGATACATCTAGACATTAGGTACACTATGGTGGATACACGGGGTGGTCGATAAATGCATAAGCCTGAAGCCAATGACCAAGCCCCAACCGATTCATAAATACATGTGTCTAGTCCTCAACCACATGAGCAAACCGAACGTTGTTCGACGAGCATTAGAGGAGACAACTCGACACAAGGGGATCCCATTGAGTGTACCCCTAATAGACTAGCATCAGTGCATTCTGCTAGACGCTGATTAGAGCATGGAGCTTCTCAGCTTGAGGGTGCTCCACTTGAAAGCCATTATCAAGATCGCATTGCACACGCGTCCACGGGATCAGCCAAAGAGTATGTCATGTAGGGGACCAGATTGGTACCCATTTGTACTAATTCTACAGGGTGTACTATACCCCCACCTTATGAGTATAGAAGTAATAGAGATCTACCCATTCAGGGGCAAGTAGATGGGCTCCCTATTGAGCGCAAGTCTACCCATACTCCCATACGTACTATACCATGCAATATCACCATCGATATATCGAAGGTGGGAGCTAATGGAACACCACCCCATGAGAGGTGGAGGTCTAGACAACTAGACGATCTAGGTAGTGTGTTAGAGAAGCTAGGCTATAAGCCTTAGGCTCTGCCCACTCATGCTCTGAGTGAGCATAGAGGAAGCACCATTAGAACTACTAAAGAGCATGGAGAGGCTTCTAAGCTCCCTCATGTCTCACGTCCACCATCCACGTATAGTGGCATGCAACACAGGACACAACACGATGTCAATGTCGTCTTCACAAATAGAGGTAAAGGTACAACACATTAATTCAATGGGTACAGAACCCACAAGGTTGCTCGTATAGAGCAAGTGTACCAAAGGCCTCCTACAGCTGACCAGGTCGAAATATCATATCGACTGGCCTCTGAACAGAAACACCAAATCCTCCAAGATCAATTGGAGGATGCTCGCCTAAAGAGGCAGCGCATTGAATATGAAGATCTTTAGGCGCAAAGGCTTACTAGACAGAGGTTGTATGAACAACGCTTGTGCGAGGAGCGCATCCTCATCCAGAAGGAGTGTGTAGAGTAGGAAGATAGGTTGGCTAGGGCCAGCCTATATTCTCAGGACGAGCATTGAGAGCAGGTGCATAGGAAGGCTCTTTTGCAAGCCGACATGCACCATGAGCGCATAAGCGTTCATACTCATATCACTGCCCATCAAAGAGAGCAATCACCTTCGGTCGAAAATCAGAGGCAGCAACATTATGAGGAACAAGAGAGGAACAGATGCAACCAAGAATATCCTGAGAGTTCCCGAGTTGAGGAGGAGGAAGAGGAACGCCCTCCACCTTGATAGAAGAGGATTGTACCTCCCAGACCGCATCTGTGCTGACTTAGGGAGGAGGACTTTCTGTCTTCTAAGGCTTACAAAGCTTTGGCCGAGAAGGTCAAAGCAATTGAGAAACAAGGCACGATTGTCCAAAATCTGACACTGAGGAAAATTCACAATGAACCTTTAGATACCTCGGTTCCTACGCCCCCATACCCTGAGCATTATGAGATGCCCAGGTTGGAGAAATTCAAGGTTGATGAAGAGGTGCAAGAACATGTCATGAGATTTTTGGATGCTTGCTTCCAGATAGAGAACAATGACACACTGTTATTGCGTACATTTGTCACGAAACTCTCTGTTCCAGCCCGAGAGTGGTTCAATCAGCTAAAGAAACATAACATAACAAATTTTGAGCAATTAGCTGATGCCTTTCTTGAATGCTATTCCTTCGACATCAATAAACAGGCCAACATTTTCGATTTGGCTGCGCTAGCTCGATGCGACGACAAGCCAATAGAACAGTACGGGAAGAGGTGGAGGAGATTAATGGCAAAGTTGCCATTCCCGATTCCTACCATAGAATTAACTTGAATGCTTACAAAGAATTATGCCAAGCACATCTCGCTACTGTTGCAGCTGCAACAGTATGCTACATTCGAAGAAGCTTTGGCATAAGCCAAGGTAATTGAGGACATCAAGTTGCAGCAAGGCAACTTGAAGCTCAAAACTAGGAAAGAAGGATATAAGAAGAGTACCTCAAAGCAATAGGGCAAATAGGCCCATGTGAATCAGGTGGTACTAAATCTCCAAAATGAGGATAAGGGGCAAAAGAAGCAGAATTATCAAGCCCATCCTACTCCTGTGCAATACAACCAGCACAAGAATAACTACAAGGGCATGAACAAAGAGCAACGCCCACCTCGCATATTCATGCCATTGACGAAATTATTATCGATTTTTCGTCAGCTCTATGAGGCCAAGGCAATAAGATTGCCCGAAGTGAAGATGGTTGATCCTAATCAGCCCAAGCCCAAAGACTATCAAGAAGATATGTTTTGCATATTTCATAGAGCGAAAGTCCATGACATCGAGGTATGTTGGTATTTCAAACGTATTGTCCAAAATATGATAGAAAATGGAGATCTTATGGTACCAGACAATCCCTAGGCACCGTATAACCAAAACATGGGGATTTTTAAAAATTCGTTACCAAACCATGAGGTGCCCCGTAACCACATTGGCCACATCAATCAAGTGTGAGTCGAACCACCTATCCAGGGGTTCGTCAGTATGGTCAATGTTGTTACCAAACATAGGAGGTATGGACAACTGAATCAACCTTCTACTCCCATTCAAATATGGGCCACGCCCCAACAACGATAAACACAAAATATTCCAAGCCCACCAACGAGACTGGTGGTGACCATTAGGAGCAGGGTGCTTCAAAACCTGCAGACGACTCCTACGAAGTTGTTGATATATGAGCTTATACAACAGTACCCTAGGCACAGGGAGACTCTTATGGGCATTCTGAGGTCCATTGAGGTATAGTCCCAGGAAGCACAGGCGTTCACAAATTTCGTGGGGCACGTACAACAGTGCTAGGAACCAATGATCCAATTCTACGATCATGAAGTGAAAATGGTTTTTGTAAGCGTGGTTGACCCGTAACTACATATCATTGCATGTGTTAACCACGTGTCGTTCAAAAGGGTCTTGATTGACACTAGTTTGTCAATCAATATAATCATGACTAAGGCACTGCACCATTTGAAATTGCTTAAATCACTCATCGTACCAACCACCTTTACATTGAGAGCGTTTAACAATGACTATGCTCTATGGTTGGCATGATTGTCCTACCTATTCAGGTGGGACTAAAGACCATTCCCGTAATGTGTCACATGATAGAGGGCACTTTGCAGTATAACATCTTGCTAGGAGGCCTTGGATTCAAGAAATACGTTGTGTTCCCTCGATATTGCATCAGTGTGTCAAGTATATACACGAGGGCCAAGTTCACGTGGTTTCATCAGATGAAGAACCATTCAAGTTTACAAACTTAGCAAATTTGCCAAGGGACTTCGTACTCCCATCAACGCACTTGGACATACGACCCACGTCGTCAGTAAGAGTTCCAAGAGGTAAACAGGTGATGCATGTTCAACCATCGATATCTATATCAAACAGATCTGAACATACCACTACAACTTCTCTGAGATCGAGTGTCTCAGCAATGCGTCAGGACAACCAAAAATTAAAGGTAAAATTGGGCAGGAAAGAAGCAAAGAACGTGCTCAAACTAGTCGCCACTGAGGTTGCCACTCCCATGGAGGTGGAGGAAGCCTAGGATCAAGTCGAGGAGGCACCTCAGCTTGGTTCTCCTGCATCGTCAGCAGGTTCATCCGCACCGTGGGTGACTGTTCACCTAGCCAGTACAGGTCTGGGTGAGTACCTCGTGCAAAATGTGACCTTTGGTCCTATTTTACAGACTGCACGAGACATGAGCCGACCGATAACCCATCGATATCTAGTGGGATCCATAGTACCATTGGGCGAGCCACCCAACCAAACAAACTTCATCTACGTCGGGTTGGATCAAGTTCCAACGTGAGCACCCATGGAGGTGGATGATGACGAACAGTTCACGGTGAACGTTCGGTACTTGTCCAACCCAGAGTACGCCATGCACATTTTTTAGCTCTTATCATTGGCATGGATATGACTTTGGTATTTTTGAACAAGGACGAAGAACCCCTCTTAAACTATGTTATCAATTGGTAAGTGATAGGTTCAGATTGGGATTGCAGATTCAAGGACATGATGATTTACTCATTGCATCATTGAATCGTTTATACCTGAGTCTGGGGGACGATGTGGATTTTAATCCATATCATCCTAACATGTCTAGTCTTCAAGGCAGCAACCCAATGGTGTCAATCATCACCATTGAGAGACCGAAGCTTGAACATGAAGAGTTCTCGGAGCAGAACCCTAGAGGCAACCTGGGTCATCAAAATCGTATCACAACCAACGATACTGGTATGCATGAGCACAACCTCGCCATTCTAGGCGATATCGATTCAGGAGATCTTTGTAGTGAATATGGAGAGGAGTCCACCTTCAAAATAAGTGGATCGAATTATGATACAGACGATGATTCCTCGGATAATGATCAATCTGAAGAGGAAACTGAACGAGCCTTTGTGGTTTCGATATTTCTATGCCATTTGCTGCCTAGAGAGCAATTAGATGAGATACAAGAGAATTTCATAGTCGATAGTGATTATGAAGACGAGACAGAGCAGGCCTACTTAAGGCATCGTCCAGATAATCTCCTAATATTTATGGACACAATAAAGTGGTCTGCTCATAATAGCAATCGTAGAAATGAGGTTGAGATGACCGATCTGAGGCTTGTATACTCGCTACATCTATTGCTTGCGAAGTCGGAGTATGTTATAGAAGAAGTACCTCTTAACATTGATCGCTTTAAAGAGGAAGCAGAGCTAGTTTTTGTGTTGGTGTCATATATACGATCGTTCTATCTGATTTATCCGGATAGTGATGATAGTGATCGCAGAATCAGATACATGGGGCCACATTTGGCAGATTGCCCCTTGCATATGGGGGGAAGTCAAGGATTATATTTGTACAATGATGATGAGGATTAGTTGGATATGGCCCATTTAGGGCCTCATCACCTACGTAATCAAAATCCACCTCGGGGTCTGCCACCTATTACAGCTGCAGGTTTGTGTCGAGAGATTAATCTCCAACGCCGCCTCATGGAAAGAATAAATCTGGAAGAGGAATATCAAAGACTCTTTCCCCATCCACCTACTTATTTTTTTTTTTAATTTGTGGAAAACATCCCAAAAGGGATGCCACTTTCGGGTAAGACCCAAGGAGGCAGGGGTATCCATTTCGCCAAAAACGCCCAGGACTCGGACCTGGCCTACCACCTTTGACATACTCAAGGAGAAAACAAACACACAAAACCAAATTAAAAAAAGTAAATAACAACAAAAATAATAAAATAAAATAAAAAATAAACTCCTTGAGTGTGTCAAAACCAAAAGCACAACCAAACACGCACAATAAGATAAAAGAAACCACAACACAAACCACATAGAAAAACACAAGAACCACATAACAAAACACAAACAAGACAAAAACAACATAACACTACAAAGACATAACGCAAAAAAACATGAAAAATAAACACAACCAAAACCTAAAAAATAAAAAAAATAAAATAAAAATAAAAACAACCAACAACAGACAATAAACAAAAACAAAAAACATATAAAACACTCACACATAAAAAAATGAAATAACACAAACAAAGAGAAACCCAAGAACAAGAACAAAAAAAAACACAAGAACAATAACAAAAAACATAGAAAAAAAACAAAACAACAAAAACACAAGAACAACAAAAAACAACACAAAGAACACAAAAACAAAACAAAACAAAAGAACCCACCCACCTTAAAAAACTAAACAAAAAAACAAAGAAGACAAAAGAAAAAAAAAAAAATTAAACAAAACAATGACCTATCTAGACCAGAAGACTATTAATGCAAGAATCAACAGAGGAAACAAAATAAATAATAGAATGAGCTAGGGAACTATTAAAACTGAATGAACCAAAGACAAAAAAAAAAAAAACAAACAAACAAGAAGAAACTAGGTACCTTCAGAACTGGAGCCGTCCAAAGAAATGATAGAAAGAAGAGCTTCCCTAATTTGAGAAGCCCACCATATAGGAGGGTGGCCATAACAAGTAAGATCACGTTTGTCCAAAGCACAATTAGCTAAAGCATCAACACTCTTGTTTTGATCTCTGACCACATGATTGTAATCAACTTTCAAAAATCCCATCTGGATTAACTGAATCTTCTAAATAATTCTTTTTATTCTCCAATCCACCTTATGATTCTTAGGAGTCTTCAAGAGATTAATCATAAGTTGAGAGTCAGACTCAACTAACACCTTTTCCCATCCAACCTTAGTAGCCTCCCGAAGGCCTCTAAGGATACCATACCCCTCAAGCAAGGATATTGGAAAGAATACCCAAATTCTCAAGCAAAAGTAAAAACTAGGGAGCCATCTCGAAAGTCTACCAATTCCTCCCACACTGGCTTTTCCAGGGGTTCCCTCTAGAGGCTCCATCAGTATTGACTTTTCCAAAATCCTTAGGAGGTTGCCAATTTCTAGTCCTATCCATCTTACTAATACTCACATTCCCTTTAAGTTGGTTGCCCTTAGAAGTTTTAATCTTCAATCTTTGCATCACTTGATCCCATCTTTGGTGGGAGTTTTGGGGGTGATTAAGGAGATGATGGACTGATTCAACTAAGTTGGCTACGGTATTTTGCCAAATATAGTGAATATCCTTCCTATATTGATTAAAAATTTGGTTGTTCCTTTCATTCCAAATATTCCAAAGAAGAATCGTAGAACCCATCCAAACTAACTGCCTAATAAAATGATCAACACCCTCCTGATTAGGCAAATCCCTCCAAAGCTTTTCAAAAGTGGAAAAATTGGACCACTGTAAGCCAACCCATCCACCTACTTATGCTGAGCTACTTGAGCCAAGAGATCCCATTTTACAGTTAGTAAATAGGGAGGATCCAATTGTCTAGGCATCCCATAGGGAGGACCCGTTCGTCCCTGTACCATCTGAGCCAGATCTTGGGTATGGAAGCTACACAGATGATGTAGAGTTAAGTCCATGTGGTCCTGGAGATCAATTCCATTCCATCAACATGGTCCCCATTGATTTGACCACTCCACTCCGCAATCCAGAAGATCCGTCTAAACCATTGCATCTAAACATGGATGCTATCGATTGGGATCGCGCTGATTCGCCAGTAGATCCTGAATACTTCTTTCCAAACGAAGAGATGCTGCAACCATTTCATTTTGGACCAGGTTGTGCTTATGATGTCTATAACGCTAAACATGCTTCCAACAAAGAACATATCAATCTAGCTGATGACATCCATTTGATCCCTATGCCTCATTAGCTTGAGGAGGGATCCCATATGTCAGTAGAGGAAACCTTTGAAGTGGATATCGGTAACGACCCCACCAATCCAATGAAGGTTAAATTTGGAATGAGTCTCACTCCAGATGAGCGTGCTAGCATCATCCCTCTACTGAAAGAGAGACCTGACATTTTTTATTGGACATACAAAGATATGCCCGGTATAGACTCGAAATTGGTTGCTCATAACCTTTCACTAGACCCGTCCAAGAAGCCTGTCAAGCAGAAGCTCATAAAGATGCATTCAACAATAGCCTTAATGGTGAAAGACGAATTGCAGAAGCTGCTAGATGTAGAATTTGTTATTTCCATCGACTATCCAGAATGGGTGTCTAATATGGTACGTGTAGGAAAACTAGATGGAAGGATCTGTATTTGTATGGATTTTAGAGATCTCAAAAAGGCAACACCCAAAGATTCATTTTTGTTGCCCAATATCGATGCTCTAGTAGACTCTACTACAGGTCACGAAATGCTCTCCTTAATGGACGATTTTTTTGGTTACAATAAAATTTGGATTAAGCCCGAAGACCAGCACAAAACCGCGTTTATAACGCCATGGGGAATATTTTGCTACAAAGTTATGCCATTTGGTCTCAAAAACACTAGTGCCACATACCAGTGGGCCATGACATACATTTTTCATGACTATATGCACAAAATTCTTGAAGATTATATCGATGATTTGCTAGCCAAGTCATTGCTACGAGAAGAGCATGCGAAGGTCTTAAGAAAAGTCTTCGATCGCCTGATAGAGCACAACTTCAGGTTGAATCCTAAGAAGTGCGTATTTGGCATAACTTCTAGAAAATTACTAGGGTTCATCGTCTCCAAGAGAGGCATCGAAGTAGACCCAACGAAGGTCAAGGCCATTTTGGAAATGCATCCTCCCACCAATATTAAGGAATTAAGGAGCCTTCAGGGCAAGGTAGCCTCGATAAAGCGATTTATCACCCAACTATCGGATAAATGTCGACCCATGAATCAACTGCTACATAAGGGTGTCCCATTCAACTGGGACGAGGACTACAAGGCAGCCTTCGCTGAGATAAAGCAATACCTGGCGATGCCGCCAGTGTTAGCTCCACCAAGGCCAAAAGAGCCTTTTCTGCTATATATATCGACAATAGACTTTGTGTTAGGGACCATGTTGGCCCAAAAGAACGTACAAGGCAAAGAGCAAGCCATATATTACATTAGCCGAACCTTGGTGAGTTACGAGCTAGGATATGCATATGTGGAAAAACTATGTTTAGCAGTAGTTTTTTCTACCAAGAAATTGTGGCACTACATGTTGAGTCATACGACATATGTGATATCAAAACAAAATCCTTTGCAGTATATGATGAGCAAGACATATCATAATACACGTATTGCAAAGTGGATCATGCTATTGACAAAATTCGATCTGGAATTCATAAGCTAGAAGTCCATTAAGGGATAGGTCATAGCAGATCAGTTAGCTGAGGCACCACTGTCCAATAGTAGACCTCTAACAATCGAGCTTTTGAATGATGCAATGTTTGTAGTATCCAAAGCTCCCGAACCCAAAGAACCAGAGAACAATGCTGATATGACTTTGTTCTTTGATGGTTTGAAATGTGAGCAAGGAGCTGGTACAGGGATAGTGTTTTTCATGCCGTAAGGAGCTCCAATGCCCTTGTCTTTCAAACTAGACTTCCCATGCACCAACAATAATGCTGAATATGAAGCCCTACTTTTGGGCCTCCATACGATCGTCGCCATGAATATCAAGAGACTAAACATCTTTGGCGATTCCCTGCTCATAATTAACCAAGTGAAGGGACTATTTTAGTGTTGATGTTCGGTACTAAAAGCCTACAAAGATCTTGTTGCCACATATCTAGCTAAACTAGAATGGTACGACATCGAGGCAATCCCTCATTCGTCAAATAGGTTTGTAGACACCATGGCATATTTGGGATCCTTAATCCCTCAGAATCCATCTGCCGACTTCACTACCATCCACGTCAAGACGCTCTCGCATCCTGTAGCAGAGTGTGTAGCATTTGATAACAAAGAATCAGTCAACATGATTAGTGTGGAGCCAAAAGCTGATTGGTTCTGCAAAGCTGAAGACTTTCTCAAGAAGGCACCCTGGGGGTCTTTAACCTCCCAGAGTCCTGTGGGGAGTGGCACCACCATTCACCACAAGGTTGTTTCCTAGTCTGCATTTGCAAAGATAAATATGCAGGGGGAGCAAGTCATCTTAGTAGTCAAAGCTGAGGCTCATCAGAATTGGATGTCATAGATTCAAGACTTCCTAAGACTTGGTTTTGTCTCGGAGGGACTGTCACATGCTACAAGATGCACATTTAAACAAAAAGTGACTAAATATGTCTTGATAGGAGATATTTTGTACCATCAAAGTTACGATGGAGTTCTCCTTCATTGTCTTGAGCCCCAAGAGTCATCTTGGGAAATTTCAGAAGCTCATGACGGTACATGCGGTGGCCATTTCAGCGACATGGCCATCGTCAAGTGCATCCTTCGAATGGGTTATTATTGGCCCACTATGGATAAGGATTGCAATGTGTATGTCAAGAAATGCGTCAAATGTCAGCATCATGCTAATCTTACGCACTTGCCATCACAGGACCTACAACCCATCCAAGCGGCTTGGCCATTTGCTCAGTAGGGATTTGATCTAATTGGCAAGATCTCTCCTCCGTCATCAGGTCGACATACATTCATTATTATGGCTACTGAGTATTTTACAAAGTGGGTGGAAGCCATTCCCTTAACAACGACCACTGGAGCTCGCATAGCAGAGTTCATAATGGAGCATATCATAAGTCGTTTCGGGATACCATCCAAAATAGTTTTAGATAATGGAACTTATTTTAAGAACAAAACTATGTGAGCTTTAACATCTAAGTACCACATCAAACATAGTTTTGCAACTCCATATTATCCACAGGCAAATGGGCAAGTTGAGGCCTCAAACAAGACTGTGGTAGCCATCTTGAAAAAGACAGTGCAAGAACACCACAAGGATTGGCATATACAACTGCCCCTTGCATTATGGGCTTATAGGACTAGCATTCGGACTCCCACTGGGGCAACTCCGTTTTCACTAGTATATGGTGCTGAGGCCATTATGCCCTTAGAGTTGGAAATTCCAACGCTGCGCGTCACATTGAAAGAGTTCATCGATGACGACATCGCACGATAAGCTAGACTAGATCAATTGACGCTACTGGATGAATATCGCGTGAATGCCCTAGAGCATCTCCGCATCTATCAGGAGTGATTAAAATGAGCTTACAATATCAAAGTCCACCAGAGAGACTTTGAATTTGGGGATCTTGTGCTGAAAGAAAACCAATAGAACTCGAATTTTATCGCCCAATATGCGAGACAAATTTGTGGCTAATTGGCTAGGACCCTATATCATATCTAAAAATATTGGTTTGGGTACCTATCACCTGACATCGCTAGGGGGTGTTGAAGAGCCTGAACCTCTCAACATCATCCATATTAAGGCGTTCTATGCTTAGAGAGTGTAGCAGAAAAGGCTCCAAAGGCATCTGTAAGCCCTTTGGTCAGTCAAAAAGGCACCAAGGATTTCTAAAAAATCACTTGGTCAACCCAAAGGCTCTAAGGGTTTCTTAAAGCCACTCGGTCAACCCAAAAGGCTCTGAGGGTTGCTTAAAGCCACTCGGTCATCCCAAAAAGACACCAAGGATTTCTAAAAATTGCTTGGTCAACCCAAAGGCTATGAGGGTTGCTTAAAGCCACTCGGTCATCCCAAAAGGCACCAAGGATTTCTAAAAAATCGCTTGGTCAACCCAAAGGCTCTGAGGGTTGCTTAAAGCCACTCGGTCATCCCAAAAAGGCACCAAGGATTTCTAAAAATCGCTTGGTCAACCCAAAGGCTCCAAGGGTTGCTTAAAGCCACTCGGTCATCCCAAAAAGGCACCAAGGATTTCTAAAAATTGCTTGGTCAACCCAAAGGCTCCAAGGGTTGCTTAAAGCCACTCGGTCATCCCAAAAAGGCACCAAGGATTTCTAAAAAATCGCTTGGTCAACCCAAAGGCTCCGAGAGTTCCTATAGCTTCTCGGTCATCCTAAAAGGACTCCAAGCTCTCTTGCTAAGAGTTTGGTCAACTAAAAGGTTCCAAAGGCGTCTGTAAGCCCTTTGGTCAATCCAAAAAGCTCCAAGGATTTCTAAAAATCGCTTGGTCAACCCCAAAAAGCTCCAAAGGCATATATACTCGTCGTTTGGTCAAATATGAAAGCTCAAAAATTCATAAAAATTTGAAAATATACAAAATTCCAAAAAAATTGGTAAAGCATAAAATCCAAAAACATTTGCTTTTGCAGTTTGCATTTTCATACATGCATTCACCTCATCATATTGCATTTAGGCATTTATCATCCATTGCATTCCATAGTAGAGTGTAATGTGTCTATCAAAATCTTACAAACGGTCACACGTTTGTGTTTCAATCATGCACCCTTGCATTTATCATAATTCATTGCATTCATACACGATACCTATTGTGGAGAAATATGTATGTATATTAAGTTTTCCAGTCACTCAAACATACCTAGTGGGTTCTTCAGATATTGTAGAAAGCTTGCTTTGCTTTTATAGACGAGGTCATTAGTTGGGATAGTGCTTCAACATATCAGGATCCCATCACTAAGAAAAACAATATAAAATCCTGCTAAGACAAGAGATGATGAAAGTTGCAAAAGCGGTCTTAGGTATCTAGAGAGATGGGTTTTATGACCTGCTTGTCTTGCAAATAGTCAGTCTAGAAAGGTGAACTTTGGCAAAAGGACAAGAATTTCCCCTATAAATCCCAAAGTTACAAAGTTTAAATCCCAAGTTACAAAGTGCAAATTTCAAAGTACAAAGTTCAAATCAAATGTAAAGTGACATAGTGAATCAAAAGCACTATAAAAATCCCTTGCTCAAAGAAAACGGTAACATGTGGACTAACAGTGATTTTTATCACTACATATGAGCAAGTAAGAAGGGTGAGAACTTGAATCCCTGGATTGTCCACCTTTTGAAAGCCATAGAGTGATCCCCGATCGTAGCAATGGGTTGGAAGAGTCCCGCATACAATAAGAGGGGTAGTTCTATTGGGTGATCCCAAAACGTAGCAATGGGTTGAAAGAGTCCCTCCTGCATTTGGAGGGGTAGCCCTGATCAATTTGCAAGATGAGCTAGCTCTAGGTGCCTAGGTTTGTCTAGCTGTATAAGTCTAATCAAAGCTGAAACAAGGATGGTACGATCATATGAGGAACCCTATCTCACATATGGGTTGAAAGAGTCTCAATTGACATACGGGGTATGCTTATGGTCTATCTGAAAATACTCACATGCACACACAAGGATAATGAATAGTTGGGTCTGTCACAACAAAAGCCTTGTCCAATAAAAGCCTTGTACAATTAGTATGTGATTTTTGGAGAAGTCTACTAGGGTGTTTGAGTCTCATGGAAAACCTCAAAAGGTTCTCTAATAGCAAAAAAATACCAAATATTATTAGACATCAAAAATACGAGTCATTCATTCATCAGAATGCATTTTACAAAGCACAATCAAACATATAGGATAGATACCGCATGAATATCAGAAATGATGTTTAGATGGCCACTGACTATATAGTGCAAGCAAAGAAAAATATACAGAATGACATATTCATTCATTAGCATTATACCAATCCATTTTACTGCATTTCATATATGGGTGATTAATTGATTAAGTTCTTGTAATGAGAATTATCAATTATTTTGCATGATTGTTATACATTTTGTGGTGTCGTATTTTAAAATTGATATACATAGTTTACATTCATTTCTTATGTTTTAAGTGATTAAAGCATACAGGTTCATTCCCATTAGATTACGATTATGTACATAATGCATTACCATACATTGCATAGCATACCATAACTTCATAAAAATAAATGCATGCCCACAAAGAAAAAACAAATATGCGTTAAAAATAAACAGTGCATCCATATGCATACATCATACATGGCACATCTAATCATCTAGATCATTGCATCTCATCAACATCATCATAAATAATATAGCTATCTAGTGCATGTCATCCATACATCACATCATATAAACATAACATCAACATAAGCATTGCATCCATGTGCATCAAATAAACATAAAATCAAAAATACACATCGGTACACATAATGAGCCATAAATGATCAAGTCATATATATATATATATATATATATATATATATATATATATGTGTCCAAAAGAGTACATAGGGAGTGTATCAAAATGCCCGCAGGCTACAAAGTGTGTAGGTCCTCGACCTTACACCCAAAATAAATATGGCATATCAAAAATGTAGTCTACATCTAGCAGAGCCCAGATCTAGTCTGCTTCCCTTGTACCGGAGCTCTCGTCACCTCCCTCAACACTGTGCTCTAGAGCCTGCTATCTTGCTACTATGGCACCCATGGTGGGTCCTTTTGTGGATCTTGCCTGCCTCCAAATCCTAAGGCACCCAACACACGAGAAACTGATAACTGAAGCAGGCTAGTCCTCTGATCGGTGGCCCTTGAAGTCTGCCCTACATCTCTAGGCCTGGCACGCGATGTCGCACCATGTGAGCTAGAGGACCTATGCGTCCTCTCAGTCCTGTGAGTCCTGTGACTCGAGCTCACCATAGACTATCCGGAGGTCCTAGACCTGGTTCGCTGAGACTCTGAAGTGAAAGGATCCTCAGGAACCTATAGCCCATGCATCTCAATGTAGCCGACTAGCTGATCAACACGAGCAAGTTGGGCTGCATGCATCTCATTGGTCCTCATGACCATGCTGCGCAGTCACTCTACCTTGGCCATCAGATCCTGACCACCTACTGAAGCTACCGTTGGTGCTGTTGGAGGCCCCATAGTAACCTGAGGAGGTGGCATAGCCCCCCTCGATACCCGAAGGAGATCCCTCTTTGCCTCTGCTACATTCTGTTGTGCCTGGGCTAACTCCAGTGTAGTTTGTAGTCTCTAAACCTGGGCCTCTACATCTGTGGCTCGCATAGTGAGATCCTATATCTGATCTTGTGCCTCAGTAAGGCGTCCATCCTTGTCAGCTACCTTCGCCTATAGAGTGGTGATAGTAGTATCTCGCTCCACCTGTTGTGTATGGAATCGTCCAAGCTGACTCTACAAGTCAACCACCTGAGCTAAGAGCAGACCCTCTACGCTGTCGAGAGGGACCTCACCCTCCTCTGGAGCCTCCTTATTTGGGTCAATCTCGGGAGTCTCCTCGATGATGGCCTCTGTGCCCCAGCTACCCTTTGTCCGATGGCGCACCCTACGCCCATCGGGATCCACCTCTACCTTTGCATGATCTGGCTCTCGGCCTAGAGGCCCTCCCAAATACCATATGAACATGGACCACCACCCATCATACTCTAGAGTGGTCCCAACAGTCTCAACTCCAGTCTCCTAGTAGTCATCAGGAGCATCTCCTAGAGGCTCAGGAATGATCCACTGCAGATCAGTCTTTGCGACCAAGCATCGATATCTGAGAGGGATCTCTGGAATGTCCTACACCATGCCAAACTATCGTAGGACACGAGAGTAGAACTGATACTCTCTAATCTTGGCCTTTCGACCGATAAGCCACCTGTCTCGATGAGCCCATCGAAGCCTCTCATCCACCTCAGGCCATGCGGGGCAATCCATGTAGGGGCGCTAGACAACGTCCCCGGATCGAGTGATGCAAATCGAGTAATGTAATGCTCGACGTCACCAGCATGGATCCTACTATGGGTACCCTCCCCCTCATGAGGCTAGCATGCAGTGTAGCACTGATGATCAACATCTATCTTAGCAATGCATAGTGGAAGATCTGTAGGACGCTCGATCCGGATGTGCTGCCACCCCAGATCTACAATAGAAGACTACAGCTGATGCCCTTACGGCTACGCTCAGTAATCTGGTACAGCTCCCTATAGATCTGACATAGCAGGGTGCTCCCCCATGATAAAAGTAATGGCTCCTCTGTAGAACTTTGAAGAACCCTCCAGGCAGTGGATAGGAGGTTCCAGGGAATCCTCACGCCCGAAGAGTCTGGAAGGACAATCTGTACTATTAGGTGCATGAAGAGGGCTTCCCATGCAGAGAAGACATCCTCGTGATACCAGTCATCGATGTGCACCCCTCCATGGTCAATCTCATCCTGAGCATCCTCACTCTAGTCATCGAAGATAGCATCAAAAACAACCTCCTTTACCCTGGAGGTAGAGGAGACAATGGCCTCGCCATCGATGGGGATCCTGAAGATCCTGTAGACATCCTCCAGGGTAACAATCATTTCACCTGTAGGCAGGTGAAATGTGTTGGTCTGCGTATTCCAACATCGGGCCAACATAGTCAGGTAGGCTTGATCTACCCTAATAGTGGGTAGATCCATGACATAGTCGAACCCGACAGCTCGAAACCAATCTCGATCGTCATCAGAGAGAGCCTCGCGGAGAGTCTTCATAATGTCAGGATCCCGAGCTCTAGAAGTCAATATCTGAAATAAAAAGCATAATGTAAGAAAAAATATAGCTAAACAGAGCTAAAAACAATGCTAAAAACGACAAAAATATCATAATAAAAAAAAATTATCGAACTCGCGGGTCAACCCTGCGGTTCGCATGCGATCAATTTTGACCGTTGGGATTTTTGAATCCTAACCACAGCTAAAACCTGTGGTCCCTAATTTGCCAATTGGGAACCGTAGCTACCAGCTGCGGTTTAGGAGAGGCACCCATTTTGGGTACCCTCCTAGTCCACTAAATCCAAAAATTAAAAACCTAAGCTAACCTAGACTAGTGGGGTTCATTACCAACAGTTTAGTGAGGTTCATTATCCACATTACTTAATGTGGTTCATTTTACTGGTATTGAGTGTGAGGTCTTAGTTTTGAGTTACCTTGCCCGCACCCTAGCCTCGGCTAGTAGATGGCTGATCAGGATCCGCCATCGAGGTAGACGAGTGTAATTATGGTAGAGTGTGGTAGCGTTTCGGACCAGGGAATGTTCTCTCACTCTCAAAGCTCTCAAGTTGCTAGTGCTTGCAAGAAAATAATAAAAAATTTCAAATGGGAATTCAATTTATAGGTTCTCCTAGTCTCGACGAACCATAGCTGACACCTACGGTTCTAAAACTAGGGTTTTTCTCCTGCAAGTATGACCCGCGGTTCCCAAAATTTGAAAAATTAAACCACAGACCGTACCCGTGGTCCATAGCTAGCATTAAATGCACTCAAAACCCACCGTGGGAAGGTCTAAAAAAGCATATTAATGACTCCCATTGGATAAAAATTCAAAATCAATGATCAAAATTGTAAATTTGGTGATGTTAAAAGCACCAGGATCAATCAAATAAATGCAAAATTAAAACAAAAAAATCAAATAATTAAAAACCAAATGTGCCTCGTATTCAGTGATTTATCCTATACACTTGGCGGTTGCAACGAGTTGCGATCCATGCAATCCGACAAGATGAGTAAATCACCATAAGGACATTTGGGGTAAAATTGTCATTTCTTTTATGACATATTTCAACAAATCATCGACAAATATGATTCAACACAAGTCTAATTGCATTTGTATCATTTTGATTCCTTAAGATGGCTATTGTAGCCTGACTGCTCCATGGGATAGAAATGTGCAAATACTACTAAGAGTTGCAATCATAAGCTGAACTAGGCCTAGCCAAGGCATTAAAAGGCTCGAATCTAAATTTGTTCAGGATCATTCATTATGGTCAAGCGATTTCATTGCTTCATACATTGTCATTACCCTCATCGACTCGTCGCTTGAGGGGGTAGTCATAATTTCATAATCATAATCAAAGTCAGTAGAAGATCCCTGAGATCGTAGATCCCCTGATCTTGTCAAAATTGTGTTCATTCTTGCGAATCATTGTCAACAACTATCATAAGCTTCCCCCTTTGCTTGGGGTAAACAACAAATATGATAATTGGTTTGTAACTCTCATCCTTCAGATTTATGGGTCAGAAGATACCCATACTTGGCATTGATGCTATCCGAATGTTTGATGACGAGTGTAGACTTGTCAAAATGTAAGCCTTTCACGAGTTGGAAGCAATGATTCTAAGATGCACATCATTTTGTTGGACCTGGGGCATCTAATGTTGATCCAACTAATGATCATCATAGAACCTTAGGCATCATTTTAGGATGTATATTTTTGCTCAACATTGTTCGATCTCACAACGCATCTCAAAAGGGGCATCTGTAGACACCTAAAATGTGTCATGTCGAGGGCGACTACTCATATGGACATGCTACAAGACCATATGGAGGATCTTGGACAGACTCCAAGATAGAGTAGTGGTTCTAACCACTCAATTTAGGCATTTTGGCCTAATCAGTCTGAACCATAGCCTAGACCTATGGTCTCTAGTCTAAACCATGGTTGACACCTGTGGTCTGCAGTTTGGACCGCAACTGTGACTTGCGATCTTAACTGAAGTTCAATTAGGCCTTCCATCCGAGCCAAATTGGTTGGAATGGCCAAAATATCTAGAAGAAGGCAGTTGAAGGACGAAATATTCCAGAGGCTTCCATCCCAACTGTCCTAACCACCCTTCTTGGTCTTGGCTTCTCCATGAAGCCACCCCTAGCCCTAGGGGCATGCTATAAATACCCCCTCCAAATGGGGAGAATAAGAGAAGCAAGCATTGGAGATTTGAGCAGTGAAGCCCTAGTGAATTGTACACTCAAACTGAGTATACTAAGAGATAGAGCTATTGCACTTAATCCCCGATCCTTTTGCCAACATTCATGATGAATTGTATTATGGATGCCCTAGGTGCTTAGGAGAGTCAAGAAGCACAAATTTGGGCAAATGAAGGCCCTTCACATCGAATTGACCGCCAAATTAGTCTGAGGACAATGAAGGTGACCCTTGAACATCAATTTGGACAAGGAGATCAAGCCCACTACCCCTAATTTTGAGGGTAAATCTATCAAAGGTCAAACCGTGGCTGTTAATCGCGATTCATAGTGCAGACCACTCACGAGAGCTACGGTTTGCAATAGGTGATAGATCACCTTACTCTTTTCATTTTTGTCCGGTTAAATAGGTTAGATTAATCATTTCTTAGGTTTAATTGCAGTTTAGAAGAATTTTGACCGTGGGAATTAGCTTAGAATAGATAGGCTTTGCATTAATTAGGACATTTGTGGATCTAGAATAGATAGTTTATGCACCTTTATGCTTCTATTTTGATATCTGATCCATGCATTATTTGTCTAATGATCTCCTTTATGCTATATTACAAATATTGATTCAATTAGCATAGTTTAAAGGTTTTCTTTATGTTTTCTTGATCATTAGTTTAATGGCATTATCATGTATGTTTCCTTAAAGGGCCTCATCATGAGAGGCTATCTATCTTTTTGATCATGTGCTATTGTTTCTTGATCGTAGGAAGATAGGTACAAGAGGAGTCTATATCATAATCCTTCCACATCACGAAGAAGGGGGTCAACTCCACCCCAAGGCAGTTTGCGACTAGTCAAAGGGCAATATTAATGCGCCTACCCTATTGAGGGCATTGGCAATTGTATAGACTGTATCATCATTCAAGTGACCCTAAGAGGGGCATATTTGTAACATAAATTCATTCATAATCAATACAAGAAATATCATTTTGTTGAATTTATGCAATGTGTCAAGATTTTACGCTTTTATGATGACTATAGACTAATACAATAGATAGGAGCATGCTTTTTGGTTATGTCACATTTTTTGTTGTCCGTGAGGGCTAGGTGGATTGGTAAGAAGTTGGGCACTTACTAGGAGGAGACCTAAGTTCAAACCTTGCTCGCGTGCCTAACTAGGGTAAAGGTAGTAGTCTGACTTGAGTTCGCTGAGTGTGCACCAGTTTGATGATGATGATACCAACCCTAAGCCACCAAGGGTCTCCCTCACTTCGGGTCGTGTTCATCGAGACAAGATATGGATTATAGTGGTAGCATCATGATTTGACGCTATGATCAGAGGCAATGCGACTTGACATTGTGACCAGTTGTTAAAAAAAAAGGTAGTTGTCGATTCCTCTATATATCAACAAAAAAAAACATCTTTTGTCGGCTACCTAATCAAGTTCAAATGCTACCACTATAACCTTATCCCATTAGGACCCCAATCCTAATGAGCTAGGGTTATATTTTCTAATTTTTAAAAAGGTTATTTTTAAGGATGTAAAGTATAATTGGAGGGCATAATAGGTAATCATTGGAACTTGGGTTTTTTTAATGAGAATCTAAAGTCATATCAACTTGAATGTCCTAAAAGATAAGTGGTTCATTTTGTCAAATGATACATGTGTAATTGTTAAATTGTTTTTTATTTTATTTTACATGGTGGAATTGGTAGCCACCACGATGATCAGGATATGTTGTCCATATTTTATGGATGCCACATTATGGTGGAATCGGTAGCCACCACGATGATCCAAATATGTTATTCATTTTTTATGGCTGCCACAATATTTTGTGTTATCTGTTTTGAAAGCCACCACATAGAAC
Source organism: Wollemia nobilis (assembly GCA_028583015.1). Classification (NCBI taxonomy): domain Eukaryota; kingdom Viridiplantae; phylum Streptophyta; class Pinopsida; order Araucariales; family Araucariaceae; genus Wollemia; species Wollemia nobilis. The sequence continues at coordinate 5,963,547 of JAQPPZ010000367.1, forward strand.
TCGTGTAGTTCGCCCCTAAACCACTATGTCACAATTATTTTAAACATTTTACGCCGCTGAAAACACCAAGAAAGAGACAAACGTTCAATCCAACAAGACTCAAGATTTGAACCTTGGACCTTCGCCCCCCTTACGAGGTTTGAAAAAACCAATTGGTCTACACCTAGGATTTGTAATTGTTAAATTTTTGCAATACCATTATAATATTATTATTTGATTTTAGTAATAAAGATAAAGTTAAAATAGGTTTTCATGACTACCAGAACTTAGGTCATATAATATTACCTTCACACGATGTTATTTATCTGCGTGTTGTGGTCTACCGGTAAGGACGCCACTTGCATTATCGGTGATGTGACCCAGGTTCAACTCCCACGACGAATATGTATATGTATAAGAAGTATTTACTCAATAAAAAGAAAATATATGCTTATCCAACTAAACTCTGTTGGGACTGAAACTAATGGGATTATTTTATTGATACAAATGGTTACAATATATAAGCATAAGCCTATATTCAACACATGACACTTGTCAAGAGAAACTGACAAGTGTCAAGGTGAAGGCATAGTGCACTTTAATTCTAACATTCCCCCTTAAAGTGCACTATCCTAACTAAAGAAAAAAACAAGTCAACATTAGGTAATATTCCCCCTTAATGTTGACTTCTCTAAAACAACCTATCATCCTCTCTTATTGCTGATTTGGTCTAGGCTCGTGCTCTTTGCGCTTGGCTCTCCAACTGTGAATAATGCTAGATTCATTGTGTATACATCTCGGTTTGTTGCCTTAGGGTCAGCCACTTCCACGGGTCTATTGCCACTGGGTCAGTCGTCTAAGTGCCTCAAGGTCATCATTGGTGTCTCAGGGTCAACCACTTCTGGGTCTGTTGCCTCTGTAGGTCATCCTCAGAGGATGTTGCCTCTCGTAGGTCACTGACTAGATTCACCACGAATATCAAATCCCTCCTCATGGTGAACTCAATCTAGAAGGTGTCGGTCTCTGCCGAAAATGCACCTAATACAAAGGAAAAATGAGCCATATAAGAGTGTTGGTCTCTGTTGAAAATGCACTCAATACAATTAAATGAGCCATAGATCCAAATATGGAGGAGAAGAAGAAAATAAGAGAATCTTCTAAAGTGTCTTCGTCTGTAGTCTTCAGAAGTAGATCCGAAAAACCTCGGATAGAGTCTAGGGTGTCTATGTCTGTAGTCCCTAGAATAAGTGTCCTTATGGTAGTTACCTCATCTTACCGGAATGCATGGGTAACCAGCCGCTACATCCGCCAAGTAGAAAGAGGGTACTACTAAATACTAGGTTCACTTACAAGTACCTTGGGAGTGTCGGGTACAACCGAAAGTGCACTCCAAGGTAAAAAAAACTTTGAGGCTAAATAAACTTAATTGAAACAGCCTCAAAATTACAATATGACACCACCATTGTGTCCATCACGGAAAATCGTTTCCAACGACTATAAATACCCCTATACTTGGGTTTGAATGGGGCCTTCAACTTGCTAAAAAAAAAAATAGCATGCCTCTCTAGGCAGCAAAATAAACAATCCAAATATACCCTTGAAAAGCAAAAAATACAGCCCATTACATGAAAGTGGTGCCCTCCACTTTATAAGAAATGCCCCCATTGTATTAAAGCCATGACCATAATTTAAAAAAACTCCCCCCACTTATAACTTTCCCCCATGAGATTTAAAAAACTATTGGCACAAATATATAAAATTTACATTTAAAAAATGCAATACTGCCAATAAATTTGTTGTGATGTGGTGCATGCCTCTCCCACTCCCTGAGAGACACTGTACTGCCACGTTGCTGCTCGAAATACGAACGGGTTGCTGCTCGAAATACGAACGGGAGGCAAATCGGGGTCATTGGAAACTGCTTCCTCGAGCCAAACGTGGCCCCTCATCTCGCCGGGACGCCACCAGAGCTTCACGAACTCCTTCCGCCGCGGCCACAGCTGGGCCGACCCCGCGATGCCGAAAACCACCTGGTTTAGGGTTAGAAACCCCCGTGAAGAATTACGGTTCAAAGGGTAAAAAGGGGGGTCATCCGTTTCTTCGACGGACTGCCAAGCAAAAGTCGAGGACGATATTGGGTTCCCTTGCCATTGCTCGGTTTTTATGAAAGCAAATTTTTTTCCGAGGAAAAAACGAGAGGCGTCCATGCAACGATCGAGAGAAAAAGCACGAAGAATACTACAATTGCAGTGCCAGTTCGGCCATGGCGCCACCTGGAGCTCCTGGGTCGAGATATCAGCCGGTGTTCATCATGACTGAACATGTTAACCACGAAATTCTTTACATGATGTCGCAGTTAAGGGTTTTTGCATCGAATTGCTCGGATCCAAGGTCAAATTTGACGTAGAAAAGTTCGCCCCGCTGCAAATTCTTCGAGAAGGCAAATTGCTCGGACCGCTACTGCCGCTATACCTCAACAACCAGATTCTGCGGGTGCTGCAGGAGTCTGTCGCCAGCTATGCCTATGTTCTTCTGTGATGTTCTATCAATTAGCCGGTTGTGCTTAATGCTTTATTGTCATCATTACAACAAAACACCATAGAAACTTTCACAAATCCGGCATTATGGATTTCATTACTATACATTCGAGCAGTATGACTCCAAAAACAGAGTCTCCTTCGACATTCTTAACCTAATCAGATCTTCTCTTCTCTTCTCCGTGCCTGCCTCAGCGACTCAAACCTCGACAAATTCTGTTAAACTCCTCTGCCTCCGTCTCTGCCTCTCCCAACTCGACCTGCTGCTAATTTTGTTGGCTGGCTTTTCCGTCATCACGACTATGCATGCAAATTGACCTCGTCGTCTCGAGCAGTCCACCCGTTGCTATCACAAATCTCTTAGCTTGTAGGGGAGATTCAATCACCACTTCCCACGTTCACGCCATCATAGTGATAAAAACATTCACCGTTGTAGATAACTCCAGAAAAATTTAATCTAACAGCTAGTTTTATCACTTGCTCGGTAACTCACACTGTAAGAGATTCGATCCAACGGTCAAATCAGACACGGGCTCCTGAAATCGGATCTCCTCCTACGATTTTCTATGAATGGCCATGGGGCTGCTCCATCCACATCCCAGGCGGCGCTACCGTAGCGGGGCGACTCCGTCCACAGCCCGGGCAGTGCTACCGCAGCTATGCAGTGGTGGCGCTGATGATGCAATCTCTCTTTGTCTGCAAAAAAACAAAACAATAGGCCCAAACCTGCCTCAACTACAACGAAACCTAAACCCAAACAAGAACCATTCAAACGATCAATCTCAACGGAGGAAAAAACACGGCCTCCTAGAAGAAGAGTGAATCCGGAGGCCCAAACTCTCTTTAATGGTGCATTTTCGACAGTGCATCTTCTGCTCGAAAATGCTCAAGAACCAAAAAAATGCATCTGCTCCATGGAAAACTTGGTAAAACCTGCACAAACAAAATGATTCTCTCTTTCTTTAACTGGCTTTCTTGTTTCAGGGGCAGCCATGAATTTTTTCAAGCTATCTGGTTTCTGATCCATTTAAAAAAAATGGAGAGCATACTCCCTAGGCTTGGGAAAAAAAGTGAGGGGGAGGGAGGATTTCCATGAAGGAAATCCCCCCTCAAAGGTTTCACAGGGCAGGGAAAGCCTGCTCTGATACCAAATGTTGGGATTGAAACTAATGAGATTATTTTATTGATACAAATGGTTACAATATATAGACATAAGCCTATATGCAACACATGACAATTGTCAAGAGAAACTGACAAGTGTCAAGGTGAAGGCATAGTGCACTTTAATTCTAACAAACTCTAGTTTAAAAAAGTATGATGTGCAACTTTATTCCATTAAATTCGAATCTTAACCTCTATTTAGAAGTTAGCCCATTCAAGTTGTACAATCCCTTTCACTCTTATATAACCTCTCTCTCTATATATATTTGTTATCTAAATAATGTTTTTTAATGCATGGGAATAAATAACATCTTTTATTGAATACATGATCAGGTTCAAATGCTACCACTATAACCTTAGCCCATTAGGATCCCAATCGACAAACAAACCCTAGCCCATTAGGATCCCAATCGACAAACACTCGGTCACAACCATCCAACCTATCCCCATTTGGGTACGTCGTGGTTTGAACCTTGGACTTCCTTGAAGAAAAGTCAAAGCCCTAACCACTGCGTTGTCCTTACATACATTACCTAAATAATATGAATAAAGGTGATATGCAATAATTTTTTTTTTTATAATCCTTATCATTTTTCACTGAGTTTACATAGGTTTTTATGAGGGTCCCAGTCTCCATATACTCAGTGGGGTTTGAACCTTAAACCTCTCGAAGAGAGGCCAAAGCCCTTACCACTACAATAAGTATTGTAGCTCTTATAGTCCTTATCATTATTAGAAATTCTTATTAATTATAAATTATCTCTAAGGTTTAATGGGTGTAAATAATAACATGAAATATACAATCATAATGACATTAAATATTTAAATTTTTTTATATTGATTCTTATCAAAATACCAAAATATCATTTTTATTATTAAAATTAATAAAATACATAGGAGGATGTGAATAAAGATAATCTATTCTATGGAGGCATTTATTTCTTAATAGTTTTTAAGAAAAGAAGGACAAGGCCGTCAACCTTATCATTACTAGAAAATTCTATTAAAAAATATCTCTAAGGCGAAGCGGTACTATATACAGTTCATTTTTTAAAATAGATTATATAGGAGAATGTGAATAAAGGATATGTATTTTATGTAAATTTTTTATTTTTTTTATAATAGTTACGAGGAAAGAAGGACAATGCTATCAATCTTTTTATTACTAAATTTTTTTTTATTAATTAAAACTTATATGTAAGGTTTAATAATGGAAAATGATGTTTTGGGATATACAATTATAATGAAATTGGATATTTGATTTTTTTAATTGGTTTTTACTGAAGTTATTTTTATTAAAATATTAAAATAGTATATTTATTATTAAGTTAGCTAAATTATATTTAGTTTATTTTTTAATAGATTATATAAGATTAAAAAAGATAGTAACCAATTCATCTGTAACTAAAAAAATCAAAAAGATTAAAAAAGTTTCACTTGTATTACATTGTTGATTATATAGTGGTATTATAACAATTTGGAAATAATGTATATAAATTTGTATTATATTATTGATTAATATTGGTATTATAACAATTTTGAAATTATGCATATAAATTTGTATTATATCATTGATTATATATTGGTATTATAATAACTTGGAAATTATGTATATATTATTTGGTAAAATTTGAACCTCAGCTTACTCCGTTTACTTCTTGAAAGTTAAGAAATCTAACCGGTTGAGCTAATGTTATTTGATTATCAACTTGTCTTTTTATTGTAAATATTATTTATTTAATAAATATATTCTTCATTTTCCTCACTATGTTTTTACAATTAACTTTTTTAACATCATTTTTATTAAAAGATAAAATCTCATTACTTGCCTTCTAAAATTTGAATTTCACCAAAACGAAGATCAACATTATGATTGGCTAAATTTCCTTTTCTCTAGATATGTTCACATTTCTAAGAGATAACCTTCAATTAATAGATGTTGAACATCAACAATAATATTATTTTTATCTAATCCTAACATTTTTGTTCATAACATTACTGATAATTTGTGGATCCCCCTCAATTATGTTTCCATTCTTTTTCAATTGCAAATTTTTTTGTGCATAGGGAACCTTTATAACCTCTAACTTGTTGGGTAAAGACGGAGTCAACGGGACCCTCGATCCTTTAGGGAATTGAATCGGGGCAGCCTACTGATAAGCACTTGGTTGCTACCAATCGACCTATCCTTTTCTAAGCTAAAAGTGTTAGGATAAAGTGTGGGTTTTTATGAGGGATATCGAGCCCCTTTTACCAGGATAAATGCATATAAGAAGTGCCTTAGCCTTTGCATAGTTGTTAGTTGAAGTTCCATATGATTCTAAGTAATTGAGAGAATTTTATTTTCATTATTCTGAAAACATCGCCTCTATTGGCTTTTTTGGGATTTCATTTGGAAGCACCATCAAAGTTAATTTTAATAAACCTATTTTTTGATATTTTCATTTTACTCCTAGTTGAAGTGGATCCTTAATTTTAATGCCATTATGGCATACAATTCTTCTATGTATATTTAAATCTTGTAACAAAGTAGTTACCACCTCTTTTTCTACACTTAAGACTTCCCACGATGAGCACCATATCTGTAAATATTTTGCAATAGGTAATAATATGGTTCCAAACTTGGGCATGATTGTGAGATTAATTTAAAAAAAAATAATTATTCCTTTTAAGCCATTAATTCTAACAAACAATGATAGGACCAATCCTCAACATTTTTAGTATTGAAAAATTAATTTAATATTTTATTAACTCTATTTATTTCTTTTTAACAAGCTCACTCATGTTGGCAACAAAAATTAGACAACAACAATCAACCAAATCTCAAAATTTTTCGGATGGATGTTTTGAGACTTTCCGGGTAGCAGGAGCTCTGGCGTTTTGGCGGGAATCCCTCTGCACTGTCGACGGCCGTGGCTCTAGGGTTTCAGTTCGGAAACCTCCTTCAGCGTGTTTGGGGTCTGTTGCAGGCCTCTGGACAAGGATCTTTCGGTTTCCCGGGAGGGCCCAATGGGGTCTCTTCCTGGTTCTCGCGAAGGAAAAAAGACCTCTTATGCGGAGATTCTTCGAGAGAATCCTGCGTCTTCCTCTGCTGAAGCTCAACGCAGTGCCTTCCATCTGCTAGCCAAGAATGCGGGCAAGGGCTCTCCTGGGCACAGAATTAATGGTTGTCTCCCGCAATCTACATCAAGACCGAAAATTGTCATCGAACCAGAGCTGGTTGAAGACACGATAAACTACCGGACCACGCATGATCTGATTTGCAAGTTCATGGGCATTCGACCCACCCTGCACTTTTTACATTCCTGGGTGAGACAAAACTGGGAGCCAATCGATGAGTACTCCTTATGGCCCATTAGCAATGGGTATTTCATTATTAGTTTTTCTTCCCTAATGGATAGAAACAGAGCATTTGAATCAGAGAAGAGGAGCCATGGCTCGGCGAGGTTATTTGTCCGGCCGTGGAGAGCGGGTTTCGACCCTCGCATTGAACCCACGGCTGTCCCGGTTTGGATCCGTCGTATGCGCTCCCGATGGAGTTTTGGGGTGAGCGGATTCTTGAATTGATAGGCAACTCTCTAGGTAGATTTTTGGGAGTTTCTAAGGATACCATCGAAGGAAATACTGCCGTTTATGCAAGAATTTGTGTAGAATTGGATATTAGTCAATCGCTACCAGCTGAGATGGAATTGGAGCTAGCAGGACATTCTTGGGTACAACAGTTAGACTATGAAGCCCTACCTTTCCGTTGTAGAGTCTGTCATTTGCATGGCCATTTGGCAAGGTTCTGTCCAAATATCTTGAGCACCAATGCAGATGCTACACAGGGAATGTCAAATCACTCCCGAGGAGGTAAGTCCACTTCGGCCAAGGAACCATCTGTCATTCCCATTGGGTCTGAGGGCCAGAATGATGGCTTTGAACAACAGAAGAGGAGAAGAAACAAAAAGAGAAATGGTAAGGAGCAAGCTCTCCCCAAGCCAACAAATCGGTATGAAATCTTCAAATCTCTTGTGGATCAAGAAGACCAACCTATGGAAGGAGCGAGATGGGATCCTTGAGGACAATTTTATCCCTACTCATGCTCCTCCTTCCTCAACCCCTGTCCTTGAACAGGCTTTTGATTCCTCCGAGACTTTGCACCATGAAAACCTTGGGACTACGGTTATCCACGCCCGACCTGACCCGTTATTAAAGATGTTTCTATGGGAATTGCGAAAAGCTCGGAGAAAGACCAGCTCTTGGAATTTCATAGGTGGAGAAGAGATCGAAAAATAGTAATTCCCAAGGGGTGGGCAGGAAATCCAATAAGGATCTAATCGCAGTGCAAGGGGATAAGCTAATCAATGGAGGACTGGCAAGAACAATTGATTCGTATTGCTCCCAAGGTTTCCAATGATTACACAATCTTGGAATGTGAGGGGTTTAAATAGTAGAACCCATAAATTTGCTGTTCAAAGACTTTTAGAAAGAAGTAAAATAGACTTTCTGCTCATTCAGGAAACAAAAATGTCATTAGATCTCATGAGTAAAACTGTCGGCCGAATCTGGAGGGGTGCTGGCCATATGGCGATGGTCGCTCTTGGTGCCTCGGGAGGGATTGCTACTCTTTGGAATCCTTTGGCATGGATAGCAGTAGATCATATAGCCTGGAGAGGGGTCCTAACATCTCTTTTCAAGAATATAGTTACAGCTGAACAAGTCTTAATTACAAACTTTTATGGGGTGCAGAATTTCGAAGGTTAGCGATCTCAATGGAAAGCTGTTCAAAACATGAGGTCCTCCCGGGAAGATCTTGATTGGATTTTAGCTGGGGATTTCAATGCTAAATTATCCGCTAGAGATCAGGAAGGTGGCACCCCTATTCTGGATACAGGGGATAGGCTGTTTATTGCCCACGTTCAGGCCTTTAACCTTGTTGACATCAAAGGTCCTGGTACAAACTTTACATGGACTAATAAGAGAAGAGAGCCATACAATAGGAGGGTTAAGCTTGACAGGTTTTTGGTCTCGGAGGAAGCTTATGTTAGATGGAATATCAAATTCCAGATCTTGGAGGGCCCAATTTCTGATCACTCTCCCATTTTGCTGGAGGGAGGGACTATGTCAGGAAAGTATTACAAACCTTTTAAATTTGAAAATTTTTGGTTGCAAAAAGAGGACCTACGAAGGAAAATTCCACAGTGGTGGAAAGAAGGCCGTCCCCCTTTTGGAACAGCTATGTTCAAAATTCACAAACAGCTCCTCTATGTTAAGAGTAAACTGAAACAGTGGAAGCAAACTAACAAATCTGATTTCCAGCTCCAACGGGCCCCCTTGCTGGACAGATGGAATGAGGTGCAAAAACAATTCAGAGAAGGAATTATTTCTGAGCATCTTAAATTTGAGGATGACGCCTTACGCAAAGCAGTTGAGGACATTGATAATCAAGAAGAGATCTACTGGAGACAGAGAGCCAGAAATACTTGGCTATTAGAAGGAGACAGAAATACTAAATTTTTTCATCGTTCTGCCTGTGCTAGAAGGCAATTGAATAACATGGAGTTCCTCCAAGATGAGTTTGGAAATTCTTTTGACACTCTTCCTGACATGCACTCCATTTCTATGGAGTACTTCTCAAACCTCTTCAAGGAAAGTTTGCAGCATGATGTGGAAGCTCAAAATGAAGTCAATGACGGAATTCCCTCTATTATTTCTCATGAAGAGAATCAGTCCCTTCTTAAGCCCATAGATCGCGATGAACTCAAGAAGGTGGTCTTTGGGATGTGCACAGGAAAGTCGCCTGGCCCGGACGGTTTCCCTATTGAGTTCTTTCAGGCCTTCTGGGACATCCTGGAGGAGGACGTGTTGGTTGTCATTGAGGAATCCCGAATTAACAAAAGAATGCTCAAGGCTCTAAATCATACCTTTATCTCTTTAATTCCGAAAGGAGAGGGGGGGCTCTCATTTCTGATTTCAGACCTATTGCTCTATGTAATGTGATCTACAAAATTATTTCTAAACTTATGGCTGAAAGACTAAAACCCCTCCTTCAAAATTTAATTTCCCCTGAGCAAGGGGGTTTTGTTGAAGGAAGACAGATATTGGATGGAGTGATCTTGGCTCAGGAGGCTATCCATTCTATGCATAATTCATGTAACAAAGGAATGTTCATCAAATTGGATATGTCTAAGGCTTATGACAGAGTAGAGTGGGGTTTCTTGGTCAAGATGTTGGCAGCCTTTGGTTTTTCTCAAGACTGGATTGCCTGGGTCATGAGCTGTATCTCTACGCCTTCATACTCTGTTTTAATTAAGGGGCTTCCCTCGCCACATTTTGGAGCCTCTCGGGGTCTCCGTCAAGGAGATCCCTGTTCTCCTTATCTCTTTCTTATCTTGGCTGAAGGTCTTGGCAGACTCTTCCTAAGAAGAAGACGTCAAGGACAGATTACAGGAATTAAAATCGGAGCCGAAGTTTTGACTCATTTACAGTTTGTGGATGATACGGGCTTGGTGGGAGTTGCCGACCTCAGAGAAGAAAGAGGAATCAAAGATACTCTTAACGTCTACCTTCGGGCTTCTAATCAAGCCATCAATGATTCAAAATCAAAAGTGGTCTTCTTCAACCTTGATCAAAGGTCGCAAGAGAGAGTTATGGAGATTCTGGGTTTCACTCGGACCTCCCTTCCTGTTGTTTATTTGGGGGTTCCTCTGCACTTTAAAAACCGACGACTGATTTCCGGAAGGACTCGCTTGATGGCATCAAAGAGAGAATGAATCATTGGTCTCATAGATGGTTAAGCTATGGGGGCCGATTAACTTTTCGAAGTCCGTTATTCAGGGCTATGCCTATTTACAAATTCTCAATTCTGGCCGCCCCTCCCTCAATCTGGAAAGAGTTGGACAAAGCGGCTAGAAGATTTCTTTGGGAAGGTGCCAATGGAGAGAGGAAATGGGCCTTGGTTGGTTGGGATAAAGTCACCCAGCCCAAGGAAAAATGTGGGTTGGGCTTGAGAAGCTCCAAGTTTAACAATCGGGCCCTGGCTGGGAAATTGTACTGGAGGTGGATTTCTCAGCCTTCGTCTCTCTGCAGCAGAATCCTTTCTAGTAAATACTTGGGTACTGTTCCTCCAAATGACTTGGGCCGCTATCCTCTGGAAGGTAATGGTTCTCTTGTGTGGCAGGCGCTCAAGCTTGGTTCTTGCATTATCAAAGATCAATTGTTCTGGAAAGTTGGGAGAGGGGAGAAGGTCCGGTTCGGGTCGACTCTTGGGATCGGCATCCTCCTATTCTTGCAAGTGTTTCCCGATCCGCTTCCGCTAAAAATAGCTCTTGAAGACAAAGGTTGGATTCATATTCAGACCTACTTCACTACCAGCCTTCTGGGGGAGTATAAGGTTAAAAAATTTAAGCGGCTGGGTGAATGGCCTATTCCAATCCCTCCGGAGCAGGCCCCAACTCTGGAAAAACTTTTGGCTGAAAGGTTTCTATCTGGGAGTGATGAGGAGGATGAGCTTGCTTGGGGCTTCGGGAACCTTGGGGTTTATTCTGTGAAGGAGGGCTATGCTTCGATCCTACCTGAGCCCCCCCACACTCTTTTCCTGTTCATGAATGGAGGAAGATTTGGCATCCCAAGGGCTGGCCGAAAGTGAACTTCTTTGCTTGGCAACTGATGCATAATGGTATCTTGACCTTTGACAACCTTAGAATTAGAGGCATCATTGGTCCTTCCCAGTGCGTTTTATGTTATAGGAATGAGGAAACTGTGAACCATCTTCTGTTTGATTGCTCTTTCACACAGCAGATTTGGCAACGATGGTTCTCCCACTTTAAACTTCAGGAGCTTGGAGATTTGTCCCGGACCAATTTATGGGAAAGCTGGAAGAGAGGTAGATTTATTTCTAAAGCTCTTCATACTGGCTGGGAGATCGGTTTCCTTTTTATTTGGTGGCAGGTTTGGTTGGAAAGAAATGCTCGTATTTTTCGTGAAACCTTCTCTTCGGTGGAGGGGATTTGGCAGATCATTTGGAGCAAAGTTGTGGAAACCGTTGCCATCTATGCTGAGAAGGAAAACCAGCCTGCTTCTAGGCCTTTGAGTGGGAGAGGTGCTGATCTGGAGAGACAGGTAAGAAGTTGTTGGAAACCTCCCCCAGAAGGCTGGGTCAAAATCAATACTGATGGAGCTGCTAAAGGTAATCCGGGCAATGCTGGCAGTGGTGTTATTTGCCGTGATCATGCTGGGACTGTGCTATATTGGGAATTGCAAGGTCTGGGATATGCCACAAACAATGAAGCTGAGGCCTTCGCTATTAAATCTGCTTCCATCTGGGCCGTCAAGCATGGCCATAGAAAGATAATCATTGAGTCTGATTCTCAAATCTTGGTTGGTGCTCTTGATTGCATGCGGAACTTTGCCTTAAAAGCTTGGAGGCTCCGGATTTTGGTTGCCCAAATTTTAGAGCTTTGGAAAGAAATTGAGGATGTGATTCCTGTTTATGCTAGTAGATCTCTTAATAAAGCGGCCGATTTCCTTGCTAAGTTGGGTGCTGAGAGAGAGGTTGGGATTCATCTGCATAGCAATTTGCCTGAGGAGAATGTCGAGATCAGACAAGGCCTTGATCAATTCCTGAAATAATGTGCAAAGTTTTTTTTGCTAAGGGTCCTTTCTGTCGCGATTTCGCGACTTGTTGCCTCTGTCGCGGTCGTTGGTCGGGTTCTTGTCGCGATATCGCGACAGGTTGAGTCTTTGTAGTCTCCGGCTGGTTTCTGTCGTGATATCGCGACATGTCGCGTTATCGCGGGTCGCGATTCCGCGACATGTTGCGCTATCGCGACATGTCGCGTTATCGCGTGACGCGATCCCGCGTCTTGTTGTGATATCGCGACATGTCACGTTTTCGTGCCTCGCGATTCCTCGACATGTTGCGATATCGTGACAAGTCCCGCCTTCCTGGCGTCTGGGTGGTTAACTGTCACGATTTCGTGACCTGTTGTGTTGCTGCTTCTTTGTGCTGGTTTTGGTCGCGATTTCACGACAGGTTGTGCCCTCCTGGTCTCTGGCGTTTTTCTTGCACGATTTCGCGGCATGTTTGGCTCCTTTGCGACTGGGTGGTTTTCCGTCGCGATTTCGCGACCTTATTGAGGCTTGTTTGTTGCTTTCTTTTTCTGTCGCGATGTCGCGACGCTTTCTGCGGGAGGCTGTCGAGGGCCTTTCCTGTCGCGATTTCACGACATGTTGCGATTTCGCGACATGTCACGATTTCGCGACATGTCGCGATTTCGCGACATGTCGCGTTATCGCGCCTGTTGGTGCCTTAGTGGCCGTGTTGGGTTTTTCTGTCGCGATTTCGCGACATGTCACAGTTTCGCGACCTGATGCTGTTTCGTGCCTTCCGTTCTCTGTACCTTGCGGTTCTTAGCCTTGCCTTGGTGCGCCTTCCTTGTTGTTTTGCTTGTGGCTCTGGCTCGGGATGTGTTCTCTCCCGCTTGTATCTGGTTCTTGTTTTAATACAAGTTTTTCATTTTTTCAAAAAAAAAAACAAGCTCACTCATGTTGGATTTTTAACCAAATTATCATAGGTCCCAATGTTTAGAATCATAATATATTTTTCAAAATTTGAGCATTCAATATATGTGACCAAAAATATAAACAAAAATTTATATCAACTAACAATAATATAAAGTAGATATTGTAAACCTTAGTTGCAGTTAAGGGATGGAACAAAGCAATAAATTTGGCTATAGTATTCGTGAAAGGGATGAAAACCCTAGGTGCAGTCAAGTGTTGAAGGAAGAGGGTTGTTTGTAGACCATCTTTTCAATCTGTGAGAAAACCTTAGGTCAGAAGAAATATCTCTCAGGGATCTTTGGATTCACGAGTGGATGAACCTCTACCCTCTATCAAGATTTCAGAGGATGAATTTTGGTTGGATCTAATTGATCATGAAGCCCGAACAATTACTTGCAAACTCAAGGGCAAAAGACCAAGCTTGGAGGAGCTCAAAGGATACCTTTAATATTGGTGGACTGTTACAAAATTTTAAGTAACTCTCCTACCCAAAATTTCCTTTTATGTTTCATTTTCTAATTTAACAGATAAAGATAGGGTAATGGATTATAGATATAATTGTTTTTTTGGATAAAGGGGTGTCTATATAAGATGTTATTTTTGAAATTTTTTGAAAAAACTTTTATTAAAACAAAGATCATTTACAATTTGGGAAGAGACTTTTCCCAGCCATAGTCAGAGAGAACACATGCTTACAACAGTAAAAGAAGATTTGCAATGGAGCCAAATCTCTTAAACCATTAACTAGCTAACAGGGGAGACGACAAATCTGACATTCAAGAGTGGAGAGACTCCTTCCCCAATGGCCTAAGGCACAATCCTATAGGTTTCAATGTTCACACAATGTGAGATGTTGCCAGGGGGATCGGTTTGGTCTGTTGATGCAACTTGTCGTGATATCATGACACTTTTTCCTTCTTCTCCTTTGGTCGCGAAAATGCAACATGTCACGATATCGCGACACTTTTCTCCTTTGGCCATGAAAATGCAACATGTCGTGATATCGTGACACTTTTTCCTCTTCTGGCCGCGACGTTGCAACATGTCGCGATATCGTGACACTTTTTCCTCCTTTGGCCGTGACGAAGCAACATGTCATGATATCGTGACACTTTTTTCTTTTGGTCGTGATGATGCAACATGTCACGATATCGCGACACTTTTTCTCTTTGGCCGCGACGATGCAACATGTCACGATATCGCGACACTTTTTCCTCCATTGGCCGCGACAATGCAACATGTCACGATATCGCGACACTTTTTCTCCTTGGGCCGCGACGATGCAACATGTCGCAAAATCACAACACTTTTTCTCTTTCGGCTACTACGATGCAACATGTCATGAAATAGTGATACTTTTTCTCCTCTGGCCGCGACGATGCAACATGTCACGATATCACGACACTTTTTCTCCTTTGGTCGTGACGATGCAACATGTCACGATATCGCGACACTTTTTCTCCTCTGGCCGCGATGATGCAACATGTTGCGATATTGTGACACTTTTTCTCTCTTGGCAGCGACGATGCAACATGTCGCAATATCGCGCCACTTTTTCTCTCTTGGCCACGATGATGCAACATGTCGCGATATCACGACATTTTTCTCCTTTGGCCGCAACGATGCAACATGTCATGATATCGCGACACATTTCCTCCCTTGGCCACAACGATGCAACATGTCACGATATCGCAACACCTTTCCTCCCTTGGCCGCGACGAAGCAACATGTCATGATATCGCGACACATTTCCTCCTATGGCCGTGACGGTGCAACATGTTGTGATATCGCGACACCTTTCCTCCCTTGGTCACGACGAAGCAACATGTCGCGATATCGCAACACCTTTCCTCCTGTGGTCGCGACAATGCAACATGTCACAAAATCGCGACACCTTTCCTCCCTTTGCCGTGACGAAGCAACATGTCGTGATATCACGATACCTTTCCTCCCTTTGCTTTTTCTTTGATCATTAGCTCAAGGACCTTTCAAGACCCTACCTAATCACCTCATCCTCAATAGCCATGTCACTGTGTAACTGAACCCCTACCTCCTTCTCAACACCCATCTTAGCTAGGAAGTCAACCACTTTATTTAAATCTCTACTTACATAAATTGGAATCACATCATCTAATTCCCTCCATAATTCCTTAATTTGAGTGACAAGAATCCTCAACCTCCATGCTTTCAAAGCAAAGTTCCTCATGCAATCTAGAGCTCCAACCATTATTTGAGAATCGATTCAAGTATTATCCTCCTGTGGCCTCGTTTTTATCGCCCAAATAGAAGCAGATTTGATAGCTATGGCTTTTGCTTCATTGTTTGTGGCTCTTCCCAAGCCTTGCAGTTCCCAATAGAGCACTGTTCCAACATGATTTCGGCAAACCACTCCAATTCTGGCTCTACCCGGATTGCCTTTTGTAGCTCCATCAGTATTAATTTTAATCCAACCTTTTGGGGGTGGTTTCCAACTAGCTCTGTCCTGTCCCTCTTGCACTTCAACTTCCTCTTCCATTGCCCCAATAACAACCTGAGTTTCCTCTTTAGCATAGACGACCATAGTTTCTATGACTTTGCTCCAAATGACCTGCCAAACTCCATCTAAAGAAGAAAAAGTTTCTCTAAAAATTCTAGCATTTCTCTCCAACCACACTTGCCACCAAATAAAGTTTAATCCAAGCTCCCAACCAATACAAAGAGCTTTAGATTTAAATCTACCCTTATTCCATCTTTCCCAGATATTAATCCGATTCAAGTCACCATTAACTTGAATTTTATAATATAAAAACCATCTCTCCAAAATATGGCACGTGAATGGGCACTCAAACATCAAGTGATCAGTTGTTTCCTCACTCTTGTAGCATAAGACACATTGAGATGGACCGATGATTCCTTTACATCTGAGATTATCAAAAGTGAGAATTCCATTATGCATGAACTGCCAGGCAAAAAAGTTTACTTTCGGCCAACCCTTGGACTGCCAAATATTTCTCCAATCCTCAACCTGATATGTATGAAGGGGAGGATCTGGAAGGATCTTATCATATCCGTACTTCACTGTGTAGACACCAAGGCTCCAATAGCCCCAAGCTAATTCATCCTCCCCGTCTCTACCTGTGAGAAATATTTCTGTCAAGATTTTAGTCATGATGGGTGCCAAATCCGGAGGGATTGAAATTGGCCACTCATCCAACTTCTTAAACTGCTTAAACTTATAATCCCCTAGCTGACTAGTGGTGAAATAACTTTCAATTTGGACCCATACCTTGGTTTCTATGGCTATTTTTATTGGTTGCAATTCAAGAAATTCAACAATGATAGGTGGGTACTGATCCCATGAATCTGTCCAAAATCGTGCCTTCTCCCCTCTCCCCACTTTCCAAAATAATCAATCTTTTACTACCTGAGATCCTAACTTGAGAGCCTGCCACACTAAGGATCCATTACCATCCAAAGGGAAATGATCCACCTCATTTGGGTTTACATGTCCCAAATATTTACTAGTTAGGATTCTACTGAATAAGGAAGTTGGTTGGGAAACCCACCTCCAGTAAAGCTTTCTAGCCAAAGCTTTATTATTTAACTTTGATCTTCTCAATCCCAAACCTCATTTTAACTTGGGCTAGGTTACTTTGTCCCAACCTACTAAGGCCCATTTCCTCTCTCCTTTTACTCTTTCCCATAAAAATTTTCTAGCCATCTTGTCCAACTCTTTCCATATAGTATGTGGGGCAACCAGGATAGAGAATTTATAAATTGGCATGGCCTGAATGACTGACTGTAAAAAAGTTAATCTACCCCTATAGCTTAACCATTTGTGAGACCAATGATTAATTCTATCCTTGATACAATCCAAAATATTCCTCGATATATCTATTTTTAGTTTTTTAAAATGCAAAGGGACCCCCAAGTAAACCACTGGGAGAGAAGTCCTTGTGAATCCCAAGATATCTAAAACTCTGTCATGAAACCTTTGATCAAGATTGAAAAATACCACTTTGGATTTTTTATCATTGATGACTTGGTTTGTAGCCCTAAGGTAGACATTAAGAGTATCTTTGATCATTCTTGCTTCCCTGAAGCTGGCCACTCCCACCAATCTTGTGTCATCCACAAACTGCAGGTGAGTCAAAACTTCCTCACCCACCTTGATACTATTGAGCAAGGTGCAACAACAGTATTGTCATTGTTGTCAACACAGTTAGATAGATCTATTGATGTAGTGGACAGGAAGTTCAAAATCTATTCAAATACAGAAGACAGGAGTTCAAAGGTTACTCAGAGTATGTACAGTGATTTTCCAAGAAGACCAAAGTGGCCCATATACAAAAGATCAAAGAAAAAGACAAGTAAGAAAAGTGTCACGATATCACGACATATACAGCAGGCAAGAAAAACTGTCATGATTTCGCGACATGTTGGAAGAGAGAGAAAAAACAAGAAAAATTGTCACGATTTCGTGACATGTTGGAGGAGAGAGAAAAAGCAAGAAAAACTGTCACGATTTCGTGGCATGTTGGAAGGGAAAAAGGCAAGTGAAAAACTATCGCGATTTCGTGACATGTTGGAAAAGAAAAAGGCAAGTAGAAAAACTGTCACGATTTCACGACATGTTGGAAGAGAAAAAGGCAAGTGGAAAAACTGTCATGATTTTGTGACATGTTGGAAGAAAAAGAGGAAGCAGGAAGAAGTGTCACGATTTTGCGACAAGTTCAAAGAAAGAGAACAAGTAAGAGAATTGTCGCAATTTCGTGACATGTCGCATTTTCGCGACTAAAATAGGAGAGAGAAAGTAAGTTGGAAAAGTGTCACGATTTCACGACATGTCACATTTTTGCGATTAAAATAGGAGAGAGAAAGTAAGTTGGAAAAGTATCGCGATATCGTGACATGTCGCATTTTTGCGATAAAAGAAAGAGAGGAAGCGTACGAAAGTAGAACTGTCGTGATTTCGCGACAAAAGCATAAAGCAAGACTTCAGAAGCAGAAGTGTCACGATTTCGCAACAAAAGTAGAGAAGAAGACTTCGAAGGCAGAAGTGTCACAATTTCATGACAAAAGCAAAGAAGTAAAGTACGAAAGTAGAAGTGTCGTGATTTCATGACAAAAATAGAGAAGAAGACTTCAAAGGCAGAAGTGTCACGATTTCGTGACAAAAGCAAAGAAGTAAAGTACGAAAGCAAAAGTGTCACGATTTCATGACAAAAGCAGAGAAGAAGACTTCAAAGACAGAAGTGTCACGATTTCATGACAAAAGCAAAGTCGAAGTCTATGGAAGCAGAAGTGTCGCTGTATCACGACAAAAGAATAGAGAAAGCGTACGGAGGTGAAAGTGTCACGATATCTCAACATATTGTATTTTTGCGGGCCAAAGCTAAGAGAAAGAGCAAGGAGAAAAAGTGTTGCGATATCGCGACATGTAGCTTTTTCGCGGTCCAATGCAAAGAGAAAGAGAAAGAAAAAGTGTCGCGATATTGTGACATGTTGTATTTTCGGGGGCCAAAGTAGGGAGAAAGAGAGAGAAAGTGAAAGTGTCGTGATATCGCGACATGTATTTTTATGATTGAGTTGAAGCCGACGAAGACCGATGATAGCCGACTAAATTTAGGGTTTACAGTTGTCATGAAAGCTAACTCAGATTAGGGTTTATAGCCGACTAAGATTAGGGTTTTCATCACAAAAATTTTGTTATAAAAGGAGGGCTATTTGGAGATTTGAGATGTTGTTGAAGAGTGTGAAGTTCGGTCGTAGTGCGCAGAGAGCAAGTAGTATCAAAAGATGCTAAGTGCAAAATTTGCAAAGAGAGCAGAGTGCACAAAAGGGAGAAGACGATCATGAAGTTTGACTGTAGCAAAGTAGAGTGTGCGAAGTGATTGCATAAAGAAAGCAAAGTGCGCAGAGAAAGCAAAGGTATCTTACTATCAATCTTCTAGTTTTAGAATTGAAGTCCAAGTTGGTGCTTGGCATAAGGGGTTGGTGCTCCTTCCAATTAGTGCTGGTAAATCAGGGGTTGGTGCTCCTTTCTGTTGGTGCAGATAAATCAGGGGTTGGTGCTCCTTCCAGTGGGTGCTAGTAAATTGTTTGTAAAGTTGTTTCTTTACAAAGGCTGAATTTGGATGGTAGTCCAAGTAGTCATCTTTGAGGAGTAGCCACATTGGTGAACCTCGTTAAATATTGTGTTGTGTGATGTTCTCTTATGATACTTGCTTTATCTGGTTCTAAGGTTTCATTATTTCTATTTTAAGAGCTATGAATTTAAGTTAAAATATCTACACTGATTCACCCCTCTCAGTGTCATTGTAAGACTAACAGATACCTATTAGCAAACCTTGTTGTCTTCTCCTCAAGAAAAGTCTACCTAATCCTTTAGCCAATATGAGAAAAAGATAGGGAGAACAAGGATCTCCTTGACGAAGGCCTCGAGTGGTTCCAAACAGTTGCGAGGGAAGACCCTTGATTAACACTAAGTATGTCGGAGTAGAAACACAATTCATGATCCATTCTATCCAGTCCTGAGAGAAACCAAAGGCTGCCATCATATTTGAGAAGAAGCTCCACTCCACCCTATCATAAGCCTTTGACATATCTAATTTTATGAACATTCCTCTATTACTAGATGTTTGCATTGAATGGATTGCCTCTTGAGCTAGAACCACACCATCCAAGATCTACCTACCCTCTACAAAACCCCCTTGCTCTGAGGAGATAATGTTATGTAAAAGAGGTTTTAGCCGCTCAGCCATTACCTTTGTGATTATTTTATATATAACATTGCATAAGGTAATAGGTCTATAATCTGAAATATGTACCCCCTCCTCCCCTTTTGGAATTAAGGTAATGAAAGTATGATTTAATGCTTTAAGCATTCTTTTACTACCTATGGACTGCTCTATAACAACCATTACATCCTCCTCCAAGTTATCCCAAAAGGCTTGAAAAAACTCAATTGGAAAACCATCTGGACCTGGAGTTTTTTCGATGCTCATTCCAAAGACCACATTCTTCAGTTCCTCTCTATCAATGGGCTTAAGAAGGGTCTGATTTTCTTCTTCAGAGATAACGGAAGGTATGAAAACAATAACGTTGTTTTGAGCCTCTTCATCTTGCACCATACTTTCCTTAAATAGTTTAGAAAAATAATCCATTGAATGGAAATGCATACCTAGAAGTGTATCAAAGGAGTGTCCGTTATCATATTGAAGAGCTTCCATGTTGTTCATCTGTCTCCTAGCATAGGCAATCCAATGGAAAAATTTGGTATTTCTATCACCTTCTAATAACCAAGTGGTTCTTGCTCTCTGTTTCCAGTAGGTCTCCTCTTGGTTGTCAATGTCCTCAACCGCTTTACGCAAGGCATCATCCTCATATTTGAGCTGCTCTATAATTTTTCCTTCCCTAAAGTGTTTTTGAACCTCATCCCATTTGGCCACCAAAGGAGCTCTTTGGACCTGGAAGTCTGTCTTGTTAGCTCGCCTCCATTGTTTCAGTTGATCTTTGACATAATGAAGTTGTTTGTGGAATCTAAACATTGTTGTTCCATAAGTTGGGCAACCTTCTTCCCACCACTGTGGAATTTTATTTTGAAGTTCCTCTTTTTGTAACCAAAAATTTTCAAATTTAAATGATTTGTGATGCTGCCCTGTCTTAATCCCCCTTCCAACAAAATGGGAAAGTGATCTGAAACTGGACCCTCCAAAATCTAAAATTTTGTATTCCATTTTACAAATGCCTCCTCTAAAACCAAAAAATGGTCTAACTTTACCTTCCTGCTATGTGGCTCCTTCCTCTTATTAGTCCAAGTATAGTTGGTTCCAGGGCATTTAATATCCACCAAGTGTAAAGCCTGGACTTGGGCAATCATAAGTCGATCCCCTGGGTCCAAAATTGGGGTTCCCCCTTCCTGATCTCTAGAGGATAATTTAGCATTAAAATCTCCAACAATAATCTAGTCTAAATCTTCCCTTGAGACTCTCATGTTATGCACAACTTTCCATTGAAGCCTCTGACCATCTAGGTTTTGAGCCCCATAAAAATTTGTGATTAAAACATGTTCAGTTGTGACATTATTTCTAAAATGTGATGTGAGAACACCCCTCCAAGCTATATGTTCTATTGTAGTCCATTCTAGAGAGTTCCAAAGAGTAACTATCCCCCCTGAGGCACCTTGGGCAGCCACTTCCATATGACCAACACCCCTCCAAATTCTGTTAACTATTTTACACATAAGATCTAACAACATTTTTGTCTCCTGGATAAGCAAAAAAATTGTTTAACCTTTTTCTAAGAGTCCTCGAACAACAGATTGATGGGTTCTACTGTTTAAACCCCTAACATTCCATGATTGTATAATCATTGGTTACCTTGAGAGCAGTAAGAATCTATTGGCCTCACCGATCCTCCAGTGATCAGTTTGTCTCCTTGAACTGCTAGCAATTCCTTATTTGATTTTCTACCCACTCCTTGAGAGTTGCTATTTTTTGATCTCTTTTCCACCTGAGTTATCCCTAAAGTTGGCCTTTCTCTGTTCTTTTCTGCTATTCCCATGCTGACATCCTTAATTATTGGCTGCTCTTGGTTATGCACTATCAATGCCCCTGCACTCTCTGACCGAGGTAATTCACTGTGCTCAATTACTTGCTCTATGATGGGGGGAGATGAAAGAGGAGCTTGAACGTGGATGTTATTATTTTCATTATTCCCATCCACTCCTTCCATGAATTTTTCTTCTTGGTCCATTAGTGTCTTAAATATCTCATACCTATTGGTGGGCTTGAGTTGGGTTTGCTCTTTACCATATTTTTTCTTTTGCCGTCTCCTTCTTTTGGGATGTTCAAAACCATCTCTCTGTGCTTCTTTACCCTAAGAAATATTGGTTGTTTCTTTGTTTATTATTGACTTACCCTCCTTAGGAAGAGTTGACCTTCCTAGAGGAGCCTCCATTTTTGTGTTCATATTATTTGGGCAAGATCGGGCCAAATGCCCATATTTGTGGCAAACTCTGCATCTAAAGGGCAGTGCCTCATAATCCAGTTGTTGAATCCAAGATAGTCTTGCAAGTTCAAGTTCCACCTCTGTTGGTAGAGGCTGGATAAGATCCATTTCCACACATACTCTTGCATAAACAGCTGTGTTTCCTTCTATTGTGTCTTTGGAGATACCCAAATGTCTTCCAAGGGAATTATCGATAATTTTCAAAACCTGCTCACTCCAAAACTCCATTGGAAGTGCATACAAATGGATCCAAACCGGGACAACAGTGGGTTCAATTTGAGGATCAAATCCCACTCTCCAGGGTTGAACAAATAATCCTGTCGGACCATGATTCCTCTTTTTTGATTCGAAAGCCCTATTTCTATCGGCCAGTGAAGAAAAACTAACAATAAAATACTCATTGCTAATAAACCATAAAGAGTACTCACCAAGAGGCTCCCAATTTTGCCGGACCCAAGAATGCAAAAAATTTAGGGTAGGGCGAATACCCATGAATTTACAGATCAAATCATGATTGGCTCTATATAAGACTATTTCTTCAACCAACCTTGGCTCAATGACAATCTTTGGCCTTGATTTTGACTGTGGCAAGCATCCATTAACTCGTTGAGATGATCTATTTCCAGCAGCCGCAAAGAGCATTTTTAATGCAGTTCTTTATGCTTCGTCAGTCTTGGATGGAGATTTATCTTTTAACAAATCTGCATAAGAGCTATCTCTCTCTAGAAGAGGATCCGGAGGTGTCCCCATTGGACCCTCCTAGGGCAGCAATCTTTCCTTCAAATCCACAGTAACCAGAAATCTCTTCGGCTACCCAACTGATGCCCTAGTTTTTCCCTAGCTCCAGAAACCCCGTCTATATAAGATGTTGTACTCCTAGTTCCAACCCTTTTTTTAGAAGAAGTTAATGGCTTCCTAGTTTAGGTAAATCTTTATGCTCTCTATATGGAGTTTTGGGAGAGAATATATTCATCAAAATTGGTAATGCCATCGGTGTATTCCAATATATGGATACCCAAATAGAGGAAAACTTGTTCAATAAAATTATTGAGTAAAGCAAGATTACCTGTTTGAATGGATGTTTCAGTTCTTGGGCCTCAATCCATTACTATCTCCTCAAGAAAAGGGAGATGGATCCAAAATATTTAATATGAAAACTTCTCCCTAAGATGTTATGGTTATCAGTAATATGGCCACCTGAAGAAGAGATGCTTGGTCATCCGATCATGCTCTAATTCCTCCTTGGTGGAGGAGAAGGCCTGCATGTGAATGATTCAAAACCTTCAAATATTCCTAGTTCAAAATAAAGAAGCTCATCCTCTAGATGCACCAATTGTCCAACAAAAATCATGTGAGCAACAAAAGACTCAACCCCAAAAGAAGAATTTGAATAAGATCATTGATAAAATCCAAATGGTTACTAAAGATCATCGAGTTAGTTCCATGTAAAATGTTAACACCTCAAATGGTATTCATGAAGCTAATTATGAAATAATTGGTGAAAGTAAGCTAACTAATAATGAAGATCCTACAAAATGTGTTACAACTAGATATTATCTCAAGAGCTTGAAGTGCAAAAATGCATTCTCAGATCTTGCCACTCTAAAGGAGGAATAACCTCTGTTATAGAAGAAAAATAATCGAATTAATTTCCTCTTTGATGGATGATTGTTATGTTTGTTTTTCTTATATTTGTTGGAGTTATGTGTCATGTAAGGGTTGTTCTTGTTGTTAGTTACTTCAAAAAAAGAAAAAATAGTTGATTATGAAAACTTAATAGTATGAGGAACATGGAGAATATCTTTAATAGAAATGCAAAGATGGGTATGCTTTAATTAACTTGTTAGAAATGTAATGAGAGCAATGTAATGTTTTGTTTTTATAATGGGAGTGGCCCCAATAGAAGCCATACATAGCTTATTAAAAATAATATGAAGTAAAATGGCCAATGTCATTCATGCAATAACATGAAGAAAACTTACAGTAGAATTTCTCAAACTATATACAAGCTTCTTTATTTTATGCTTGAAATACATATAATATTTGATACATTACATGGAGTTTTACCTCCATAGTATAAAATTAGAAAAGTGACTCTTCAATACTTGTGTAGACACCTAAAACGCATCATGTCGATGGCGACTACTCATATGGACATGCTACAAGACCATATGGAAGATCTTGGATGGAATCCAAGATAGAGCAGTGGTTCTAACCACTCAATTTGGGCTCCCTAGCCTAATCAAGTTGAACCGCAGCTCAGACCTATGGTCTATAGTCTGAATCACGGCTGACACCTGCGGTCTATAGTCTGAATCGTAGTTGTAACCTGCGGTCTTAACTGAAGTTTAGTTGGCCTTCATCCGAGCCAAATCAGTTTGAACGACCATTTATTCTAGAAGAAGGTGGTTAAAGGACGAAAGATTCCAATCCAACTATCATAACCACCCCTTCTTGATCTTGGCTTCTCCATGAAGCCACCCCTAGCCCTGGGACATCCTATAAGTACCCCTTCGAATTAGGGCAATGATATAGAGCATTTTGATAGCGAAGCATTGTCGAAATAGTGAATCAATGAAGCATTGGAGTTTAGAGTAGCAAAGCCCTATCGAATTGTGTATTCACTTGAGTGCACTAAGAGAGATATTTGTTGCTATCCCTTTTCCAACCTAAGCATCATGATGAATTAGGCCATGGATGCCCTAAGGAGATAGAAAACCAAGAAACACCAATTTGGGCAAACGGAGGCCCTACCAAACAATTCAACCACCAAATCTATCAGAGGACACTGAGGTGACCCTTGATCATCAATTTGACAAGGAGGATAAATCCCACTACCCTTGAAATTGGAGGGTAAACCTACTTGGTTGCTCGTCGCGGCTTTCAGCCACGGTTTATAGTGTACACCACTCATCAGAGCTGCAGTTTGCAACAAGCATAAGATCTCCTTACCATTTCTTTTGTAGATTGTTTAATTAGGTTTAGATAGACATTTGCACGATTTAATTAGGATTTTAGATATTTCTAACCGATAGATTTAGGGTTTAAAGCAATTTTGTTACATTAGTGTAGAATATGCAAGAATGGTTTCTTTCTATGCTTTCATGCTCTATTTCATCTAATTAGGCCATTCAATACTTAGCTACAATATTCCTTTACGCATTTACATGAATCTTTATCAATTTAGCATGGTTTAGATACATTTTATATGCTTTCTTGATTATATGTTTTTCATGGCTTTTTCATGTTTTAATCCTTCAAAGGGCCTCATCACGAGAGACTACCTGTTTGTATAACTTTCTTGTGTTGTTTCTTGATCACAAGAAACAGGTTCAAAGGAGCTTCAATCACAAATTTCCTTCCTCAATGCGAAGAAGAGGGTTAACTCCACCCTAGAGCAATTTGTGACTATTTGGAAAAGCATTAATAGTGCGCCTACCCCATTGGGGACTTTGGAAATTGTATTGATTGTATCAACATTTTGGGTGACCCTAAGAGGGGCAATATTGTAACCGAGATTCATTGGCTATATCAATAAAGAAACACACATTTTATTTGATTCATGCAATCTTGTTATCTTGTCATGCTTTTATGTTGATTTCCATTAATGCAATAGCTAGGTGTACACTTTTTGGGATAGGTCAGAAGGTGATCACGGTGGAACTTCATAAAATAAATGATCTAATTGCTGTTTCTTGGATTTTTGGAATTGCAGGTCCAGACCGTAACTATCAGTTATGGGCCAACAATTGAACCACATGTTCAAAATGCGATTTACAGTGCAGATCGTAGACCAGACCTACGATTTACAACAGACACAACAGACAGTAGGGAGCCAAATCTTAATCAGATAGGGACCTGAGGTAGGCCCCATTTTAATCCTCTGTCATTTTTCTCTTTGCCTGTGTTTTTCTAGAATTATAAAAATGGAAATTAAGTAGGATAGTCAAAAAAAGAAGGTTAAAAGGAACTAAGTCCTTAGGATTATCGCTTTCTTAGTTTTCGATAGGCGCTGCTAGGAACATCAGACATCTGATTGCAGTTCGCCCTAAAACCCAGCGTGCTATATTAGAATTGTGTGTGGGTTTGCATGTTTGAAGCCCAAGTAGTGGCCATTTGCATATTAGTTTGCATTGTCGAAAAATCATGTAGAGTATAACATGCATCTCTGAATATAAAATGTTTCTTTTACATTACATGTAGGAAATAATCATTGTGCTATATTATGCATTTTTATTTTATGCAAATTAAAATGAACCACACACACCACTTGGCACTTAAACGCTGGTGATTTGGGCTTGACATCCAACCACTAGTAGGGTTCAATGACGATGGAGGTGATTTCCATCCGTTGGCCCAAATCCTATGTACCCTTGGATACTAGACCAATACCGGATCCAAGAACCATCCGTAGCCCAAAAAATTTGCATGTACTTCTCTTTGGAGGGTATAACACTGATTGGGTGAGATTGAGTGAGGATATGGCAGGACCTGTGCTTCTTGTATGGGTGTGGACTTTCACTACCACACACAAGGGATTTACATAGCCTGGAAGTCACATCCAGGTTGTTGAGCTATGAGCATACAGGTGAAAGCCAATTTAAACTGAGAATATCATTCAACACTTTTCAAAATACAATAAGGAGTTCTTTACTGATACAACAAATCATTAAAACACATCAAACAGTTTAGGGCTCACTTTTAAAATGTAAAGGAAATAATAACATTGTTTACTTTGTATGCTTCTTTATTGCTTAATTCATCAAGATAAGGCCCTCCTTAAGGCTAAAATTTTTAGTAAGAGATGAAACCTCTCGAATCATGCTTAGTTGGTTCGTCATGACGACTAGGCATGATAGAGCTCAATCATGAGATAATGAGTCAGCGAGTTCATGGAGAGGCTCTGAATGCTTTCGATGTTCTCTTGAGGATATTTTAGACCTCACATGCCTCCTTGCTAGGTGTCGCACACATCATGCACCTGAGGATCCAATTCTCCTAGCGCGACACTCTAAAAGTCATCACGAGCTCCCTTTATCATGTAGGGGGTTCACCCATATAGATCATGGGGTTTTATCACACACAGTGAGAACCCATGTCATTAGGTCTTCGCCTAGTGAGATAGAGAGTCATGGATCTTACTCCACGAGTCAGTCTTATAGGGAATCTGAATCACACGCAACCCATAAGAGGTGACTACTCCAAGACCAATTGGAGGAGGCACGTAGTGAACGTAAGCATCTAGAGCATGAGTGCGCAAAGAAAAAGAGATCACGTCAACAAAGGTTGGATGAGCTCTAACGACGTGAAGAGAGGATTTACCAACAGAGAGCACATGAAGAACAATCATGTGAGGTAACTCCCAAAAAGAAGCTCATGCCTAGAGTGCTTAGGCAAAAAGTCAACATGATGCATCCTATGAATATTCAAGAGTTGCCACTTAAGCAAGTAGATAGCCATTATTTTAGGCAGATAGACATGCCTAGGGCTATCAAAAAACAAAAAAAAAATATGTTTAAGGATCCCATGCGCAAGCATGAGGTTGAGAGTAGTCAAGTCCGATAGGTGAGTAATATTAATGCTTGAAAGTCATCACAATCCTTGGACATATACAATCTATTCCACCATATAAGGAACTTGTGATTACTTTCCATAAATAGGAAGTCAAAACTATCCCTATCAAGGAATCTGATTCTCTATTGCACATCATGGCAAGGATCAATCAGATTGTGTATAAGTGAGTGCTGGTGGACATAAGATCATCGATTAATATCATCACCACCTTAGTGTTCAAGCATCTCAAAATTCCACCGTCCCACATCAAGGAAACAACTTTAATGTTGCAAGCATTTAACGATGTGGAATCCCCTATAGTAGGCACAATAGTCCTCCACATAAAGGTGAGACAAAATATTATTCCTACATTGTGCTATATTTTAGAGGGATCAAGATAGTATAATCTGCTGCTTGGAAGATCATGGATAATATCCATGGAGTGCATTTCGTCAATACTGCATCAGTGCATTAAGTACACCCATGGAGGCAAAGTCCATATAGTTGAGGTGGACCCAAATCCCTTCAAGTATTATAAACATGAGGATCATCCAAAGGAACCTGGTGAGGCGCCTAAGCATCTGCAAGTTAAACATGATGAGTCTATCCAAAGTTCAAACACAGCCTTGCAGACTGTGGTGGATTTACATTCACCACCGCTATCACTTGTAGAGTCACCTACGACTCTTGCATTCTCAACACCGTTTAGCAGGGAAGGGTTGATGAATACCATCAAAGAGATTCTCACAGCTACTTTGGAGGTGTCATTGCAGGATCCTCATACTCCTATCAAGGAGGAAGAACCTAGCATGGTTATGGATGCACTTGAGTGTATCACACCATCTTTATCCATCATGTCACCATATAGTCCTCATGAGGATGATGGTGAATATGAAGAGCTGATAGAGGCAAGAATTACGATGTTGCCCACAATAGATTCCATTGAGGATCTAGATCAGCTTTTCATCGAGTCTCTACCCATGGATCCTATCCTGGAGACATCGTATGAGTATGAGGAAGGTTCAGTTATTATGATTAAAATAGGGCAGCTTCAGTATGTTGACGGATTACCTTCGATGCATGCAGTTGTGGAGTCTTCTCATGAGTTTGTGGAAATGGTTGACATTAGGCTAGAAGATCAGGTGATTCCTAATCACATAGAGCCAGAGATGGGGTAATCCAATGGTGTTTCCACATTGCTAGGGCTAGAGACTTTGAAATTAATCACTCCTGACTCATTTATCATGACACCATATCAAGAGCACAAATAGGTAGGTTCCTCACATCATATTGGGATTACTAAAATCGACACAGTTCAACACTACGAAGTGAGACAACTTGAAATGAGTCATAAGCATGAGCATGTGGATTAGGCAAACGAAGTGTGTCATCAAGAAGCTTCCACATCAACTCAAATGAAGGACATAGGTGATTTACAATTACCTTATGGATCCATAGCATCCACTTTTCAGTTTCCTTCAAATGACAAAGGTATTTCGAATCAGTCATTGGAAATACATAGGAACTCTTTGTCAGTATTGCAACCCATTCTAAGCCGTATAGAATGGATGGAGCATTGAATGGATGAGCAAGATAAGGCATTGCATTTTATCAAGAACCAATTTGAAAATTTGGGATCACAAAAGCAACCCTCGTCTAAGGCTGAATCGCTTCTTGTGCGAGTACAGGAAAAACCTTAGCAAAAGCAAAAGCCAATGCGGCCAACCCAACCAGTGGGTCCTAAAAGCAAGTCAAGGTGGATTGAGAGCCCAAAACAGTTGCAACATAGTGGGACTCCTTTAAAAGAGTCTATGTCTGACATATTTCATAATTTATGAGAGGCTAAGGTCATCAACTTGCTCGATATCATCCCTTTAAACCCAAATAGAGCTAAACTTACGGGTTATAGGGAGCATCACTATTGTCTCTATCATCGAATAGAGGGGCATGGCATTCGAGATTATCATGAATTTAAGAGTGTGGTGCAACATCTAATAGATAGTGGAGTTTATCATGTAGATGGTTCTCTCATAGCGCCCCAACATGCTGAAATGGAGGTCACACTTCATCATGGGCGACCCCAAAGTCATCAGTCGCCTCATAAGCCCAATAGGCTAGTGCAACGAGTAGTTTCATTTTAGATGACTACTCTAACTTTGTTCCAAAAGTTACATGAGGCAAAGGCATTCATATTTCTTAAAGTCAAGCATAGGGCATCCAAGAATGGGTCACCTGATGGGGGTCCCTTTTGTGTGTATCATCGAGCGCATGGACATGACATTCGGGGTTGCCATTCATTTAAGAGGGTCGTCCAAGACCTAATAGAACGGGACACGATCCATGAGCATGGTTCTCTCGTTCACCCTTGCTGAATCATAGGCACTTCGGTGAGGTTCGTTCTTCACCTAGGAGAGTTGATTTTTGTCACTCTTCCTAAAAAATCTAATTACCTTTTAGTGAATAACATGCACGCTGGGGGTATTCAAGGTAGCATACCTTTCCCACCAGCCATGCCAAATTGATAAGGTAAAATAAGGAATTTAGAGGTATTGCACCTCCCTCACAATCATCGAATGGCACACACACTCGGGGTACATAGGGCAACATGCCCTCCCTAAAAGGCTCCAAGGGTTGCTAAAACTGCTTGGTCGCATCAGTCAAAGGTCCTGAGAATTTGCTTATAACCGCTCCATCATCCCAAAAGGCTCCAAGGGTTCCTGAAATCACTTGGTCAAGTCAGTCAAAGGCTCTGAGGGTTTGCTTAAAATCGCTCGATCAATCCCAAAAAGGCACCAAGGGTTTCTGAGAAATCGCTTGGCCAACCCAAAGGTCCCGAGGGTTGCTAAACATCGCTCGATCATCCTAAAAGGCTCCAAGCTCGTCTGTGAGTAGTTTAGTCAATAAAAAGGCACCAAGAGTTTTTGAAAAGCTTCTTGGTCAACCCAAAAAGCTCCAAGGATTCTTAAAGATTGCTTGGTCATCCCAAAAAGTCCTATTGGCATTTTTGCCACATTTTTTTGTTGTTGCTGTTCATGCAAAATGATGCACAAATTGTAGAGATACTCACTCCTCTGTTTGTCCTTCCAAGCACCTCAAAACGGATAATAAGTAAAAAACAAAAATCTCTACAAGTTTTGTGCCTAAGAAAAGTAAGTGAAAAATGTCGCGAAATCACGACATGTCGCATTTTCGCGACTTGTCACGTTTTTGCGGTGTTCGATGCGAAAAAAAGCTAAGCATAGAAAATGTCGCGATATCGCGACATGTCGCATTTTTGTGACCTGTCACGTTTTCGCGATAGAAAGCAGCAAAGGAAGCAGTAAAGGCAAAGTTGTTGCAACATCGCGACATGTCGCATTTTCATGATTTGCCACATTTTCATGGCAGACGGTGGCAAGAAAGCAAAGTAATAGGCGGATGTTGCGATTTTGCGCAATACAGTAGCAAAAGGGAGCGCCAAGGAAAAATGTCGCGATATCACGACCTGTCAAGTTTTCACGGTAGGAAGGTGAGGAAGGAGCAAGATGGTACGAAATGTCGCGATATCGTGACTTGTCACATTTTTGCGGTCGAAAAGGGAGGAAGGAGCAAAATGGTACATAATATCATGATTTCGTGACACGTCGATTTTCGCAACGAAGGTAGCAATGAAGGACAAGGGAGAAACATATCACAATTTCATGACTTGTGTTTTCACAGGACGAAAGTGGAAAGGACAACGCCAAGTACGGAATGTCATGATTTCGTGACTTGTCACATTTTCGTGACTTGGAGCAGCGAAGGGGCAAAGCGAGAGGAGGATGTCGCGATTTCATGAAATGTCACATTTTCATGACTGGTAGCAACAAGAGAAAGCAGCGAGCGGAGAATGTCGCAATTTTGCGACACGTGTTTTCACAAAAATAAAGAAGACAAAAGCCAAGCGAGAGGAGGATGTCACGATTTTGTGACATGTCGTATTTTCATGACTGGTAGCAACATAGAAAGCAACGAGCAGAGAATGTCACGATTTCGCAACACGTCACGTTTTTGCGGAAATAAAGAAGACGAAAGCCAAGCGAGAGGAAAATATCATGATATCGCGACATGTCGCATTTTTACGACAAAAGCGACAACAAAGGCCCAATAAAGTTTTGTCCGCATTTTTCTTCATATTGCATAGGAGAACGTAAGGAGAAGGAGAAAATGAGGATCAAACAAAGTAATGTTTTAAAAGCTCTCCAATTGATTTTGAGATTGAGGTCAAAGAGGCTACAAGATTAAATGTTTTGCTGTTTACCTATGTGCGCAAGATGGGAGACGTGTTAAATCATGTAGTTTTTGATGCCACAAAAATTAAATATGCCTTCGGTATTAAAAACTCTTGTTCGTGATATCCTAACACTTCAAGCATGCCCTGAGAATTGTCATTTAATGGAAAAATATGGTCCCTTGTTTTCGTTCGATTTTCAAACTTGATCCATAAAAGAAGGGAATGTGATTTCTCTGAGGCAGATTTAGGGGGATTGTTTCTCTTTTCAAGTGCATATTTTGTGGATCTCCTCTTCAAAATCTGTTTTATGTTTTAAATGTTGTGATGTGAAAGAGAGAGGGAAGACCTCTATAAATACTAATGTACATCTCAAGAAAAAGAGGAGGACCTTTTTGCAAAAATTGAAGCAAAAATCCTAGATGCATTTTGCTCTGTTCTTAGAGTCTTTTGAGTTGGTGTTTCAAACTGTTGTTCATGTGATGCTTTATGTGTAATTCCATTCTGCTTAGTCAAAGTGTTAAAATATAAGTTGAATTCTGCTGTTCTAAATTTGGCTGTATTTTCATTTGAACATTTGAAGTATAATTGAAGGCAAACTTATGGTCAATGTTTGATCCAATTTCTGTATGTGCATTCTAAGAATTAGTTGTTGCTTATATTTGGGATTTAGTTTGAGGTTATTTGCTATCTGAGGTTGTTATCCCTATCAACTATCGGATTCAGCCATATTTCCATCTCTTTCTGTTATTTCTAAGCCTAAACCTTGAAATCAGTTTAGATTAGTTTGAGAGCCAGCCATCTCTAGAGATTGGCCCGGGAGACTTCTCTTTCTCTCGACCTTTCAATGTTGGTCGGGTCTAGAGCGCATTTTATATGACTAGGCGGATTCATGACCAATAGTTTTTGGCACACCCGGTGGGACACACAAGTCCCATATTTTGACACCCAGAGGAATCAAGATTTTGATGAACTGTCTTGACCTCAAAGCGGAGATTGTAAGTTCATCTGGTGAATCTGCTAAGGGCGACTGTATAGTACCTAGAAATTTCCACTCGTGAAGCTGGTGAAAATATTTTCTTCATGATCATGAGATCAAGAGCCAAAGAATCGGAAGACCCAGTCGAATTCTTTGAGATCGATGTTCAAAACTGGAGGGAGCGCTCAAGATTGGTAAGTCCTGTGAACCCATCATTTGCTATCTCTTCGCAGGTGGTGGGTCAGTTTGTGCCATCTTTGACTCCTCCCAGTACTGCTACGAGCTTGCTAGTACATCCAAATATTGAAGTGCAAATGGCTGGTCAATAACCTCCTCCATGTCAATTTCTTGCTTGGAACCATTCGGGAGCGTTGGACCTGCCTTTTCAAAATCTA
Source organism: Wollemia nobilis (assembly GCA_028583015.1). Classification (NCBI taxonomy): domain Eukaryota; kingdom Viridiplantae; phylum Streptophyta; class Pinopsida; order Araucariales; family Araucariaceae; genus Wollemia; species Wollemia nobilis. The sequence continues at coordinate 5,996,937 of JAQPPZ010000367.1, forward strand.
GTTCCTGCTGCAGCATTAAAGGCTTTGCCTACATATGATGGGACTGGAAAGACCATGTATGAGCATGTGTCATATGTGGCATCCTTGGCTACAATTCATAATATCATAGACGAAGATGTCATGATAAAATTGCTTGTGCTGTCACTCTGTGGTAAGTTATTGTGCTGGTCTAGATCCTTGTCTCCCAACTCCATAAATTCATGGGATCAATTAGCAGAGATGCTAATCAAAGGGTTCAATGAGCAAGCAGACCCATTTTCTTTGTTGCATCAATTTACTAATATCAAGAGGCATCCTCAAGAGAAGATAGTGGATTTCAATGTTAGGTTTGCCCGAACTTGGCAGAAAGTTCCTGATGGTGTCTGCCCTACTAATGACCAAGCGATATTTTACTATCTTAGGGCTTTCCACTCAGATATTAGTATGAACATTAGGATGTCCAAAATTCAAACCTTTCCTGCACTATATTCCCAGGCACAGAAGGCTGAGGCCGATCTGATTGCCATTGGGAAATTGCCTCCAAAAATGACTATACCCATTTTTCTTGAGCTTTCGCAATACCAGCTTACAGGTGTAGCCTCCACATCTTACGCTGCCCCATCTATGTACCCTTCATCTTCATGGAATCCTCCCACAACTTCAGTACATATGATTCCCATTCCACAGTTAACCTCTCCAGTTCCAACCCCTGCATTACCTTCTCCACCAGTTCCATTACCTCTATCGGCACCGCCTGTGTCCTCAAGCACAGATCCTCAATTGGCTGTTTTGCAAGAAATTCAGTCGACCATGAGAGCCCTTACTAACAAGATGACATCTATGGAGCGAAGAGAGGCGGAAAGGAACTTTCAGCCGTGAAGATTTATTTCGACGGTAACTAGAGAGCAAGTTGCTCTTAGCAAGGTTATAGAGAAAGTACCTAAGAGGAACTTAGCGATCCTAGTAAGTGAAGAAGCTGGCCCCTCCGAAGTTTCACATGAGCCATCTTATTGGTGTTCTTCATGCAATGACCCACATGATGAGTCCACTTGCATGGTCCACCAAAATTATTTACAAGTTCTTACGGGGAGCCATATAAACATGATTCGAGAGGTGGATCATAATTCCATGATGTCTCCTGAGGAATACATTACAGTCTTGATACACAGTGACAAGAAACCAATGATGGTAGATCCAACTAAGATGGAGCCATTGAAAGTGCCTCCTGCACAAGCAATAAAGCAACAAATACCTGCAAAGACTCATGATCCTCCAGTCCCGCAACAAGACCCACATGTTTTGTCGAAGGATTTGCTTCCACCATAAGCAAAATAGAGGTTGCAAGCTAAGGCTTCTACCTCCCAGCCATAAGCAAAAATGAAGGAACAAGCTAGAGAGACATTGCGATATCTATCATTGACTAAATGACAGTGAGTGGAGGTCACCCAACAATATAGAAGCAGATTTGAATCTGCTGGTGGAGGGAGAGAGCCGATTTTGATGGAGTACAACATCATTGAAGAACTCAAAAGGATACCAGCCAAAGTAAGTCTGTATGACACCTTGCATCTACCTGGATAGGTGAATCTCTTACAGGAATCCTTGAAGACCACACAAAGTAAGGGGAAGGCTCTAGCCTAGGTAGTTATGGCTCAAAATCTAACCTCTTCAGTCACCAAAAAAAATAGACCACCACCTTTTTATATTTCATTGAGAATGGAGGGACATGTGGTGCATAATTGCCTCATTGAATCAGGAGCAACTACTACTATCATGCCTAAGGCAGTATGTGATGTCATAGGCATGGAATATACAAGGACTAGCATGTGAGTTTTACAGCTAGATGGTACCTCAGTAAAGACAGTGGGCATAATTAAGGATGTTCCTATCTCCTTGCACGCCATGCCTCAGATTACTATGATCCAGGAGATCATAGTAGTGGACCTAGAGCCATGTTTTGGTATGTGTCTCTCTCGAGAGTTCATGGCTAAACTTAGGGGTTACCTTTCTTTGGATTTTACTCATTTGGAGGTGATCCATAAAGGTAAAAAGGTGAAAATTTTCAATGAGAAGCCTTCCACATTTTATGTGGAGAGAATAGATGAAATGGACAGGTTAGCAAATTCGGTGCACATGATGTCTGAAGAATTTGGTGAGCTTGACTTAATGGAAGAATCTTTGGAAGAGCTTCGCCCAAAAAATGAATTTTCCATGGCCAATTTCAACGCCATGATGGAAACTGACTTAGGTGTTACTCCATTTTTAAGCCTGAAAATGCTCAAGAAAAGAATGATGAAATTCAAGACCAGCTCTGGAAGCTCTATTTCAATGGAGCACGATGTAGAAATGGTGCTAGAGCTGGGATTGTTCTAGTATTACCTTTTGGGATTCAATGATCCTATTCATATCATTTGACCTGGAGCTGCACAAATAATGTAGCAGAATATGAGGCTTTATGCCTAGGTCTCAAGAAGGCTGAGAAACTTGGAGTGCGACAATTGCAAATCTTTGGTGACTCCGAGCTGATTGTCAATAAGGTGACCAATAAGTGTGTGTCCAAGCACCACTATCTCAAGAACTATCACAACAAGGTCTTGGACCTGTTTGAATCATTCTCTGCTCTTAGCATACGTTCCATTCCATGAGAGCAAAATAGACATGCTGACCTGCTAGCTTCCTTGGGAGCAAATTTTTCACCAATCGAGCAGGTGGTGAGAAGGCCAAAAATAGTGAGAATGGTGTATAGGCCCTCTGTCCCAGACAAGGACACCTTTTGGCAAGTCTTCGATAGCGATGAGCAAATTGTTAACTTTTTGGTTCAAGAAGCTGCCACCATCAAGGGAAGGACCTTGGAGCGTGAAGAAACTGAAGGCCTGATTTAGTTGCGGAATAACCACATTCCTAAAGGCCTCATTACTCTAGAAATATTGTTTGATCAGAATGATTGGTCCAAGAAGCATCGGATCGAGGCCGACGAGAAAGAATACATGGAGCTTCAGTTGGAGGCTGATAAGGTCATCAAAATTGTGACTGATTCTACTTCCGTTGAATTGCAAAAGATCAGACAATTGTGTAAAGAGTTTTATGACATCGTGGCCTAGAGCTACGAGGATCTGAGGGGATATGATAAAGAGATCATTCAACACACTATCAAGTTGGAAGAAGGAGTCAAACCCTTCAGGCAGAAGCAGAGACTAGTGAACCCAAATATTGAAGCTCTCATGAAGGCCAAACTTGCGAAGATGTTGCAGGCCAAGATTATGTATCCGATTAAGCACTCGACTTGGGTTGCTAATTTGGTTCCGATCCATAAGAAAAATGGAGATATATGACTGTGTGTGGATTTTTGAAACTTGAACCGAGCATCCTTGAAGGATCACTACCCATTGCCTCGCATTGATTAGATCCTTCACATTGTTGCTGGGGCTTAGCGCTTTTCATTGCTAGATGGATTCTCTAGATACAATCAAATTTGGGTCAGGGATGAGGATCAACACAAAAACGCATTCACAACCAAGTGGGGTACCTTTGCCTATCAATGCATGCCCTTCGAATTGTCTAATGTTGGGGCTACATTTCAAAGGGCCATGGACATCACATTTAGGGAGCTTTTAAATAAGATCATTGTCATCTATCTTGATGATATGACTGTATTTTTACACAAATGAGAAGAACACTGTTCTCATTTGAGGCAGATATTTGAGAAATATCGAGAGTTTGGCATTTCCATCAACCCAAAGAAGTCCATTTTCGCAGTAAAGGAAGGTAAGCTCTTGGGACATGTCATCTCAAAGAATGGTTTGGCAATTGATCCATCGAGAGCTAAAGCTTTGAAGAAACTATTGCTCCCTGCCAATAAGAAAGAGTTGCAATATTTCTTCGGGAAAATCAATTTTGTCAAAAAAATTATTTTTGACTTTTCTCGAGTAGTCAAGCCCATGACTGAGCTATTAAAGAAAGATGCGGAGTTCAAGTGGACAACTCAGAGGAAAGACACATTTCATGAGATTAAAGATAGAATTGCACAAGCCCCTGTGTTGATCAATCCAGATTATTCTAAGGACTTCATTCTGTATGTAGTTGGAGAGGACGAAAGCTATGCTGTAGTGCTTACACATAAAGGAGATGATGGGGATGAAAGACCCATTGCTTTCCTTAGCCAGGTTATCTTATCCCATGAGGAGAGATGCAATTTCATTGAGAAGCAGGTCTATGCTATCATGAAGTCTCTCAAAAAGTTTAGGCACTTCATATCTCAAAGCAAGATGATCATCTATGTCATCCACCTCGATGTAAGGAACTTCATCATTCAGGGCGAGATGGGAAATAAGCGTGTCGGTTGGGTCACCAAAATTCAAGAGTTCGATATTGAGATCCATCCAACCAAGTTGGTGCGAGGTAAGGCCTTATGCTAGCAATTAGAAAAAACTGCGACCTCTGAGATAGTTGATCATCAAGTGAATGACCCTGCTAAAGAAAGGAATCTAGTGAACATCTTTGCAGAAGGCCAAGATTGGGTAGACGACCTTGTTGAGTATTTTTCAACGGGAAAATGTCCCCCACAATTAAATGCTTCGCAACGGAGAAGGTTTCACCTACAAGCTCTTAGGTATGTATTGCTGCCCAAGGGATTGTTCTTCAAAAACATTGATGGAGTTCTCCTAAGGTGCGTTAAGGAACCCAAGAAAGCTAGACTCCTAGAGGAGTTTCATTCTAGCATGTCGGGAGGACATTACGTTGGTAGGCCTATGGCCTTAAATATTATTCGGGCTGGTTACTATTGGCCAAATTTGTTCATGGATACTTTCAAGATTGCTCAAGCTTACGACAAATGCCAAAGGTATACGAGACAGATAAAAAATGCAACATTGCCCCTACATCCAATCCAAGTAGAAGCTCCATTTTAGCAATGGGGGCTAGACTTTATTGGGATCATTGATCCAAACTCTTCAGCTGGACACAAATACATCTTGACGACTACTGATTATTTTACAAGATGGTCTGAGGCCATTCCAATGAAGGCTACAAATTAGGATGTGGTAATCACTTTCATTGAAGGACTGATCACACGTTTTGGCATTCCTAACGCCATTATCACAGACAATGGAACTCCATTCATTGGAGCCAAGCTAGGAGAATTTGCAAACAAGTACGGTATTTTTTTGAAGACATCCTCTAATTATTACCCTTAGGGGAATGGCTTGGCAGAATCTACAAACAAGAACTTGCTACAAATTTTAAAGAGATCCTTGGGGGATAATAAGAGATCTTGGCACCTTTTGCTGAATCAGGCCTTATGGGCAGATAGAATTTCGATCAAGAAGTCTATCAAGACTTCACCATACACCCTGGTATATGGGAAAGAGGCAAGATTGCCTATTCATTTAGAATTTCCTGCCTTGCAACAATTGAAGGAATTTCCAGACGATGAAGAAAATATGGATCCTATGAACATACGATTGGCTTAGTTGTTGCACTTGGAAGAGCATCGTTCTTTGGCCTATGATGAGTTTGCTAATCATTCACATGCGGTTTCAAAATGGTTTCACAAAGGTTCTAATGACCGCACATTCAAAGTGGGTGATTTAGTCTTAAAATGGAACGAAAAGAAGGCCAAGCCAGGGATGCACAAGAAATTTGATGCTCTGTGGGAGGGTCCATTCCAGATTGCCAGTACAGGTGCAGCAAATTCATTTTATCTTGAGGAATTGAAAGGTAATTCACTTCCTATCTCAGTGAACGAATTTCATTTGAAAGCCTACATTTCATGATGTGAAAACACAGTGTTACCTTGTACAGTTAAAAAAAAAAAAAAGTGTACAAAATTCGTCAACTTCATCTACTTTTGCACACGAGCCCGCAGGTATGTCTATTTCTCTCTCTTTTTCTTTTCCTTCCCAGAAGGTAGTGGCTTTCATCTACTTATTTCTTCCACTTCCTTATTTTCATTCTCTTCCTCTCCCACTCCTTCTTCCACTATACATAATCAAGCCACTACTATTGTTTCTACTCCCCTCTCTGATGTTCCCTTTTCTTCACTTCCCCTTTCTTCCAATCCTTTGTATTTTGAGCATTTCTCCATAGTTCCTACCACTTTCTCCATCCCATATACTTCCATTTCATTATCTATTTTCATGGAATCCCAGCAGCTGGTAGCATAGTAGCACCCTCTTCAGTTGCTGTATCTACCGCTTCTACTCCTCCATCTTCCACCATTCCATCATTCACCATTCCCGTTCCACGACCTGCACATCTATCGGTCATCACCCCATTCATTCCTATTTTTGCAACCTAGGTGCTTCTCACCACTGCCATGGATACCTTTTCACAGCACCTGGTGATTACCCAGCTCAACCGAGCTAGGCAAAATGCAGTAGTTAAAGGAATAAGGGAAGTTCTACTATTCCATAAATTTTTGTTGAAAGTCTTGTTTTAAGTTCCGAGCACCCACAAGAGCTTGTTGCAGCAGCCCGTAGAAATGTCCAACATCAATCAGCACTCACTTCTTCTACTCCTCGAACTTCTTGACTATGTTGCCCAATGAATAAAGGCCTGGGGTTCGTGCATACAGCAGAACTGTATACCCCGAGAGTCGCCAATAATGTTGGCATTTTTGCCACATTTTTGTTGTTGTTGCTGTTCATGCAAAATAATGCACAAATTGTAGAGATACTCACTCCTCTGTTTGTCCCTCCAAGCACCTCAAAAGGGATAATAAGTAAAAAATAAAAATCTCTACAAGTTTTGTGCCTAAGCAAAGTAAGTGAAAAATGTCACGAAATCGCGACATGTCGCATTTTCGCGACCTGTTACGTTTTCGCGGTGTCCGATGCAGAAAAAAGCTAAGCATAGAAAATGTTGTGATATCGCGACATGTCACATTTTCGTGACCTGTCACGTTTTCGTGCTAGAAAGCAGCAAAGGAAGCAGTAAAGGCAAAGTTGTCGCGACATCGTGACATGTCACATTTTTGTGATTTGTCACATTTTCGTGGCAGACGGTGGCAAGAAAGCAAAGTAATAGGCGAATGTCATGATTTTGTGCAATACAGCAGCAAAGGGGAGCGCCAAGGAAAAATGTCACGATTTCGCGACATGTCGCGATATCGCGACCTGTCACGTTTTCGTGGCAGGAAAGCGAGGAAGGAGCAAGATGGTACGGAATGTCGTGATATCGCAACTTGTCATGTTTTCATAGCCGAAAAGCGAGGAAGGAGCAAAATGGTACGAAATGTCACGATTTCACGACACGTTGAATTTTTGCAACGGAGGCGACAATGAAGGACAAGGGAGAAACATTTCGCGATTTCGTGACATGTCGCATTTTTGCAGGGTGAAAGCAGAAAAGTACAAGGCAAAGGCAAAATGTCACAATTTCATGACTTGTCGCATTTTTGCGGGGCGAAAGTGGAAAGGACAGCGCCAAGTATGGAATGTCGTGATTTTGTGATTTGTCACATTTTTGCGACTTGGAGCAGCGAAGGGGCAAAGCGAGAGGAGGATGTCACGATTTTGCGACATGTCGCATTTTTGTGACTGGTAGCAACAGGAGGAAGCAGCGAGTGAAGAATGTCACGATTTCACGACATGTCATGTTTTCACGAAAATAAAGAAGACAAAAGCCAAGCGAGAGGAGGATGTCACGATTTCGTGACATGTCGCATTTTTGTGATTGGTAGCAACAGGAGAAAGCAGCGAGCGAAGAATGTCACGATTTCATGACACGTCATGTTTTTGCGGAAATAAAGAAGACGAAAGCTAAGCGAGAGGAAAATATCGTGATATCGCGACATGTCACATTTTTGCGAAAAAAGCGACAACAAAGGCCCAATAAAGTTCTGTCCATATTTTTCTTCATATTGCATAGGAGAACGTAAGGAGAAGGAGAAAATGAGGATCAAACAAAGTAATGTTTTAAAAGCTCTCCAACTAATTTTGAGATCGAGGTCAAAGAGGCTCCAAGATTAAATGTTTTGCTATTTACCTATGTGCGCAAGATGGGAGAACGTGTTAAATCATGCAGTTTTTGATGCCACCAAAATTAAATATGCCTCCAGTATTAAAATCTCTTGTTCGTGATCTCCTAAAACTTCAAACATGCCCCGAGAACAGTCATTTAATGGAGAAATCTGGTCCCTTGTTTCCGTTTGATTTTCAAACTTGATCCATAAAAGCAGGGAATGTGATTTCTAAGAGGCAGATTAAGGGGGATTGTTTCTCTTTTCAAGTGCATATTTTGTGGATCTCCTCTTCAAAATCTGTTTTATGTTTTAAATGTTGCGATGCGAAAGGGAGAGGGAAGACCTCTATAAATACTAATGTACATCTCAAGAAAAAGAGGAGGACCTTTTTGCAAAAATTGAAGCAGAAATCCTAGATGCATTTTGCTCTGTTCTTAGAGTCTTTTGAGTTGGTGTTTCAAACTATTTTTCATGTGATGCTTTCTATGTAATTCCCTTCTGCTTAGTCAAAGTGTTAAAATATAAGTTGAATTCTGCTGTTCTGAATTTGGTTGTATTTTCATTTGAACATTTGAAGTATAATTGAAGGCAAACTTATGGTCAATGTTGGATCCAATTTTTGTATGTGCATTCTAAGAATTAGTTGCTGCTTATATTTGGGATTTAGTTTGAGGTTATTTGCTATCTGAGGTTGTTATCCCTATTAACTATCGACTTCAGCCATATTTCCATCTCTTTCTGTTATTTCTAACCCTAAACCTTGAAATCAGTTTAGATTAGTTTGGGAGCCAGCCCTCTTTAGAGATTGGCTCGAGAGACTTCTCTTTCTCTCGGCCTTTCAATGTTGGTCGGGTCTAGGGTGCATTTTATATGACTAGGTGGATTCATGACCAACAAGTCCCAAAGGTGCTCATAATACCTTTGGTCAAACCCAAAAGGCTCTGAGGATTTTCTTAAAATTGCTCGGTCATCCTATAAAGCTCCAAGGATTTTTTTGAAAAATTGCTTGGTCAATATGAAGGCTCCAACGATATTTCCTCACCGTTTGGTCACTCCTAAAGGCTCCAAATGCATGTACTCGCTGTTTGGTCAGATATGAGGCTCAAAACTCATAAAAATTATAAAATCAATAAAATAAATAAAAAATTGGTAAAGCATAAAATCCAAAAACATTTGCATTTACATTTTGCATTTTCATTTTGCATTCACACATGCATTTGCTGCATTATTGCATTACATATAGGTATTCATCATCAGTTGCATTTCATAGTAGGAGGGATTGTGTTTGTCAGTCTTACAAATGACACCACGTTTGTGTTTCAATTATGCATATATGCATTTATAATAATCCATCATTCATGTGAGTAGTTGTGTTTTTCAACACAACCTATAATGTTGCTATGGAGAATATACTAGGGTTTTTTGGTCATTAAACCATACGTAGAGGTCTTCTCAAGAGTTTATAGAAAGCTTGCTTTGCTTTTGTAGTTGAGGTCTAATTAGTATAGCCCTTAGCATATCAAAATCCTATCACTAATCAAAAAATTAAACAATCCTAATAAGGACTAGTGGAAGATGAAAGTCACAGAGTAGGACCGAGTATCCTGTGGTGAAAAGAGTTATTCTTGCTTATCCCTCTATGCGGATGATATGGGAAATGTTGGAAATTGGCAAAATGATAGGTTAGTTCCCTATTCAAAATACCTTGCTTACAATAAAATGAGAAATATCCCAGAGTGATATCCCACAATGATCCTTAAGATTGATACCCTAGATCGATATCATAGATTGACTTCCCAGATTGATATCCCATATTGATATCATAAGATCGATATCCTCAATCGATATACCATAAATAGTTTCCCCAAAGTCAAATCCCCAAAGGGAGGTTTCTGAAGAAAATTATCACATGTAAATATCGAAAAGTGAAGATCAAATGAAGATCAGAAAATAGGCTCAAGTGAAGATCAAATCAAGTTCAAATCAAGATCAAATGAAGATCATAAATCAAAGTTCGATTGGAGATCAAATGAAGATCAGAAATCTAGTTCAAAGAGAGATCACATGAAGATCCAAAGATAGTTCAAATCCAAAAAAAGAATCTAATCCCTTGGTTCACTACACATATGAGAAAGTATCCCAAAAATTGAAGGATAGAAAGGAAGGATCCTGAATCCCTGGAATTGTCGACACTATTGTACCTTATGCATGACGATATGTCTGATACAATTGCATTTTTTTTGTGTGCAGACCAATGTTTGAATGTGGAAGAGCTAGCTTCAGGTGTCCTGCATTACCTAGTGGTTTAATCCAACTAAAAACCAAACCTAGGATTGGATAAGACATTTGTGGAGTCCCTATCTTAGCAATGGGCTGAAATAATCCTGCTTGACATCGGGGAACACTCGTGTCTTATCTTAATATACTCATGTGTACACATAGGGATAATGAACAGGTAGGGGCTATCCTAGCAAAAGCCTTGCACTTCAAAAGTCTAGTGTGGTCAATATGCAACTTTTGATAAGTCTACTAGGGTGTTTGAGTCTCATGGAAAACCTAAAAAATTTCTCTAATAGCAACAAAGGTCAAATATCACAACCATCCAAAGTAAAAGTCATTTCAAAAGATCAAAGTGTAAAGTATCCAATAAGCGATACATCATTAACAGTAAGCATAATCAAGATATGGGATAGATATCGGATGGATATTTGAAATAATATTTAGACGACCACTGACTATATTGTGCATATTTTTCAAAATTGCAAAAGAAAATAGAATGACATATTGCATCATTCACATCATAACATCGCACATCATGGCATTTCATATATGGGTGATTAATTGATCAAATTCATATTATGAGGATTTCCAATTACATTCATGATTTTTATACATTCTGTAGTTTCATCCTTTAAATTGATAAACACATATCTCATTCATTCCTTATGTTTTAAGTGATTAAAGCATATAGGTTCATTTACATTAGATTACCATCATGTAAATAATGCATTACATACATTGCATCTGCATATCATCATCATCATAAATAAAATAGCTATCTAGTGCATGTCATCCATACATCACATCATATAGCATCAATTTAACATAAGCATTACATCCATGTGCATCACATAAAATAAAAAATACACAAATAAAGGAGTACACATAATGAGCCAAAATGATCAGATCTCATATATATATATATGTGTCCAAAATGAGTACATAAAGTATATAAAAAATGCTCGCAGGCTACATTCATGTAGGTCCTCGACCTTACACACAAAATAGTACATCAAAATAGCAACCCATGTGTATGATATGGAGGGCTTGCACCCCCAGTTGGAGAGTCACCTCTATCACCTCTATCATCCCTATGTCGCCCATGCGAGCTAGCACCATGTGTACTAGAGGATCTATGTGTCCTCTCAATCCTATGAGTCCTGTGACTCGAGCTCATGGATGACTGCCTTGTAGTACTAGATATGGTCCGTTGGGAACCTGAAGCATGTGGTTCCTCTAGAACCTGCCCACCTGTCAGTATAATCCATCCCTCTAGTTGAGAGATGTGAGTTGCCCTCACATGGCATAAATCATTCCCCTCTTGTATGAGGGAAATAAGTCACCTAATCTTAGCCATAGGGTCACGATCTCCTGGAAGTCTGAGTGCTGGTGTTGAAGGTGGTGCCATGACATCACGAGAAGATGACGAGTCACCTCTTTGAGCTTGGGACTGAGCCAAGTCCCTCTCTGCTACAGCCACCACCTGTCGTGCCTTTGCTAGCTCAAGTGCTCTGGTCAGCTCCTAAAATCATCCCTCTTCTATTGTAGCATGCTTTATCATAGCTGTGGCCTAATCCTAGGCCTCCTAGAGTCACCTCTCCTTGTCAGATAACTTCACCTCTAACATGGTAATGGAGACATCTCACTATAATTATTGAGATTGTAGACTCCAAACCTGGCTCTACAAATATGATACCTAGGCTAGAAGATGCCCTAACTAGCTGTATAGAGGTACCTCATCCTTATCTAGGCCCTCATCCTCAGTCTCCACTAGTGGTGCATCCTCTGCATCCCATTCACCCTCAGTCCATGGGCACACATTGCGCCCCTATGGATCAGCCTCCGCCACCTCCTCAACCCGATTGAGAGGCATAGATCCCTGCCATAGAAATAGGGATCACCAGGTATCATATACTAGGGTGGTCCCAGCAACAACAGCTCTAGACTCCTAAAAATAATCTGTAGCATTGTCGAGAGATGTAGGTAGCACCCACTATAGATGAGTCTCTAGAACTAGCCGCCTATAGATAATATGCAGTTCTAGAATATCCTATACCAAGCTAAACTATTGTTGGACCCATGAGTAGAACTAGTACTCACGGATCTCGATCTTGTGATCAAGCAACCATCTATCCCATAGAGCCTGGCGTAACCGCTCGCCAACCTTTATCCATGTAGGGCAATCCATGTATGAACGCCACTCAATGTCCCCAGGACTCAGTTCTGCAAATCGACTGATGTAATTATCAACATATCCAACATGGGACCTACTCCTAAATCCCTCCTCGTGAGGCCAATATGTCGCATAACACTAGTGTACGATAGGAGTAGAAATATTCTCTAGGGACAACTCTGTTGGTCGCTCAATCTGGATGTGCTACTAACCCTAGATATGTAGTAATAGATTACAGTTGATCCCAACCCAGCTCTGACAGGTAATATGGTACAACTCATAGTACAACTCTCACAATAAGGCACTCCCCATGCCAGGAGCAATGGCTGTCATGTGGAGCTTTGAATGACTCTCCTAATGTAGGTTAGAAGGTTCTAGGGAATCCTCACACCTAAGGAGTCTGGAAGCACAACTTGCATGACTAGGTGCATGAAAATTGCCTCATGAACGAAGAAGACCTGCTCATCATACCACTCCTCGATGTGAATGCCACCATGATCTATCTTATGCTAGGCCTCCTGGCTCCGATCATCGAAGATGTCATCGAACACAACTCCCCTGCTCTGAGAGGTAGAGGAGGTGATGGGCTTGCCATCAATAGGGATCTGAAATATCCTATAGACATCCTCAAGTGTGATAGTCATTTCACCTATCGATAGGTGAAATGTGTTGGTTCAGGCATTCTAGCTTCGGGCCAATGCAGTCATGTAAGATAGATCTCCCCTAATAGTGGGTAGATCCAAAACATAGTCGAAGCCTACGAATCCAAACCACTCTCACTCCCCATTAGTCAGTAGTGGGTGAAGAGTGTTAAGGAGCTCTGGATCCCTAGCTCTAGAGGTCAGTCTCTGCAAAGAAATATAGTATAAGGAAAAATCTAACTAAAGGCTAATTAAACAGCTAAAAACAACCTAAAACGAGATAGATCAAGCAGAAAATAGCTAACAATGCAAAATTATGCTAAGCATGATCAAAAAATTTAAAAATACATCTCATAGGTGCAATAAAATGGCATTATCTTCCAAGAAAATCACAAAAAATTGAAATATTTTAAAATTTTTCATAAAAAAGGGAACTGCAGGCCAAACCCGCGGTTTGCCCAACGATCAAATTTTTGATCATTGTAATTCAAACCTAACCACAACTGATGCCTATGGTCCCCAATCGAACAAAGGGGAAATGCAGCTGGCAGCTACGATCTAGGGATACAACCCGGTCCGGGTCTTTTCCTAGCCGAAAAACAAAAAAAAAATAATTAAAATTAATCTAAGCTAGCCTAGCCTAGGGTGTGGTTCATTGCCAATAGTTTAGTGTGATTAATTAACCAATTCATTAATTTGGTTCATTTTATTGGTAATGAATGCGAGGTATTGGTTTCAAATTACTTTACCCGCATCGAGGCCTCGGCTAGAAGAAGGTTGTTCGTGGTCTGCCATTCTGATTTGTGAAAGGTAATAGGGTTTCAATTGCTTCAAGTTAAACTGTTACACCTCTCAGAGATATTAAAATGGTAGTCACTATCAAGGAATAATGAGGAATTTTGAAAATGATAGATTTTTAAACCTTTTTCTATTTCTGTCAAACCGTAGCTGACACCTGCGGTCCCAGAATTAGGGTTTTTCGCCCGTGGGTTAGACCTGCGGTTCCCAAAATTTGAAAATTCCAACCGTAGATTGCACCCGTGGTTTGCAAGTGGTATAAAAAATAGCAAAATCCCACCGTGGGAGGGTCTTAAATGATAAATTAATGTCTCCTACTGGATCAAATGTTAATAAAAGCAATCAATTTTCAAATTTGGTGATTTTTAAGCACCAGGATTAATCAAAAATTCAAAATTAACAAGTTTTTTTATTAAATAATCAAAAGCCAAATGCACCTCATATTCAGTTATTTACTCTATACACTTGGCGGTTGCAACGACTTGTGTTCCATGCAATCCGACGAGATGAGTAAATAACCATAAGGACATTTGGGGCAAAATTGTCATCGTTGATTTGATATGCTTCTTTTCAATTCCAAAGAAGGCCTTTGAGGCTGGATTGTTCCATGGGAACGAGGTGTTTCATGTCATTTCCTCTATGACATATTTTCAGCAAATCATCAATGAATTGATTCAACATAAAACTAATTGGATTTGCATCATTTCGATTCCCTAAGACGACTATTGTAGCCCGACTGCTCCATGGGATAGAAGTGTGCAATTACTATTAACAGTTGGAATCATAAACTGAACTAGGCTTAGCCAAGTAATTAAAATGTTCAATTCTAAATTTGTTCAGATCATTCATTGTGGTCAAGCGACCTCATTGCTTCATACATTGTCATTACCCTCATCGACTCATCGCTTGAGGGGGTAGTCATAATATCAAATCATAATCAAAATCAGCAGAAGATCCCTGAAATCATAGATCCCTTGATCTTGTCAAAATTACGTTCGTCCTTGCGAATCATTGTCAACAACTATCATAAGCTTACCCCTTTTCTTGGGGAAAATAGTAAATATGAAGTTTGCTTGTTGTTCTTTGTATTTCAGATCTATGGTTCAGAAGATACCTATGGAATGCACAACCACACCGAATGAGATGAGATGGGCACAAGCTTTTCAAATGTAAGCCTTTCGCCCAGTTGGAAGTAATGATTCTAGGATACGCATCCTTTTGTAGGACTTGGGGCATCTAATGTTGATACAACTAATGATAATCATAAAACCTTTAACATAATTTTAGGTCTATTCTTGCTCAACGTTGTTCAATATCACAACATATCTCAAAAGGAGCATTTGTAGACACCTAAAACGTGTCATGTCGATGGCGACTACTCATATGGACATGATACAAGACCATATGGAAGATATTGGACAAACTCCAAGATAGAGCAATGTTTCTAACCACTCAATTTGGGCTCCCTAGCCTAATCAGGTTGAACCGCAACTCAGACTTGCGGTCTACACTATGAACTGTGGATGACACCTGCGGTCTATAGTCTGAACCACAGCTGTAACTTGTGGTCTTAACTGAAGTCTACTTGGCCTTCATTCGATCCAAATCTATCAGAGGACACTGAGGCGACCCTTGATCATCAATTTTATAAGGAGGATCAAGCCCACTGCCCTTGAAATTGGAGGGTAAACCTACTTGGTTGCTCGTCGCGACTTTCAACTGTGGTTTACAGTGCAGACTGCTCATTAGAGCTACAGTTTGCAACAGGCGTAAGATCTCCTTACCATTTCTTTTGCAGATTGTTTAATTAGGTTTAGATAGAAATTTGTATAGTTTAATTAGGATTTTAGATATTTTTGACCGGTAGATTTAGGGTTTAAAGAGATTTTGTTACACTAGTGTAGAATATGCAATAATGGTGTCTTTCTATGTTTTCATGCTCTATTTCATATAATTAGGCCATTCAATACTTAGCTGAAATATTCCTTTACTCATTTACATGAATATTTAAAAATTTGGCATAGTTTAGATACATTTTACATGCTTTCTTGATTATATGCTTTTCATGGCTTTTTCATGTTTTAGTCCTTCAAAGGTCCTCATCACGAGAGGCTGCCTATTTGTATAACTTTCTTATATTGTTTCTTGATCACAGGGAACAAGTTCAAAGGAGCTTCAATCACCAATTTCCTTCTTCAATGCGAAGAAGAGGGTTAACTCCACCCTAGAGCAGTTTGTGACTATTTGGAAAAACATTAATAGTGCGCCTACCCCGTTGGGGGCTTTGGCAATTGTATTGACTGTATCAACATTTTGGGTGACCCTAAGAGGGGCAATATTGTAACCGAGATTCATTGACTATATCAATAAAGAAACACACATTTTCTTTGATTCATGCAATCTTGTTATCTTGTCATGCTTTTATGTTGATTTCCATTAATGCAATAGCTAGGTGTACACTTTTTGGGATAGGTCAACTTGACTATTGCATTCCTATTGCATTCTTCACATATATGGGATATGCATCCTTTAATATTCCACACATAAGACAAGCCTCTCATGTCTTTTGAATTCTCATCTTGCCACTTGTATACATGACTCTTGACTTGCTATTTACTCTTGCACACTTCTATTTGCACACTTACACACTTTACTATATGACACATTGCACACTCCTACATCTATACACATGCACACTCTATTACATGACACTTGTGCACATTCTCACTCTTCACACTTGCACACATAATTATATGACACTTGTGCACATCCTACACATGAACACATACATAAAGGAAAATATAAATCACACTCCTAAACTATAGACACACACCCTAATCTATTACATATTTACAATTGTACCATAAGGTACCATAGGGGTACATTAGCATGTACCAAATACTATAATATTCTTAAACAACTCACACACGTACACACACCTCATCGTGGTTTGAACTTGGGTCTTTTAGAAAAAATCCCATAGCCCAAACCACTATAGTGTTCCTGAGGAACAATTCTCTCAATGGTGATGGAGCTACTCAATATATATTTTTATTTTTAAAAAATTATCCCCGAATTATGTGAGCAGGGATAATGAAGTAAATGGTCTAATGTTTCTAAATTATTCTCACACAAGGCATATTTTAAAAGTCCATGGTATACTCTTCTTTGTGGAACCTCTCTTGTAAGAATATTATTTCAAACTACTAACCAAAGGAATGATGAGGCCTTATGGAGAGCCTCTAATGACCAAACACTCTTCCAAGAAAAATCTATGGGAGTGAAAATTTCAATTGCTCTAAATAGTTATATCCCAAATTGACTAAATATCCATCATCTTTAATAAAAATTGGATATTAAAAATTATAACAAGTAAGAATTTTAGGTTTGAAAACATTCTTAGTTAAAATAATAATGAATTTAGTTAATTTAATTTTACTACAAATACATGATCACAAAATCATAATTCTTTTTTAGCATTTTTATTATACAAAACTATAATTCTTGTATATTATAATTTCATTTTTAAATACTAATAATTATTAAAGTATATTGAATTTAACATGTATTTAATTGAGAGGTATTTCATTTTATTTATGACAAATGAAATTGAAAACTTAAATTTGTGGTTTTTCCTTGAATTAATATCAGATTGTGTGTATATAACATTCAAGTTAACACTTAAATGATATCAATGAGTTATTTTAAAAATAAATTAGCATTAAATATGCACGATTACTATAGTGGTAAGGGATTTGGCCTCTCTTTGAGAGGTCCAAGGTTCAAACCCCACTCAATATGAGGGGATCGGGATCCCTCATAAAAACATGTGTAAACTCATTGAAAATATTAAATGACATTAATACTTATGCTACATGAGGAAGGAAGTGCGAGTACAAGCCATGAGCAAGCCTCACTAGGTAGCATGGAAGGAAAACCATATTTGAAAATTCTAATTAGAAGTAAGGAAGCCTTAGCTAGAAGTATGGATACCCCAAGTTAGAGATAACATGAAGAGAAAATGTTACACCAAAAGTGATTATCAAGGATGAGATGATCATTTCATATTTTATAATTTAGAAATCAGGGATAAAATAATGGGTGATGGCCCATGGTTTAGGGGGAGAGATGCCCTTTATTTAAGACTATGGAGTGAAAAATTTTCTATTAAGATAAAAACTATTAAAAATCTTCCAATGTGGGTTAGGCTTTTTGGAATTCCATATTAGCTTATCGATAAAGATGTTTTGAAGATTATTAGAAATACCCTAGTGGAGTTTATCAAGGAGGGATCAACTACTAAGGAATGAAAGCATGCTATATATTCTTGGATATGTGTTTCTATGGATATTTCAAAGCCTATGCCACAAACCATTAGGATTATATTTGGATCAAGAGAATGAAATCAACAAATGGATTATGAAAACATCACATTTTGATATTGTACTTGTTATTAGACTTGAAACATGGTAAGCGATTGCAAAAAGAAAACAATGAAGAGAGACACATAAAATTTTGTCATGACACAAACTTCAATATGAAGCAAGCAAATCATACTATAGTGGAAGCTAGATTTGATCAAGGATATTCCACTCAAAAATGAGAGTTAAAGAAATCCTATTTGAAGCATTAAATGACAAAGACCACCATAGTTCACTTAGATAAACCGTTATAAGAAACAAAGAAGAATACAAGGGATATAAAAGTAGAATGTGCAACTTCAAATTTAGAAGGAATTAAAGGTGCAAAGAAATATGTGGAGGAAAATTTTAAGGAAAAGGAGACATAAGAGGTCAAGTTTGTTTTCTAGGTACCCAAGATAGGTACTTAATAATTTAATATTGTATTTTATAATGGCATGAGCCATAAATTAACTATTGAGTAAGGAAGGCCACATGTCAAATTAGAAATAGGTAGGAGAATAATATCATAGAATCATATATGTAACCATCAAGAAATATTGTCATATTATTATGCATTTTGTAACTCATGGAAGGTGAACCACCACATGGGTGATATTTTAACTCATGGAAGGTGAACCATCACACTCTTGTATAAAGATAAACATGCTCCCATTGTAAAAGGGTCATATATGAAGTATTATTGTAGAAGTCTTGGCTCATGGAGATGGAGATCTTGTGGAGTGGCTTCCTTCCAATAAGGAGCATTGTATGGTGTTGCCCTACCTCAAGGGTATTATCTTTATTTTATTATGTGGATTGTTATTGTGCAATTTATTTGTAGATGCATATTGTATATTTTTACATATTGGTGAATGATTTATTGTAATGAGAAGAGAGGTTCATAACATTGTTCTAGGTATATTGTCTTATTTTTTACAAGTAATATAAATTCCTCTTATGGAAATAATAATTAAAGTAGTGTAGGTGCTACATATCAGTGTGAGATAATGTACATCTTTCATGATTACATGCATGACATTGTTGAGGATTACATGGATGATCTATTGGGCAAATCCAAAATGCATGATCAACATGTCAATGTCCTATGAAAAGTCTTTGATTGGCTTCTAGATCACAACATGAGACTAAACCCTAAGAAATGTGTCTTTGGTGTTACCTCAGACAAAATTCTTGGGTCCATCATCTCTACGCAAGGTATCAAAGTGGATCCCAACAAAGTAAATACCATTTTGGAAATACCTCCCCCAAAGAACCTCAAGGATTTGCATAGCTTGCAAGGTAAGATTCAAGCAATTCATCACTTCATCACCCAATTATCAGATAGATGCAATCCTTTCAACCATATTTTGTAAAAGGGGGTCTCCTTCAATTGGACCAAGGAGTGTAAAGGGTCTTTCAAGGTGACTAAGCAGTAACTTGCATCCCCACATGTTTTGTCCCTGCCTAGGCTGGGCTCCCATTTTACTTGTACATATCCACCACAAACTTTGCCTTAGGGACTATGTTAGATTATAAAAACAAAGCCAACCGAGAGCAAGCCATCTACTACATCAGTTGAACCTTGGTTAGTTAATTATTTAGCATGTAGTGAGAAAGTTTCTTGGTAGCAAAAACTATTTCCAAGCACAAAATAAAAATATCACGTATGTTATTGCTAGGGAAAATCCACTGCAGTACATGATGAGTCACACCTACAATAATAGTTAAACCATAAATGAATAATGGTTTTAATGAAATTTGATCTCAAATTAATTAGTCAAAAATCCATAAAAGGTCAAGTCATTGTCAATTAGCTAGCAAAAGCCCCACTTGTCGATGAAAAACCACTTGTCATTATGCTTCTCGATGAATTTGTCTTGAGCGTTACTAAACAAGAAGAATACATCAAACTTTAAGACCAAGTAGATCTTATACTCTTCTTTGATAGTTTCAAGTGAGAGCAAGGGGGAGGTGCTAGAGTTATTTTATTTATGCCACAAGGGGCTCCCATCCCCTTCTCATTCAAATTGAACTTCCCCTACACCAAAAATAATGTCAAATATGCTCTTATCCTCAACTTAAAAACTATAATTTCTATGTGCATCAAGCACATCAAAATCATTTGTGACTCATATTAGTCTTACAATGGCACTGAGAGGGGGGGGGTGAATCAATGTAGTTCTTTAAACTTAAATTCATAGCTCTTAAAACTAAAATAATGAAACCTTAAAACCAGATAAAGCAAGTATCACAAGAGAACATCACACAACACAAGATTTAACGAGGTTCACCAATTTGGCTACCCCTCAAGAATGACTGCTTGGACTACCATCCAAATCCAGCCTTTGCAAAGCACCAAATTTACAATCAATTTACCAGCACCAATTGGAAGGAGCACCAACCCCTAATTTATCCTACCAACAACAAAGTAGTAGAACCAACCCCTGTTTTACCAACACCAACTGGAAGGAGCACCAACCCCTAATTTATCTGCACCAATAGAAAGGAGCACCAACCCCTGATTTACCAGCACCAACTGGAAGGAGCACCAACCCCTAATTTACTAGCACCAACTGGAAGGAGCACCAACCCTTGATTTACCAGCACCAACTGGAAGGAGCACCAACCCTTGATGCCAAACACCAACTTGGACTTCAATTTGAAACTAGAAGATTGACAGTAAAATACCTTTGCTTTTGCAAGACCCTGACTGGTCTTCTTCACCTTTGCATTCTCTACGCACTCTGCTTTCTCTGCACAATCACAACAGCACCTGGTCGAACTTCAACCTTTTCGCTCTCTGCACACTCTGCTCTCTCTGCACAATCACTTCGCACACTCTACTTCATTGTAGTTGAACTTCATGATCATCTTCTCCCTTTTGCGCACTCTGATCTCTTTGCAAATTTTGCACTTAGCACGATTCAACACGATTTGCTCTCTTTGCACACTTCGCCATCATCTCGTCGCTTCTATGCTTTCTGTGCTCTTAGGGCCACATTTCACACTTCAACACGCATTCGATGACTTGCTTTCTGCGCACTACGACCGAACTTCGCACACATCGACATCTTCAAATTCTCCAAAAAACCCTCATTTTATAACAACATTTTCATGATGAAAACCCTAATCTTAGTTGGATGTAAACCCTAATATTAGTCGACTTTCATAACAACTGTAAACCCTAATTTTAGTCAGCTGTCATCGGTCTTCATCAGTTGTCATCGATCTTTGTTGACTTCAAATTAATCGCAAAAATACAACATGTCGCGATATCGTGACACTTTTCTTTCTCTCTCTTTCTCCTTGCATCGGACCGTGAAAATGCTACATGTTGCGATATCGTGACACTTTTTCTCCTTGCTCTTTCTCTTAGCTTTGGCCCGCGAAAATACATGTCGCGATATCGCGACACTTTTTCTCCTTGCTCTTTCTCTTAGCTTTGGCCCGCGAAAATACATGTCGCGATATCGCGACACTTTTTCTCCTTGCTATTTCTCTTAGCTTTGGCCCGTGAAAATACAACATGTTGCGATATCGTGACACTTTCGCCTCCGTACGCTTTCTCTATTCTTTTGTCACGATATCGTGACACTTCTGCTTCCAAAGACTTCGACTTTGCTTTTGTCGCGATATCGTGACACTTCTGCTTCCAAAGACTTTGACTTTGCTTTTGTCACGATATCACGACACTTCTGCCTCCGTAGTCTTCAACTTAGCTTTTGTCATGAAATCATGACACTTTTGCTTCTGTACTTAGCTTCTTTGCTTTTATCACAAAATCGTGACACTTCTGCCTTTGAAGTCTTCTTCTCTGCTTTTGTCACGAAATCATGACACTTTTGCTTCCGTACTTTACTTCTTTGCTTTTGTCGTGAAATCGTGACACTTCTGCTTCCGAAGTCTTGCTTTCTGCTTTTGTCACGAAATCATGACAGTTCTGCTTCCATACACTTTCTCTCTTTCTTTTCTCACGAAAATGCGACATGTCACGAAATCGTGACACTTTTCCAACTTACTTTCTCTCTCCTGTTTTAGTCGTGAAAATGCAACATGTCACGAAATCGTGACACTTTTCCAACTTACTTTCTCTCTCCTATTTTAGTCGCAAAAATGCGACATGTTGTGAAATCGCGACACTTTCCAACTTACTTTCTCTCTCCTATTTTAGTCGTGAAAATGCGACATGTCGTGAAATCGCTACACTTTTCCATCTTACTTTCTCTCTCCTCCAACATGTTGCAAAATCGTGACAGTTTTTCCACTTGCATTTTTCTCTTCCAACATGTCGCGAAATCGTGACAGTTTTTCCTGCTTGTTCTCTCTCTTCCAACATGTCGCGAAATTATGATAGCTTTTCCTCTTGCCTTTTTCTCTTCCAACATGTCACGAAATCGTGACAGTTTTTCCTGCTTGTTCTCTCTCTTCCAACATGTCGCGAAATCATGACAGTTTTTCCACTTGCCTTTTTCTCTTCCAACATGTCACGAAATCATGATAGTTTTTCTTGCTTTTTCTCTCTCTTCCAACATGTCGCGAAATCGTGACAGTTTTTCTTGCCTGTTGTATATGTCGCGATATCGCGACACTTTTCTTACTTGTCTTTTTCTTTGATCTTTTGCATATGGGCCACTTCGATCTTCTTGGAAAATCACTATACATACTCTGAGTAACCTTTGAACTCCTGTCTTCTGCATATGAAAAAGCTTTTGAACTTCCTGGCCACTGCATCAATAGATCTATCTGACTGTGTTGACAACAATGACAATATTGTTGCTGCACCTTGCTCAACAATCTCCCCCTTTGGAATTGTTGGCAACACATGTGCAATTTCCTATAACTCTTCTCCCCATTTGAAAATAATACCAAAGGGCTACTGCAGACTCCCCCTGAGTCCATGCACAACATTCTTAGGCAAAATTTATTACACTTAGCAAAAATCATGAACATGAGCAAAAAGATAATCAAATACTTAAATGCTCCCCCTAAGAATGTGATCCTTGTAGCTAGTCAATTATTGGGAAGTGTGACCACTCCTAATTTATTGCGAAGGTACTCAAAAACTTCCTTGGGCAATGGTTTTGTAAAGATATCTGCTACTTGCTCTGTAGTTGGAACAAAATCCAACTTAACCTCACCTTCCACAACTTTCTCTTGTGTACAACACGCTGTCACTGTAATATATTCTGCCTCTGCTGTGGATAAGGAAATTGAGTCTTGTTTCTTACTGTTCCACGTGACCAACCTGTATCCAAGATAGAATGCACCTCCACTGGTACTCTTTCTATCATAAAGTCTTCTTGGATAAGAAATCTAATGTCTGCTCATCATATTAGAATTCCTGTTGTACCTTGCTTTTACTTATTTAGTATAGTATGATCAACACTCAACTTTTAGCTACGCAAAAGTTACTCCCAAAACAAAAGAGATCGACTCTCTAGGTAGCCTGCGCATAATTTCTTTAGCCTTTTGACTGCCATCTCCTTCCTGACTGACGACTTTGCCTCACATCAGTTGTGCAACTCAATGTCTCTGGTTTCTAACGACTGCCATGAATGTTTTCATCACCTGTGCAGGTATTGACAATGGACCGTTACATCTAGCATTGGAACCTCAATCTGTGCATAGTCATCATCACTCGGTATTCTGCTTCTTGCTAGGGCATATATCAGGGCTACTCAATGTCTTAGGCGAATATTCTTCACGTGATTCTAGGGAGCAATTCTCCTCGCTGAGATCAAGGGAATCATCGGGCAATATCTCGCATTTCCCAAATAATGCAAGACTTTATTAGGTGCATAGGCATCTTGTCATCCTTGGCGCTTCACCACCTGGGTGCTATTCTATCAACGTCTTTGCCTTGCATGTGCCAATTGACACTCTTGACCAACTGGGTGCTAGTGCCACTATTTTCTTTGACTCTGACATCTCTTTGATAATGGCTACTTCTTTAGAGAAAATTAATGCTCTCTTATTTTGATTAACTTGCAACCTGAGGAAATACGAAAGTTCACCAATCATTGACATTTCAAATTCTTTCTGCATCTTATTTGCTAAATCTTTACACGACTCATCTTTGCTGCTGCCAAATATGATATCATCTTTCTTAAACCCTTGTTGAGTGAGATAGTTGTCTAGCCTTGCATACCATGCTCGGGGTGCCTATTTCAAGCCATATATTTTCAACTTACAAACCAATTTGGGATCATCACCAAGCTGGAAACCATCTGGCTGCTCAATATAGACCTCTTCTTCAAGATTCTCATTCAAAAACGTTAATTTTACATCTGTCAAAAAATTGTCAAGTGACTCACACTTGTACCAAATTTTGTCCAACACTGTACCGACACTGCAATTTTACTGTCAAATCTATGCAAGCATCAAACACTGTACCACAACACCAACCAAATCCATTTTTACATTTTCAACTTGGTCTATGTTTTCTACAGTCATTGCTGGTCACACCTTACTTTCCACTGTTCGAATCAGGAGACAATATTTTGTCAAACACTTCACGGCCAACTATAGTGCACCTTACTCAAAATCATACTTTTGGACCTCGGATAGGTATGATTCACAAAGCAAAGTTGCTGATATTGATAAGCAAAACATGAATCAATAATTAGACTTCAATATTTTTCACCATAGCGTCATAATAGATCTAACAATTTTCACGTCAATGCGTAGTTCAAATACACACTGCTTTTATCAAAACACATATATGCGGCTAGGGCAACATTCTTTCACTGATCAAATTATCTGAAATGTTATAATCCTTAACTTTGGATAGTGGCAGTAAGAACCATCATCAATACAACAATGACATATAGCAATACTACCAAAAATGACAACTCTCAATTTAATCACCACCCTTCACGACACTTCCACAAACAACTACATGAACTGAAAACACACTTTGACAACTATACGACAAATTCCATGACTACTTGCCTTTCATCCTCAGGTAATCAAACAAATACATAGGACCATTAAAATGAAACTTCAAGATTGCTCCCCCTGAGGATGTTCTATCTGGAGTTTCTTAGTGCAATAGCGCAGTAGTCTCCTTCAGTCCAAGGAGACACGATTTCCTTTCTTCTATCTTTCTCCAAAATTTCTTGAACTCGGGCTTGGATTTTTCAACTACATCCCTGTTTTGCACCTTTTCGTGAACTCGAACATTTCTCTTGTGTGGTTGTCTCTTGTGCATCCTTGATGAGTGATTATTTTCCTTTCTTTTATGTACATGATTTATTCCTTGTCTGTGTTGCGTTCTTTGCGTTTGATGAAATCTACTGTTTTGCCTTAGATTAGATACAAAAGTGCTTGGAAAAAACCTTGCTATGTGCCCATGACCATTACATTGAAAACATTGTACATAGTGTTCACTTAGAAACGCAGATGTATTTCTACCAGCATAACTCTTTGATTTATTATTCAATCCATAATAAGTTGCCTTGTGACCATACTGGTTGCATCTGAAACAATAGCCATTAAAAGTATTATTATGAATAGAGTGAGAGTGATAGAACCTCTTTTGTTGTGGTTGCTTTGCTATAGATATCCTTTGATATTTTCTTCCTTTTGAAGATTCAGCTTCAAACTTTTCTTGCTTCGATCCTTCAACAATGAACTTCTTCTTCTATACAGAGTTGGAAGATGAAGGTTGTTCAGGTTCATATCCAAGACCACGCTTATCCATGGAGCCTCTTTGTTGGCTTATCATTTTATCTAGCAACTCTGTACTCTTCTCGAATTTGAGATTTGTATTGGCCTCTTCTAGTTGTTTCTTCAATAAAACAATCTCTTCCTCTTGTTTGCAACAACCAATCTCTTTCTCATTGATCTATGACCTGAGAGTTTTTTCAATCCTTTTGAATTGTTCTACCTGTACTTTCAAACTGGTTATTATTTCATTTGCATCCTCAAGATTTCTTGAGATTTCCTTATTCCTTTTTCTTTCTATCTTCAATTCATCCAGAGCTGCAATTAGTTCCTCTTTCAAATTTATTTTTGCATCAATTTCTTCTTCATCACATTCCTGTTCTCTTTCTATTTCTTCTTCGAGTGTCATGAAAAGACCTCCACCTGTTTCCTTTTTAGAATCATCCTCTAGGACTTCATTAACTCTCAGCATATATGCCTCTATGTTCTCATTGTCATTCAACTTTAAAGATTCGAACTAAGCTTGATGTGTTTGTAACTTGGCCTCCTTGGCCTCCTTGACCTCATTGTCTCCTTCATGAATACTCCTTAGTTTGTCCCATATTTCTTTTGCCGTTTTATAACTCATGATATTTACCAGTTCACTGTCTACTAATCCACACCTAATAACATTCTTTGCTTTTGAGTCATTCTCAAATAGATTCTTATCGACAGCATCGGTTGGAGGAGTGATGGGTATTGTGTATTCACTGTCTACTAAATACCAGATGTCGTATCCCAAAGCACAAAGATGTTTTTGCATCCTGATTCTCTAGACCGCGTAAATAGTTTCGTCAAACAAAGGTGATTTGTTTGATGAGAAGCCTTCAACCTTTTTTGGTTCAATTTTCTCTTCCACAGGAACTAAAACTAACTGAGATGCCATTTTGGAGGAGGATCTATTCTTCTTACCCATTGTGTACTAATCCAAGATCAACCCTGACTGATTTATCCTGACAAGGGAACTTGGCTCTGATACCAATTGTTAGTCTTACAATGGCACTGAGAGGGGGGGTGAATCGGTGTAGTTCTTTAAACTTAAATTCACAGCTCTTAAAACTGAAATAATGAAACCTTAAAACCAGATAAAGC
This sequence comes from Wollemia nobilis, assembly GCA_028583015.1. Taxonomy (NCBI): domain Eukaryota; kingdom Viridiplantae; phylum Streptophyta; class Pinopsida; order Araucariales; family Araucariaceae; genus Wollemia; species Wollemia nobilis. Next base: position 6,023,967 of record JAQPPZ010000367.1, read on the forward strand.
AAGTATCACAAGAGAACATCACACAACACAAGATTTAATGAGGTTCACCAATTTGGCTACTCCTCAAGAATGACTGCTTGGAATACCATCCAAATCTAGCCTTTGCAAAGCACCAACTTTATAATAAATTTACCAGCACCAACTGGAAGGAGCACCAACCCTTGATTTATTTGCACCAATAGAAAGGAGCACCAACCCCTGATTTACTAGTACCAACTAGAAGGAGCACCAACCCATGATTTATCTGCACCAACAGAAAGGAGCACCAACCCCTGATTTACCAGCACCAAATGGAAGGAGCACCAAACCCTGATTTACTAGCACCAACTGGAAGGAGCACCAACCACTGATTTACCAGCACCAACTGGAAGGAGCACCAACTGCTGATGCTAAGAACCAACTTGGAATTCAATTATGAAACTAGACTATTGACAGTAAAATACCTTTGCTTTTACAAGACCCTGACTGGTCTTCTTCACCTTTGCGTTCTCTGCACACTCTACTTTCTCTACGTAATCACAGCAACACCTGGTCGAACTTCAACATTTTTGCTCTCTGTGCAATCACTTCGCACACTCTGCTTCATTGTAGTCAAACTTCATGATCGTCTTCTCCCTTTTGCACACTCTACTCTCTTTGCAAATTTTGCACTTAGCACGATTCGACACGACTTGCTCTCTTTGCGCACTTCACCATCATCTCGCCGCTTCTACGCTTTCTGCGCTCTTACGACCACATTTCACACTTCGACACACATTCGATGACTTGCTCTCTGTGCACTACGATCGAACTTCACACACATTGACATCTTCAAATTCTCCAAACAATCCTCCTTTTATAACAACATTTTCATGATGAAAACCCTAATCTTAGTCGGTTGTAAACCCTAATCTTAGTCGGCTTTCATAACAACTATAAACCCTAATTTTAGTCGGTTGTCATCGGTCTTCGTCGGCTTCAACTTAACCGCAAAAATACAACATGTCACGATATCGTGACACTTTTCTTTCTCTCTCTTTCTCCTTGCATCGGACCACGAAAATGCTACATGTCGCGATATCGTGACACTTTTTCTCCTTGCTCTTTCTCTTAGCTTTGGCCCGTGAAAATACATGTCACGATATCGTGACACTTTTTCTCCTTGCTCTTTCTCTTAGCTTTGGCCCACAAAAATACATGTCGCGATATCGTGACACTTTCACCTCCGTATGCTTTCTCTATTCTTTTGTCACGATATCGCGACACTTCTGCTTCCAAAGACTTCGACTTTGCTTTTGTCATGATATCGTGACACTTATGCTTCCAAAGACTTCGACTTTGCTTTTGTCATGATATTGCGACACTTCTGCCTCTGTAGTCTTCAACTTAGCTTTTGTCACAAAATCATGACACTTCTGCTTCTGTACTTAGCTTCTTTGCTTTTATCGTGAAATCGTGACACTTCTGCCTTCGAAGTCTTCTTCTTTGCTTTTGTCATTAAATCATGACACTTCTACTTCTGTACTTTACTTCTTTGCTTTTGTCATGAAATCATGACACTTCTGCTTCCGAAGTCTTGCTTTCTGCTTTTGTCATGAAATCGTGACAGTTCTGCTTCCATACGCTTCCTATCTTTCTTTTGTTGCGAAAATGCGACATGTCATGAAATTGCGACACTTTTCCAACTTACTTTCTCTCCTATTTTAGTCGCGAAAATGCGACATGTCACAAAATCGTGACACTTTTCCAACTTACTTTCTCTCTCCTATTTTAGTCGCGAAAATGCGACGTCGCAAAATCGCGACACTTTTCCAAATTTCTATCTCCTATTTTAGTCGTGAAAATGCGACATGTCGCGAAATCGTGACACTTTTCCAACTTACTTTCTCTCTCCTCCAACATGTCGCGAAATCGCGACAGTTTTTCCACTTGCTTTTTTCTCTTCCAACATGTCACGAAATTGCGACAGTTTTTCCTACTTGTTCTCTCTCTTCCAACATGTCGTGAAATCGTGACAGTTTTTCCTCTTGCCTTTTTCTCTTCCAACATGTTGTGAAATCACGATAGTTTTTCTTGCTTGTTATCTCTCTTCCAACATGTCGCAAAATCATGACAGTTTTTCCACTTGCCTTTTTCTCTTCCAAAATGCTGCGAAATCACGACAGTTTTTCCTGCTTTTTCTCTCTCTTCCAACATGTCACGAAATTGTGATAGTTTTCCTTGCCTACTGTATATGTCACGATATCGTGACACTTTTATTACTTGTCTTTTTATTTGATCTTTTGCATATGGGCCACTTCGGTCTTCTTGGAAAATCACTGTACATACTCTGAGTAACCTTTGAACTCCTGTCTTCTACATCTGAAAAAGCTTTTGAACTTCCTAGCCATTGCATCAACAGATCTATCTGGCTGTGTTGAAAACAATGAAAATACTGTTGCTACACCTTACTCAACAACTCCCTTCTCATCATCAATCAAGTAAAGAGGGTCTATCAATGTAAGTGCCCTATTTAGAAAGCCTATAAAAAAATTACAAATAAGTTATTGTCACATTTTGAGTGGTATGACATTGAGGCCTCTCCAAGGTTGGAAAATTACTTTGTTGATACTATGACTTCTCTTGGTTCTCTAGTCCTACAAAACCCCCAAGACAAAGTCACCCATGTCTGTCACCACCCTATCACAATTAACTATTTCCAAAAAATATTCTAAAAATAAATTGGACATCCATTTTGTACAAGATGAACCTTACGATGTCTAGTTCCCTTAGGTGAAGGACTACCTCAAATTTGGTTTTATCCCTACTAATTTACCCCATCTTGTGAAGTGAAACTTCAAGGAAAAAGCCACATGTTACACTCTCTTGGGGTACATCATTGATTGCCATAGTTATGACAACATTATTCTTCGATGTATTGAATCTCATGAAACCAGATGGGTCATTTATGAAGCTCATGATGGAACTCATGGTGGCCATTTTAGTGGGATGTCCATCACAAAATATATTATGTGTATGGAATACCTTTGGACCACCATGGAACATGATTTTTGTGCATATTTCAAGAAATGTACCAAATTCCAACATCTTGTCAATTTATCTCACATGCCCTCGCAATCCTTACAACCAATCCAATTCTTATGGCCCTTCTCACAATGGATCTCAATATTGTAGTCAGAATTTCCCCTCCATTTGGCCAACACACCATCATAATTACAATAGAATACTTCACCAAGTGGATCGAGGTTATTCCTCTTGTCAAAATGACAAGTCCTAGAATTACAAAATTCATCTTGCATAACATCATTTGTTGTTTTGGTATCCCTTCCAGGATCATTTTAGATAATGGTCCACAATTCAAGAATAAGGATGTTCAAGAACTCTGTGATAAATATCACATCCAACATAGTTTTTTGACTCCTTATTATCCTCAAGGAAATGACCAAGCTAAAGCCACAAACAAAACTGTCTATGCAATGTTGAGAAAAATAGTGAAAGAAAATCATAAATATTGTCATGTTCAACTCCCTTTAGCACTTTGGACATATCGTATGACCATTCACACTTCCACTAGGGTAATACCATTTTCTTTGGTTTATGGTACTGAGGATATCATACCCCTAGAGATTGAAATTCCATCACTATAAATCTTGCTTCAAGAGTTCATGGATAGTGATATTGTGCACCAATATAGACTCGATCAACTTACACTTCTTGATAAGTGTCAAATAAATGTTCTTAAGCATCTTAGAATTTACCAAAATTAGATCAAGTACACATACAACAACAAAATCCATCAACACGAGTTCCAAGTTAGTGACCTTGTGCTAAAGAAAACCAATAGAATTCAAACCTCCCTAGCCATTTGCATGACAAGTTTGCTGCCAATTGGCTTAGTCCATATATCATCAAACAAAAGTTTAATTATGGTACCTACAAGTTGGCCTCTCTTGAAGGGATTGAGGAGCATGAACCCATCAATATCCTTCACCTACGTGCATTTTACTCCTAATACCATTCTAATAGGCTCTTAATTCTTGTATATCCATATTTTCTAAAATAAAAAACCAACAAACATAAAATAAAATAGATACAACAACAATAGTCAATCCAAATAACTCCTCACCTTCCATCTCCTCCCTTCATCATTCTTCATTTTCACCAAAGCATTCCTCAACATCTTTCAGTGTCTTCATCACATATTCTGTAACTCATGCTTCCACCATCCCATTGATCTTTCCCTTCGTTACCCTCCTTCTCATGCTGAAAATATAACATTCAAGATTTATTTTGGCAAGGTGATTCTTCTTTGCTTGTTCATCCTCTCTTTGAAATATCTCTGCATCAACCACCATTCTATCTATCTCCTGTTTGTTTAGTATCTTATGTTCATTAGAAATAGTTTTGTTGTTGCTTCATCCTATTTCTTTTTCACCATTTTTCTTTTCTTGCCTCATTTTCCTTTATTCATTGCTTTTTCATATCCCCTTTCTTCTATTCTTCCTCACATCCATGTCATGGTTGCATGGTTACTCTTTGAGTGACTACGTACCCATGAAAGGTTCCTTTCTTCTCTGTATTCTATTTATCCTTCCTCCATTCTCTTCTTTTTCTCGCACCTTTTCTTCTTCCCTTTTTTATCTTCTTCCATCACCTTGTTGTCCTTTCTTCTCTCACATATTCTTATCGCACCAACATCCTTTTGTCTAGGGAGAGTGTCAACTCTCCCCATTGTCAATTTCTCCACATTCCATTCACACAACATATTCATTCATTGTATTAATGCATATAACTTATAGAGTGTTACTTTGATCACCTCTTGGATGCACACATATACATTTCCAAATTTCCATTGACATAAGTAATCAATGACATAAAATACATTTGTATATATTTGTCCATAATGTGTCCCTTTATGGGTGTCATGCTTTATTTGTTCCACCTTTTTTCATTATAGTTTTTCCTCGTGTGCCATAACATCTTGTGCATTGTGTCTTGTGTCCCAATACCTTAGGTTGTTTGGCCTTAGACATTGTTTTGGTTAGTCAACCATGCCTAGTTTCCATTCAACCTTTATCGAACATCATTATGTCCTAAGGAGATTCTGGCCTTCCTTGGCTAACTAGAGTTATCTCTTGGGCCATGTGCATCTCACATATAATAATTAAATTTTGAGTCTAGGGAAGACGAATCCATGAGTAGTCTTGCCATAAAGTGAATAATTTCCCCTACTCATCCTATCATGCGCATAATCTAAACTTGAGGCTCAAAACTATATGTTTAAAAAAGAGAGTAAAAAGATCCATAATATTGGTTCCTGAGGTATTTTAGACACCTCCATGAGGGCTATAGTCACCTGGTTTGTGGTTGAGCAACATCAAAGGATTATGGGGCTAACCTCCATCATGGCTATAGATGATTGATTGGTAGTGGAGTATACCCTCCATATGACAACATGTTTGTCACATTAGCGATATTATTTTGTATAGAACTCTAAATGATCGTAGATGAGATAGATTATATTGGCTTGTACTATAATTGGTTAGTCCCACCTTACTCAAAATTAAGAAATAAACCTCATTGCACACACATTGGTCCCTGATTGGATTATATTTTTTGGGATGGTCTAGGTCTCTAAGAGATATTGATTGGCTACTAGATGAGCTTGATTGGTATTTTTAGGGTGTTTGAACTTCATGAAACACTTCTAGGCTTTAATAATCCTAATTTATTGGGATAATAAGCATCTTGATGCATCACCATTCACTATACATGTGTCAAGTCACTCCTATTTGTATCATAATTCATTAATCATCATCTATTTAGTTTATGTGTTATCATCCATATCTTATGTCGTATCTCCATTTTATTATCATGTCTCATTTCATATTTATGTGTCATCATGATTGCTACTTTATCATTGATTAATTAAAATAATTGTGATTATAAAATATGTATACAAATATCCAAAAATATGATCAAACAAACACATCTAAGTCTAAACCATGTAAATAAGTAGACACATCATCATCCATCACATCAACATATCAAATCCATGTCATCTAACATGTCATATCTATCCAACCACATGCATCCATCAAGCACCAAAATCTAAATACCCTAAACACATGCATAACACCATATGTACATCATATCATATCAACCATCAAATCATCATCATATCTCTATCATGAATGAATAAATATATTCCATCACATATCCATATACATACATCATACTCATATCACCAAAAAACATTTTTTGACCTCTTAGGCCTCAACCAAAAAGATCACCCTTGTTGCATTCTCCCAACTACTCATATCATAAACAAATATTTTTTGGCCTATTAGGCCTCAACCAAAAATATCACCCCTTCTGTAGTCTTCCAACTATCTCTTCATCCCCTTCCTTTTCATCATATTTGTAAACACTAAAAATTGATCCACTATTCATCAAATATCATTAGTTCAACCTCATGCATTGCCCCTCTAACCAACCATGCCAAATTTGATTTTTTTTCAATGATTTTAGACATATTTTTATGAGGGGTCATGGTCCCCTCATACTAAGTAGGGTTTGAACCTTAAAAATCTCAAAGAGAAGCCAAAGCCCTTACCACTACAGTAAGCTTGCAGCTCAAATTTACTTTTTTAAAGGCCTAAAATTGAGCATTTATTGCTTCAAAAATTAAGACCATCTTTGATCCAGATTTCCCCTATTAAATATCCTCCAAATTTTCTAAAACCACCACCATTGGATCAGGCTCAAAAAGAGCTTTCCAATGAGTATAGGTTTTCCCCATTCTAACATCATTTGGCCCTCCAAAATTTAAAAAACTACATATGAGTCACATTGGTGATCATATCGAACAATTAGTGACCACCTAGGATGGTTGCAAACCACCCGAGGGTGGGTGGTTGCCAACCACCTACCATTGGAATATTCCCATATGTCAAAACATTTCATCCTCCAACTAGCCAAGTTCACTTATGTCTATTTAATTACCATTTATTACTTGCGCAATGATATTTTTATCAAGTACTTTGTTGTTGTTTTCCATTTTCTTCATTCATCAACTCACTGCTTGAGGGGGCATATATTACCCATTAAATTTTATTGCAAACAGATCCAATACCCAAATACCTAATCTTGGAATTGCATGTGTCCAAAAATCTTTACCAAAAGCTATCATTATCCCTCTTATGTTGGGGCAAAATTAGAACTTCTTTTCTCAACTCAAACTCCAATTCAATCAATATGGTTACTCACATGTCACACTTCAACAAATCGATCAAAGTGTAATGAGAGAACCTGCCAATGGTTGGTTAACTTACCACATCAAATGATCTCATCAATACACCAAAGGTAAAGTTTCAAAGGTATTTTTCCATTCCATAATTAGGGAATCCAACATTGCCCTTGATTTGAGCCAATCATAAGCCTTACTCCTCAAGTTATCATTGTAGTGCACCAAATGTCATGGTCATCCATCAATAATCATTATCGTCCATTCATTGTCATCCATTGCCAATCCAACTAGCCATTGTCATCTATTTTTGTACCACATTTAATAATTTTGCAATAAACCTCAAATAGTCCTAAAATTATTAAATTTAATATTAGGTAAATACAAATTTGACACTTTTTAGGTGTCTACATTTACCCCTTTTTTCCATCGCATTGGGTTAACACACAATGTGATACAAATAGGGGTAAATGTTAACACCTAAAAAGTGTCAATTTTGTATTTGTCTAAGGTCAAAATTAATAATTTTGTAATAAACCCCAAATAATGCCAAAATTACATCATTGCATCATGTACACTTCCAAAATCAAATTTACCCTTCCTATCCCCCTTTTCCCCTCTAAACACTCTCCTATACTAAGCCCCTAGTCACCAAGTGACTTCCTATCCCCTATCCTATGTGCACACCTCCCTAACATACCCACTTAGACCTTAGCTTAGGTCCACCTCACCCTATCCTAGTATACCCCTACTTTTCACATCCCCATGCACCCTCATCATTTCTATGCCTCTTAATACCACTTGGAAGGGGTGATGATCCTCCCCACCTAAGAGCATTTATGAGGTATGGTGTGCACATGCCACTTGAGTGGGATGAGGGCTCTCCCTACCTAAGAAAATCTCTGGCGTGACTCTTCGTTTCCATTTTTTGACCCTTTGTTTCATTTCTCGTGCCTCTTTATTGTCTTGGCTTTCGAAACATCTTCTTTTCGATGCTTGGTCTTCGTCTGCTTTCACTGCACCTTGGTGCCACGTGCTTGTCTAGTACGGCCACTGTAGACTCTGTCCGCTTGTCAACAAATGATGACGTTCGGTATACCCGCAGCTCGATAATTTCCTCTATAACGGCCCCTGTAACCGCCTGCCCTTTCTTTTCCTTTGTTTGGTCACGAAACTGTGACATGTCGCGATATCGCGACGCTTTTTCTCCTTGCACTTTTCCTTGCCTTTGGCCCGCGAAAATACATGTCGTGATATTGCGATACTTTTTCTCCTTGCATTTTTTCTTCTCTTCTGGCCGTAAAAATGCAACATGTCACGATATCGTGACACTTTTCTCCTTGCATTTTCTCTCCTCTTCTGGCCATGATTTTGTGACATGTCGCAATATCGCGACAGTTTCCTTCCTCGCTTTTCTTTTTGCTCCTTTGGCCATGATTTTGTGACATGTCATGATATCGTGACATTTTTGCCCCTCGACTTCTATCTCCTGCCTGAGCTGCGAAAACGTGACATGTCGCGATATCACAACATTTTTGCTCCACACCTTCTATCTCCTCCCTGAGCTGTGATAACGTGACATGTCGCGATATCGTGACATTTTTGCTCTACGCCTTCTCTCTCCTCCTTGAGCCGTGATAACGTGACATGTCGCAATATCACGACATTTTTGCGCTGTGCCTTCTCTCTCCTCCATGAGCCGTGATAACACGACATGTCGCGATATCATGACATTTTTGCGCTACACCTTCTCTCTCCTCCCTGAGTCGCGATAACGTGACATGTCGTGATATCATAACATTTTTGCTCTGCGTCTTCTCCTTCCTTCCTGAGTCGCGATATCGCGACACTTTTCTTTATCATGATATCGTGACATCGAGGCAAACACTTAGAAATTTTTTTGTTGATGCAAGATTGCTCTGCTGCCACCGGATGCTCCTGCATCAGACAACCGGGGTGGATTGAGAAGTGACCTTCACTTCTATACTATTCTGTCACCTTCTCACAACTTGCAAAATCTTCAACCTCTTCAACCTCCACTCTCATTGTTGTCAGCAACCTCCTTTCATCCATCCCCTTCAGCAAACACCTTCTAGCGCTACTACATACCTTTTCTTCTGCCTCCTTCAAGGGCTTCAACTTATGGTGCACTCCATCCTTCATCACTGAGTAAGTGTTGGTGCAACCATCATACACTGCACTCTGATCAAACTGCCATGGCCTCCCCAACAGAAAATGACAAGCATCCATGGGCAGGATGTCACACAAGACCTCATCATAGTAATTCCCAATATTAAATTTGATCAAGCATTGCTCACTGACCAATGTCCTATGGTCCTTCTGCAACCATGCAATCTGGTATGGATGTGGGTGTCCCCTCCTTTTTAACTGTAATTTAGTAACCATTTCTTCAGAGATCAAGTTATTAGTACTACCATTGTCTATAATGACATTACAGACCTTGCCTAAACTTTTGCATCTTATGCGAAATAGGCTCCTCCTCTGGTCTAGTCCTTCCTCCTTGTTCAACAAGGCTATCCTTGCAAACATAACTTCTCCTCTCTCTACCTTCTCAGAATGTTCTGATTTGGCTCTTTCGTCTGCTATAGCAGCTCTGGCATGACCCTCAGGTCTCTTATTCGTCCTTTCCTGGTGTTTTGGACACTTGTATGCTCGATGTCATTCTTCGCCACAGTGGAAATAAGTTCCATGAAATCCTCCTCTTCCATATCCACGTCCAGATCTACCTCTTCCTCTTGGGTAGTTGTTCTGATCACAGGGTTGATAATCATTATCCCCCTTCTGATCCTGACTGCTGCTAGCTTCTTCTTTCTTCTCATCTCGTCCTCCATCTATTCCTTCTTCACTGGTCCTTCCACCAGTTCTTCCACCATGACCTCTTCCTCTTTGCTTACCCTCCAACCTTCTATTCAGCTTCTCTTCGACTTTGAGGGCAAACTGGTAAGCATCCTCAATGGTGCTCACCCTAACCAGACTCAGCTCTTCTTGAATGCTGGGTCTCAACCCATTGATGTAACTGGCTATCTTCTCCTTGCTAGCCTCGAAATGGCCAGTTCTGATTGAGATCTGGTAAAACTCCTCTGTATATTCCTTGACAGATTTGTTTGATTATCTCAAACTCTACATTTTTCTCAACAGATCCAATTCATAATATGTAGAAATAAAATGTCTTTTCAAATTTTCTACCATTCGATCCCATCTGGTTATCTTTTCCTTTCAGCTCATATTTCTTTCTAGCTGCACTCCTTTCCACCATATGCTAGCATGGCCTTTCAACTTTGTCTTTGCAAATTTGATCTGATCTAGATCTACAACCTCCTCATACTCAAAATATTCCTCCAAATCGTTAATCTAATCAATCAACTCCTCTAGATTGAGACTTCCCGAATACATGGAGACATCAAACTTTGGCTTCTTCCCGATCCGAGATATGGCCTTAACTAATCTAGCTTATGCAGGATCCATTGCTTCTTCTTCATCCGATGGATTCTCAACCTCCTAAGCTTCATATTCACTATGATATTCTCTCTTGGGCTCAACCCCTCTTCGCAACTCCTCTTGTAGGGCTTGCACTTGCCTCTGCAAAACTCTGAAATCTTCTTCAGGTACCACATTTCTCCCACCACCACGGTTTCTTTGTGGAGGCATTCTTCCTCACTCTCTTCTCACAAACCTTGACCATGGATTCTGGTGTAAACTACCTCACATCCGGAGATCTGTTTACACACTCTGGAACCCTACACTCTTCCACAGATCCTGGTGCAAGCTGCCTCACTTTTGGCAATCTACCCACACATTCATGAACTCCCACTCTTCCACAGATCCTGGTGTAAACTACCTCACTTTCGATGATCTATTTACACACTCAAGAACTTCCCGCTCTGATACCACTTGATGGGGACACAAAAATCGCTCACCCCAAATCCTCAAACTCTCACTCAACACTTTGGAAAGCTCAATTCCAATTCTCAAATTCTCATTTATTAATTTAGAAAAAGATTACAATAATGGCAGACTCTGCCAAATAAACTACTTTATCCCGAAAGATAGTTTATTTTTTTTTTCTATTATAAACTCTTCTGCTCTGGAAGAAAAACAGCCTACACAGGTCCAGAATGGCCCTCTTGCCTTCACGTCTGCAACTTTGTCTTCGTAGTTCTTTGACTGCAACTCTGCTATTTTCCCACAACAACTCAGACTTCACTGTTTTCCAACTCCTCTGCATGTCTTTGCTTCACCATTTTAAAATCTCTGGCGTGACTCTCCATTTCGCTTTTTTGACCCTTCGTTTCATTTCCCATGCCTCTTCGTTGTCTTGGCTTTCAAAACGTCTTCTTTTTGATGCTTGGTCTTTGTCTGCTTTCACTGCACCTTGGTGCCACGTGCTTGTCTAGTGCGGCCACTGTAGACTCTGTCCACATGTCAACAAATGATGATGTTCGGTATACCCGCCACTTGATAATTTCCTCTGTAACGGCCCTTGTAACCGCCTGCCCTTTCTTTTCCTTTGTTTTGTCACGAAACTGTGACATGTCATGATATCATGACACTTTTTGCCCCTCGGCTTCTCTCTCCTACCTGAGCCATGAAAATGCAACATGTCGTGATATCGCGACATTTTTGCTCCGTGCCTTCTATCTCCTCCCTAAGCCGCAATAACGCGACATGTCACGATATTGCTACATTTTTGCTCTGTGCCTTATCTCTCCTCCCTGAGCCGTGATAACGCGACATGTCGCGATATCGTGACATTTTTACGCTGTGCCTTCTCTCTCCTCCCTGAGCCGTGATAACGCGACATGTCATGATATCACGACATTTTTGCACTATGCCTTCTCTCTCCTCCTTGAGCTGTGATAATGCAACATGTCATGATATCGCGACATTTTTGCTCTGCGTCTTCTCCCTCCTTCTTGAGCCGTGATAACGCGATATGTCGCGATATCGTGACACTTTTCTCTATCGTGATATCACGACATTGAGGCAAACACTTAGAATTTTTTTTGTTGATGCAAGATTGCTCTGCTGCCACTGGATGCTCCTGCATTAGGTTATAAATTAGAATTGTAATTGGTGACAATGATTTTTTACCTTGATAAGAGTTGAAAACTTCAAGCCTTTTTAAATTTGTCATATAATGGTAGAATTTTTTTGGAACTGTGTTGAATAATTTCCATGTTACTTAGGTGGGGTTAACTCTAAGATGATTGGACATCTTCTCCTATACTCGTCGAGATTCGGGACTAGGCTAGGCCGGTAGCCCTCAATAATTTTTTTTTTGGGGGTTTAAGCTATTTTTTAGATCTATTTGGGTGGTTTTGGGTTAATGTATTTTTGGCCCATGGTTTTTCATCCATGGTATTGTAAATCATCTTCTTGTGTTGTTGGTATATAAAACAAAACTTGCATGAGGGTTTTGGGGGTGTGTGGAATGCGTAATGAATATGATCACAAGCGAAAGCAAGTGAAACATGATGTAAGAAAACAAGAGAAGGATATTATCGTATTGGAGATGGTTAAGTTTATACAATAAGAAAATATTCTTGCTGGGTTTTTTCTCGAAAGTGTTTTCCAAGATAAGTTCTTGTGTATTGTATTTCTTCTTCTTTGTTTTTCCTCTGATTTTTCACTTATTTATTTTCTAGATTTCATTTATTGGGGTGTTTTTTCTCTTCAAATTTTTCATACAACCACTCATTCTAAGGGTTTATCCCATAGTCTATACATATCTATGGGGTCAAAATTGATGCAAGTAATCCAAATTTTATTATGAGGAAAAACCACTTTAATTGGAGATAGCACACAATATGTCGAACACTACACTTGCCAAAAATATGATCAAGATAGTCAATGTGGTGGCTAGATTAATCGATAAAGTTAAAAACATCTTAGTGTCTACCCCTAAATCTAACCACCAGATTAAATATGAAGTCAAAGTGTACAATAAATTGTGATCCTAATATCCTTGCCAATTAGATCTTGGAAATGGAGATGTGGTTCAAGTACAACAATATTGTAGAAAAGGACAAGATTTATTCATCAAATTGAAGTTTAGTGGCATGGCCAAAGTCCTAATTAAAAATTTCCATTAACCTTAGAATCCCATCAATACATGAGATGAGCTTGTTACAACTCTTAAGGTCAATTCTTTCCATATCATTACTTGGAATATTTAGGTGTCAAAAGGTTCCATTTGTGACAAGGAACCCATATGTCCATGAAAGATTATATTTTCCAGTACAACCATTTGTGAATAATGTTGAATGTGGCATATACTGCAACAAATCTTATCCTAAGTTTCAAGAATAGTTTTAAAAAACACTTGTATTGATAGGTAAAATATGTAATCATTAACACACTTGATGCAACATTCAACCACACACATCTAGAAAAAGAGAATTTTTTTGCTAAGTATAAAGGCCCACATACTTCAATTTCTGTTTTGCATATTCATATCATTATTTTTAAACTGATATAGTCATCAACAATAGGTATACAATTATTTTCTTCTCTAACAAGACAAACTTCTTCCTCTTCAGTGAGGTCATCTTTCCCTTCACCAAGAAGATAATTTTTCTATCATCTTGGAAATCAATCTTCTTCTTCTTCTTCTTCCTCTTATCTCTGTTCTTTTAAAGCCAAGAAATTTAATAAGTTTTGTAATCATTATAACAATTAAAGACATGTAAGATCCAAGTTTTTCAACTTGAATAAAAAGGCCTTGATTGTATCATCTCATGAGGAGGAAATGAGCAATGTTCCCATTGCGAATCATAATAAAGATAGTCCATATGAGAAATTTAAATGTTGACTCAACGAGGTCACCTTGATGTATGATTTCAGTCTAGGGATTGAGATGGTTTATTTTTCAGTCATGCCCACTTCACACATGACTTATTAATGAATTATAACATTAAAAAGGGATCATAGAAGAACTTAATTGATAAGGAATTATATATAATAATTAATATTGTAAATATAATAATTGAATTATTGTAAGTATTAAAAATATAAAAGTCACCATTTTATAAAGGTGCATGACCACCTTTAAATAAATTTCACCCCTTATCACTTAAAAGGTCATTTATCACTTTTTTTTTAAATTTTCCCCCTTATGCAAGTCTCTAGTTGGTTGTTGAAGTGTCCATTGTACAAGTTTTGTAAATGCCTATTTAAGGTCACCTTTGGTTAATGAAATTTTAGTTTTGTGTTTTGGTATCTTGCCTGTATCTTGTGTGTTTGGATTCCTATCATTAATGGAAATATTCATACTCAACAAATTGTATTTTTTGATGGACCCTCATCGAGGAAGATGAACTATCTGTAACTCCCTCTTTATTTCTTATCTATTTCACAAAGAAACACTTAAACTTCCATTTGCTACACTCTTCCTAGGTTATTTCCATGTTTCCCACATTAATATGAAAAATTCATAAATATAACTTATTTTCCCCCTACTTTATAAAATATACTCTATAGGATAATTGTTTGATAAATATTTCCAAACAATTATTTAATTACTCTAATTAAATTATTAACATTAATATTTAATGCTATTAAGTATTAACAATGTAAATATCATTATTAACACTCTATTCAATAATAATTAAACAAGACAAGCATTAATGCATCCAAATTACAAAAATAAGAGTTAGGCAATCACAAGGGCTCTTGCTAAAGTTATCCTTTCCCGGACTAAGATGCAATAAAAATATACACAAACAATATTTTTCCTTAAGCAAGAGGCTTTACGATAATTGCAACATTATCACTCACCTAAAAAGGATCCCCAATGCATAGGGTAAGGGATATTTTGCTTTTGTAGCAATATCCTTTCCCATTTTAATCAACCATATGCATATGCATCTACATGATGGTTTTACCCTTGTGGCTATCAATGGAAATTCATTCATCATTTCCCTTTTCTCTCAACTCTGATGGTTGTCCCAGACCATTCCAGCCATGAGAGTACCTAGTCCTACAACCACAAAATTCATCAATAGTACCATATTCTAAAAATAACATAATCCAACTTTAGAAAGCATAAAGTACAACTATCAACTCATCTTGATAGAATAAAATAGGATCATGCATTAAATAAAAATACACTCGTACATTAATCAAGCAATAAAGGAAATTCCTACTAGGGTGGGCCACTATAATATGCCTAGTGGATTTGGTTAATTTCTATCATTTTTTAAAGGTCTTAGAAGCCATGTTTAATGCTTGTTTATTTTGATTGGGTGTTGACATTTGATGCTTAGGATTCGAGCACCTATAAAACCCTAGATTCTAGCAAGGGATGGGAAAAACTAGACTTCTCCAATGCTTTAGCAACACTAGCACTTTTTAGAACTTCTTCACTATTGTCCTATGAAGATTACTCTATTATCCCCAAAAATTTCATCCATATTTCATTACTGCCTTTGTAGTCTTGATTCGATGACAATAAAACAATTGAATCAATCCATGATGTTTAAGCTAGGATTTTTCTTATCAAAACCTTGTAGCCATTTCATTCAATGCATCATTCAATTAATAATATGAGTTAATATGGAAATGAGGATTGTGCTCACCCTGTATTCAAATGTGGTCCAAATAAGGAGGTTATTTACCCATTGCATGTGAGGTATTTCATCACCTAGTGGGTGGTAAAATCCCAAGGCTTTGCTAGATTGGTTTGTTTCAACCCCTTGCGGTGCTTGTGGAGAATGTAATAAGTAGGTTTGGGATCTTCTTCCATTTAAATTATCTTTATAGCATAGAGAAAACTTCCTTGGCTCAAAATAATTCTTGGCTAGCAAGCAGAATCCTAGAAACCTAAATCAACACTATCAAATTTATTGGAATCTTGATATTTTTTACCTTAGCATACCCATCCTACAAACTTTATATGTATTTATCTACTAGTTTAACATTGTGGCTATCAAAATAATGGAATAATTGCAACCATATTGCAATGTCAAAAATACGTGCAACCTCTAGATTTTGAAGCAATTATTCGATTATTTATGGTTCAGACTTCCTCTTCTTACCCATAATTCTTAGAACGTGTTTCAAAAAGAGTAAACTAGTGTATAGGGGTCATCTTGCTAATGGTGGATTCACTTATAGGGATAACAAAGATGAATTGTTCTTAGTTCATGCATGCATGGGAGAATGTTGGTCCAACTTTATTGTTATCAACTTGATGTTGTGTATCTCAGAATGTGGTAAATTCTTCACTAATATCCTTCCTAAACCATTGCATGCCAACTATGTGGTGATTAATTACTAGTTATACTAGAGAAGCATACCAAGACAACATACATGCAAAAATAACATATTAGAGTTTGAAACACCTATGGAGGGCCTTTCTCCGTATGTGAATCATGATCCTTCCATTTCCAATGTATTGACATGCCACCCTAGCTTTCTCTCAATTTCCCATGTAGATCTCAAAATCTAACTTAAATGCTATACTTACTATATATTACTATCATGTGGAGCATATTAGTGTTTAGCATCAGACGACCTTGTCCAACATTGGTTAGTGTAGAAAATATTGTGATTTTTTGGTGCTATATGGATAAGTTTGGCATTTAGCCATACAATAGGAGAAGAGCACCAAAAGAATTCAACACTATGCATAATGCTTCGAACCACTAGGATCCCTTTTTAAGCCTTATTTTATGCACCATAGATCATGAATTTATGATAATCATGCAAGAGTTGCTAGATTAAACAATAGTAAAAAGGAGAAATACATGCCTTGGTAGAAGAGATGAATCATGATGCTTTGAATGTTGGAAAATATTACATTATTTGGTACATGCTAATGTACCCCCATGGCACCAATGGTACAATGTAAATATTAGGTTGAGGTTTGAGTCTATAGTTTAAGAGTGTGATTTATATTTTCCCTTTAAGTAAGTGTTTATGTGTAGGATATGCACAAGTGTCATGTAAGTAAGAGTGCAAGTGTGTAATGAGAAAAAGTGCACAAGTGTCATGTAATTAAGTGTGTAAATATGTAATGTGAGAAAGTGCACAAGTTTCATGTATTAGGTGTGCATGTAAAAGTGTGTAAGTATCATGTAGAAGTGTGCAAGTGTCATAGAGTTAAGTGTGCAAGTAAATAGAGAGTCAAAAGTCTTGTATACAAGTGGTAAGATAAGAAGTCAAAGGACATGTGAGAGTTATCTTATGCATGGAATAGGAAAAGATGTATCTCCTAGATATGTGAGAAGAGCAATAGTCAAGTACTTGAAGAGTCATATTTGTATGGCTATATTATGGAGACAAAGATCCATGTATTGTATCGAAGAAGATCACATTCAAGAATTAATAATATTGAAGCTTGTATGCATATTTTGAGCAATTCTACTATAAGTTTTTTGGCTATTTATATTCATATTTATCATCATTATTATTATTGTTGTTGTTGTTTTTGGCCATCTTATAGATTGATTTCTCTTATATTTGAGACTACTCAAAGATCCAAAATATTGGGACTAAGATAATCTAGCTTAAAAACCAAAAATAGTATCAAAGCTACTTTGAGTAGTCTCTATTGAGCATCAAAATAAGTCTTCAATGCGAATTTTTATTTGGAATCATGTGAAGAAAACATATACTCAAGATTGTTGAAATTTTTAATTTGCAGATTGATAGATTAATTTATATGTAGGAGTCTTCCACTCAAAAAAGAAGAATGAAGACTAGGACTCATTTTGAAGAATTGATTGAGGGGAAAAATCAAACCTTATTTTTTGGATTCTCTCTAAATATAGAGAACCACATATTGAGTGGCCAAAAGCCACCTGAGAAACATTTTAGTACTTTAATTTTGGGTATATTTGACCCTAACAAGATAGGGCACATATAAGGTTGCAATCTCAAGAAGGCTATAGAATATATTGAAGAACTTAGACAAGAACCTAAGAAGATATTGAAGAACTTAGGCTAGAACCTAAGATCGAAAGAAGGAAAAAGAAGATGGAATATAGAATGCAATATTATACCTAAGAGAAAGAGAAAGTAAGGACTCAATATTGTACCTGAGAGAAGAGAAATAAGAACGAAGAACTCGGGTAAGAATCTGAGATAAAGGAAAAATAATATAGAAGAGCTCAAGTAAAATTCTGAGTAGAAGAAGAAAAGTAAAGAGTGAAAGCATCAAATATTTCCATTGAATATTTTTTGAAGTTAAAGCAAAATATTTTTGAATGTAAAGACTATTTTTGAAAGCAAAATATTTTTAAAAATATATTCTGAGAATAAAGTAGCAAAGCAGAGACAAGCAGGTTGAAAAGTCTAAACAAGCCAAAGAAAGATAATTAAAGTCAAAAGTACCTAAGGGAGACAAAAAAATCAAAGCAAGATAAGCAAAGACAAAGTGGTTGAGCATTTGAGTGAGTTGAATTATTTATGTGAGTTGACCAGAAGGGCTGAGAGACTAGTTGAGTTGAATCATCTACATGAGTTGACTAGAAGGCTAGAGCGACTTGGTGAGTTGAAGCATCTATGTAAGCCAACCAAAATATCAAAGCTAGTTGAAGCATTCAAACGCCTAGGTAAGCCAAAGCATCTAAATAAAGCTGATCAAATTACCTAAAAAATAAAAATTAGAAGCATTTTAGTAAGGAAAGAACAATCACAAGTAGTTCAACTAGAGTGATATCTTCCTAGAAGTTCAATTTAGCCAAAGAAAAAACCTTTAAGCACTAAGAAGTTGAAGTATTTTTTCTATTTAAACCATTACAATCCAAAATAGTAATGCCTTAGAAAAATTGAAAGCTTAAGGAAATATCCCTACATGAATGTTACACAACATTGGTGAGAGTATTTATAAGCACACATGAATGTGAGCATTTCTTAAGATTGTGAATATTTTGCCCTAATTTGACAAGCGAAGGATAAGGTAAGTATTAATATCTTAATCATTAGATAAAGTCCTAAGTCAAGTGTTAATTAAAGCATCAAAACTTAGGTACTTTAGAAAAATATTTAAGAGCAAGATAAAAGAAATTCGAAATTATTGAAAGATAATATTTGTTTGAGAGTTATAAAGATTTCTACCACATTTATTATTTGTAATTAGTTTTTGCAATTTATTTTAAAATTTTGATTTTTGAAATTTAATATATATTATATTTTGAAGAGATAAGGATTCCTACTCCAAAAAGGAAATTTTGAAAAAATGTTTTTGCAAATTTATTTTTGGAAAAATAATTTTGAAATTACAATTATTGAAAAATTTAGAGAAAAAAGGATTTTGACTTAAAAGGAATTAATAGATTTGAAAATGGATAATGACAAAGAATAATAGGAACGTATCAATACTATCATAATAGAAGAAATCTTCAAAATACATATAAAGAACCATACTTCATGAGAGGAGGATTTCAAAATCAAAAGTTGTATCAAAAACATTTTTTTGAATTCAAGGGACCAAATAATAGAAGATATTTTCAAAAATTCTATCAAAGATATGAAATAAAATCATTTGAAACCCATAAAAACATGAGGAAAGGAAATGACATATGGTATATAGATTCAGGAGTCAATTATCATATGACTAGAAATTTGCATTGGTTTGAATCTTTGGAAGTCAGACCAAATGATCCACTAAGATTTCTAGATGATAAGATTTATTATGTTCAAGGATCTAGAAAAATTATACCTAGCATGCCATTTTCATATTTTGTGCTAGATGATGTTTTATATGTTCCAGGGTTATCAATTAATCTTATCTTAGTTGCTCAATTAGTTGAAAAAGGAAGAATAGTGGAATTCAAATTTATAAATGGAAATAGAAAATGTATCATAAGAATCAAAACAAAAATAAAGCTACAGGGTCCATAAAGAATGGAATATTTGCTTTAGATACAATGGGATTCTCCCAAGAAATCATTGAGCATCTTTTACCTCAAGATCAATGATGAATTGCTTGCTTTTTAAAAGGACAGGAAATTAAAAAATGGATCAAGCATAGTCCAATATAATATTGCAAAGATAACAGACAAAGGTAATGGATAAACACAAGATCCAAGATGAAGATAAATATTGAAGACTAAATAATGTAATACATAGGGGTGTTGAATAATATTACATTATTTGTTACATGTTAATATACCCCCATGGTACCTATGGTATAATATAAATATTAGATTAATATTTGAGTCTATAGTTTAGGAGTGTGATTTATATTTCCACTTTATGTAAGTGTCTCTATGTAGGATATGCACAAGTTTAATTTAAGTGTGTAATGAGAGAAAGTGCATGTCATGTAATTAAGTGTGCAAATATGTAATGTGGAAAAGTGCACAAGTGTCATGTATTAGGTATTCATGTAAGGGTGTGTAAGTTTTATGTAGAAGTGTGCAAGTGTCATAAAGTTAAGTGTGCAAGTAAATAGAGAGTCAAGAGTCTTATATACAAGTGGAAAGATGAGAAGCCAAAGGATATGTGAGGTTTGTCTTATGTAAAGAATAGAAAAGGTTTCAACTCCCAAATATGTGATAAGTGCAATAGTCAAGTATTGAAGAGTCATATTTCTAAGGTTACATAGTGGAGACAAAGCTCCATAAAATTTATCTAGAAAATGGATGAAAACATTTAAGCATAAATATTGAAGCTTGTATACATATTTTGAGCAATTTCATTTTAAAATTTCTTCATGTTATTGCATGAATTATTTTTTCTATTTATATTTATATTTGTCATTTTTATGAATATTATTATCATTTATGTTGGCCATATTATATATTGATTTCTCTTATATTTGAAACTACTCAAAGATCTAGAATATTGGGCATATAATCCATCATAAAAGCCAACATTGTAGAAGGTAGAAACCTGTATCTATACCAAAGTAAGATCTTGGGGTTAAAAATAAATTAGAACAATCATACAGAGGTGCGCACACACATATTTCATCAAAATTTTCTCTTCTTTTCATGACCACCATTTCTGGTTTTCAATCTACTTTTTTCCTAGCTATGTCCATAAGGGATTTTCACAATTAAGTTTTTTATTTACAAGACTAGCATGTTGGAAACCAACTTTCATACTAGTCCTAGTCCAAATGGTACCCTTCAAGGGTTTTTTTTTTGGTAAGTAAATTTGCTTAATTACAGGGTTTAAATGGGCCCAGGGTTATGCATAAGGGGTAGTACCAAAAAACTAATTATAAATTTGGGGCGAATCAAGGTGAATCATGTATAAATTGTGGGCCGAATTTTTTAAAATTTTACAAAACAATTATCAAAATATGGCAAATTTTCAAAAATATTGCACATAAATTATAAACATTTTTGGGGGAACTTTTGACCTATTAAATCATCCTAAAACTTTATAAAAACACCACCATTAGATCAGGCTCAAAAATATCTTTCCAACGAGTACAAATATGCCTATGTTTGGATATATTTTGATGCCTAAAACTATGAAATGATTGTCAGTCACCATCTACCACTCGCCATCTGCCACTTGCCAATTGTCACTTGCCATATGCCACTCACCATATGCTACTCGCATTATGCCACTTGCCATCTACCACTCACTATATGCCACTCACCATATGCCACTCACCATCTGCCACTCACTATCTATCACTCACCACATGGTGAATGGTAGAAGACGACTAGCAGAAGGTGACTGACTCCAAGTGACTTACAATGATTTCACATTTGTAGGCAACAATATAAATCCAAACATAGGCATAATTGTACTAATTGGAAAGCACTTTTTGAGCCCGATCTAATGGTGGTGTTTTAATGAAGTTTTTATATGATTTAGTAGGATGAAATTACCTCATCACCACCATATTTGGGACCACTTTTGACCTATTAAATCATCTTCAAAATTCATAAAAATACCACCATTAGATTGAGCTTGAAAAGATATTTCTAATGAGTACAAATATGCCTATGTTTAGATATATTTTGATGATCGGGGAATGAACCGACTACCACCAATCAATTCGTTCGCAGGCGACTAACTTACCATTGTAGGGGGGCCCGCTCGCATAAAATTGTGCAATGATTTTTAGTCACAATTTGCCACTCGTATTCTACCAGTCACCTTCTGCCACTCTCCATCTACCACTTGTCATCTACCACTTGCCATATACCACTCGCCTTATGCCACTCGCCATCTGCTACTCACCATCTTCCACTCACCATCTACCACTCGCCATATGCCACTCGCCATTGGCGACTGACAATAATTTCATATTTTTAGGCATCAATATAAATCCAAACATAGGCATATTTGTACTCATTGGAAAGATATTTTTGAGCTTTGATCTAATGGTGGTATTTTTATGAATTTTTGAGATGATTTAGTAGGTCAAAATCTACCTCAAAATGACATTACCTCCTCACCACCATATTTGGGATCACTTTTGACCTATTAAATCATATTCAAACTTCATAAAAATACCACCATTAGATCAGGATTGAAAAGAGATTTCCAATGAGTACAAATATACCTATATTTGGATATATTTTGATGCTTAAAATTATGAAATGATTATCAATCACCATCTACCAGTCATCTTCTGCCAGTCATCTTCTGCCAGTCGCCATCTGCCACTCACCATCTGCCACTCACCATCTACCACTTGCCATCTACCACTCACCATCTACCACTCACCATCTGCCACTCGCCATCTGCCACTCACCATCTACCACTCACCATTTGCCACTCACCTTCTGCCACTTTCCATCTGCCACTCGCCTTCTACCACTCGCCATTTGTCACTTGCCATCTGCAACTCATCATATATCACTCAAATTCTGCCACTCACCTTCTACCACTCGCCATTTGTTACTCACATTCTACCAGTCGCCTTATGCCAGTTGCCTTCCACCAGTCACCTTCTGCTAGTCATGGACTCATTTTTTTTCAATTGTCTGCTTTGTATCGCTCGCTATAAAAAATAATAATATTGTAATTGTATGAGAGTTGATGTTATAGTTAGCTATATATAATGGGGTACAAGGGTCTTTACGCTTTGAGAAAAAGCAAGTATAGGGTTCAAAGTCAGAGAGTAGATTAACCTTAGAAATAGGGGTCTCTTCATTGCTATCAATCTTAGTGGGGAACAAGACAAATTGTGAATAGGTGACTTCAAGGGAGTATTGGAATGGAGAGGTGAAGCAGGAAAGGTAGGAGGGGAAGAGGCCTTGGTGAGTAGGAGGGGTAAGAGATTTTATCTTTCTAGCATTATGAATTAAATATCTGATGGAACGATAAAGAAAATCAGGAATATTGATAGGATTAAACCCCCTGATATGATTAACTAAAGCAACATGGAAGCTAAACAAGGAATTGACAGGGTCATCAATAGTGAGGTACTATAGGATCGTGATAATTACCATGGACCAAGGGGTAGGCAACGATCCCTCTCAATAGAAGAACCCTTCCATTTGAAAATCTTGGAATGGTTTGAGAAACCCTGAAGCTTAGGTTCCCAGTTATGGCGATCTCTCTGCACTACTCATCCTCTCACTGGTAATTCAATCACTTTTACCATCAACTTGACAATAAATTTGAGATGAATACTATGCACAACCACATAGCCATTGTTCTATGAATTGAGGAAGGCCTCGGTGATATCTTGCTCTGCCCCTCTGAACTTACTAAGAAAGGGAATGAATCCATGAGCTTCCAGAAAGGTCTAGGAAAGAGGATCAAGTTGGAGACTAGACAACTTAAGAAGGGCCATGTTGGTGAGGCTAAGGATAGGCGAGGACCATAGAAAGTAGACACAAAAATCCTTACTACCTAGGGCACATAAAGACAAATAAAACCAAATTGTACTGAAATGAAATGACCCATGGATGTAAATATTGAAATTTTTGAGACCAGAACCGACCTTTTTGAAAGAATAGAAGGTTTGATTGGCATACCAATTGGTAATTCTCCATAGGTAATAGACACTGATAAACCTAGACCTGGTGCACGAAAGACCACACAAGGGGTAGGGTTGGGGAATGGTTGGGAGACCTAAATACCTAAAAAGATGATTCTCAAAATTAGCGAGACGCAAAAAGTAGTAGCTTGAGACTTGGCACATATTGACTTTGCTCGATGGCAACCAGTTACACAACCCTGACACACTAGTGGACTTGACATGATCGAAAGGAAACATCATGAGCCAGAACCAATGATAGATCCTACCTTAGAAAAAGGAGTACTTCATGAAGGGGAAAAGGGAAGACCCAATATTGATAGCAAGGCAGGGAATCCTTCTATCCAAGAATATTTTTCCTTGGAATGAGAATCAGATACGAGAAGCATGCTAAAGAAGCTATAGCTATCATTAGATAAGTCGATCTGCCAAAACCTGAAACCACATATTTCAAACCACATCATTGTTAGCAGCATTTAAAACTTCATGGGGAAAGCTTTCTTTCCAAATGGTCAAATATTTGTGAATTACTCCCCAATTGGTAAGGATATCTGCAGGCCTGTTGGCTTCATGGTACACATGGCTAATAGAAATATCATTGAAAGTTTGAGAAAGTTTTTGAGCTTCCTCGATAATAGTTCTGACATTCCATGAAGACACCCTATTATTTTTTAGAGCAATTATAATATTCAGTGAGTCACCCTCAATAAAAATGTTACCTTTGTAATCCTTGAGAAGATCAAGCCCTCTCCACAATGCATGCCCTTCAACAAAATGGTTTGTTTGGCATCCCAAGTACTCAATGTAAGCCAAAACAACTTGACCATTGTGATATCTGACTAAGCCACCCGCACCAGCATTCCCTGAGTTTCCTTTGGATGCACTATAAAATTTAAACTTCAGCCACCCACATGGGGGAGGAATCTAGTGAGCGCTCATTCTGGGATGGGGGCTTGAAGGATTAGAACTAAAGTTGCAGGGTATATTAAGAGAGGAAGATAGAATGGAATACAATATGAAATCAGGAGGCTTGGGGCAAGGAAAGAGTTGAGAGTTTTCAATGACAAAGGAAATAAGTTTGTTGACAACAGAGATAGGGTCCTTGGATGAGGAAGTAAAAACCTTGCTATTTCTTTCTAGACACAATTACCATAAAATATGATAAAGGCACACTTTCCACAGATAAGATAATTTGAGATTTTTAAAGGGAGTTGGCCATTGGATGAAGACGTGACTCAAGGAGTTAGGAGGGACCCAAGTGATGTGGAAAGTGGATATAAGGTGGTCCATAGTAGTATTGGAGAAAGGACACCAAAAGTAGGTGATTGACATATTTCCAGGCAGCCATACACAAGTAGCACTTGTTGGGTACAACCATACCTCTTTTCAGAAGGTTATCAGTCATCAAGATATTGTTTTGGATGGCCAACCAACTAAAATGAGTGAATTTCAAAATGAGATACTTAATCCAAACTTGATCATAAGGAATTTGAACCACTTGATAATCAATAGTCAAACTATGAGTAGTTTTAATCGTGAACAACCCAGAGTCAGTTTCCTTCCATAAAGGGGAGTCAGGGGAATTGCCGGTGGGAATAACTGTAGCATTCAAGATGGTTTTGAGAACTTTAATGGCCTAAAAAATTTACCCATTTGCATTAGGAATGTGAAAATTTTTCTAGCACTTTGAAACAGATGAAGTATCAATGAAATTTTCAACTTTGGTTCCAACTAAAATGTCTAGAAATGACTGAAGAATAGCAATTTGGTTGTTCTATAATAGTTCCTGATTAGAAATCCACTTGTCAGTCCAAAAATTAATTTTGCTTCCTATGCATAATTGGCATCTAGTCCCCTTCTATATTAGGGATTTGGTATGGATAATGTAGTTTCCAAAAAGTGAAACCATCTCTAGCAGTATCTTCATATGTGAAGTAGTGATTTCGAAGATATTTATTTTTGACAATTGAGACCCAATCAAGGTTGCTATTGGTGAAAAATTTCCATGCTTGCTTTGCTAACAAAGTTGTGTTCATATTACATATTCTTCGAAGCCCCAAGCCCCCTTGAATTTTGGGAGAGCACACCTTATCCCAATTGATTAGATGAAATATTTTCCTATCCTCAGTGCCCTCCCACAAGAATATTTTTTGGATTTGCTCAAATTTTGTGTAGACACCAACTGGAACTTTGAAAACCGATATGAAATAAACATGAACACTTTGGAGGTAAGCCATTGTTAGGGTGGCTTTGGCTGCTTGAGAGAGGAGGACCCCTTTCCAACCTATAAGTTTTTTGTTAATCCTCTCAATGATAATATTCCACATGGATTCCTTCAGAGCACTAGAGAAAAGAGGGAGGCCCAAGTATTGAGTAGGCAATTGAGAAATAACACATTAAAAAATACGAGCAATTTTGAGTTGCCTCTCAGGGGGAGTGTGGATGAAAAAATTTGCTTTTAACATAATTTATTTTCTGCCCTGCTGCCTCCTCATAAGTATCAAGAATACTCTTGATAGCCTTTGCTTCCCACATAGAAGCATGAGTAGCAATGATGGTATCATCAACAAACTACTGGTGGGACAAGGCTCTTGAGTTGGATGCAACCTTAATACCTAAAATAATGCCATTGGAACAAGCTTCTTTGGGTGCTCTTCTTAAGGATTTAGCAAGGATGATGAAGAGAATGGGAAATAGGGGATCTCCTTGTCTAAGGCCCATGTTATATGGAAAAAGCCCTGCTGCAGAAACATTGACTACGACTGAAAACCAGGGGTTAGATATGTAGTTGTGAAAAATATCAACCCACTCCCTATGGAAACCAAATTTGAGGAGGAAAACAACCAAAAAGTCTTTGTTCACTCTATCAAAGGCCATGTTCATATCAGTTTTAAAAAACATGGTATTTTTTTCGTTAATACTGGTAGAATGAAGGACTTCATGCAAAGTGATGATACCATCAATAATATTCCTTCCTTTAATAGAGCTTCCTTGAAAAGGATCTATGATCTGAGGAAGAATATCTTTGAGCCTTGTGGCCATGGATTTGGTCAAAATTTTATATAGGACATTGCACAGGATAATAGGCCTAAAATCTATCATAGTTTTACACACAAGCACTTTGGGGACCAAGGCAATAAAAGTGGAATTTGTACTTCTAGGAATAGATTTATATTGCTGAAGTTCAATGATGGTATTGTAAATGTCATACCCCATGATATCCCAGAAGGTATGATAGAAGCGGGAAGAAAACCCATCAGGACCTGGGGCCTTATCAGGATGTATAGAGAAGAGAGCCTCTTTAATTTCATCATGGGTAAGGTATTTGATAAGATCCAAATTCATATCTGAAGTGACCAGACTAGGGATATGATGGAGCAAATGATTACCAGCTTAGGTAGAGTTTTAGGGTTTGGCTTCAATAAGGCTTTCAAATAAAGACAAAGCTTCATTTCATATTTCAAAGATATCCTTGATAGTGGAACCATTATTTATGATTAATTATTTTATTTTATTTGAACTTTACTGCCTAAGGGTAGTGGCATGAAAGAATTTTGTGTTTGAGTCCCCCTCTTTGAGCCAAAGGGCCCTTGATTTTTGCCTCCAAAAAGTCTCCTCTTTAGCCAACACATTATGGTAGTCTGCAAGTAGTTGTCTTTATTCACTTCTGAGTTGCTCATTGAGCTGCCCATTCTGAATTTGGAGATCAATACTTTTTAGCTTCTGTAAAATCTGTTCCTTATTTTCAAAAATATTACCAAAAACTTCTTTGTTCCACACTCTGATATTTTCTTTAATATACTTAAGTTTTTGGGAAACTCTAAAAATGAAAGACCCATGACAGTCATATTACCACCAATCAATAATTTGAACATGCAAATTTGGGTGTTGGGTCCACATAGCTTCAAACCTGAATGGGATTTTGAAACATGGGCCTTTATCAACTTCAAACAACAAGGGGCAATGATCAGACCCAAATCTGGGAAGACATATGAGGGTGCCATCACCCAGCATAGGAATAGATTTTGGAGGCAAAAAAAACCCTGTCAAGTTTGACTTGAATGTGCTGATCCCCCAATCTTCTATTACTCTGTTAGGATCCTCAATCCTAATATTATTAGTTAGTATTATTAATCATTTAATTATTATATTATTAACTTATAAAGTGAACCATCACAACCCTTCATAACATGAACCATCACGTCTCTTCATACATGAACCATCATGTCTCTTCACCAACGTAGCTTTAGGGTAGATATATATATTAGGTTGGCCATCCATATCAAATCATCCAAGAAGAAGAATAATAAGCATAGATTCTAAGGAGGGAGCCCCCTATAGTGGCAAAGCGATTACAAGGGATCCCCCTTTGAGTGGCCTGTGATTACATTTACATTAATTTGTTAATAATTTTATAGTAAGACCTTGGGGTCTTACCATTTGGTATTAGAGCCATGTGGGACCTAGTCATGTGGGAATTGCTCAAATATCTTCATCAAATCACTTCTATGCGTGAGTATCAAAATCAGTTTGAGGATATCACCAAACACAACACAATATTGGATGAATCAATTTTCATCAATGGCTTCATTAGGGGATTAAAAGAGGAAATTAGAATGGAGGTGACAAGGTTCAATCCCTATACCATGATGCAGACCTATGGATTGGTAAAATTAGCTGAAGATAAAATCAATGCACAACAACGATTAAGGAAACCACTTATGGAAAAATTGTTGACCACTTACATCGCTCCCAAACCTATGCATAATGGAAGGGCACAAAGCACTTACACAACCCCCAAATCTAACCAAACTTTATGAATTAAACATCTTAGCTTTGAGGAGATGAAGGAACGACAAGCAAAAGGACTCTGTGATAATTGTGATGAACAATTTGGACCCACCATAAATGTGCTACACTAACATTGTATTTATTGAAGGAAGTTGATCCCTGTCTCTCCATAGAGCAAGCAGATGAGATAGTTGTGTCCGAAGCGACCAGTGCACCTACTCATCGTAATGAAGACAATGATGTCGATGTGCAAGAAGTGATTGATGTACCAAGAAAGGATGAGGTAGACATACCCAAAGTGATCAATGCTAGCCAAATATGCACTCTACAAGACCTACACATACCTTCCTCACCAATAGTGAGTTCTTGCCATATGACCAAACCTATTCGGAACCAACGCAGAGTGACTACACACTCCTTCTCTGTTGGCTCTACCAAGGAACCAAAAAAGGATATGAAATCATTACCATCACTTTTGATGCATAATTCTAAAGTATTTGAGGAACCCCAAGGGTTGCCCTCCCATCGTCATCATGATTTTCCTAAGGAATATTCTACTATTGTTCTTGGCAACCCCCCGCTAATGCTTCATCCTTCTCGATATCCTTGCCTACGAAATGATGCCATTAAAAGAGTCCAAGAACTTACGCAAATCCTTCTTGGAAAACAAAATATAAAGCTCCTCACCTTGAGATTTGAGGACAAATCTCTTTTTAAGGAGGGTGGAATGTTAGGATCCTCAATCCTAATATTATTAGTTAGTATTATTAATCATTTAATTATTATATTATTAACTTATAAAGTGAACCATCACAACCCTTCATAACATGAACCATCACGTCTCTTCATACGTGAACCATCATGTATCTTCACAAACGTAGCTTTAGGGTAGATATATTTATTAGGTTGGCCATCCATATCAAATCATCTAAGAAGAAGAATAATAAGCATAGATTCTAAGGAGGGAGCCCCCTATAGTGGCAAAGCGATTACAAGGGAGCCCCCTTTGAGTGGCCTGCGATTACATTTACATTAATTAATTAATTTTATAGTAAGACCTTGGGGTCTTACCATACTCCAAGTGTAATCTGCCCTTTTGGTCTGAACATCCATCAGCTCACATTGCATAACAAAATTATAAAAATCCTTGATGCTCTTGATGGAAATCAGATTTCCTCCCTACTTGTTAGAGGGAAATAGGGAGAGTTGAAGTCTCTAGCAATAATCCATGACATGTTTTTGAATGTACACATCATCTGGCTCAACATATCCCAAAGACCTCTTCGGATGAGAGGGTTTTTAGGGGCATAACAGTAGACAAAACCCAAGAGAAATTATTATTTTTAGAAAAAAACATCATATTAAGAACCCTATCAGAGGAGGAATAATTCTGCCTTCTAATTTACTTGGATCCCAAATGCAGAGAAGTCCCCCAGATGAGCCTTGAGCAGGACAAAAAGCATATTCCCCATTCCTCCAAATGGATAAGGTTATTTTCTAGATTTTATTAGGGTCAATCTTTGTTTCTTGCAAGACCATAATAGTGGGTCTATTATCTTTCCTCGGTGTGCAGACAAGCCTTTGCTTGACTGCACTATTGAGGCCTCTCACATTCCATGAGAGGATTCTCATTTAGAATTTTTGGAGAGTTTTTGGCCTCCCTTAGACTACTGCATGGGAGGTTTGGGTCTTTTTGACTCATCCATATCCTGAATAAGCATATCTTGGAATAAGGTTTTTTGAATAGGTATAACCCATTTTTTTCAATAAGGAAATGTTCACTAGGAACAAAATCATCCACTGGATCTTTTTATCCAATAGTGTTTAGTCTTAACAAAAAACCAACGATCACATTAGCTTTGCTTGGTCTATCTACAATAGTGATGTCAAATTCTTGCAATAGCAATAGCCATCAGACCACCCATCCACTTACCATTGGTTTATTCATTAAATACTTAATTACAGAGTGGTTGATATGCACATATACATGATATCCTATAATATAATGGTAAAATTTGTTGATGGCATAGACTAATGCCACAAAATATTTCTCAGTTGTGTAATTATTTCCAGCTCTAATTAAATTTTTTCTAATATAGTAAATGACATAGTTTTTTCTCATTTTCTTCTTCTTGACCAAGGCTTGCACCTATAGAGTTTTTGGAAGAATTACTGTGGATATGAAATGGGATTTACTAGTCAGGTTCTCTCAATATTGGTGCAGAGGTTAATTTTTTTAATGGCCTCAAATTCCACTTGACATTCTTATGTCCATTTAAACTCAATATTCTTGGTAAGGAGGGAGAATAGTGGGGTGGTGATTTTACTAAATTTTTCAATAAATCGTCTATAATAGCCTGCATATCCTAAGAAAATTCTAATATCTGTATGATTCTAACAAAGTTAACTAATTTATGATTTCTATTCTCTTTGGATCCACTTTTATGCCTACAGTTGAGACATGATGCCCTAGCACACTCCCTTCAAACATCATCATCAAACACATTGTATTTCTCAAATATAGGTTATGGGATTTGCATCAAGTGAGAACTCAATCAAGATTATGGAGAGCCTCTTCAAAGGTTTCCCTACATACTATGAAATTATCCATGTATCTTGACACATTCATTAGTGATATTTGTGAAAATAGAAATAACTACTCATTGGAAAGTTGTAGAGGCATTATATAACCCAAATGGTAAGACTAGATAAGAAAATGTTCCTTAGAGGCACATGAAGGTGGTTTTATCTTTGTCTTCTAGTGCCACTTGTGTCTAGTTTTAACCACTAAAACCATCTAGAAATGAAAATATTTTCTTTCCAAAAAGGGTGTTAAATACTTGGTCTATAAAAGGTAACACAAAATGATCTTTTTGTGTGGCCTTATTAAATGATATTTAGTCAACACACATGCATCTTTCCATTCTTCTTGGAAAAAAAAAACAATGGGGAGATCCATTGGCTATCATACATCCAATAACTTTTCAATCTTTGTTCTCACCATGTCCCTCAAAGTAAGATTTATCCTCCTTTGTGGCTTTAGACAAGTTTCTTATCAATGGTATATATTTTATGAGTATATATGTCATGGTGGATCCCCTTCATATCACTATAATCCCATGCAAACTCATTTACATGTTGGGTTAAGATTTCAAATAATTTGACTTCTTAGTCCTTCAACCAACTACTAATATTAACAAATTTTCTTGGTTGTATCTCTATCTGCTTGGTGCCTAGTTACATTGAAATAACCCCTCTACTCACCAATAAGTTCAAGAGATAATGATGAGGTAGAAAGGAATGGAAAATCATAGTATTTTCATCAAAAGTAATCCCTATATCTAGAGGATATTTAACCAAAGTAAATAGATTATATTATAGTGACACAAGCGATAAGGGTTCAAAGGTTTCACCCTCATCCTTCCATAGGAACCAATGAACTATGGTCTCATCATCTGAGCACGATACACTTGAGAACTCTAACATGATAGTTTCATCTTTGAAAAGGGCTCCCTCTAGAGGGTCTAACTCCTCTACATGTTCTTTTACAATTACCATAGCCAAATAAGCAAAATTATCCTATTCACAAGTTTGTCCATCTATATATTTCTAGATAAATCCATGGAGGGTTGAGTTGGAGGGTATAGAGAGATAGTTTTGGAATTCAATCCATTAGAGATAGTCATATCCCTTAAGCAATAATCTATAAAAGCAATATTTTTGGCCAACCAAGGTCTGCTAGGGATCAATGGATAACCTAACCATTCACCCTGGCTCATGGTTGTAGAATCATGAAATCAACATGATATTCCCATGATTGTATGGTTACTGCAATGTATTCTACTATTTCTTCTAATTTTGCTATAGATTGGTTTGTAAATCAAAGTATAGTAGAAGTGGATTGCATATTAGTTAGGGATAATTGATTCATTGTTTCTATAGTCATGATGTTTATGGTTATTCCTAAGTCAATCAATACATTAGGTATTTTAGTTGTACTAATGGAGACTATAATAACAAGCTTTTAGGATCTCCATACTTAGGTGGAATGAGCTTACCTGCTAAGAGATCAACTAATTTTTCATGTACTTGTATCATATTTGGATACATTTTTTGTCTTCTCATAGTCTTCTTGATACACATCTCTTAAATAATATTATTAAAGAATGGTACATCCTTGATTGCTTGGAGTAAAGGATTGTTATATTTAAGTATTTTAGTTCTATCAATAGATCAGATTCCTCTAAGCACTCTTCTTTGGATTTTATGCATTCAAGATATGGTGCCTTATAGGCTCCTCAAGTAATGTTTTTAGAAGATTTTTTTTTCTTTATTTGATGGCTTAGAACTTGGTAATATTGTTTACCTTTCTTATTTTAATTATTCTATCATAGGAGGTTCTGGATTAGGTAATACGTTTCTTGAGT
Source organism: Wollemia nobilis (assembly GCA_028583015.1). NCBI lineage: Eukaryota > Viridiplantae > Streptophyta > Pinopsida > Araucariales > Araucariaceae > Wollemia > Wollemia nobilis. The sequence goes on from JAQPPZ010000367.1 coordinate 6,057,331, forward strand.
GAAGCTGGATATTGTCACAGTCGATAAAACCAAGGTAAACTATGTCATTGTGTTTAGTATTGTAGATAGGGGTTGGCTACCCATTATTGTTTGGATTGGACACAAGATAGCTAGAAATGGAGGTTTCTTTGGTAGTTGTGGTTGTACTAGTTGGGAAGCACCAACGGGTCTTGGTAGCGATGTTTGTCATTGATTTCAGAATTGTTGTTGTCCTTCATAAGGTTGATTAGGTTGGGACGTAACTGATGATTGTTGGTTCTCAGTTGTCCATGATTGATTAGAAATTGAATGCATCCATGGTTTTTTGAAGATTAGACCATTTGATAGGTGGGTACTGACCCCATTGTTGTTGTGGTGGGGACATGTTCCATGAAATATTCCATAGATTTTGTACCCATGGTGCTCTTTGATTATATGAGAAATTGTTTCGTTGTCCTACATAATTAAGTTCTTCTATAGTAGGAGGGTTCATTCCAAGTGTGGCTTTGATTTCATGCAATAGGTAACTTTGATCTGTAGAGTGGCCTTTTTCACATATGCTACATATGTTAGTATTATTAAAAAGGACATTCCTAAAGGGCATGTTTCTGCCTACATCTTCGATAATATATGGATAGTGGTTTAGTGGCCTTAAATTTAGCCTATAATTCATCCAATGTTGTGTTTAGGTGTAGGAGAATATTAGATTTAAAATTATAAAATTCTTTTATTAATTCACTTATGTCATTTCCACTCTTTTGTATTCAATGTTTATGAGTCCCTCCCCTTGTACAGGAATAATTCCTACACAATTCCATAATATTAGGAAGGTCTAATTTGTTCATGTCATCTTCCCATGAGGTTTAGGACATCCCTTGATTCATCTTGTAATCCTCATAAAAATATTACTTTGATGAGTTCTTGGTCCATCTCTTCCCACATATTTGGATGAAGAGGAATCTATCTAAATAATCTTCAAGAATTTTATTTTCATTTTGTTTCATTCTAAACATTTCTTTTTGGTCCTTAACACGACAATATTCTTGGTATTGTTTTAGGAAGGCCCTTTCCATATTTTCCTAGCTATAAATAGAGTTTGGGGCCAACCCTATGAAACAACACATCATCTAGTCTTTGAGTGTGAAGGGGAATAGTTTGATTTTTTGATTGTTGATTTTAAGATAAAATTTAATTTGCTTCACGTATCTAACCTAAGGGTTGATATCATATTAAATAATAATTTTGATAGACGAATACATTCTGAAGGGAACTGATTACTACATTCTGAAGGGAACTGATTACTTAAAATCTAATAAATGTCAACATTAAAGTGGTCATCCATAAAGAGAAATTATCCTGTTTTACCTAAGGAAACATAATCCAAAATTAATTTTTACAACTACATTTTTTAACTCATCTACTTATTTTCACCTATCATTTATTAAAGCACTCTAAAAGTTTGATTGTTGTATTTATATTAAACTGAACGACAAGCCTTACTCTTTACTTCCATTAATATCCACTAGAACATCTCCTGAAAAAGAGTGCCCATAGAAAAAGTTCTCTTAAGCCGGAAAGCGCCCAAATCAAAACTATCTCCCATTTCCTAAACACTCATTGATTAAACAAATCTAATGTATGAGCAAAGTAACATTCTAATAGGTTTGATTACAATCCTTAGAGACAAATTTTGTTCTGGATGAAAACTATACAATGCACAACACAGCACTCATAATTTTATTCTAAGGAAAATTTAATAGAAGTTGATGGTTTAATTGCACTTCCAGGTCACCAAAAAGGTTTGCCAACCTTTTTCGGCAATCCAAGTCTCACTTAATTTCATGGTATAATAGATACATAAATACCAAATTCAAATTTGTGGGCTATATACGAGTGTTTTCCCCTTTTAAAAAATTTCATCAAGAGATACGTAATTAAAGAATACTCTCTCTGACGAGCGCTACTCTAATAACCTGACATATCTACGAATAATTTTTGTCATTCGGCAGAGGCATGAATAAGTTTTTTTGGGTAGCACATGGAAATAGGTTATATTTACAGGGTTCGGATTTTGGGTTATTATAGGGTTGTCCTTTTATAATTTTTGCGGCTTCTTGTTAACTTTAATCCATTGTTAACTTTAATCCACTATGAGATGGCGACCACCTCCACTATTTCGTTAAATGGCACCATCAAAGATTTGAACCTAAGTCTTTTCTTGATAAATGCCCATCCAAACTAACACTTATCAATTCACCTCTACCCAATAAGATCCATCCTAAGTTAATATTTCCACTAAACAAGGAATGCGGATTTATATATATATATCTAAATCGAGAACCCGTCTAAGATTTTGCTGGTTATCCACATGAACTGTTAGATGCTATTCGACTCTCACCTTAGGTAGTTTTAATTGTTTCAGAGTTTCAATGTGTACTATGTGACGCAGTATAAAAGAAGATTTTTACTGTATAATTATTTCAACTCAGACATTTGAAGTTTCCAACGAAGAAAAACATCAATTCAAACATTATAAACAATTTTCATTATACATACTAAACTACAACATACTTGAGCGAATCTTCAAACCTACGTAACCCAAAGATATTATATAAATTAAACAATGATATTTCAAGTTGAATACGTCTAACAAAATAATAACATAAGAGTTATTTGCCTCTGTCGAAAATTAATCCACATGCTCACAATAGCTAGGGAAGAGACATTGTCAAACTATTGATCATTATACAACAAGTCGCTAGATAAGCCAGTTTAATCCTGGAATTCAGAATGCGTCCGACTGTCACCAGCATAGTAGCAGTGTCTATCAACGACCAGAATAATCTCTCACATAAAAATCAGGATAGTCATATTGCGACCGCGTTCTCGCCCGGAGGAACTTGGGAAAGACTTCAGTTGATGCATTTTGGATCAGAGCGGCCCACTTAAAATGAATGCAACTAATTGAAAACATATTGCAAGCTCATGCATAGCAGAATTTAAATCTCAGATTATTTCAACCTCGTTATTCATTTTCTAGATTATGGTCACAGACAATTTTATTTATTTATTTAAGAAGCTTACGAAATGGAGCTCCTGCCCTATCGGCAGTTCGGAGATATATTGTGTACTTTGCCTATCCCGTCGTCTAGTCTATTAAGCAAAGACAACCCCAAACATAGTGACGGGAAACAAGGCAAAAGGCTATGTATCAATTGTTTTTTAGCTTTATATGAGAGTTGGTAACAAATATACTATTTTTAATATTGTTATGGATGGTTTTGAGTGTATTTTAAGGATTTAGATGAGACTACTATTTTTGCAAACAGCTTACTCCAAGATTTGAATTTAAGTGTCTTTTTCGTAATTGTCTGACCAGATCCACTAAAAAGGTTGATATTACAAATAACAAACAATCCACATAAAGGTTTCGTTAGAATCAAAAGATCAACTTTTTACAAACAATTTTTCTCACACTTATCTGAAAACAACATACAACAGTATATTAAAAAAAAAAAACTTCAGACAATCACTCAAACAAACATACTTCTATATTCAACCATTCTACATTCAGCCATATTTATAAAGATGACAAATAATTAGGCCATGAAAACGAATTCCAAGCATATATACAATGCAATTTGACTAATGAAGCATGTATTAATTCCATGTAATCAACAGGCACGATGCTTTTACATGAATTTTGTGGGCTTTATTCACGGGGCCTTTGAAAGCATCATATCCCACCTACCTCTCGTGGGCAACCTTCGTCTTTCCACCTGAAGGTGGTCAACATGTTTTACTGATCTGCTTCATTGATGAAAAAAACTTGTTCCTACATTCCCAGAGATCTCATTCCAAAATAAAGCAAGTACACCGACAACAAAATGGGAGGGATGTTACAATGCACCTTGCAAATTAGATATAGCCATACTAAGTGTTTTGCTAGTTTGGTTGGGCCATAATCTGCCAAAGATTTTATGGAGGATGATTGGTTGAAGGCAATAGTTGATTCAAATATATACCCTAAATTCTGTGTACCCTCATTTGACTAAGATTCGCTTGCCAATTCTACATAGTGTTCTTATTAGGTATTGACAAGATTATTTGTCCTTGGATAGTATTAACATTTAGATTGGACAAATTGAACTAACCTTGAGACGTGGCTAGCTTGAATGTTTTTTGTGTTTAGGTATCTCACTTGTTGGCTTGGTCTAGGATGAGGATGACTAATGCTTGCTTAAGGGAAGATTTGGAAATTGGAACCTAAAGTCATTAGCATTTGGTTTATTTCTAGTTGGGGATTAGACCCTATTTATAAGGTATGACTATTTTGGATAGTCTTCAAACTAATGATTTATCGAGATGATATTCTTGCTTAGATCATAATTTTTGGTGTGATTGATAATGCTTGTAATACTTGAGACCCACCATATAGAGGATTCATAATCATAGTAAGGATAGTAAGACCAAAAAAAAACTCAAACTTGAGTGGCATGTGGTATGGTAAGTTTATGTGTGGTGAAAGAAGTATTATGACTTTGATTTGTTGAGGTTGTCATTAATTATTTTTCTTTTGAGGCATTAAAACCATCATGTTATATTTGCATATCCAGACGATAGTTATAGTTATTGGGCTCTTCCCTTTTGTATTCTTACTTTAATAAGGAATAAGCTTAATTGATCAAAATTCTTTGTCAAATTGTTGCATCTTGGACCTAGTATTTAAGCCTATATCACACCTTGTTTGCCCTTGTATTCACACAAAAAATGGGTCATAAATGAAATTTTCTGAAAAATAGCAAATTAATTCTTTAAAAAAATTATGATTTTCTCAAACTTGACTTATAAAAATATTTAGTAAGAATAAAGGAGTGAATCATTATTTATCAAAACAAGGAAATTTGTTGCTCAAAAAGTATATATTTGCTACCTTTAAACTAAGAAAACTTATTCTTTACACAAAATTTAGCAAATCGCTTTCTAAAAATAGTGAATCACTATTTCAACAAAATGGGAATTTTTCCTCCAGAAATGGAAAATCACTTTTTGCTAGTAGTGAGTCATTGGTTTTTGCCTTAGGTAGAATTTTTGCAAATCATATTAAATTATTCATTCATAAAATATTTGATCTACTATTCGAATTTTAAAATATGAATCTTTTGAATTTTTATTTTTGATTATTTAGGATCCATCGTTCAATAGGATTGCTCAACATTTTGAGATAGCATATGTGTTTGATCATTAAGAGTGAGAAAATCCTACAAGGTTGCATTTAAGGTTTAGTTTTATATTCTATAAGTTTATTTTTTCAAAACCTACTTAGATAGACAGATTAACTTGTCAACAATTAGCCTTCATTGTTTTAGTAAACTTAAAAATCAAAATAAAATAAAGTTAAAATTAAAATCTTAGGATTAGGCTTTTTGTTATATTTATCAAAGTAAAAATTAAAAAATGATATCAACATGAGACTAATCAAATGGCATTAGCTCAACAAATTAGATTCCCTGACTTTTTGCTCCCTCCCCTATTCCCTTGAAGGTGATCCTCGACAAATTCCCTTCCTAACTTCCTTGGAGGTGTCCCTGGGTGGATTTTCTTCTTTTTTGTTGTTTTTTGGTGTTGGTTGGGCTGGAGTGCATGAGCTTCTTTGATGCGGATCAGTAGTTTCTATTTGGTGGTGGTTTGATCTCTCCTTGCTATTGTGCAAGTTGGTTCGGTGGGTCTTTTCTCCATGTTTTTGGATGGTATTTGGGGTGAGACCAGGTGCTTTATTGACATGGAGGAGGGTTTTTCTAGATGACCTCCTGGTATAGCAGCAATGGAAAAGGGTAGTACGACCTTGTACTGTCTGTTTGTGAGGTGTTTGATGGATCTCTTTCTTCGTGGTTTTTTTGGTCTTGGGAGGGGGACCAAGGATTTTCTCATTACCTACAAAGGAGGGGTTTCAGAGATCACCATTTAGTTTGACACCCATGAGCCTTTACCCCTTTTGGTGAGGAAGCCTCTATGAGCCTTTCTTTGTGGCCTTTCTTTTGTCTCAGTTTGGAGAGACCTTGTACTTTTTTAATGGTCGTAGGTGAGAGATTCTTTGTTGGATTTTTGGGCATTCCCTTGGGTGATCGGGGTCTCTATTTCATTTGGAGTGGATCTTGCTCCTTTGAACATTTTTTCTTATAGTTTTTTGAGGTCTTGATCAAGGACCTAGTGCTTCCACGATGACTGTATGGGGGGGTTCTTGGGTTATCTTCTAGATTAAATATATGGAGGGGTACTCATAGGTGGTGGTGCTAGTGGTTCACATCTTCCAAGTTATTCTTCATACCTAGCTATTTTGTTAGATTTCCTAGCTCTGTGTTCTAGTAGATGATCGTGTGGAGTGATGGTCTACTCATCGAACCTTCTATATTTATGTGGTTTTCTCTTGGGCGAGAAAACACATTTCATTTTTTTTTGTGTTTAGGGAGGCCTATCTTCATGGATGTGAGGTTTTCTCCTGGGCAAGAAAACTCTTTTCAAACTACTATGTATAGTGAGGCTCATTTTCGTGGTTGTGATCCTTGGGTGGGATAGCCTATTTCAAATTTTAGGTGGTGTAGGCATTTCCTAGTTCTTCGGGAATCTAGATGTTTTCTCCTGGGTGGCAAAATCCTTTTCAAACTATTGTGTGTAGAGAGGCTTGTATTCATGGTAGTGAGGCTTTTCTTGGGCAAGAAATCTTGTTTTATATTTCAAGTGGCGCAGGTGTTTCTTGGTTTGTCGGGAATCCTATTTTTTCGTTTTTGTTTTTGTTTGAAGATGGTTTCAAGGAGATCATCTATGGTTTTTCGAGGCCTTCTATGAAGATCATATCCGTATTCTTTCTTACCTCTAGGATGTTGTTTCTTTTATATTTTCTCTTTGTAAAAGGTTTGGGGACCCTTTCAAAAACCCTTCTTTCAACCAATAAAAAAATATTCTTTGACTTTCAAGGAGCAAAATTCAAATTGTGTTAAGCAATGCATGCATAATTACCAATTGTTGTAATTCTACTATGTGGTCATGATATTATATGGGTGGGACTCATTTCAATCCCATATAACCCATTATTAACAAAACATGAGACTCTAACATAGATAGATTCTAAATAGATTTTCAAAAATAATGCCATTCAAAAACTAAAAATTAAAATAAATATATAAACTAATAATAATAGTAATAGTAATACAATTAATATATGATTATGATACTATAATAAAACTTATTATTATTTTACTAATTTTTAATTGGTTATATGGGATTGAAATGAACCCTTCCCATATTTCATCAGCTTGGTTATTATGCATGGATCACTTGATAAGATTCAAACCTTGGTCTCCTCAAAAGTCAAAGAATTTAATCAATTAAGTTATACCATTTGATATTATAATACAATTATTTTTTAATAAGCTACATGTGGCTTATATTGGAGGCCACTCCCATCAAAACAATAAATATTACATTTGTTGTTAGGTCAATAAAACCATATCTAGCATACCTTTTTATCATAAATATTTTCATTTCTTTTTCTATCAAATATATTCTTCATCTTTCTTTAAGTCTAATGTTTCCACAATCAGCTCCTTAACATCATTTTATTAAGATATAAAATCTCACTCAATCAATCACCTTCTAAAATTTGAATTTCACCATGATGAAGATCACTACCATGGTTGGCTAAATTATCTGCTACCCAATTTGTTTCTCTATAGATATACTCACATTTCCAATAGATTACCTCCAATAATAGATGATGAACATCAACAATAGCATTAATTTTTATCCAATCTTCACATCCATTTTCCTTGATAGCATTATGATAATTTGTGAATCCCCTCACTTGAAATATATTTCCATATTTTTTAACTTGCAATTTTAATCCTTGTAAGAAGTGCCCTAGCCTCCACATAGTTAGTTAAAGTTTCATATGATTCTAAGTGAGGATAATTGTTTTCTTTATTATTTTGAAAAACACAACCTCCATCAACTTTTCCTAGATTTCCTTTAGAAGCACCATCAAAATAATTTTGATAAACCCAATTTATGGACATTTTCATTTTACCCTTTATCAAAGTAGGCCATTTTTTTTAATGTCATTTGCATATGACTCTTCCATGTATGTTCAAATGTTGTAACCAAGTTGTCACCACCTCTTTTTCTACAATTGAGACTTCCTATGATGAGCATCATATTTGTAGACATTCTGCAAGAGATGCAATAATACGGTTCCAAAAAGGGTCATGATTTTGATATTTACTTTTAAAAATTCTATTATTCCTTTCAAGCCATAAATTTCAACAAACAATGGTAGGACCAATCCTCTACAAAAATACATAATGCTTTAGCTTTGAAATAATTAATCCAATATTTTATCAACTCTTTCAATATTTATGGATCTCCCAATATATTTTTATATTTTTACAAAGTAACCCTAAATAGTGTAAGCAAAGGGACAATGAAGAAGTAAATGATTTGATGTTTCAAAACCCTTCTCACACAAGGCACATACAAAATGTCCATGATATCCTCTGCTTTGTAGACTCCCTCTTGTAAGAATGTTAATTTGAACTACTAACCAAAGGAATGTTGAGGCTTTATCTAGAGTTTTTGCACATGTTAAAATAATCTTGACCTTTGGACCTTTACAAGCTAGGCATGCCCAATCCAATGGTTGCCATTTTTTATTAGAGATAGAATGATAAGGTTTTAACGAAGGATCAGACCAAAAATTTACATAATATTAAATGACCATTAATATGTTTCTTTATGAATTACAAATTGTCTAATATGAACTTCTATGTTGGTGATCCTTTAGGTAGGGTTATTTTTCTAAATAATTGCATTGCATCAAGAGAACCTAATATTTTTAAATATTTTTGTCCAACTCTTTTCTTTATCTCTAAATAACATCCACCCAAGTTTTGTTCCTAAAACCAAATTTGTAAGTCTACAATTCCACAAGCCTACCTCTCAAATATTATTTGTTTTGTAAACCCTATCCCACTTACAAAGAGGAAAATTAAATTGTTTCTTGCATCCTTTCCAAAGAAATTCTCTTTTGGTTTTATCAAATTTTAATGTTATACTTATTGGTAATCTTGAAAGTGACATTATATAAATATGGATAGATTTAAATGTAGTATTAATGAGTTGTAGCCTACTTACCATGATTAAGACCTTACCTTGAAAACCTGCCAAACACGTTTTCATTATATCCAAAACAAAGACCTTAAGCTTCTTGTTATTTTATTTTTGAGACAAAGGAATACCTAAGTTGACGAAATTTTTAAATTTTAAACCCTAAAATATACACAATAATTCATTGTAAGTCTAGGGCATTGTTAATAAAAATCCTAGATTGTGTAGTATTAACCAATTGTCTAGTAGACCTCTTTTATTATAATAATATTGATTTAAACTCCATGGACTAGTTGATTGAGGGATGGCACAAAATATAAGTATCATCAACAAACTAGAGATGATATATGAAGGGACTCTTTTTTGCAACTTGAATACCTTTGATTTTCTCTTCCATTTTTTCCTTTGGAAAATCTCTTTCTAATATCTCCACAAGAATAACAAATATTTAAAGATATAGTGGCTCAACTTGATGGAGTCCATAAGATGAGTTAAAGTAACTAGCAATAGAGTCATCAACCGAAATATATTTTTTCATAGTGCTATAACAACATTAATCCATCATACCAACCATAATTAAAACCAAACGTTTTGAGAATATTATGTAGAAAAATCTAGGAAACCTTAGCATATGCTTTGTTCATATCTAATTTCATAAGAAATCTTGGTTTTTTTGTTGATTGAAGATAATATATGGCCTTTTATGCAATGATTAAACCATCAAGAATTTATTTACCATAAACAAAACCTTCGTGTTCCTCTAAAATAACACAATATTGAATGCGTTTCAACATGTTTGCCATAATTTTAGAAATAATCTCACAAATCATATCACAAAGGCTTATTGGATGACAATTATTAAAATTTTTTGTCTTGATTTTCTTGGGAACCAATGTAATAAAAGTGACATTGATCTCACTTGTTGTAGCCTTCCTTTTCTCAACCTCTTCAATTGCAACTAACATATCACACTTCATCAAATCCCAAAAAAATGAAATAAATGTACAAGAAATCCATTGGGGTCAAGTCCTTTGTTAGGATGGAAAGAGAAAATTGCTTCATGTAGTTCCTTTATAAATATATATTTTTATCAAGATTTCATTATGTCCATGTGTAATACTTTGTGGATTATTTTGTAAAATATTATCTTGTGCCTCCTTATTTTACCTAGTAGCTAACAAAATATTTTTGAAATAATAGATTGTTTCCTTCCTAATATCTTATTCTTCTAATATATTTCTTCCATATAGAATTAAAATATTTTTTATACAAAGAAAAAAAAAATTGTTTTTGTTGTAACATGAAAAAATTGTATTTCTATCTCCTTAAGTCATTTCTCCTCAGATTTTTGGAATCAATATGACTCTTTTTTCAATGCAATATGATAATAAAAAAGTAATTTTCTTTCCTTCACATAAGAATATTGATCCCTTATATTTATCTTCAGTATCTCTTATAAATTTTTGAGCTTGGATTCAATTTTTTTCTTTTCATTAAAAATGTTACCTAAATATTTGCCATTCGAGATCTCCATTTGGTCCTCTCATTATTTTATGTTTTGAACAAACATGTACATATATGATTCTTCAAAATTTGCTTCATTCCACCATAACATAACCATCTCAAAGAAATTAGGGTCTTGTGCCCACATAGACTAGAAGCAAAATGGTTATGGATGACCATTATTTGATAGATCACAAGTCAAAAGAATGGGTTTTTGATCTGATCATGCTCATAATAAAATAAAGATATTGTATACTCTGCAACCATATTTTGGGTAATAAGAATCTATTCAATATTTCTACTATATAAGTTTTCCCAATGCATCTATTATCCCATGTATATTTAAAACTTGAAGGACTAGCATCCCAAAGGCCATTTAAATTAGCATATAAAGAAAAATATTGCATTTATTTAGACCATATTGGAGTACCACCCTTCTTTTCCAAAGGATATAGAACTATATTGAAGTCACTCCCAAGAATCCATAGATCACAATTATGAATCACTATTATGTTTGACAAAAATATGGTAAGGTCCTTCCAACATATTTTACAAGGAGTAACTAAAGTTGGATCATATACATTTATAACCCCACAAAGTAGTACAATAACCCAATTACTTTTTGCTTCTAAAAATTATCCATCCCATTTGTGTTTGTCTCATATTGTTGCAATACTTCCTAAAGGTTCTATAGAAGAAACTAATAGATAATCACCCATCTTCCAAATCTTTTAAAAATATCCTTACATTCCTCGCTACTTAATTTAATTTCTTGTATTAAAATAAACTCATGACTATCATCATATTTTGATTCTTTAATAACTCCTTTTTAGGGGTCTTAGTCATACCCCTAATATTCCTTGATATCATTTTCATCATCACTTTTTATTTTTATTAGTGGGCTTAGCCCCACCAACATCTATGTTATTGTAATTTACCTTCCCAAATTGATATCTTTTTGAGTTTCTTTTTCTCTTTGTTCATACTTTGATGGCATTCCACTTCTTTCTCTATTTCCACAAACACTTTTATCTTCATCAATATCTTGTATTTTTCTATATTGTTCATAATGAGACTTATCTTCTAAAGATGTATGTTGCCCTAAAGAATCTCAAATACAAAGAATAGCCTCATAAAAACTTTTTCTTTATGTTGTCCCGAAAACTCTAAAGTGCAAGGATTATCCTCCCTAGTAATTACTCTCTTATGTTACTTTGAAAACCCTAAATTTCCGTGGATATCATCTATATGAATTTATTTATTATGCTGATTTTGAAATCCTAAAGTACAACAAATACACTCTATAGTAGTTTAATTTTTATTGTAAGGAGAATATTTTATGTTACTTGAGGAAAATGAAGATGATTTACCTATAATAATCTTGACCCTCTTCACAAAATTTGCTTTAAAATTTGCCTCCCAATCTTCCTTTGTACCTTTGACTCCTATCTTTGAACTTGTACATTGTACTTTCTCATCCCTTGCCCCATTTTTTTTTCTAATGGTTGATTCAAGTGAACTATAATGGCATTTTTCATTTGATGATGGAAAGGGGTTTTTCTTACAAATTTCTTAGGAGTGGAAAATCATTGATTTGACCTAGCTTCTACTGTGATATGATCTTGTTTCATATTAAATTTTTCCTCATGCAAAAAATTTTCCATCATTTTTATTTTGCAATATCTTGCCATGTGTTTAGTATCATGATATTTGTGACATCAAAATGTAGTATTTTCATAATCCACTTGTTTATCTCATTATCTTGATTTAGATATAATCCTAATGGACTATGGTGCAGGTTTTGAAATATATATGGCAACACATATTTAAGTGTATACAACATGCTTTCTCTTAGTAGTTAGTCATCTTGGATGAACTTCTATTGAGTATTGCCTATATTTTCCAAAACCTCTTTATTGATGAGTTGATAAGAAAGTCTTAAAATCCTAATTTACATCAAAATCCATTTAATAGTCTTTGTCTCCATAAAAATATTCTTACTCCATGGTTTTAAAGTTTAATGCATCTTTACCCCTAAAACAATGCCACCATGCATTATTTTATCCCTTATTTATGAACTAGAGAAGATAATGAGGAAAAATCCTTTTGAAAGAAAATCCATGGAGTAATTTGAATTCAATCCCTAGTTCCACTTGATCCAATTTTGAATCTTAGAAAAACCTAGCTAGTATCCATAAAATTTATATATTAATCTCTTGTTTTAAGAACCATTATATCACGCTTGATCATCTCATCCTTGATAATTACTCTTGGTGTAGTATTTGCTTCTTGGATAGGGTTTGCCATAGATTCACTCTTCCTCTTATTGCTAACTAGAGAATCCATACTTCCAACTAGGGAATCCTTGCTTTCAGAAAGGACATTCAATAATTTCTTTCCTATCATGTTACCTATATTTTGTTCATATTAATTTTTTAGTTTTTGAGTTTCTTCTAATATTTGAAACAAGAAGTGTCTTTTCTTCTTGCTTGCATTGCTCTTGGCTCTACTTATTATATTAATAAATAAATAATAGACAATAGTCTCATAAAATTATTAATATTAATATTATTATTATTTTAACTGGCTATACGAGATTGAAAAAGGCCCCATCCATATTACATCATGACTACATAGTGGTATTAGAACAACTTGGTAATTATGCATATATCACTTGGGAAGATTCAAATCTAATTCTACTCCTTAAAATATTAGGAATTTAACTAGTTGAGCTCATGATATATTTATAATAATAATAATAATAATAATAATAATAATAATAATAATAATAATAATAATAATAATATTATTATTATTATTATTATAATATATTTTTTAATAAGATATATATGGTTTCTATTGAGTGTCACTTCCATCAAAATATTAAAATGTTACATTTTTTGTTAGGTAAATTAAACCATATCCATACAAGTAATCGAAAAAAAATTATGAAGGAAGGGAGGAGGAAGTTATAGGTTGAAGACTACAATTTTTGCAGGATTTCATTTACGGGTTGAAGACTAGGGTTTCTGCAAGATTTCAGAGTGAACAACATTTACAGGCTGAAAACTAGGGTTTTGCAAGGTTTTACAGTGAACAACAGGAGGAAGTTGTAGGCTGAAGAATAGGGCTTTTGCAGGATCTCTTTTTTTGGGTTGAAGACTAGGGTTTTTGTAGGATTTCATTTACAGGTTGAATACTAAGGTTTTTGCAAGAGAAAGTTACAGGCTAAAGACTAGGATATTCGTAGGATTTCATTTATAGATTGAAGACTAGGGTTTTGCCTGGAGAGATGAAAACCATCTATATGCATTACAATAATATTTAATATCGATTAGAAGGTTTTACAATGAACAATAGGAGGAAGTTGTAGATTAAAATTCTTAGGATGAAATGAAAGGTTTTTGTAAGAGGAAGTTATAGGTTGAAGATTATGATTTTTGTAGGCTTTCATTTACGGGTTGAAGACTAGGGTTTCTACAGGATTTCAGAGTGAACAACATTTACAGGCTGACGAATAGAGTTTTGCAAGGTTTTACAATGAACAATAGGAGAAAGTTGTAGGCTAAATAATAGAGCTTTTGCAACATTCCATTTTTGGTTTGGAGACAAGGGTTTTATAGGATTTCATTTACATGTTCAAGACTAAGGTTTTGTAGGATTTCATTTATGGATTGAAGACTAGGGTTTCTACATGATTTCATAGCAAACATGAAAATTATAAACACTTTAAATTTAATTTGTTGAACATATAAAACCTAAGGGTTTTGAACATGAGCGCAGGTGGGAAGGTGAGTGTGCAGAGTGGTCGGGTGTTTGAGAGCAAGGTGAAGGGTGGTCGAGTTTTTGAGAGCAAGGCAGAGGGTGACCTATAAAATTCTATTTGTGATGGTACTAATCAAGGTGGTAGTCTTGGTGGTGGTCTCATTAGCAATATCACTAGTAGATGGTGTGCTTGGGAAGGTTGGTAGTCAAGATGACAATTTTGATGGTAGTTACAGAGGTGATTTACAAGCGGGTGGTGAGCTTGAGAAAGCTAGCAGTTAATCAAAGCAAGTGGTCCTTGGAGGATCCTCCCATGATATTTCTAGAGCTACAAAGTTAGTGGATTTGGTAGTGTCCTATGGTGAGCCTGTAAAGGGGTCCCCGAGAAGCAGTCATCCATTTGACCCAAGCGAGTCTTCTTTCACTACAGTTACCACTAGGAGTTTATTTTCTAGGTATCAAAACCTCTTTTCGACCTATCTCTGATTAGTAGCAAACTTATCATTCTAGATGAGTTGGTGGACGCTACCATGGTTGAAGGCTCATAGAACCTGGTTGAGAAATTTTAGGAAACCTGGTCAGACCTCTATTTCATTCGACGATGGGATATATTTAAATGAAAACCCTTGGGCTCCCTTAATATGGTGACTCTATCCAATGCTTTATTTCTTATCAAGTTGAGCTACGAGGAGGACTCAAAAAGGATTCTTGGGGAAGGCCCATGGTGTTTTGGTAAATCAAGGATTTTTTGTAGAAATGGGGTTCAAACTTCAACCCCAAGGCTCAAAATATTAATCTGGAAACCCTTTGGGTTTACCTGTCTAATTTGTTATTTTATTTATGGCACGAATATATCCTAATGGGTATAGCCAAAGCCATTGAGGAATTGGTTCTTATTGACTCAGCCACCAGAGCCAAGTCTAGGATGATATTTGCTTGGATGTGAATAATAGTGGACCCATAGGTTGAATTACCAGGTCACATTGAGCTTATCTCCAAGAAGGTCCCTGGCTATAAAAAATAGTCTATGAGAATCCACCCATTAGGTGTTCTTTATGTTAGAGATTCGGGCATGTGATGGGATATTGCCCTTGTAAAACTTCTAGTAGTGGAGCTCCATAGAAGAACGGGCTAAAGAAGCTAGTCGAAAATACCTAGGAATAAATGGTTCCTTTTAGAATAGGACAGTCGAAGCTAGTGAGGTGGTGGTCTAGGCCGTAAAGGGTAGCCCTATCAAGTTGACATCCCTAAAAACCAAGACCTATATTCCATCGAAACTTATTAAAAATTCCTATCAATGTTTGGCTTCTCAATATCCACTTTTGGAGGAACTTAGTTCTCCCTAGAAGGCTACTAAACTTGAAATCTAGGAGGAAATCAGTTCTTCTTGAAAGGCTTTTGAACTTGTGGTCCAGGAACCAGATTCTCCAACTCTACTTGAATTGAAAAAATTCCCTTGTATGAGAGCAAGATCTTCAGGAACTTCAAAGTCTAGGCCAAAAACCAGAAGTTAAAAAAATAAATAAATGGATGTGGGGACTAGTCAAAAGCCTGGTAAACCCTCAAACAAGATGGTAATATTAAAAGAAGCAAAATCAGATATCACTGATGGAATTCAAACTTAGCTTAAATTTGAGAAAGAGAAGGAGAATAAAAACAAATAGCTCAAGCTATAATCATTTTATGGACCCCTAATCCCTGAATAAGGGAAAATATCCCAAACCATACAAATGAAGATGCTCTCTTGGAATATAAGAGACCTAAATGGGCCTACAAAGAAGAGGATTTTGGCATATATTAGAATAAAAGTTTGTTTAGACAATATATTTATCTAGGAAACCAAAATGGATAGGACCAATGTGGAAATTACCAAGGACATCATCTGGAAGGAAGCTAAGTTTGCAGTAAATTCTTCTATTGGGGCTTTGGGAGGTCTTCTATGCCTTTGGTATCTCACGAAATTTGATGTTTTGGTACTTCTTATATATAAAAGGGTGATAAATATTCTTTTTTGCTGCAAAAATTAAGGATTTAAGCGGATCTCCTCTAACATTTATGCGCCTAACATTGGTCTAAATAAGGTGATTCTCTAGGATTCACTGAGTGCCATGAGGGGCTTGTTCAAGTATGATGCCTAGGTTCTTCCAGGGGATTTTAATACCTCGCTCTATCCATATGATAAGAAAGGGGGCTCTTATGTAAATTCTAGAAGCATGGAAGAGTTTTCTTCTTTCTTGAACAACCAGGAGTTGATGGATGTAGAGTTGAAAGGATATAAATTTACTTGAAGTAACAGGTGGGTGGGAAGCCAAAACATTAAAATAAAATTGGATAGAGTTATGGTTTTGAAGGAAGGTCTTCCCTTTTTGGTGACGCTCTCCTTTGCTCCTTGCCTAAAATTAGGTCTGATCACAACCCATTAGTCTTGGAAAAAGTTCAAAATCAAAAAAATTTCCCTAGGTCATTTATATTTGAGAAGATGTGGCTACAAAAATCAGATATGGAGGCCATAATTAAAGCCTGGTGGCCATGGAATTTCTTTAGTCCTTTGATTTCCCAAGTGGTATCTAAGTTAAGATTTTTTAAGGCTAATCTTAAAACTTGGAATAAATTTATCTTTGGAGACATATTCTGAAGGAAAAAGGAGATATCCAAGCATTAAAGGAGGTTGAAGCTGATGTAGCATCAAGGGAAGTAGAAGAAAGGGAAAAAATTAGAGAAAATGAACTGTTATCAAAATATCATAACTTGTTGTTTGAGGAGGAAATGCTATAGCAGCAAAAATCTAGATCTCTCTGGCTCTAGGAAGGAGATAGAAAAATTAATTTTTTTCATGCCTCTACCTTGAGGCATAGAAGCAATAATAGGATTAGAGAAATTTCTTGTACCAATGGGATGATATTCACCGATATTGAGGACATTAGGAATGAAGCATTCAGGTATTTTAGATATCTCTTATGTGTTATTGAAGACATCGATCCACTCGTAGAAGAGAGACTTCTCCAAAATATACCTGCTTCAATTTTGGTAGAAATAAACTCTACTTTGAGTGCCTCATTTAGTGATAAGGAAATTAGAGAGATGGTGTTCTTGATGAGGGGCCTCAAAGCTCTAGGGCCAGATGAATTTCCACCTTTTTTTTTATAGATTTTTTGGCACATTTTGGGATAAGATATTTGTAATGCCATGAAGGAAATCCAGACATCAAATTTTATTCCACCTAAAATCAACTCTACTTTCCTTGTTCTTATTCCTAATATGAAAGGTGCTAAGAAATTCAAGGATTTCAGGTCCATCAACCTCCGCAACATGCTATTGAAAATTCTCACAAAAACTTTAGCAAATAGATTGAAAGTCCATCTTCCAGGTATATCAATTTACCCCAAAGTGGGTTTGTGTCCGGAAGACAATTTCTTGATGGCATCATTGAAATTCATGAATTGATACACTCTTTGGATAAGAGTGGTAGACCAGGTACCCTTCTGAATCTTGACATGGATAAGACCTATGATCGAGTTTCTTGGGAATTTTTATTAAAATTTATAGAGAAATTTGGATTTAATCAGGAATGGTTGATTTTTATTAAAGCTTACATTTCATTAGTGAAGTTTTCTATCATTGTTAATGGATCCTCGATAGGTTATTTTGGTAGTTGTACGGGTCTCCGACAAGGGGATCCCTTATCTCCTTATTTATTCATCCTGTTGGTATAATCTCTAGGAATAGCTATCAAAATTAACCCTTCTATAGTAGGCATAAACCCTGCAAGTGATTCTGATCCAATTTCACACCGTTAGTTTGCAGATGATACATTGTTATCCTTCCTAGATTTGATTATGCAAGCTTGTGCGATTAAAGCCATTCTTTATGACTATGAGAAAGATGCTGGGCAAAATATTAGCTTAGAAAAAAGTAAGATTTATTTTTTCAACATTTATTTTTTCAACACACCAGTTAGAAGGTAAAGAAAAATCATTGAAATCCTAGGGTGTGTGATTGATTCCCTTTCATCTGTTTACCTGGGAATGCCACTCTTCAAAGGTGGAGTCAAAGATTCTTTGTGGGAATCGATGGTGGAGAGAGTCTAGAGGAAGCTAGCGGGGTGGAAAGGGGTACTCTTGAGCCAAGATGGTAAGGCCCTTTTGGTTAAAACTATTTTACAAAGCATTCATATTTATTTCCTTTCTTTGTTCAAGGTGCTAGGGATAGTTCTTAGAAAATTATAGCATGTTCAACACTTCTTTCTTTGGTCCAAATCTCATGACAAAAAGAAGTTTTCCTTAGTAGCTTGGGATCAAGTTTGTAGTTGTAAGGATATGGAAGTACTTGGTTTGAGGAAAATGAGTTTAATGAACATGGCCCTTATAGCTAACAAACTGGGTAAAATATTTAAAATCCAAATACTTGGGGAATGAGGATTTTATTTTTCTAATCCCAACCTATACAAAGGATCTGCATTCTGGAATAGCATGGTTAAAATTTGAGTAATTAATCTGAAGGGTGGTTGTCGGCTTCTAGGTAATGGTTAGAGGATCAATTTTTGGAGATAGGTGGGTAGTAGATAGACCTTTAAACTCCATTCCTACCTACTCTTAGGCCAAATTTATCACAACACAGGCTTTCGGATATAGGGTCTGTGATTACTTTGAGATGGTGAATGACAAAAAATGTTAGAAACATTTTTCCTTCCCTGACTAGTCTCGAGATGAGGAATTTGGTTGTAAAGCCCTTTTAAAATTGCTAAAATACATTGTTATAGTCTCTAAAGATAAATAAGATAAGTTGGTTTGGGGAGATGAAAATAATGGATGTTTCTCGATCAAATTGGTGTATGCACTCCTTGACAATCACAAAGAGCCTTGGTTCCTAGCTAAGAAAATTTGGTACAAAGGTCTCACACCCAAAGTTAATATATTTTTTGGTTGGTTGTGCAGGGAAAGTGCTTAACACTGGATAATTTGTAGAAGGGAGGTCGTATTTTTCCAACATATGTTATTTGTGTGGGTTGGTGGAAGAATCTCCCAAGCATTTGTTCTCCCTGTGTTCCTATTCTAAAGAAATTTTTGGGATGTTTTTTTGTCTAGTGTGAATGGATTGGATTCCCCTAAAGAGCTAAATATCCATGTGGAGAAATGGATAACTCCCTACTTGTCACCTCGAATTTGATCATTCACATACTTTGTCCTCCCTCATCTATGGTGGAGGATATGGAAGGAAAGAAATTTTAGAGCTTTTAAGAACACTTCTCATCACCCAAAGTTTTCATTAATATTATCCTTGTTGTGGTGGAGAATGTTGATCTCCTATCCTTTTATATGGGGAATACTGGTATGGAAGCTAGGATAGAAAAGAATTTGGGTTTTAAATATTCTGTTTCTTTGGTTTTGAGAATCCATCACTCAGTAAGAGAAGAAATTGATTAAAAATCATACCCTCTTGGGTGGATAAAATTAAACTTTGATGGTGCATCTAATGGTAATCCGAGCCAGGCTAGAGCAAGTGGTTTCATCAGGAATGTAGAGGGGCAAATATTGTTGGCATTTGCTATAATTATCGGAACCCAAACTAGTCATGCAGTTGAGGCTAGAGATATATTTCAAGGAGTCTTGTATTAAAAATCTCTGGGCTTTAGAAAATTCATAATTGAAGGTGACTCACTCAATATCATTAATATGGGTAGAGGTATGCATACCCCAACTTGGATAATCTCAAACCTATTGGAGGAAATGTATAAATTGACCCAAACATTTGAAATTGTCCAGTACGAACATGTGTTTAGGGAGGGTAACAATTCGACTAATTTTTGGCTAACCTAGATACCTCTCAAAATGACATCACATATTGGCACAAGGAGTTTTAAGAAGGCTTAATCCAACTAGCTATTGATGTTAGAATAAAGTAATTTTCTTGTTGCTTATTTGGTGGTCCAATTTTGGCTCTATTCAAGGGGGAATTTGTGGTACTTTAAAATTTTAGGAATCATATTTTTTTAATTCAAACAAGAGGAGATACTGGTCCTTATGGGGTGGGAAGAGTGGGAACCAAAGGATGAAGAGCTGGGGAAGGAAGCTGGACCCAATGGAACCAAGAACTAGGTTCTGATTTTGGATGGTTTGTTGGGAATATTTTTTGTCCTATCCTTTTGTTTTGTTAGTATAATTAGCTTGGACATGGCGTTGGCTCTTCCCTGCGTGGGATTGAGCTACCTTAGGCTGTCTTAAAATTTTAGGAGTATGTATGGAACTATTTTGGTAGCTTTGTTTGGGTTCAATCTTGTTGGATCTCTGGATCCTGGTTTCTCTTTTGGTGGCCTATGGGCCTCCCTTAATATCTCAAAGCTATGTGGATCCATTTTGTAAAATATTTGGGGTTCCTTTCAAAACCCCTTCTTCCACCAAATAAAAAAAAATTAAACCATATCCAACTTGCCCTTTATCAAAGATATTTTTCATTTCCTTTTCTATAAAATATATTCTTCATCTTCCTTGAAGTGCTATGTTTCAAAAATTAGCTCCTTGACATTATTTTCATTAAGAGATAAAATCTCACTTGGTCAATTGCCTTCTAAAATTTGAATTTCACCAAGATGAAGATCAACACCACAATTGACTAAATTATCTACTACCCGATTTCCTTTTCTATAGATATACTCATATTTCCAAGATATTACCTCTAATAATAGTTGATGAATATTAGTAATAACATTATTTTTTATGTAATCTCACATCCATTTTTGTTGATAGCATTAATGATAATTTGTGAATCCCTCTCAATTTAAATTATTTTCGTTCTTTTTCAATTGTAATTTTAATCCCTGTAAGAAGTGCCCTAGACTCTGCATAGTTGTTAGTTGAAGTTTCATATTATTATAAGTGAGAAGAGTTTTGCCTTCCTTATTTTGAAAAACACCACCTCCACAAGCTTTTCATGTATTTCCTTTAGAATCGACATCAAAATCAATCTTGATAAATCCAATTTTTGGACATTTTCATTTTACCATAGATCTATTATTATAATAATAATATTTATTATTATCATATTTATTTTGAAACTATTGATTTTGAAAATAGATTCGTCATTCAACAAGTTCTTATAGCTTCACAAAACAAGTTGAAATATATGTTCACTTGGAATTGATTTTTTAACAAAAGGGACTAGGCTTAATTTCAATGTACAATCAAACATAACAAAAACTATCGAACTATAGAAATGTCTAACTATAATTACATCCGTAATTCCATTTCAACCATTGGAAGAAGGGAGGTTTTCCATTTTTAGCCTTTGGATTCAGTTTGGCTCTGCACTAATCTTCCTAATCTACTCTAAACTAATGCATAAAGTAAATGTGAGATGGTAAGGGTATGAGAGATTAAAATAAAATACATGAAAATAAAATATAGTCATGGTCATAGAAAGGAGAGTATGAGATAAATTAACACATAAAAATAAATCAAATAACATCAATAATATCATTGCATATGAAGTTTTTAATAATAAAAGGAATGGAGTAACAAAAAGTGAAAGGGTAGTGTCACTATCACTATGCATTCCACAAATCAAAATGGCAGCGCCACAATTGAAACGTAAATGTAATTGTTGGCAATTTTGGGTACCTTGGGTACAGTGCCTTTGCTCAAATGTATAAGTTGTCATTGATGTCAAAAGGCATTTTTGTGTTGATTTCAAAAGAGTGTGATGTCAAGAATATTTTGAGAAGCTTCATTATGTTAAAGGGTTTTTATTAAAACCATGGTGACAAGGCTAAAGGTTTTTCTTAAAACCATTTGGACTCATTAAGGGTTTTTATTAAAACCAAGCTTAACTTAATGCAAAGGTCCATGTGTATTATTAATAATTAAATTAACTCATACCTTTGTCAAAGGTCCAAGTTTAATTTATTATTAATAAAATAATAATTATTATTATTTTAATTATTATTAAAGGGTCTTTCAACCCTTAAGAGTCGCCGATTTATTTCCATCGTTGGAGGAGCGTCGACGTCAATCAGTGAAGGATAAATTGCTATATAAGTTGGCATGGTTTTCAAAAGTAAGCACCAACGATTATTATTTGACATCTACGATTTGTGGCTCTCTGTATTTTTTGATTTGCGCTTGGCATATACGATTTGCATATACTCTATTTCGCTCGATTTGCTCTTGGCGTCCGTGATTTGCCCTTGCACTGTTTCATCTGATTTGCGCTTGGCGTCCACGGTTTGCAAGTGCTCTATTTCCTTCGAACAACGCTTGGTGACTTGAGTTGAGCTTGCTCTGTGTTTTTGATCTCCGTTTTGACGTCTTAGATATCGCGCTTGTTCTGTGTCTTGGAGACTGTGCCTGGAAAAATCGGATTTAAGCTTGGGCTGCATCCTTACGCTTTGGCTTGACGGCAGTGGATTGTTTGCATGCGGTTTGTGGAAGACGTTTACGTTTTCCAAGTTCTTGGCATCTCAAGAAGATAAAAGAGAGCACAACGACGTTTTATTTCGTTGGGCACTTGTGACCCAACGGCGGTGGCGTTTAAGCGAAAGCGCTAGACGGCAGAGGTGCTGAGTTTGATTCTCTTCATTGGGAATTTCTTTTTGGTCATGGTGTGCATAGAATGGTGGTCGTGAATGCGTGGGAGGTATAAGGTTAAGGTATCTTTTCTATTTTGACATTGATGTTTAATGTTTAATGTTTATGTGGAGTAATAAGGTGTAAAGAGGTTTTATTTTGTATGTTATTGTACTTTGGTGGTTTTTACTAAGTTGGAGAAATAAGGTGTTATATTTGGATCTTTATTATTGTGTATTATTGTATAGTTGCTAACTCTAATTGGTGGCAAATTGAGAGTTAGTGTTGTGACAGATTTTTAAGTTCTCCTTCTTCATCAAAGTAAAGGTATGGGCAACTTCTTCCATGTATGTTGTTTATGGTATATTTTTTGAAATTGAGTTTGGAGTGAAAAGGTTGTCTACTAGGTATTTTGGTGTAAATCTTATTTTCTGGATATTGAAGATTGCTTATGCATTAAAGTTATTGTTGAACTTTTGGGTGAATGCATAATTCTGGTTGAGGAAGAAGAAGCACTTTTTGCACTAGGGTTTATGTTAATAAGTCTTGCTACTTGCATTGAGATGATGAAACCCTAGTTGTTGGTAAAAAGAATATAAGCATCATTGTTATATGAGATATTGCATGGTTGGCAATTGTTGGGTTGTGTTTCATATTCTTAAGAAAAGCATACTACATCTATCTTATTCTTTTGAGATTGAGTTTGAGTTGAGATTGAGTTGAGATTGAGATTGGGAGTTAAGTATAGAACATATTGGGTCTCTAACAATTCTCTTTATGTTTCTATGAGATTTGAGATTGAGATTTGGAGTTAAGTATAGAACATATTGAGTCTCTAACAATTCTCTTTATGCTTCTATGAGGTTTATGAATTACATTGGGTCTCTAACAATTCTCTTTGTGAGTTCATGCTAAGCAAGTTTTTCTTGGTGAGCTTGCTGAGGTTGTGGACAGGTTCCGATGGGGACTTGTGAGCAAGGTTTTGGACAGGGTTTCGATGGGGACTTGTGAGCAGATTTGGGCAGGTCCTAGCAGAGGACTTGTGAGCTGAGTTTTTGAGAGTTCTATCAGAGAACTTGAGGACAGAAGTGCATTGGTTCTTGAGAAGAACCTGAGGATAGATTTGGCAAGTCTTTGAGAAGGCTTGTGTGTAGAGGATTGATTTGTTCATCGAGTTGGACAGATCTGACAGACAGAGGAAGACTTGTACTAGACCGACTGACTGTGTTTGGTATAGGTAGCTGAGCTACTGTGGACGTGATCATAGAAGGCAGAGGTCTCTTAGGCTAAGCATTGAGGACAAGAGGTCTTCGATGGAAAGGAGTTCCACGTGCTGGCAAGAGGTAGAGGCAATTGATCTTCTGAGGGATCATTTCCAGAGCAGAGGGGAAGGTATCTCCTTTGAGCAGAGGCTCATAAATTCAGATTGGGGGAAGGTGTCTCCTTTGGGCCGAGGCTCATAAACATTGTAATTGGGAAGGTTTCCCAAAGAACTTTGAGATAACTTTTAGAGAAAAGTTTTGTGGACGTAGCCTGAGCATTCGGGTGAACCACGTTAAAATTGGTGTCACTTTGTGGATGATATTGTGCATTGTTTTGATATTGCTTTGGGTATATTGCTTTACTATTTTGAAGTATAAAGGAAAAAGTAAAAAGAGGTCTTATACTTTTCACCCCCCTCTCAGTATAAGCTTGTGTTCTTCAATTGGTATCAGAGCGGGTGCCTTCGAAAAGTTTAACAGCTTGAAGGAAAAGCTAGTAAAGAACACAATGGATCATTCAAGTGGCAATGCAGCACCTATTCTTGATGGGTCAGATTTTGGTCTTTGGAGTGCAAGGATGAAGGTTCATCTAATGGCACTTGGGAATGAGGTTTGGGAAGTGATTGAAGATGAGTACACTATTCCTGAACTTGGTCCTAATACTAAAGAAGAAAGGCTCCTACATCACAACAATTCAAAAGCAATGAATGCAATTCTGAAAGGCTTACAGAAAGCAGATCTCACCAAAGTGATTCACTGCAAGACAACTAGTGAAATGTGGAATCAGTTGAAGGTGGTTCATACAGGTGATACAAATGTCGGAAAGGCCAAGTTGAGACACTTCAAAGGTATGTTTGAACAACTCAAGATGAATGATGATGAAAATATTAGTGACTACATGCTTCGTATGGATGAGGTTGTTAACTCCATGAAAGACTTAGGTCTTGAGCTTGCTGAAAATGATGTTTGTGATAAGATTTTAAGATCTCTTCCTAATAGATTTAGTGAAAATATTTCTGCTATTGAGGAAGCTAAAGATTTGGATAAATTGAAAAAGGATGAGCTCCATAGTATACTTGCAGCATTTGAGTTAAGAACTCAAGTGAAGGTTGATGTCAAGAAAGAGGCAGCTTTCAAGGCTACCAAGAAAGCCAAAGGTAAACAACTTCAAGAGAGTGATGAGTCTTCTAGTGATGAAGAGGCATATTACAGCAAGAAAGGCAAGTTCTCTAGAAAACACAAAAATATGAAAAATGTAAGATGTTTCAATTGTGGAAAATTTGGTCATTATGCTACTGACTGTATTGTTGCCAAGGATGAAAGTGATGAAGATAAACAGGACTGTAAGAGCAAGGATTCTGAAAAGCACAAGCATCATAGGAAAAACAAAGATGAGCACAACAATCAAGGAAAGAGGTATTCTCACAAACACAAGAAGAGTTTCTACCTAGACAAAGCAAGTAAGTGTTCTAGTAGTGATAGTGAAAGTTCTTCAAGTGATGATGAAAATGAGATGTTGTTCATATCAGAAAAAGAGGAAGAACCAAAACATAGATTCATTATCATGAAATGTCTTAGATGTGGAAATTTTGGTCACCTTGAGGATGATTGCACAAATAATGATTTGATTTCTAGTATGTATGAGGATGCTTCAGAAAACTATAAGGAAGATGCTTGTATGGTTTTTGAAAAGGGTAGCACCTCTAGTGATAAGAAATCCGAAAAAGACCTTGATGATTCAAAAAGCAAACATATAGAGGAAGGTGAAGTAGATCTTAAAGGTGAACTTATTAGTGCTCTTAGTGCTTTGAAAAAGGAAAGAAAGAAGAATGCTAGACTCAAGGATAAGTTGGATGAATGTTGTATGGAGAGAGATGATCTTATAGAAAGTCTTGACTTCTCTATAGCTAAGACACAAGAACTTAAGGATGAGTTAGAGTCTAAGGTTCTTGAGTATAGTGAGTTAGAACAGAAAATGGCTTCTTTGAAAGAGGAAACTAAAGGGTACAAGGATAAGCTTCACAGGTTTCAAGATAGCTCCAAAAAGGTTAAGTCTCTCATCAAAGGTCAAAGAAAGACAACAGATAAAATAGGTCTTGGTTTTGTTAAGCCTCACAAGGAACAAGTTGGAGAGTCTAGTAAGAGACTCCAAAAGGAAGGAAGTTCTGATGAGGAAAGTATTTCAGATCATGAGTCCTTGAATGATAGATGCACAGAAATAGAAAACAGAATTCAGAATGAGAAGAAGAAGTTTTCAGGGCCTAAGAGGTCAAATAAAGGAAAGTTTCAAGGTAGATGTTTTGCTTGTCATAGGTTTGGTCACATGGCTTCACATTGCATGGCTCAAGTGAAGAAGGTAAATGACAGTTTCAGAGGTGGTAATTTCTTTCAAGGGTATTGCTACTCTTGTCAATAGTTTGGGCACAAGGCAGTTTATTGCAAGGCAAATATCAGGAACAGGTTTGATCAGAATAGGTTTGGTCAGAACAGGTTTGGTCAGAACAGGTTTGGTCAAAATAGGTTTGGTCAGAACAGGTTTGGTCAGAACTGGTGGATTCAAAGAACAAGTGTGCCTAAAAGAAATAACATTGTTACGTGTTATAAGTGCAACAATGAAGGTCACACAGTCAGACAGTGTAGAGCTAAAATTCTAGAATACAAGAACAAGAACAGTGGCATGATCAGGTCCAAGGATCAAGGCATGGATAAAAATAGGGATGAGAACAAAAACAAGAACAGTGACAAGAACAGGAATATGGACAAAGAGTTCAAGAGAAGGCCCGACAAGGAAGTTATAGACGCTGATGATGATCAGTGCCTAATGGGAGTTTTACTCCCACCCCAGAATTAATCACCTCATCGAGGAGGTGGGGGAGGGACTAAGCTAAGAGGTTAATTCTTAGTCCCGAGCCCCAAAGGTGGCCCTTTGCCATTGATGACAAAGGGGGAGAGATATGAGTAAGGGGGAGAGCTTCAAAGTGAAGAGGAAAGCTTCAAGTCAGGGGGAGCAAAACTTCAAAGGAAGATTCTCGCTTGTTAGCACAGTTGGTTTCAGTTGGTTTCAGTTTTTGCTCTTGAGAAGTGTTGTCAATAAAGGTTTGCCATCAATGACAAAGGGGGAGATTGTTGGCAATTTTGGGTACCTTGGGTACATTGCCTTTGCTCAAATGTATAAGTTGTCATTGATGTCAAAAGGCATTTTTGTGTTGATTTCAAAAGAGTGTGATGTCAAGAATATTTTGAGAAGCTTCATTATGTTAAAGGGTTTTTATTAAAACCATGGTGACAAGGCTAAAGGTTTTTCTTAAAACCATTTGGACTCATTAAGGGTTTTTATTAAAACCAAGCTTAACTTAATGCAAAGGTCCATGTGTATTATTAATAATTAAATTAACTCATACCTTTGTCAAAGGTCCAAGTTTAATTTATTATTAATAAAATAATAATAATTATTATTTTAATTATTATTAAAGGGTCTTTCAACCCTTAAGAGTCGCCGATTTATTTCCATCGTTGGAGGAGCACCGACGTCAATCAGTGAAGGATAAATTGCTATATAAGTTGGCATGGTTTTCAAAAGTTAGCACCAACGATTATTATTTGACATCTGCGATTTGTGGCTCTCTGTATTTTTTGATTTGCGCTTGGCATATACGATTTGCATATACTCCGTTTCGCTCGATTTGCTCTTGGCGTCCGTGATTTGCCCTTGCACTGTTTCATCTGATTTGCGCTTGGCGTCCACGGTTTGCAAGTGCTCTATTTCCTTCGAACAACGCTTGGTGACTTGAGTTGAGCTTGCTCTGTGTTTTCGATCTCCGTTTTGACGTCTTAGATATCGCGCTTGTTCTGTGTCTTGGAGACTGTGCCTGGAAAAATCGGATTTAAGCTTGGGCTGCATCCTTACGCTTTGGCTTGATGGCAGTGGATTGTTTGCATGCGGTTTGTGGAAGACGTTTACGTTTTCCAGGTTCTTGGCATCTCAGAAAGATAAAAGAGAGAGCAGCGGCATTTTATTTCGTTGGGCACTTGTGACCCAACGGCGGTGGCATTTAAGCGAAAGCGCTAGACGGCAGAGGTGCTGAGTTCGATTCTCTTCGTTGGGAATTTCTTTTTGGTCACGGTGTGCATAGAATGGTGGCCGTGAATGCGTGGGAGGTATAAGGTTAAGGTATCTTTTCTATTTTGACATTGATGTTTAATGTTTAATGTTTATGTGGAGTAATAAGGTGTAAAGAGGTTTTATTTTGTATGTTATTGTACTTTGGTGGTTTTTACTAAGTTGGAGAAATAAGGTGTTATATTTGGATCTTTATTATTGTGTATTATTGTATAGTTGCTAACTCTAATTGGTGGCAAATTGAGAGTTAGTGTTGTGACAGATTTTTAAGTTCTCCTTCTTCATCAAAGTAAAGGTATGGGCAACTTCTTCCATGTATGTTGTTTATGGTATATTTTCTGAAATTGAGTTTGGAGTGAAAAGGTTGTCTACTAGGTATTTTGGTGTAAATCTTATTTTTTGGATATTGAAGATTGCTTATGCATTAAAGTTATTGTTGAACTTTTGGGTGAATGCATAATTCTGGTTGAGGAAGAAGAAGCACTTTTTGCACTAGGGTTTATGTTAATAAGTCTTGCTACTTGCATTGAGATGATGAAACCCTAGTTGTTGGTAAAAAGAATATAAGCATCATTGTTATATGAGATATTGCATGGTTGGCAATTGTTGGGTTGTGTTTCATATTCTTAAGAAAAGCATACTACATCTATCTTATTCTTTTGAGATTGAGTTTGAGTTGAGATTGAGTTGAGATTGAGATTGGGAGTTAAGTATAGAACATATTGGGTCTCTAACAATTCTCTTTATGTTTCTATGAGATTTGAGATTGAGATTTGGAGTTAAGTATAGAACATATTGAGTCTCTAACAATTCTCTTTATGCTTCTATGAGGTTTATGAATTACATTGGGTCTCTAACAATTCTCTTTGTGAGTTCATGCTAAGCAAGTTTTTCTTGGTGAGCTTGCTGAGGTTGTGGACAGGTTTCGGTGGGGACTTGTGAGCAGGTTTTGGACAGGTTTCGGTGGGGACTTGTGAGCAGATTTGGGCAGGTCCTAGCAGAGGACTTGTGAGCTGAGTTTTTGAGAGTTCTATCAGAGAACTTGAGGACAGAAGTGCATTGGTTCTTGAGAAGAACCTGAGGACAGATTTGGCAAGTCTTTGAGAAGGCTTGTGTGTAGAGGATTGATTTGTTCATCGAGTTGGACAGATCTGACAGACAGAGGAAGACTTGTACTAGACCGACTGACTGTGTTTGGTATAGGTAGCTGAGCTGCTGTGGACGTGATCATAGAAGGCAGAGGTCTCTTAGGCTAAGCATTGAGGACAAGAGGTCTTCGATGGAAAGGAGTTCCACATGCTGGCAAGAGGTAGAGGCAGTTGATCTTTTGAGGGATCATTTCTAGAGCAGAGGGGAAGGTATCTCCTTTGAGCAGAGGCTCATAAATTCAGATTGGGGGAAGGTGTCTCCTTTGGGCCGAGGCTCATAAACATTGTAATTGGGAAGGTTTCCCAAAGAACTTTGAGATAACTTTTAGAGAAAAGTTTTGTGGACGTAGCCTGGGCATTCCGGGTGAACCACGTTAAAATTGGTGTCACTTTGTGGATGATATTGTGCATTGTTTTGATATTGCTTTGGGTATATTGCTTTACTATTTTGAAGTATAAAGGAAAAAGTAAAAGGAGGTCTTATACTGTTCACCCCCCCCCTCTCAGTATAAGCTTGTGTTCTTCAATAATGTACAATATTTTTATTATTTCAAAATGAGTTTAAGAACATAATGTGGAGTCCATAAGTGTAGCTTTGATTTCTTCAAATGGCCAAAAGATATTTACAATGGAGTCCCTAGCTCCTATTTATAGAAAATTATTCACCCATGAGTTATTGGGGTAATATATTTTTACTCTTGAAAAAATTGCTAACTTAGGGGTATCTTTGGCAAAATGATACACCAAAAAGTGTTGCATTCCTCCAAAATCATCCCTAAAATATTCAAAGGCGTTCTAGCTAGCTTTTGGTGCCATGAAATATCAAAAAGTCATTTTCTTAAATATTTCCTTGGATTTTTTGCTTCTTCTCCCACTTGCCCTAAAAATCAAAGATTTGTTCATCTTAAGGGAGTGATTTTCTACTTTTGAAAATTTATGATTCACTCATTGAGGAAAGATTGCACTTTTGAGTGAATTGCAGGTTTTTAAGCAAATCACTAACTCCATTCTTAGATAATTTTTTATCACTTTTAAAAACTTTAGGGACCTACAAAGGTGTTCTTAGGGCTTCAAAATTATGAAACCTCATTTTTTATGGCCTTTTATTATCGATAATTCAAAGGTAATAGTTGGGCTACTATAAGTATGTAGTAATATATGCCCATGTTGTAATGGCATGGATCCTGATAACCATCAAATTGACATTCTATTAGATCACATAATAAAATAGGGATCATCTTAGTAAGGTGTAAAGTGGTCCATAGACATATAAAATACAATAAAATGTATAATGTTGCCCACATCTAATAAATAAAATATTAAAATATTTTAACATCCCCCTTTAAGTTTAACAATGCCACAAATAGGAAATATTACTAAACACATCCACTTAATGGAAGCTCTCCCATGCCAATATGCTCCTGTAACAAGGTGAAGGTAACCTAATTCATCATAGTTATGAAGATATCCATAAGTTGTCCAAGTGTTATGAATTCCAATACTTGTATTTCCTTGTGGCTATTGCAAACCCTACCACTTTGACTTCACTTTCATGCTCCTTCAATATGACTCTTTGATGTCCAATGTTGTCTCTTCCGCTACTCACACTCAAACTTCATCAATGGTTATTCCATTATTTGAAATGGTTCTTTTGGTGGATTTCATACATTTTCCACTCTTGTTGGCTTTGTGATCTGTGCTCCTGCTCCTTTCTTGGTGGCCCCTCCTTACAAAATCAATGGATCTTTACTTTAAACTCGATGGTTCTTCCTCAAGTTTGGTGGCTCCTCTCTTTTACAAGGTAGTTCTTCTTAAAACTTGGTGGTTCTTTTAACGTGGTGGATCCTCCTCCTTTGTAGAGTGGTCTATCCTCAAACTCAGTGGCTCTTGGATGCTTGCTCCTTGTGCTACAACTGCAACTTGCTTATTTTGTCATGATACTCTTAGCTTATGGTATCTTGTCGAGTTTACTCTCTTCTACCTCTTTGTTCTCAACTTCTAACTCGTTGTCCTCCATTCAATGCTACTTTTTTATAGCTTAAGACTACACTTTATGTGCCTTGTTCCTCTGATTTATTGCTCCCTTTTTAAGCTTGTAAATAGCATATTGTTCTTCTACTAACTTATTGTAATTTCCAACAACTTTATGCAAGTTTGATGATGATAATATGGCTTGAGAATTTAACTTAAAATACTAAGACTTTTAGTTCGTTCGTTATTGTTGTTTCTACCTTTACAAATATGTTTGTAGACTTTAAAAAGAACCTTCACAAATGCTTTATTAAGATGCAATTTTAACTTAAAACTTGCAGTCCTCTTTCACCTTGCTCTCTAGCCTTTTTTTTTTTCTTATCTTCCTCACTATTTCATTGTTCTAAAAAATGTTGTCCAATACTTTCAAATTTGCAGATTTAATCTTGCTTAAATTTATGCAAAATCTAACTTCTCCTCTCCTTCAACTTGCTATTAAAATATTTTCTTTCTCTTTCCAAAATTCCGCCCAAAACCTCTAAAATATGCAACTCTAAATCTTCTCCGAATGTTGTTCAAAAACCAGATTTATATCCTTCAACTTGCTGCCCAAATTTTATGAACTTTGCAGCTCCAAATGCTACCCAAAATGTTGTCAATTCTCCCTTCAATTTGCTATTCAAAAACAATAATAAATCTGCCTCCGAAATCTGCACTTATCTCCTTCAAATTTCAGCCTTTAAAACTTTAATGGTTGCCTTCAAAAAATATCAAATGGTGGCCTCTTCTATCCCAAATTTCTCCTCTAATATCTTACTAATTTATATCTTCAAATTCGGCCTCTTTGCAAGCCTATTATTTAATATTATAAATATCTCAAAGTATTCAAAAATACTTTTTCAAAATTTGACAAACACTTTGCCAAATATTTTCTCCTTGAATCGGTCTAAAAAATTCTTTTGAGTTTTTTGTCGGATGGCGACGATTGTCCCAAACTTGATGTGATTACCTCTTTTCTTGAGTTTCTTATTCTTGCAATATTTTACCTCAAACTCTCTTCAAATATCCTCTAATGGCCACTTCTTTAATTTTTACAATAGATCTTATTTATTGTCCTTCTTTCTCCTTTAAAAATTCAATGGGACCTTTTCCTAGGCCTCCTCAATCTTCTCTCTCAATCTATCTCCTTTCTCTAATCTTCAATGGACCCTCTTTTCTTGGGTCTCCTTTTTTCTCAATCTTCAATAGGGCTTCTCTAGCCTCTTTCTCTCTTCTCTCTTCAATATGCTATGGGACCTCTTCTCTTGGGCCTCCTTAATATTCAATCTTCAAGCTTCAATGGGGCCTTTCTCTTGGGCCTCCTTAATCTTCAATGTCTACTCTTTTTTTGCAATCCCAAAAAACAATTCTTGCACAAGGAAAGCATATATATTTTTAGGTAATCGAAGGTGAAATTAGTCTCTATCTATTGTAGGAAGCTTCTCAACTTTTGAGAACTATTTTTTTGCAACAAAATCTTAGACAATAGCAATCAAATTCATTCAAATATTCAAAATTCTAAAATCAATAAACTTCACTAGTTTTCCTAGTGGTAAAAAATTTGTTGAGTCCTGTTGGTCATCAAATCTACCCAGGAAAGGATTTGGGTAAGTTTAAGCACCCTAGACCTGGACCAACATTGAAAGGCCGAAGGGAAGAGATGCCCCTCGTGCCAATATCCAAAGAAAGGCTAGCTCCTATACTAAACTAATTTGGTGTTTTAAGATAAGGATGCAGGAAAGAGATAAATAGAGTAAGGGTGCAGGAAAGAAATAAAAGAGTAAGGGAAGAAATTTTAGTAGTTTAATGGTGGGAAAGAACCAAAAGCACGATTGCTAGCCGATAGCTTGAAACAGTAGCAAAGAACACCAAGAATAAATGAAATGAATGCAATATTAATCCTCCTATGTATCCTCTGGATGAGTTACAAAATTACCCTTCCCTCTCGTCGAAATTCAGAGTTCAGAGTTATGACGACGAAGAAGGAGTGAATATGACAGAAACACTGTCCATAGGCAGCATAAAAGAAAACTAATACAGTGTTTTCCTCCCCTATGTATCCTTTGGGAAAATCTCAGGGTTCCACTCCAATCACACATCTAAATCCAGAGTTCAGAATTATAGTATGCAAATGAAGAAAATATAAAAGAAATAATCATAGAAGGCAGCATAAAAGAGAGAAATAGAGTCCAAATCTCTTTAGTATTAATCGCAGGAGTCTAAGTTACAGCAGCTTTCTAGTAGAAAGTTCCCCCCCCTTACATTACAATGCCTGGGTTTTTATAGAGGACTTGAACCTCTAAGCCATTAATGCACAAAATGGAGGAGTACATCCTCGAAACCTGAGAAGTCGACTCCTTCGGCACTTGTGACTGAGCTTTCAAAGATTTTACCAAAACTAGCAACTACGACTGGGTCAACCGTGGAAACATGAATTAATGAGCTTTCTGAGCGTCCTTGGATTCTGGGTGTAGTGCTCGAGTGGCCGTCCTGCTTGCCATGCTCTTCTATAGGAACTGATACTTCATTTCCAATTGCTAAAAATGAGCTACTAGCTTATCGGGCACGTAAAAATACATTTATGAGGCACTTGATCACCTCGAGAAAATACTTGACTTGGAGTGCGTGCCCTTGAAGCGCTTTGCTATATCTTCGTTCGCAACTCTGCTTCGCAATGGATTTGAGCCGAAGCAGATCCTCCTTCTTGGTTTGCCCTTCGCATGGTGGAGCTTCGCAAAACTGCTTTGGGAGTGGTGAGTGCCGAAGTAGATTTCCTTCGCAAAATGAGGCTCTTCATTCCTCACCGCTTCATTGTCAAAATTGCTTCGCTGATGCATTGTAGAAATGCTTCATCGCGATCTTCTTCTAAAACTGCGGTTCGGGAGGGTTTCGGCTGAAGCACATACTTGCCTTCAAAAATGATTCGTTCTTCCCAACCTCCGCCACTTCGGGTGAAAGTACTTCGCACGAAAGCTAGCCAAAGCAGATGCTTCGCAACAACTTTCGACGAAGTAGAAATGGTTCACTGGTGGAGAGTCCCGAAGTGGATTCTTCGACGATTTTTTGGTGAAGTAGTTCTTAGTGTTGCTCTTTTTTGAATCTCGCTTCACAAGTTTTTTTCCCGAAGTAGTTGTTTGAAGCGCTTTGGGCTCGAAGTAGTTTTATTTCTTGCCTTAGCAAACTTGGACCGCGATCCCTCTTCGGCGAAGTTGTTCTTTTGAAATGCTCGCTTCGCAAAACTTTTGCCCGAAGTAGTTGCTGGAAATACTTCGGGTGCGAAGTTCTTTTCACGCCTTTCCTTTATTATTTCTTCGACAAATGCCACTTCACAAATTTTTTGCCCGAATTAGCTGTTTGAAGTGCTTCGAGCCCCAAGTAGTTTTCTTACACCTTGTATTTTTTCTTTGGCAACATCGCTTCACAAAATTCTCACCCGAAGTAGCTGCTGGGAATGCTTCGGGTGCAAAGTAGATTTTCCTTCTTTGGTGAAGCTATCCTTTTGAAATACCACTTCGCAAAACTTTCACCCGAAGTAGCTACTGGAAATGCTTTGGGTGCGAAGCTCTTTTTATACTCTTTTTCTTTCTTTCGGTGAGGCTATCTTCCTTAGTTTTTTTCAGCAACGAAGTTATTTCATCTTCATTTTATGTACAAGGAGGTGGCAGGGAAAGCCCAAAATTGCTACCACTTACAAATATTCTCAAAAACAACGAAACAAATACTTTACAAAAAGAAACACTGTATAAAATTTTGATTTTTTTTTTCTACCCCATTGTGCAATGTGACAAAATTGTCAACATTCTTGGCGGCTCGTGGGGCAACGAGCTTGTCTCGATGGGAGAACCCTCAGCATTGATTCGTTGGGCCAGAGTTACCCCAAGATCCTTCTCATTTTTCTATCTTCGGGGGCCCTTCCACAACTTGTTCTTCTTCTTCTTCTTCTTCTTCTTCTTATTCCTTTGGCGCGGCTTCCTGCTGCGATGATGGGGCAAGGCGATCGTGAATGTGCTTCATGGTTCGACAGACATGAGCCTAGGCACCCTTTGAGAAAGGCTATTGATCTTGCAATGCCTTAACTAAAATGTGTAACCGATCAATCTGCTCGATATTAGCATGTTTGGCTTTGGTGTACAGATCGTTCAGGTAGGTTGCAATCTTGCAGTGTCTCAGAATCAAATCTATGACCTGCCTTTTTTGTTATCAGCTCCGTCCACTCGTCTACCTTCGATACATAACTCTCAAAATGAAGCCATGTCGGTTTAAGCTCTTCCTTGGTCAAAAGGTTCCCATCATCATCCATGAAGCTCGGGAAACCTAAGGAAGAGAGATCTTGGAAATATCCTAGCGATGCGTGCTGCTCATTCTCAAACACATCAAGGAGGTCCTTCACCTTCTATGCTTTCCTCACCTTGGAGAAGAAGGCACGAACTGTGGCTTGGGCTGTAGACCAATCCCTAGCAATCCGACTCATCGCAACGACCTGTAAGTCTTGATATTTAGTACTTTGGAAATCAAAGGCTAATTTGAGTCGACCTCTAGCTTTCTAAGTGACCTCATCTATTATTATAATAGATCTATTATAATAATAGATCTATGGTAAATTGATAGGGCACTAGAGGCCTAGGATCTGAAATTATTTAGAAATGTGAGAGAATCTCTTTGATTCTGCCTCTGTCAAATAGCTGTAGGTTTTCCTTCTCATACAACTATTGCTGCATCTACAAAATCCTGCTTTCAAGCTCTTTGGCCCTTAGATAAGCTTCGGCCTATATTTGGCTTTGACTTTTGGTTGCATTCTTTAGTTGTCTTATTTGCCATTTCAGAGCGTCTGCTTCTTTCTTTATCTGCTCACATTGGTTTTCTAAGTCTTCCATATTGGAGCGGACCCTAGCTATCTCTTCTTCCAACTTGATGTTGGCATTCTTAGCCTCAAACCTGTGCTGATTGGCGATGTTTGCATGTGCTCAAAAAGTTTTGCTTTCATTATCTACCTTTAAATGCTCCAGGTCCTTGGATTTATCTTAGTAATCGTAGTCCGCTGGAGTCATTTCATTCAGGGGCTTCTGGACCTTGGGGATATTTTTTACCTTGTGCAACTTCTCAGCATTCAAATCGAAGACATCACATTTTTCAACCTGGGCCAGAGAGCGCCCTTTCTTCCTCGCCTCCTTCAGCATTTTTTCTGTGTTTTGTCGGGCTTGGAGTAGCTTTTTAGCTAGAGGGCGTTCCTTTATCATGGACAATTCTGACTCAAATAAGGTTGGATCTCCAACCGAAGGGGTAAAAAAATACAAATAATGAATTAGGGGATGCCTCACCGGTAGGTTCGATGACAGGTGTACTAGGAGTTCCAGCGAGTGAAACAATGCCATGTGAGGCAGGGGAATGAAGAATGAGGTACGACATTGTGGTACTGTCTTCGCCTTGGCTAAGGACTAGAGGAATGGTTGCGTGGGAAGGCAAAGTAGTATCAATAGATTTGTCTCGGCCAGATGACTCGAGTGGAGTGGGGCTAGCGGGATCACGAGGCAGAATTGGAATAGTAATGGGTAACACACGAGGAGGTGATTGACTTTGCATGGGTGGGAGAGACTGATGAGAACCTTCGGTCGGGATCATAGTGGATGTGTGAGAGACCAAGGCAAAGGGTGGAGAGTGTGTACCTACGTGCCCTCCAGGCAGAGCGGCCGTGGTGACTTCTTGTGTAATCGGCTCCTGCTCCTTCTGGACTTTGGCACTTACGACCTCCATGACTTCTACTTCGGGGCCTCCCTCTTGTTGGATGAGTTCCTCCACATCAATGATGTCTATATCTAGGGCTACCTCGGTACTTTGTGCTACCGCACCCTCAATGTTTACTTCGATCGGGCTTGATGTAGGTTGTCCGATAGGAGCACTTGGAAGCTTCATGCAGGGCCTCTTCGGGTGGCTCGGAGGCACTTGAATTCACTCTTGCCTCTTCCTTTTATTCTATGCTCATTGTGTCGACCCCTCGGTACTTGTGTCATGGCCCTCTAATGGTCCCTGTGGTAGTGCCTCTGGTGTAGCTTCGACTTCCTCTTCCTGTTCTGAGGTATCGTCAGCTTTCCTTGGGCTTTCGCCCGATCCTGGGGTAGCTGGAGGAACAAAGTCGATGAAGGATATGGGCTTCCAAGTCCCAGCATTGGCTTCGTAAACAATTGTGAAGTCCTTATCCGTTGCCAAGAGTCTATAGGAATTCATATTTTGGCGATGGACTCTCATTATCCACCACTCCCTTAGTTGTTTTTTGCCCCAATTCTTCAATTCCTCCTTCAAATCATCTTTCGCCTTTCTCCAAAATGTGGAGTTTGGAGTTGGGAAGGGATGCTGGTCAGTGTCAAACTTGACCTCCATAGGGTAAAATCCATGCCAGGGATGCAATGTCCTCATCCTTTCTAGATGCCATTCCAGATATTTCCCATTGGGATTATTTCTTTGCTCCACAATTTCAATGTGGGGGTAGACATGAAAATTCTTGAATTTTAGGTGATCCCTCATCACTCCCAAGAGATCATAGAGCCATTGTTGAGGAATCTAGAGAAAAACAAAATTGGTAAGCTTCTCCTCCAAGAAAACATTTTGCTTCAGGGCAAACACTTCGGGGAAGTCGCAAGTGTGCACCCATTTTTGACCGTGGCCATATATGACATTTGTTACATCGCTCTGCCAAGCGACTTCTAATGCGAACTGGTACTCAGAGGGGAAGACAGGTAGTAGGAAGGGCTTCCCTATGAAGCTGAATAGGTGAATCACAAGCCCCTAAGTCAGTTGAAACACATCTCCCTTCTTATCCTACACCAATTTGTCTCTTAAACTGAGGGGTACCCGAGGGCATGAACCTATCAAAAAATGCATAGCGGGTCCCAAAAATTGTTGATTAAAAGAATAATAAGAATCCTTTCTCAATAGGAGGGGAGTCCACTGGTACATAGGCAAAGTATTTCCATCCTTTCTGCTTGATGAAATGGCGATATGGGGAAAACTTTTATGTACATGGTAGAAAAATAGCCAAACAAGGAAATATTAGGGCTCGAAGTACTGGCCCGTTCTAGTGTTCTTGATGTTGGTAAGCCACGTGTGCAAGGTTCGGGCCACCCATTCTACCCAGTCAAAGAATATTGGGTTGGTGTTCGGCCTCGCAGTGTCTGGGGAATAAAACTCCCCTTTGGAAATACACTCGGCCAAAGACACCTGCTAGGGGTGCACTGAAGCATCGGTTGATAGACCCGCCACCCATGCAATGATGGAGAAAATATCAGTGTTATTGAAGGTTGCCAAGGGTAGGGGCATTTGAGGCAACTTGCCTGAAGGGAGCCCACTCTTGAGGTTCTCATGTAGAAATTTCAACATGTAGTTGGAGGAGGTGAACCTCTCCATCTGTTCGCTCAGAATGACGTTGCGAACTGTATACCCCTTGGGTGGCCCCTGTTGCGATGTGAAGGATGCTTGCACATATTATTTCAAAATTGAGAACAATTTGTGACCAGTGGCGTCTAACACTTGTCTGGAGGCAGGCTGGTAGTTCTGCACAATGACATAGATCAGCTCAGGGCAATGATGCATGGGCGGGGTTAGATACCAATATATCTAAGAATAGTATGCAACGGCTCTTTTATTTTCTGCTGACAACCTACTCCTCATGAATTCAATGGTATATCTAAGTTCGGCCATGCTCTTTGAAAGCTCGATATCCCTGATTTTCTCCCATCCATCAATTGGTGGTTCTTCGGGCTGTTCATCCTCAAAGTCTTCCCTCTCCTCCATGACTTGCTTTTTTGGGTGGAGATTCAAGTTGACCTTCTTCAGTTTCTGATTTTTCTCCTCCTGGCCCTTCATTTTTTTGGGGCCTGCTACTTCTGGCTCTTTTCCCTTTTCTTTGGAGTTTTTCTTCCCCATGTTGGATGTCTTATGGCAGAAGCAGGGCTTACAGCGTAGAGGACTTCGACACCAAGGATTTCAATGCGAAGGATGGATGAATTATCATGTTAGCAGCAGATTTCTTAACTTCTCATGCACCAGTAGACAAATAGCTTCCTCACTGCTAAGGCTCGAGTTTTATAGCCCTAGAAGGCAACTACCCTTATTTATGGCTCTTGCCATAATTAAATTCACGTCTCTGACCTAGGAGATCGCTGCACCATCCGATTGGCTACCCGACGGTGTAGTACATGGGATAATGCACTTTGATGATTATGCCCTAACATCGAGAACGTGACTTGCTGCCACCTCATACCCTAGAGCGGACTTTTATCTTAACCAAATTGTCTTGGGATGCACTCCACCACCTTTACATTAAATTCATCCACTTCGAACTCCTTTTAAGGCTACTGTCGGCATGCTCTTCGGGACACGTTTTAAATGCACCTGCCTCACACATTGTTGATTCGATGAAGTTGAAATCGATGCTGAAAATGCTTCATGGTGAACCTTCGATGTGGGCTATTTTTCAACACTTCGGGCCTGAAGTAGTTCTTCCTCGCCGCACTGCCACTTTGATTCACGAAGGCCACCTACCGAAGCTCATTCTTCTTTGAAAAATGACTCGTTGGATCTGCTTCGCCTATGTTTCTTTTGCAAAGCATTTTTACACCTTGGTTTGAATTTTGGTTTGGCCTTTTGAGGGTAAAGTGCTT
The DNA here is from genome assembly GCA_028583015.1 of Wollemia nobilis. Lineage (NCBI taxonomy): Eukaryota > Viridiplantae > Streptophyta > Pinopsida > Araucariales > Araucariaceae > Wollemia > Wollemia nobilis. Next base: position 6,097,489 of record JAQPPZ010000367.1, read on the forward strand.
CGCTGCGAACCACCCTGTGTTGGTTACTTCGTATCAAAAGTTCCCGAAGTAGATTTTGGTTATGCTTAGTGAAGCTAGAGTTTATCATTATGGTAATGTGGTACTTAACTCCTCTGTCATTTTGGAACATGGTATATATATACAAGAATGAAAAATTATATACAAGGTAAAACTTGAACATGCACATTTTTTTTTTTTAGAGTTGTTTCGCCTCAGCGATGGAAAGTCTTCATATGAAGACCATTGACAGAAATTGGCAAAACCTGACCATATGCATCCTTGAGAATGAAAGAGTTGGCCGAGTTCACCTTCATGATTTTGAACGGTCCATCCTAGAAAGCATCCTACTTGTCATGATTCCTAGGCTTGGCCTTCCAGGAGTCCCACTTCCATACCAGATCTCCCACTTTGAATGTGTGATCAGATGATTTTTTCTTGAACCAATCTCGGGTGACCTGAGCATGCTTAGCGAAGCTCTAGTAGGATTTCTCGCGATCCTCATCTAGCTGTAATAGATGAGCCAGTCTATTTTCCATAGGATTAATTCCATTTTCCTCGTCTAACAATTGCAACGTAGGGATCTCTATGTGGGTAGGTAATATGGCCTCCTTGTCGTAGACCAAGGCATAAGGTGAAGTCTTGATTGACTTCTTGATAGAAATTCAATTGGCCCACAAGGCACGATCTAGAAGGAGATGCCAAGTCCTTTTTTTCATCTCTATGAGCTTTCTTAGCACCCTTAACAAGGTCTTGTTGGTGGATTCTACCAATACGTTGCCTTGTGGATAGTAGTTGGAGGATACTTTATGATATATCCCATATTTGTAAAGGAATCCATTGATTTTGGCACCTGCAAAGCCAGGACCATTTTCCGTGATAATTGCTTTTGGAATGGTGAACCAGGTTTTCAATCCCTCTAGGAAAGTGATGACAATATCCTAATCAGCATGCTTCGTCAGAATTGCTTCGGCCCATCTGGTGAAGTAATCAGTTGCAGTTAGGATGAACTTATGCCTGTGATGAGGCCTGGAAATGCCTCAATCATAACATGTTTTGTACACTAAAAATGCCTATAAACTCTTATGTTTTATATGATATGTTAGTTAAGTTGATTTAATATGCTGTATATTAACCATTTTGCATGATCAATGTATTTGAGATATTATATGCTTGATTTTACAGATTTTTGCATAGTTTTGTGTTCTTTTTGTTATGATTTGCTACAATGAGATATGCTTAGAATAATAGCAGCATTTCACTAATCATATTTTGATTTGTTTCAAGCATTTACTTCACCTAAATCCCGCAACAGTGCAAGCAAACTGTTGCTGTGCAGCAAAAACTGGTCTTTCCCATGTAAATTCCAGCCAGCTGTCCATAAATAGCAAGGCATGGAATTCACATGAGGAAAGGAATGGAGACCATTAGAATTTGATCTTAAGAGATAACCCACCTGAGAGATGCAGAAGAAATCAAAGGAAAAGCACACATTTGTTCATTTCGAAGCATCTTCGAAATGAAGAAACACAGCATCTTCGGAATGAGCGGATCTTCGGAATGAAGAATGCAGCGTCTTCGGAATGAGCGGATCTTCGGAATGAAGCATGCAGTATCTTCGGAATGAGCGATCTTCGGAATGAGCGATCTTCGGAATGAAAACTGCACTGTCTTCGGAATGAAGCCACTTATCTTCGGAATGAAGAACAGAATGTGATTTTGACCTTTTTGACCGATTTTTGAAGACGAAAAAAGGGAAATAAAGGTTGGAAAAAGTAAAGAGAAATATCTGCCATCTATTTTTGCCGTCATTGCTGACCAAAGCCATCATTAAGGGAAAGATCAGGTTTTAGTCCTCTTCTAGGATAAAACCAGAATTTGTTGCAGCATTTTAGGATTAGATCTTTTGAGATATTCTTTGTTTGTAATCAGATCATAGGATAGCTATAAATATTGCTCCCATTCAGGTTGAGCTATAGAGTAAGGGGGTAGAGAAGTAGCAGAAGATAGAATATAGAGAAAGCTAGCAGAAAATACAGAGTATAACTAGAAATTGACTATTATGATCCTATAATAGTTTTTCAGCAGAATTCTTGTAATCATGTCTTTTGATCAATAAAGTGCACCAGTTCTATTTCAATTTACTTGTAAATGAGTGTGATTAAGATTTAGAAAGAGAGAGAGACTTACACCTTCTTACGGACAAAGAGGTGGCCACTTCCAGACCTAGGAGGAGGACTAACAGAACAGGTTTTTATTCTGATTTTCTCTGCAGGGAGAATGAGTTGCAGAACTTGTTATGTAAATTGCTTGTGAATAAGTTGACAATATTTGCAGTATTAGTTCATTCATGTTAAAATAAATCTTGTGCTTAATGTTTTAGTTGCAATCTTACTTTCAGCCAAGCTTTCACTTTATTTTCAGAACTGTTATTTCCAGAATTTACTGTTTTTCAGCAATTTCCTGCATTTTTGTGTTTTGCTGTCAAAATCTGAACAGAGGATTGACAACCTTCTGTTACAGAATTTTGATAGTTTTTATTTCCACATTAGATCTAGACTTTCTTTACTGCAAAAGTAATTAGATTTCCTTTTTGCAATTAGGATCAGACTTTCAATTCTGCAACTATTAATTCTGCAGTATAATTAGGTCTCATTTTGCAATTGTAATTAGGACTTCATTTATGCAGTTAATGATTAGTTTCCAATTCTGCAACTTAGATTAAGATTTAATTCATGCAATTTAGAGATAGGAATGCTCCAAAACCCCCACAAAACCGGTTCCACCAATAAAGACTTGTTGCCCTAGATTGACCTAAGTTATAGTTGTTTCACTTCTTCTTTCGTAGATAGCCTTGTACACTGCCCTGGATTGATAGATTCTTTGAGAATTAATGATGGTATAACGACTACGCATCATTTTGGCATCGTTTCCGGGGATATAGTGTTGCCAGAAGAAAACAAATAGTCCAATAGTTGTAATCAGACTAAACTGTGAACATTCAGGTTAAAATCTGAATATAACAATAGAGTAAGATAACAACTATTGACTTAATTTATGTCATTTAGGAGTAAACATGAATGAGTAAGTCTAGGGAGACCCCAAAGGATCCCTGGCTTGTCCCATTAAGGAGATCTTCACGCCTAAGGGGTGAATCACCTGTGTTTGAACTACCTGAAAGAGCGATAGAAAAATCACCGGTCTCACCATCGGTAGAACATTTTGAGAAAGGAAAATCACCAATTGTATCAACGAAATATCTTAAGGAAGATAATTCATCAGACTCATCAACGGAAAAGCTTGGACCTCTTGAGAGAAAAATTTGGGAAGCTTTAACTTCTCCTAGGAAACAAGAAACTATGGCAGGCAATGTAGATGGCCAGCATGGCTATGTTCATAATGAAGGGGATGATCAGGATGTGCTCCAACCATCCAGAACATTTGAATATCCTATTCATCTGAATCCAACACAAAACTCTCCCATGAAGACCATTTCACCTTCAGTACTTCCCACCTTTCGAGGTGTTGTATCTGAAGATCCGACCAGTTTTTGTTTGAATTCAAGGTAGTGTGTCAGACTTATGATTATATAAATGACAATAAAAAACTTAAGGTTTTTCCCTCAACTCTCAAGGATTCAGCATTACGTTGGTTCATGAGCTTAGAGCCAAATTCCATAAGAACCTGGGATCAAATGGAGACTGTCTTTTTAGACAAATATCAGGAATACTGCCGTGTAAGGAATAGAAAGGATGAGTTATTTAGAATCAAGCAGGGAAGATGATGAGACCTTGGAAGATTACCTTGATAGGTTCTCCTTTGTTCAAAGGAGATGTGGACTAGTAGAACCAGAATTGTGTAAAACTATCTTTTTGAGAGGATTGCAAGATGAATCCAGAGAAGTTCTGGATTTAATGGGAAAAGGGGATGTAACCACTCTCAGTAATGAGGAGATTATGGATCTCTGCAGGAATTACTCTCGCACTAAGCAGAGAAGAAGAAAAAACCGCACAAATGGTACTGATGTAAAGGACCTGATAGAGGAACTAGCAAATTTCAAAATTGATATCCTAGTGCATCTAAACACTACTTTAGGGAAATCTCTGCAAAAGCTAAAAATACGAGAACCTTTGGCAATTTATTGCCCAAGATGTAGAAGTAAACATGCTTTGCGGGAATGTCCTTTGAATAAAACAACCATCTCGGCCATTTGTAGTATCTCGTTCAAAAAGGCATTCAAGGCGATCAATGCCACTGCTACCACAACTCAAAGCTGTGTTAGAAAACCAGACTGAGGAACTCAACTATATTGGACCAAAACAAGGGGGAATTTCTCTCAATATCAAAATCCCCCTCGTTTTCCTACAAATTGGGGGCATAATCCTGGTACTATGCCTTGGGGACAATCAGAACCACCCCAACGTCCTTGGAATTATCCTCAATGGACAAATTCCCAAGAATGGCCACAATCAAATTGGAGTAATCCAGCCTGGAATCAGAATCAAAACAACCCCTCATGGAATCAGAATCAAAACAACCCCTCATGGAATCAAAATCAGACTAATCCACATTGGGTGCAAAACCAACCACAATGGAATCAGCAATACCAGTCCTATCCAAGGCAGCAAAGGAATCAAGGTCAAACTCAGCATTTGTTGCCTGCACCTAATCAGAATTTTCAAGAAAAATAGCAAACACAGCAAGTGAAGCAACCTCAATTGCCAGCTCAGCCGATCACTAATCCCAATAGTGTAAGACAGACACCTCCTGTCTATGTGGCTGAAGTTGAAGAAAATATTGAAATTAATGTTCTTGATTGTAGTGATATTCAACTCCGTTCAGGAAAAGTTGTACCTGAACCAGTTTTAATGGAAACCAAAGATAATGAAGAGCAAGAATCATCAGAATCAGAGAGAATTCAACCAACAAAAGAAACAGAAAAATTGGATCCAACAATAGAAAAAGAGACACAAGCAGAACAATTACCAAGGATAGTTCCATATCCTGAAAGACTTAATGTAATACCAGAAATTTCTGAGTCAGAATTGGTCAAAGAACTCAAAAAGTTGACTATCTCATTGCCCTTATTGCAAGCCATTAAGGAAATACCAGAAATCAATAGTACTATCCAAAATTTGTGCATTAAAAGAGCAGGGGAAGAAAGAAGAAAGCATTCCCCAAGGCTGTGCGGGTTGAAGGGAAGATAGCTGATCTCTTATCTGGAAAACTACTACCTCCAAAGTATAGTGATCCAGGAAGCCCAATTATCACAGTCACCATAGGTTCAGTACCAATATCAAATGTTTTAGTGGATCTAGGAGCTGCAATAAATGTCATGACTAAAGATACAATGGAACAATTACAGCTCAAACATCTCAGCCCCACATTTACAGTTTTAGAAATGGATGATAGGTCAGTTGCAAAACCTGAAGGAATCATTGAAGATGTCCCTATAGAAGTTTCTTCTTGGGAATTCCCTGCAGATTTTTTGGTTTTACTGCCAAGAAATTCAGCACATGGATATCCCATTATTTTGGGAAGACCTTGGCTTGCAACTGCAGCAACCTTCATAGATTGCAGATCTGGAAATATGACTATTTCAAATGGTATTGAGCTGAAACAAATTTCTTTATATCCTCCTGCAAAACCATCTAGCAAATTTTTAGGCCAGTTATGGTTTTTTGACTCAGATGAAGAACCAGAAGAGGTCATTTCTACACTAGCTACCTTAGTAGTAAGAGAACACACAGAAGACCTCAGTGACACAGAAAACTTAGAAAATGAAACAATCCTGATGAATGTTCTGCATGAACAAAGTTTAGAAGGGGAAGCAACAAATACCCAACAATTGATAAGTAATGAGGAGAATCAAAAATCTGAAGATGAATCATCTGTGCTATCACAAGGAAACTCTGTTTCACTATCACATGGATGGCACCATCATCTGATTTTTCCTTCTCACTTGTTCCATACAAGAAATGCTTCCCTCAAGCAGCAATGAAACAGAAACTGCTTCGTTTCTCCAATCACAACAATGTCCTCTTAATCCCTTAATCACCAAGTATGAAGGAGTGAATTCAGTCCTTCTAAATACAAAACAAATAGAAGTCCAGCCAGGCAAATTTTTGAATATCTACAGCCGACTTACTAGGGAAGAGGAAGAAAAATTGATAGTTGTTTTGCGGAAGCATGTTCATGCTTTTGCTTGGAACTACAAAGATATGTCGGGGAGTTCATCCCGATATATGTACCCATAAGATCTATACCGAAGAAGTCAAGCCGGTCGGACAATTTCAAAGAAGATTGAATCCTGCCTTAAGAGATATTGTGAAGGAAGAAATTGAAAAACTCCTGGAAGTAGGATTCATTTACCCAATTTATGATAGTCAATGGGTTTCTCCATTGGTAATAGTTCCTAAGAAAAATGGAAAAATGAGAGTATGTGTAGATTACGGAGAATTGAATAAGGTGACATACAAAGACCATTTTCCATTACCTTTCATAGATCAAGTGTTAGATACTCTTCCTTGGAAAAAGATACTTTTGTTTTCTTGATGGATTCAGTGGGTATAATCAAATTCAGATTGCACCTGAAGATCAAGAAAAGACAACTTTTACATGTCCATGGGGAACATTTGCCTATAGGGTTTTACCTTTTGGTTTGTGTAATGCCCCGACAACTTTTTAGCGAGAAGTCCTAGCAATTTTTGCTGATCCGACCACCAAAAGTGTTGAAATTTACATGGATGATTTCACGGTATGTGGACAAACTTTTGATTTTACATTGGAAAATCTTGATAAAGTCTTAACTCGTTGTGAAACATACCACTTATCCTTAAATCCGGATAAATGCTTCATGATGATGAAGGAAGGGATAGTTCTTGGTCATCACATCTCTCCTGAAGGGATCCAAGTTGATCCAAAGAAAGTTGAAATTATCAAGAACCTCCTTCCTCCTAAAACTCAGACTAATGTCAGAAGTTTCCTAGGACACATTGGTTTTTACCGCAGGTTTATTCCCAACTTTAGTACAATAGCCAGTCCACTGTTTGCCTTATTGACTAAAGATTCTGAATTCTCCTGGACTGCAAAGTGTCAGGAAGCATTTGAAGCTCTGAAAGAGAAATTGATAACTCCACCTGTGCTTAGAGGACCTAATTGGACATTACCATTTCACATTCAAACTGATGCCTCCAATACAGCAATTGGAGCGAGCATTAGGACAAATTGATAATGGTGAACATTATACCATCTACAACATTAGCAAAAACTTGACGGGAGCGAGAGAAAAATTATACAACAGCGAGAAAGAATTCCTAGCGGTGATTTATGCCATCAACAAATTCGGGCATTATATCACAGGTTATCAAATATTTATTCACACAGATCATACGGCCATTAAGTATTTGATGAATAAACCTATGGTAAGTGCAAGAATTATTCGTTGGTTGCTGTTGCTGCAAGAATTTGATATTACCATAATCAACAAACCAGGGAAAAGCTAATGTTGTAGCAGATTTTTTGTCCAGGTTGCAGAACACAGATGAAAGGGAATTAGTTGATGACACTTTTCCTAATGAAAAACTATTTGCTATATCGGTTCAATCACCTTGGTTTGCAGATATAGCCAATTATTTGGCCACAGGGAAAAGTTCCTCCACATTTCACCTCAAAATAGAAAAAACAATTGATCAAACAGAGTTCTTCTTTTGAGTGGATTAAGGGTATGCTTTTTAAGTACGGTCCTGACCATGTGTTACGTAGGTGCATCCGAAAGGATGAAGTGTATGATATCCTTAGAGCTTGTCATGATGAACCATCGGGTGGACACTATTCAGTAAAAAGCACAATTAGAAAAATCTTAGGGATAAGTTATTACTGGCCATCTCTTCAGAAGGATGTGAAAAAGTACATCGAGCATTGTGATGCATGCCAAAGAATGGGGAAACCCACTCATACAAATGAGATGCCACTTGTAGCCTCAAATGGTTTTAGAACCATTTGAGAGGTGGGGACTTGATTTTGTAGGACCTATTGATCCACCTTCTCAAGGAAAGGTGCATATTCTAGTATGCACTGATTACTTGACAAAGTGGGTAGAGGTGCGTGCTTTCAAACATGCTCGTGAAGAGAAGGTCGCTGATTTCTTGTATACTCAGATTTTTCAGAGATTTGGAGCTCCACGGTCTATCACCACAGACCAAGGACCCCAATTTGCATCCAAAGTCATAAAAGTATTTACAGAATTGTATGAAATCAAACATAGGAAATCATCACCTTACCACCCACAAGCAAATGGCCAGGTTGAAGTAACAAACAGAGAACTAGAACGCATCTTGACAAAAATAGTAGCTTTTCATAGGAAAAATTGGCTAGACAAACTACCTGAAGCAGTTTGGGCCTACAATACTACTTGGAAGTCCACTACTGGATTCACACCTTATGAACTAGTCTTTGGTAAAAAGCCTCTCTTACCTATTGAATTTGAGCTACTAACATTGCGCACAGCACTGGAAATTGGAATTGACTTGTCGCAGGCACAGATAGACAGGATTCTGCAGTTGAATGCATTGGATGAACTTAGATTGGATGCTCTGCACCAAAGTGAAGTAATTCAGGAGCAGAGGAAGGCTGTGGCATGACTAGTCACATTCAGGAGAGGAAACTCCAACAAGGAGATTGGGCTTTCTTATTCGATTCTCAATATGAGGACTTCCCTGGAAAGCTGAGAACTAGATGGTTGGGACCTTCTTTGGATTGAAGAGGTATTCAACAATGGAGCAGCTCGTTTATCCCCCATTGATGGGTCACGAAGAAAGTTGGTAGTGAATGGACATCGCCTCAGGGTATACCATACACCTCTGACTAAAGAAGAATTCTTGCCGCAACTTGATAGTTTGGATACACAGCAGGTGGAAGATAATCCTTCTTCCACTTCAAAACAATCAACATGATCAGTGGATTTCAAGAAAATAGAAAATACAAAAAAATCAGAAAAATAGAAAACAAAAAGATGAATAAATTATGAGTATGAATTCCTTCATGGGCATGGTTTCAGGGAAATCATGAAATTCCTTCATGGGCATAGTCAGGATCAAAAAAAAAAAGAAAAAAAAAGAGAGAAAAGGAGAGGTAAAAATAAAAAAAATGGGGAAAATCAAAAAAAAAAAAAAAAGAGAAAAATGAATAACTCAGCAGTGAAAACCTTTTTAAGGCACTACTGGGTTGGTATGCATGAAAACCAGTTTTTTGGCATGCATAACCTTGAGAAATTTTTGAATCATCATTGTACAAATTCACCTAGTGCACTTGTTTTGAAATGTTGCAGAAAATCTCAGCAGAATATCAACAAAAGCAGTCATTCTTCAAAACTGGCATTAACTATTTTTATCAGGTATATATTTCTTACATTTCTTCATTGTAAAATGATTGGTATATAGTATGTGACAATTAACCATTAGCATAAAAGGTATTCATAAGAGTTGGCATACTTAAAAACATGTTTTAAGAATGATAATATTGATTTCTGCCTAATCTTCGGAACAAGAATGCCAAAAACAATACTTGTTGTATTATCTTCGGAATGAAATTGTCTTGGGAATGACAACAAAATGAATGTTGCACTTTATCTTCAGAAAGAAACTTTGTCTTCGGAATGACAATTTGTCTTCAGAATGAAACTTGGTCTTCAGAATGACGATTTGCTGCATCATCTTCGGAATGAAGATTTGTCTTCGGAATGAAGATCTATCTTCGGAATGAAGGTCTGTCTTCGGAATGACGATTTACTTTCACAATACAGCTTGATCTTCGGAATGAGGATTAATCTTCGGAATGAGGATTGATCTTCGGAATGAAGATCTATCTTCGGAATGAAAATTCTGCAAAGAGGATTTGTCTTCGGAATGAGGTCATAATCTTCGGAATGAAATTTTGTTTGCATTTTCGGAAAGAGCATTTCCACGTGGCGTCCAAGAAAATAAGATACGACAAAATTAAGATTTTTTCTTAGTTGCATGCGAAGAAGGGACACGTGTCAATCAGCACATGGTCTATTTTTGCACTCATTGGAAATACGGAGAATCTGCAACCATATGCCACCAGTTTTTAATGTCAATTAACATGCACGTGAGAATCTGCAAAACTGATGACGTGGATCTGACGGCAAGGACATCCATGCAATTATCAACGAACAGGTGTACAGTGCAGAAGTAGATATGTGTGCCATCCTTCTTTTCGAAGACGTGTTGCGAGGTACAGTGCACAGAATACGGCTCATTTCGAAGAAGACGAAGAAGAAGGAGAAACAGGGCAGCGAAGGTTCTAAACTCTGCAAATTAGCAATAGGAAACAGCCAGAAAATCCTGCAGTAGGACAGCAGCCGTAGTGTACAAGTTTTAAACAGAGAAAAATGGGACGCAAGATCAGAACAGAACCTGCAGATACCAATTTCCTCCGAGAAAATCTGGCAGTTGTGCAGATTTTTGAAGACGGAGGGTTTATGACATTTCTGGACAAATTCAATGGGTCTTCAGAAGATTTAGCTGGCATGTTTGCCCACACGTTCAGAAACAACCGAGCACATGTCAACGGCATGTCTATTGAGGTAAGCCCTAAAATTTTAAGTCAAATTACAGAGCTGCCATTAGAGGGAATTTCAATTACTAGATCTGGCAAGAACACATTGGCAAATGTAGTTAATCAGTTTGTAGAAGAGAATGATAGAGAACCTGAATATTTAACCCATAACAACACATGCAAGGGGTTAAAAAGGGCTAGCCTACAAGAACCCTGGGATGAAGTAGCCACCTGGGTGATTAAGTTTTTGACCTGTGAAGGGCAGTATGTGCTGTTGTCAGGGCATCATCTACGAATTTTAAACCATCTCAGACATGGTAGACAACAACCAGAAGTTAGGGTTAATCTTCCCCTGTATTTGTACCAAGAGTTAAAGAACATGGCAAAAAGATATCAGGAGGGTAAAGGAAGCCTTCGCCATCATGGCCTTATCAAATTAATTTGCCAACATCATTTCAGAGGAAACCCTAGGAGTTTTGACAGGTTTTACTCTAATTTAAATGATGTCATTTTTGGGGATGAAAGTGAAGAAGAAGAGGAGTCAAATACTGCTGATGTTGCTTTGCAGAAGAGGAAACAGTTGCTACAGAAAATATTGTAGAAGTTGCTACAAAAAATGTTGCAGAGGTTGCTGCAGAAGATGCCCCTGAAGCTGTTACAGAACTTGCTCCTGAGCCTTCAACTTCACAGGCTAAGAGACAAAAGAAAAGAGGATCTGGAACTAGCAGCAGAGCAGAAAAACAAAAGAGAGTTCGGTTTGCTGAAGCTGCAACTGACTTGTCAGAACAGAGAAGTGAAACAAGGGAAACAGAGGCATCAAAAACTGACCCCATGACCCTTGCTGTCACCAAAAAATAGAGCAAAAAGAAGAAGTTTGCATATGGAACTAGGAGGTCTACAAGAATCCATTTGAAAGAGACTGCAGAACAGGTCATGGAGGAAGAAGATAGACCAGGTAGCCCAGATGTCACAGAGATACAACCAGCATCTGACAATTTTCTAGAATTCCCTGAACAGATAGCTGAAGCAGAAACTGAGCAAGTTGGTTTGGAAGAGGCTACAATTCAACAGGCTACAGATATGGTGGATGTCCTTGTAGACAGTCTCACAGAGCCTCCTGAACAAGAACAGAATGTTGCAGCAGAAGAGGAAAATTTGGTTGAACAGCCAACTGCAACTGATTTGTCTGCATCAGCTTCTGAAGCAGAAACAGAAGTGGAAGACATCACTGAGCAGCTGAGGGCAGCAAGGAGTGTTGTCAAGACACAGACCAGATGGATCATAGAGAAAGAAAGCATCATTGAGATGCAAGAAAGAAAAATTGCAGAACTCCAGCAGGAAGTGGCAGAACTAAAAAAGTTGTTGGCACAATCTGAAAACGACCATTGTGTTCCATGATGAAGATAATTTGGCTCAATTGCTTATGGGTTTATCAAGAGCAGATGATTCTGTTGAGGTAGACATAGAAGTTCATCCTGAAATAGCACTCCTTCATTACGAAGAAGTGCCTGTTCATTCTGAAGCAGTGCCTTCTTGTTCTGAAGATGCTTCAGAAATGGTGAGGAATATTGCAGAGGATGCTGAAAATGAGCCACCAGCACAAGAACAGTCCCAACAGCAAGAAAAAGTTCAAGTAAGTACTCCTACTGAGGTCCCTGCATTTCAACTTGTTACACTTCCAATAGAAACAGCAGATAAGGGGGTACAAGTAGAAATACTATTTGATGATAACCCCATAGAAATAGCAAATAAGGGGGTGCAAGTAGAGATATTGACAGATGAACAGCCAGTGGAAGTGGCAGAAAAAGGAGTTCAGACAAATCTGGTGCCTAGGATCCCCCCTGTAGTAAGACCACCTAATACTGTGTCCTTAGAGCAGTACAATGCAGACATAGCTAGCTGGATGATTAGATATGAACAACTTGCCAATAAAACTAAAAAATTCAAACTGGAAGCAAAACAGCTAGAAGCCAAGGACACAGAAATTCAGGCATTGAAAGAAAAGGTATCTGACCTGTGCCAAATTGTTGAGTTTTTAGTCCAATTTAGACGGCCAGCCAGATTTTATAGCCTTATTTTGAAGGAAAAATACCTTAGATGGCAGGTCATGAGGATTACTTCAAACCTTCCATACAAATTGGACACTATTGAAGATTTTTTGGAGGCATATTTTGACAGTCCCTTTGAACAGAAAAATCTCCTGTGTGAACTATTTTTGCATAGTTTCTTCATTCGAGAGGAAGTTGACTCTCATCCTCAAATCTACATTGGAGATGTTCAGTTGAGAGCATTTATGTCTACCTTGCAAAATCAGCTTTATTGGGATCATGAGAAAAGGCAGAATAAAGTGATTGAAACAAGGGCTGAGTTGTTAGTCAGAGCAATCCAGCCAAATCACCTAAATATCACTCAGTAGCACTTTTCAATGATGAACATGGATGATATTAAGAGAATGTACTTGAACAATTTGAGGGACTGTGTGACCAGATTTAACAATTTCTGTGATCACAATTTCTTTCCAGCATTGTCAGTATGCAGAGACAGATGGAATGAACTTTCCATGTCTTTAAGAAAAAGAGAACCTATCTCCCCCATCAATCTAGAGTGGTCCAGAAGAAGAGCAGAAGGTGTAGTCCAACCGATCCAGGTCATGCAGCATAACTGGATAGGTCTCAGGTTCAGGCCTCCAACCATCATTACTCCAGTTCCATTTTACTTTGAAGAAGATGAACAACCTGATGAACAATTTGAAGATTGGCTTAGAAACATTCAGGAAAATAGAGGATATTACATAGGCAAGAAGTTATTCTACAGGTCATGGAATCTGAACATGGACATCTGTGATTCCATAGCCCAACAGAATGCATGAGGGCATGCATCAATATAAGTTGGGGGAAAATGATGAGGCCTGGAAATGCCTCAATCATAACATGTTTTGTACACTAAAAATGCCTATAAACTCTTATGTTTTATCTGATATGTTAGTTAAGTTGATTTAATATGTTGTATATTAACCATTTTGCATGATCAATGTATTTGAGATATTATATGCTGATTTTACAGCTTTTTGCATAGTTTTGTGTTCTTTTTGTTATGATTTGCTACAATGAGATATGCTTAGAATAATAGCAGCATTTCACTAATCATATTTTGATTTGTTTCAAGCATTTACTTCACCTAAATCTGGCAACAGTGCAAGCAAACTGTTGCTGTGCAGCAAAAACTGGTCTTTCCCATATAAATTCCAGCCAGCTGTCCATAAATAGCAAGGCATGGAATTCACATGAGGAAAGGAATGGAGACCATTAGAATTTGATCTTAAGAGATAACCCACGAGAGATGCAGAAGAAACCAATGGAAAGCATACATTTGTTCATTCTGAAGCATCTTCGGAATGAACAGATATCTTCGGAATGAAGAAACACAGCATCTTCGAAATGAGCGGATCTTCGAAATGAAGAATGCAGCGTCTTCGGAATGAGCGGATCTTCGGAATGAAGCATGCAGTATCTTCGGAATGAGCGATCTTCGGAATGAAAACTGCACTGTCTTCGGAATGAAGCCACTTATCTTCGGAATGAAGAACAGAATGTGATTTTGACCTTTTTGACCGATTTTTGAAGGCGAAAAAGGGAAATAAAGGTTGGAAAAAGTAAAGAGAAATATCTGCCATCTGTTTTTGCCGTCATTGCCGACCAAAGCCATCATTAAGGGAAAGATCAGGTTTTAGTCCTCTTCTAGGATAAAACCAGAATTTGTTGCGACATTGTAGGGTTAGATCTTTTGAGATATTCTTTGTTTGTAATCAGATCATAGGATAGCTATAAATATTGCTCCCATTCAGGTTGAGCCGAGTAAGGGGGTAGAGAAGTAGCAGAAGATAGAATATAGAGAAAGCTAGCAGAAAATACAGAGTATAACTAGAAATTGATTGTTACAGTCCTGTAATGATTTTTAGTAGAATTCTTGTAATCATGTCTTTTGATCAATAAAGTGCACCAGTTCTATTTCAATTTACTTGTAAATGAGTGTGATTAAGATTTAGAAAGAGAGAGAGACTTACACCTTCTTCTGGACAAAGAGGCTGGCCACTTCCAGACCTAGGAGGAGGACTAACAGAACAGGTTTTTATTCTGATTTTGCTGCAGCAGAATGAGTTGCAGAACTTGTTATGTAAATTGCTTGTGAATAAGTTGACAATATTTGCAGTATTAGTTCATTCATGTTAAAATAAATCTTGTGCTTAATGTTTTAGTTGCAATCTTACTTTCAGCCAAGCTTTCACTTTATTTTGAACTGTTATTTCCAGAATTTACTGTTTTTCAGCAATTTCCTGCATTTTTGTGTTTTGCTGTCAAAATCTGAACAGAGGATTGACAACCTTCTGTTACAGAATTTTGATAGTTTTATTTCCACATTAGATCTAGACTTTCTTTACTGCAAAAGTAATTAGATTTCCTTTCTGCAATTAGGATCAGACTTTCAATTCTGCAACTGTTAATTCTGCAGTATAATTAGGTCTCATTCTGCAATTGTAATTAGGACTTCATTTCTGCAGTTAATGATTAGTTTCCAATTCTGCAACTTAGATTAAGATTTAATTCATGCAATTTAGAGATAGGAATGCTCCAAAACCCCCCACAAAACCGGTTCCACCAATAAAGACTTGTTGCCCTAGATTGACCTAAGTTATAGTTTGTTTCACTTCTTCTTCCGTAGATAGCCTTGTACACTGCCCTGGATTGACAGATTCTTTGAGAATTAATGATGGTATAACGACTACGCATCAGCCTGGAGGAGGATTTCAGCGATATGACCCCTATGAAATCCAGCCCCCATTGTTGAAAAGGCATTTTTGCTTGTATCGGTTGAAGAGGCATTGAAACATTCTTGCTTCGATCGGTGAACTTCTGACACTGCTTGCATTTGCGACAAACTGCGAAGGCATCAACGAAGAGTGTAGGCCAATAATAACCAGCTTTGATTATTTTTAACACCATTGTTCTCCCTACAAAGTGACCTCCAAATAATCCTGAATGAAATTCTCTCAGGTATCTCTTTTTATCATCATATTTTATGCACCTAAGAAGGACGCCATCAATGTTTCTGGAAAACAGGCCTTCGGGGCGCAAAGTATATCGAGAGGATCGCATCCTAAAATGCCTTCGTTGTGAAGAATTTAGATGTGAAGGACATCTATCGATGTTGAATTTTTTGACTATTTCGTTGACCCAGTCTTTCTCATCCTCTTCCTGGTTTATGAAGCATTATTCTACTGGCGAGTCATCCCACTAAGATTCTATAGCTTCGACCGCTATGCTCTTTGCCAGTTCTTGACACAATGTGCGACCGTGAACTAGTTTTGTAGGTTTGATCTTGATGTCGAATTCTTGTATCTTTCTGACCCAATCGACTCTTTTACTCCCCAATTCTCCTTGGATGATGAAATTACGCACACGAAATGAATGACAAAGACTGTAACATGACTTTGGGAGATGAATTGCTTGAATTTCCTAAGAGAATTCATTACTGCATGCACCTGCATTTCTATGAAATTATATTTTTCTTCATGAGGGTTTATCACTTGGCTTAGAAACACGATGGGGTGCTCTTCGCCATCTTCCCCATTTTATGTCAGGACCACAGCATAGCTCTCAGGTTCTCCTATGGCATATAGGATGAAGTCCCGATTATAATCAGGGTTGGTCAAGATCGGTGCTTGAGCAATTCAAGATTTTATTTCTTCAAATGCTTCTTTTCTCTCCTTCATCCAGATGAATTTTGCATCCTTATTCAAAAGTTCAGACATCGGTTTGATGACCTGGACAAAATTTGGGACAAAAATTCCTCACGAAGTTGATCTAGCCAAAGAAAGATTGAAGTCCTTTCTTGTTCATAGGGATTGAGAGCTTTAGTAGAGCCTCAGCTCTGTCAGGATCTACAGCGAGACCCTTCTATGATATCACATGTCCTAGCAACTTCCCTTCACTGACCGCAAATATGGACTTCTTTGAATTGATTGAAATGCCAAACTCTCGATATTTTTTGAATACCTATTGTAGATGAAAAGGATGATCCTCCCTTCTTCGGGAGAATATGGTTATGTCATCCAGATAGATAAAAATAACCTTATTCAAGAGTTTTCCAAAAGCTAGATCCATGGCCCTCTGAAAAGTGGCACCCACATTCGAAAGACCGAATGGCATTCGCTGGTAAGAAAATGTTCCCCACTTGGTAGTGAATGCGGTTTTATGCTGGTCTTCATCCTTAAGCTAGATCTGATTATACCCTAAGAAGCCATCAAGTAGGGAGAAGTGCTGAGCTCCAGTCACTGAGTGCAAGATTTGATCTATCTGTGGGAGAGGGTAGTGATATTTAAGCGAAGCCTGGTTCAGGTTGTGAAAGTCCATGCATAATCGTATATCTCTGTTCTTCTTTCTGATAGGGACTAAATTCGCTACCCAAGAAGAATGCTTGATGGGATAAATTATCTTTGCCTCGAGCATTTTCAGGAGTTCGGCCTTCATCAAGACTTTGATCTTCGGATTGATAGGCCTTTGCTTATGTCGAAAAGGTTTGATCCCTTCCTAAAACTCAATTGTATGCTGGATCAATTGCTGATCGTATCCATTTAAGTCTTGATAAGACCAAGCTACTATGTTGGGATACTTCCTGCACAAATATTGGATCTATTCTAGGTCTTTCGAAGTGCAATCTGTTCCAACTTTTATTGCTTTCCTAGGTTCAAGTTCTAAATCTTGATACTGCTTTGCATTAACTTTGATCCTATGATAAACTACTCAATCATTCTAATCAAAGAGGCTTTCTAGAGTAATTAATATCTTAGGCACATGATTATTATTTAATTGAACTAGCCCATCATATTCCTCATCGTCAGGGCTTCTCTTTTCAACTGTGGCTGCTTCTTGAATCATGAAATTCACAATCTGCTCATCGTTGTCAAAAACTTGCCAATGCAGGTCTTTGTCTGGGACAGAGGGCCTGTAAATCATCCTCATAGCTTTAGGCTTGTGCACCATGTATTCTGCTGGAGAATACTTTGCTGCGATAGATGCTAGAACATCAACATGTCGGTTCTTTTCTTTTGGAATAGACTATAGATTGAGAGATTCAAACTGGTCGAACAAGTCCCATACTCTGTTACGGTATGACTTGAGATAGTGCTTCTTTGAAGTGCGCTTGTTTGTGACTTGATTGCATACCAATTCTGAGTCTCCAAAGATTTGGAGATGCTTTATGCCTAAGTTTTTTGCTTTCTTGAGTCCTAGGCATAATGCTTCATATTCTGCTACGTTGTTGGTACAACTCCACACCAACTGGTAACAATATTCCTTCTGCTCTCTAGAAGGTGATACTAAAAGAATCCTCGCCCTGGTGTCATTTTTGCATTGAGTGCCATCAAAGAATAATTTCCATAATTCTTGGGTGAAGACCTTATATTCTGACTTGATGTGTTTCTCAGGCTTTGCGATGGCATAACATCCCATCTCAATTTCTATCATGGCGTTAAATTTTGCCAATGAAAACTCATCTTCATAACTTAACTGTGCAAGAGATTCCTCAACCAGGTCTACTTGCTCTATCCCCTCCACTATTGCGTTCACAGGGTCACTGTTCTCTTCTTTGGACATCTTCTATACAAGGAAGGAAGAAGGCTTTTCATTGTATATCTTCACCTTCTTTCCTTTGAATGGAATCTCCAGATGAGATTAATCCATAGATAAATATCCACCCAGATTTGCTATGAACTCTCTTGACAAGCACATACTGAAATACGGCTCAAGGTCGACGACTACTACCTCTTGGATAACTGTGATCTGAGGCATCTTGTGTAGTCAAATAGGAATATCCTTGATCACCCCTACGGTATTCATGGGGGTCCATCCAACTAAAGTACGCCATGGCTGCTTCATGTATATTCCATCCCTATCTCCTCGCACACTACTTTCGACATGACTATCGTCGCAGCCCCAGAGTCAATCATACAGTTATGTACAATATACCCTTCCATATGTAAAAACAGGTAGAACAGAGGTGGTCGATTCTTCCCTGTCATGGATCTGGACAGGGTTTGTACTAGGGCAAGTGGTGTTGCTTTTCTTTCTTTGGTTGTTTTCAATGATTCTTGCAGCAAGTCTACTTGTTCGGGTAGTTGCAGTGCATCATACAGACTGATTTTGGCTGGAATCCTCTTCAGCTCATCTACAATGTTGTATGCCAAGGAATTGGGCACATTGAGTTCTTTTCTCGACTCATATCTAGTGCGATACTATTTTTTAGCTTCGACCCTTTGTCGCTTGGTCAGCGAAGGAAGCTTGATATTCTCTTTAGCATGTTCCTTAGTTTCCACCTATGGTGGATTCGTAGGGGCCTGTTGGGTCTTCTCTTTGACTGGTGCAGGCTGTCGACCTTTGTTAGGGGCCGAAGGAGGTTTTTGTCCCTTCTCATGATGGGCATGCACCTTTAAGGGAGCCATTTGAGTAGCATCCACCTCTATCGACCTTTTGCCTCCTTTGGTAAGGACTGCGACTGGCTCTTCTTCACCAATTACTAGGTTTTGATCCAATTGCCTGATGACATTGACTTGACTACCATGATTACTGCTCGTCAGCATTTGTACATAGTGTTGGTGCAGCATGCATGTATTCTCTTTGTGAGGGTCATTACACGTGGAGCACCAATGTATATAATCGAAAGTGCTCGGGGTTTCGTCTATTGCAACATTTCTTGCCAAAGCTCTTCCTTGCTGGACTGCTTGGTCTTTGGTAAGCACAGACATAGGATAAGATCTTATTGGTAGAAACTCTTGTTGTGCTTGCTTCTTCTTCATAATGGTCATGTCATTAGACAGGGTTTGTACTATGGAGTTCAGGGACTAAACTTCTTGTAGTATTTTGGCTTGCATGTCATCGGCTTTAGGAATAGGTGGTAATAGAGCAATTGTTGGTATTGGAGATAGGGCGGGGTGTTGAAGTGGTGCTGGTGGTAAAGGGAATGTCGAAGTGGCCATGGGCTACAGAGTCGAAAAAGTGGGAAAATAAATTTGTGGAGCGGTGATTTGGGATACAACGAGATTCAGGTTCCAAGATGAGATCGGGTATGCAGGGGTTGCAAAAATATATGAAGCGGCTATGCTCGCATACTGGGATTGATGGAAATCAGGAAGTATGGGCATCGACATCCTTTGGGGAAGCTTACCCACAACTATTAGATCCATGTTCGCTTTCTGGGCTAACTCACATAACTCTGGGAAGGTATTGATATTTGAATACCTCACCATGACGTTGATATCAGGATTGAAAGCCCGAAGGAAATAGTATGCTACAGCTTCGTCAGTTGGCCGAAGTCCAACTGGTATTATTTTCCAGGTTCGAGTGAACCTAACATTGAAGTCTGCAATCTCTTCTTGTGGATGTCTTTGGATCATTGTGAACTGATGCAGGAGAGGTCGGATCGATGGACTCATTGAAGCTTTGCATCAACTATCTGGCTAACTGTTCCCATCTCGTAATGGTATCGAGTGGTAAATATCTATACCATTAGAGGAGTTTCCCTCTAAGGGATAGAACCAGAAGCTTTACCATAACTTGCTCCTCTGTGATGTCATGGATTGCCGCTAGAGAAACTATGTCTTGGATGTGCTCCAGAGCAATCTTCCCAGTTCCATAAAATATCGAGATCTTATTTATAGCAGCAGGCGGAACTTGCCCTTGTCCCGCTAGATTTAGTGGTCCTGAAGAATTCCATGCTGGGAATAATATGGGCAACGATTGTTGTTGCATTTGTTGTTGTTGTTGTTGTTGTTGTTGTTGTGCCATATTTACTCTTGGATTTTGAGAAACAAGAATTCCCAAAGCTCCTTGATTGCTAATAGGACGACCAATAGGAATGGAGGCACTAGGATGCTTCGATGAATTGGGAGGATTAGAAGGAAAACTAGTCGTTGTGCTATCAAAAGTTAGGCCTTATTCATCAACATCGGCCTCTTATGAGGATGTTCCATGTAACAGAGACTCGGGGTGACCAACCTAGAT
This sequence comes from Wollemia nobilis, assembly GCA_028583015.1. NCBI lineage: Eukaryota > Viridiplantae > Streptophyta > Pinopsida > Araucariales > Araucariaceae > Wollemia > Wollemia nobilis. Next base: position 6,118,119 of record JAQPPZ010000367.1, read on the forward strand.
CGTTCCCCAAAGGCATCAATATATAGCTCAAAGAACTCAGTTTCCTCTCCTCTATTCCTAACTCTCCATCTTATTTGCATGAAGGCACAGATTTTGGTACCGATATTTATGACTTAAATATTCTCGGGTAAACAGAGTCGCTAGATGCTAAGAGTCTTTCAATAATGAGAGCATCGATTCTCACTACTACTCAAAAGGTGAGACTGATCGGGTCCCATTGGGCGTGCCAAAAGCTGTTGGTCATCAAATCTACCCAGGAAAGGATTTGGGTAAGTGTATGCACCCTAGACCTAGACCAACATTGAAAGGCCGAAGGGAAGAGATGCCCTTCGTGCCAATATCCGGAGAAAGGCCGACTCCTATACTAAACTACTTTGGTGTTTTAAGATAAGGATGCAGGAAATAGATAAACAGAGTAAGGGTGCAAGAAAGAAATAAAAGAGTAAGGGAAGAAATTTTAGTAGTTTAATGGTGGGAAAGAACCAGAAGCACGATTGCTAGACAATAGATTGAAACAACAACAAAGAACACAAAGAATAAATGAAATGAATGCAATATTAATCCTCCTATGTATCCTTTGGACGAGTTCCAAAATTACCCTTCCCTCTCGTAGAAATTCAAAGTTTAGAGTTACGACGATGAAGAAGGAGTGAATATGACAGAAACATTGTCCACAGGCAGCATAAAAGAAAACTAATACATCATTTTCCTTCCCTATGTATCCTTCGAGAAAATCTTAGGGTTCCACTCCAATCACACACCTAAATCCAGAGTTCAGAATTATATTATGCAAATGAAGAAAAGATAAAAGAAATAATCACAGAAGGCAGCATAAAATAGAGAAATAGAGTCCAAAGCTCTTTAGTATTAATCGTAGGAGTCTAAGTTACAGCAGATTTCTAGCAGAAAGTTCCTCCCCCCCTTACATTACAATGCCTAGGTTTTTATAGAGGACCCAACCCTATGAGCCATTAATGCATAAAATGGATGAGTACACCCTTGAAACCTAAGAAGTTGACTCCTTGTAGCACTCGTGACTGAGCTTTCCAATATTTTACCAAAACTAGCAACTGCGACTGGGTCAGCTGTGGAAACATGCATTAATGAGCCGTCTGAGCGTCCTTGGATTTTGGGTGCAGTGCTCGAGTGGTCGCCCTGCTCGCTAGGCTCTTCTCTAGGAACTGATACTTCATTTCCAATTGCTATTAATGAGCAATGAGCTTATCGGGCATGTAAAAATGCATTTATGAGGTACTTGATCGCCTCGGGAAAATACCTGACTTGGAGTGCGTACCCTTGAAGCACTTTGCTAGATCTTTGTTCGCAACGCTACTTCACAATGGATTTGAGCAGAAGCAGATCCTCCTTCTCGATTTACCTTTCGCATGGTGGAGCTTCGCAAAACTACTTCGAGAGTGGTGAGTGCCGAAGTAGATTTCCTTTGCAAAATGAGGCTCTTCATTCCTCGTCACTTCATTGTCAAAATTGCTTCGCTAATGCATTGTAGAAATGCTTCGTCATGATATTCTTCTAAAACTACGATTTCGGAGGGTTTCGGCCGAAGCACATACTTGCCTTCAAAAATGATTTGTTCTTCCCAACCTCTACCACTTCGAGTGAAAGTACTTCGCACAAAATCTAGCCAAAGCAGATGCTTCGCAACAACTTTCGGCGAAGTAGAAATGGTTCGCTGGTGGAGAGTCCCGAAGTGGATGCTTCGGCAATTTTTTGGTGAAGTACTTCTCGGTGTTGCTCTTCTTCAAATCCCGCTTCACAAGTTTCTTGCCCGAAGTAGTTGTTTGAAGCGCTTCGGGCCCGAAGTAGTTTTCTTTCTTGCCTTAGCAAACTCGGACCGCGATCCCTCTTCGGCGAAGCTGTTCTTTTGAAATACCACTTCGCAAAACTTTCGCCTGAAGTAGCTACTGGAAATACTTCGGGTGCGAAGTTCTTTTCATGCCTTTCCTTTATTCTTTCTTCGGCAAATGCCACTTCGCAAAATTTTTGCCCAAAGTAGCTGTTTGAAGTGCTTCGGGCCCGAAGTAGTTTTCTTACGCCTTCCTTGTATTTTTTCTTTGGCAACACCGCTTCGCAAAATTCTCACCCGAAGTAGCTGCTGGGAATGCTTCGGGTGTGAAGTAGACTTTCCTTCTTTGGCAAAGCTATCCTTTTGAAATGCCACTTCGCAAAACTTTCGCTCGAAGTAGCTACTGGAAATGCTTCGGGTGCGAAGCTCTTTTCATACTCTTCTTATTTCTTTCGACGAGGCTATCTTCCTTAGTTTGTTCAGCAATGAAGTTCTTTCATCTTCATTTTATGTACAAGGGGGTGGCAGGGAAAGCCCAAAATTGCTACCACTTACAAATATTCTTAGAAATAACGAAACAAATACTTTACAAAAAGAAACACTGTATAAAATTTTGATTTTTTTTTCTACCTCATTGTGCAATGTGACAAAATTGTCAACAAGTCCTAGTCTTCACAAGTTTTATTGCAACCCTTTGGAAAGACTCTAGCCAAATAACAACTTGAGGTGTTCTTCTACCTTCAAGTTTGCTTTCTCTATCAAATTTTCTAATAGGACCTATTTTTTGGGTCTCTTAATATTGTGAATGTCAAGGTCTATCTTCAAGACCTAAAACTATATTGTAGATGGCCTTCTATTCCAAATTTATTCTTGGAATAGGTAAACTTGATCTATCTTTAATCTTAACTAGTTTTTCTTCAACATAGTAGAAATACTATCTTCTCTACTTTTCCTTCTCCAGAGGTAATATCTTCAACTTCACTGGTTTCTCCTTGACCAGTGGAAATGTTCTTAGACTATTTGCAACTTTTCAAAAATATATGCAAGAAAATACTTGATGTAGCTCTAAGACCACTGTTAGCTTTTGATGCTTAACTCTTAATGTAAATAACCACATAATAAAATATAAAGTTGCAATATAAAATACTCAATAATGGCAATAATTTATTCAAATATAACTCACAAATAACTTCATAAATAACTCATAAAATGGACCCTAATAAATGCTCTCGAAAATAGTAAACTGATATAGAATAAAGGTCACATACATCCTCTCTCTTTTACAATGCTTAGTCACATATATAATATAATGTGACTCTTCATATGGAGTACTCTTGGTCTTCACTCTTCTATAAAACTCTTCACTTTCCTATTCTAAGGACACATGTGCACTCTTACATAATGGAAACTTGTGCACATTTACTCTCAATATGCTTGCACACTCAATCACATGACACTTGTGTATTTCCTACACATTATTACATTACATAAAATATTTACTCACACTCTAAACTAGAACACACTCCTCATCTAATGATGTACCTAAGGTGGTACATTAGCATGTACCAAATAATGTAATATATTCCAACAATGCACCATTTTTGGCGAGAGAGGAGGCATATTGGCAACAAAAATAAAAAAAACAAATGGCTAGAAGAAGGTGAATGAAATAAAATTTTCTTCTATGTATCAACTATAAAGCATAAGAGATAATCTATAATAATGGAGATATAGAAAGAAGATGATCAAACCATAAGAGAAGAAGTAGAAATTATACAAGAGGTAGTAGTAGATTTTTTCCAAACACTATTGTCGAAATATATGGTAGAAGATCAATATACAGTTGAGGAGATAATTTAGCATATACCAAGGTTGATCACAAGGGAAATAAATGAACAACTAAGGAGATTGGTGAGGAATAAGTGAAAGAAGAAGTTTTCTCCCTTGGTGAGGATAAATCACCAGGGCCTAACTATTTTCAAGTAGGTTTCTTCCAAATATTCTAGGACATTATTAAGAAGGATGTTATTGAGGTAGTCAGGGAGTCACATCATACAAGCCAAGTATTGGACTATAATAATAAATTTTTAGCCTTAATACCTAAGAAGATAAGGCCAAAATGTTTTAAGGGTTATAATTCTATAAACCTTTGTAATGCAATATATAAAATAATATCAAAAGTGATAGCATTGAGGGTTAGGTATATACTCCCAACCATTATCTTGAAACAACCAGGGGGTTTTGTAAAAATAAAGTAAATTTTGGATGGAGTAATAAGTCTCAATGAAACTTTACATTATATAAAGGCTAGTGATAGGAAAGGAATGATAGTTAAACTTGGTGTAAATAAGGTCTATGACATAGTGTCTTGGAGTTTTCTAGATAGGGTCTTATTCAAGTTTGAGTTTAGCAGACAATGTAGAAGATGGGAAGGCAGTTGTTACAAAGGAGCTAAATTCTTAGTACTTGTAAATAATTCTCTAGTTGGCTTTTTTTCTAGTAGAAGGGGCTTAAGGCAAGGGGATCCCATATCACCATATTTATTCCTAATAATGGTTGAGGATTTTAGGAGATGTATAAGAGCAAAAAATGCTTCAGGAAAACTTAATGGATTGAATCCAACACAAAACCTAGAAGGTATAACTCATCAATAATTTGTGGATGACACAATACTACTAGGGAAACCAATAGTGGCAGAAGCTAGAGAGTTTAGAAGGATACTAGATCTATATGAACAGACATCCCATAAAAAAATAATATGGAAAAGAGTAAGGTTTTCTTCATAAACACCATGATAGACAAACAAAGAAGAGTAGCTAGAGATATTGGTTGCTTAATTTCAACCCTACCCTCTACATATTTGGGGATGTCGATGTTTACAGGAGACTGTAAGCAACCATTATGAAATGGATTAGTAGAACAATTTAAGAAGAATATGGTTGGTTGAAAAGAGATTTTACTTACTCAAGATGGAAAAATATAATTGGTGAAGAGTACATCACAAGCCATCCTAGTCTATTAGATATCAATTTTTAAAATACCTTTCAAAGTGTTTAATATTGTGGAATGAATCCAAAAATAATTTTAATGGATTGGTTCAAAAGAAAGGAGTAGAATACCTCTAATCTCATAGGAGAAGGTATGTCAACCCAAGACACAAAGAGGATTGGGCCTTCAAAAAATTAGAAACATCAACCTATCATTGGCTAAAAAGGTAGAGTGGAGAGTTATGAATAAGGGACAGTCAATATGGGTTAAAATATTGAAGAAAAAATATTCAGATAGTATGGAAGATGTTAGACTACTTACGATACAAGATCTATGTAGGGGGTCTTCATTAAGGAATCATATTGTGAATTCAAGGGGGTTATTATGGAAGGGAGTACAATGGAAAGCAGGCGATGGTAGATCCATTAGCTTTTGGGAGGATGTATGGTTAGACATTAGACCACTAACCATGGAGGAGGAGATGCATAGACTACGAGAGGATCTAGAAGCAAGATATGGTAGGTTAGTAAGTGACAATATGGATGGTAGGAGGTTGGTTAATATGGAAAGAGCTAAAATTGAACTAGAAGAATAGTGAAGCACTAAGCTAAATGCAAAACTTGGATCATATTATATAAGTCTAGAGATGCAAAAAGATTCATTGATGTGGGGAGCCATCCAAGATGGTGAATTTAACATCAAATAAGCTCATGAATTGGTTGAACCAACTATAAAATATGGTATTCCATGGAATATAATATGGGAAAAGAAAGCAATTAATGTTGGCTTTTAAGCCTTACTATCTCAAAAATATCATAAGTCCAAATATAAATAAGCCACAATATTAAAGGTCAAAATATTAATATCAAGAGTAGAATAATATATGAGCAATCTAATGTGTATATCAAGGCCAATATAGTAATGACATAACATTCAATTATAATATAAAATATGAATGTAAATGGCCAAAATCATTCATGAACATGCATGAAGAAAACTTACAATATTAATTGTTCAAAATCTATATACAAGCTTTATTCACTTTCCAATATCTTCCTTTTACAATCAGATACCAAATTGCTATATTTTTTCATGGAGCTTTGTCTCCATAATATTGTTAATAAAAACTTTAGATTTTACACCTGTAAGTAGAAACACAATAACAGATAATAGAAAATAGTAACACAAATGACACAAAGATTTACGTGGAAACTTGCAATGTGCAGGAAAAACCATGGGGTAATGGTAACTTCTCCTTTTATTATTTTTAGCAAAATTTACATTCACATTTATCAACGTTTCAACAACATGACAAATGCAAGGAATCACATCCCTTTTATAGAGCAGAAGGAAGACTCTAAACTATTTATTTCCTCTATCGATGGAAGCATTTGTTCATTTTCATTCCCAAGGAAGGTGACTGAACCTATTCATCTTCTGCATTTAGACGTCTATATATATGTCTACTTATTTAGACATATGACCTAGATGTATGAAAGCCCAAACGTCTAGTCTACTACCTAGATGTTTAGCCAAGATATCTAGTAGCCCAGACGTCTAGCTTGCTGCTTAGACATCTAGCCTAGATGTTTAGCAACCCTGCTACCTAGACGTATAGTAGGTCAGACGTCTGGCCTATTGCTTAGATATTTGACCCAAACATCTAGCAGGTTAGACGTATGGCCTACTACCTAGACATCTAACCCAGATATCTAGCAAGTCAGACATCTAGCCTATTGCCTAGACGTATAGCAGGTCAGACGTCTAGTCTGCTATAGCTTTTGTTTCTGCCATATGACTTGCATAGTGTCTTCACTTCCTAACATTATCCCACTTGAATTTAGTATTCAAGGATTATTCTACCAAATATTTTTCATGTAGTACCAATTACACAATGTTATCATTGTTACTTTTTTAGCAAACCTAGAGAAAATCTGCACCACTCAAACTTCTCTACCTTGATCGAATTTCTAAGCATATCTGTAGGATTCACTTCAGTATCATATTATCTTCTTACACCATATTTCTAATAAAGTGGTACATGAAATCGATGTGTTTCATGTGATCATGGAATGTTGGATTCTTCACTAGTTGAATAGCACTTTGGCTATCACAATGCAACGTAATTTTCTCCTGCATTACCTTGAAGTCATCCAAAAATTGCTCTAGAAAAATTGCCTCTTTATTGACATGAGTTGTTGCAATGTATTTTGCTTCAGTGGTTGATAAATCCAGAATAAACTACAACTTAGAAGCCCAACTAACCGCTCCACCAACAAGAGTGAAGGTATATCCTGTAGTGGACTTTTTCCCATCTCTATCTCCACCATAATCATAATCCTCAAAACCTGTAACTTGCAAATATGTCGATCCAAAGTAAATGACAACATTTGAAGTGGCTCTTAAATATATGAATATCCACTTCATCGCATTTTAATGCTCCTTACCAGGATTTGACATGTATCGGCTAACTATTCCCATTGCTTAGCCAATATTCGATCTGGTGCTTACCATGGCATACATGAGGCTTCATACTACTGATGAATATGGTACATGATACATGCTTGTCTTATCTTCTTCTGTTCTAGGACACTGGTTGGAAGACAAATTTAAGTGTGGAAGAAGTGGGCTTCTAACTGGTTTTACATTCTGCATATTGAAGCACTGCATAATATTTTCCACATATGACTTTTGACTTAACCAGATCTTTCTTACTTTTCTATCCCTAAGTATCTTCATTCCTAAAATTTTATTTATTGCTCCTAAATCCTTCATTTCAAATGTCCTAGCCAACTGATCCTTAAGATCAATAATTTTCTTCATGCTGGGGCCTACAACCAGCATATCATCAATATACAACAATAAAATAAAAAACTACCATCATCAAACCTCTTATAGTATCCACAATGGTTAGCTTCACTTCTGCTGAAACCTTAGCTTCATGAAGGTATCAAATTTATTGTACCACATCCTTGGTGCCTGTTTCAACCCGTATAGTGATTTCTTCAGTCTGCAAAAAAAATGCTCTTTGCCTCTTTCCTCATAGCCCTCAGGCTAATCCATATATATGTCTTCCTTGATATCACCATGCAAGAAATAAGTCTTTACATCAAGTTGCTCTAGTTCTAAATCCTATGCAGCTACAAGTGCAAGTAGAACTCTAATAGTAGTCATCTTCACAACTGGAGAGAAAATTTCATTAAATTCAATACCTGACTTCTGCACATAGCATTTTTCCACCAAGCGAGCTTTATAGCATTCTAATAGCCCATCATTGTTCTTCTTCACTTTGTACACCCACTTGTTTTCAACAATATTTCTTCCAGGTGGGATATCCACAAGTTCCCATGTTTTATTCTTGAAAAGTGCCTCAATTTACTCCTCCGTGGATTTCCTCCACTTTTCTACATTTTTAGACTCTTTAGCTTCCTAAAATAAACTAGGTTCACCATCATCAGTTAACAAAGCAAAAGAGGAATGATACACATGAGAATACCTTTTCGGACACTTTTGTGGACGTTTAGATATTCTAACCTAATGATCTGTCGATTGTGGCTCTTGGTCTTGTGACCATTGTGGTTGCTCTACTTGTTTTTCTACTTGCTATCTGCATGTTGATCAAAAACTTCAACATGTTCATATTCACTCAATTCTACTTCAATAGGTACAACATTAGGATTTTTTTGTAACTCCTTCCTTTGCATGGATTTTTCATCAAAAATTACATCTCGAATAATAATTACCATGTGGGCAATAGGATCCCACAATCTATACCCCTTCACTATATCTCCATAGCCGAGAAAAACACATTTTCTTGACTTCGGGTCAAGCTTGGACCTTTTTTCTTTGGGTACATGGGAAAATACATCACAGCCAAAGGTGTGCAAATGAGAGTAATAAAATGGTTTACAACACCAAACCTCCTTCAAAATTTGTCCATCCAATGTAGTTGTAGGTGACTTGTTAATAAGATACACAATTATATTAACAGCCTCTACTGAAAACTTTTTCTCCAACATGGCTACACTAAGCATGCTTATTACATGTTCTATGATTGTGTGATTCATCTGCTCAACCACACAATTTTTTTTTGGAGTGTATGGTACATTCTTTTGGTGCTTAATACCTTCCTGCATACATAATTTATCAAATCTCTTGGAGTAATATTCACCCCCATTATCTGACCTGAGACATAAAATCGACTTGCCCAAAATCTTCTCTACCTATGCTTTGAACTCTTTAAATTTATGCAAAATTCTGAAATTTTCTTCAAAAAATAAACCCACACTCTCCTAGAATAATCATCTATAAAAGTCAAAAAATAGATGGTGCCATTCAAGGACTGAGTGGAGACTAGTCCAAATATATTCAAATGTATAAGTTGCATAAAATAAGAGCTCTTACCAGGACTTGCAGTAAACTGAACCCTCTTCTATTTACCAAAAATACAGTGCTCACACAAGTCTAAATTGTAAGACTTAATCCCAGAGAGCATACCTCTATCATGCAAAATTTTCAAGCCTTTTTCGCTTATATTACCTAGGTGTTGATGCCATAGCATTACTACATCTTGAACAGAAGTTGTTTTTGTTGCATAGTTTGTCTCCATATCACCACATAAAGAGTATAAGGTCTCATAAGATTCTCTATTTGTTACTACAAGAGCTCCTCTAGTAATCTTGAAATAGTTGTTACTGAAAGTGATAGAATACCCTAGCTTATCCATCATTTTTATTGAGAGTAAATTCTTCCACAAATCGGGCACATGTTGCACATCACATAACATCCTTTCTCTACCATCATCCAACTTGATCCTTATATCCCCTCTTCCCACAATTTCTAAAGGGTGATCATCACCCAAATAGACCTTTCCACCATAGTATGGCTGATATTTGTCAAACTAGTCTCTGTGGGGAGACATGTGGAAAGATGCACCCAAGTCCAAAACCCAGGTGTATAAAACAGATATGTTGTTATTTATATATAAGGCTTCACATGTTGTCATCTCTCTTGAATCTACTACACTGGCCTCAACTGATTGCTAATTTTCACCATTCTTTAATTGCTAATAGTCCTTCTTGGAGTGTCCTGGCTTCCCACAATGCCAACACTTCCCTTTCTACTTACGTCCTTTAGACTTAGATCTAGACTATTTTCTACCTTTTTTACTCCCCTCAAAATATCGACCTCTCATAGATAGGGCTTCATTGGTTGAGGGTTCCAAAGATGTTTTTTTCCTCAACTCTTCTGCCAACAAAGCGACTATCACATCATCAAATTTGAGAGTTCTTGATGATGAATTAGTGATGGTCATCACCATATGATCCCAAGTGTCTGGGAGGGAACAAAGTAGGGTGATAACTTTATATTCATCCTCCATATTCATATTAACTGAAATCAGTTTACTAATAAGAGTATTAAACTCATTCAAGTTATCTACCACAGATGAGCTTTCCTTCATCTTCAAGATATAAAGCTACTTTTTTAGAAAAACCTTATTTGTTGCTGATTGTGTTTCATACAACTTTTCAAGCTTTTGCTAAAGGGCTTCCATGGTCTTCTCTTCAGCTACATTGAACAAGATAGAGTCCTATAGGTAGAGACAAATTATAGAAATCACCTTCCTGTCAAGTGTTGCCCACTCTTCATCTTTCATGCTGCTTAGTTTTCTTGCGACCCCTTTCAAGGCTTGAGATTGGTAATTTTGAACTAGCAAATCCTCCACCTTCATATTCCATAGAGAAATTTTTTTGCCATAAAATTTCTCAATCTCAAACTTGGTTACACCTCTTTTCATTGTTGTAGCTCCCACTCGTACAAAACTTTGAGCTCATATACCAGATGTTAATAAAAACTTTAGACTTTACACCTGCAAGTAGAAACACAATAATAGCGAATAGAAAATAGCAACACAAGTGACACAGAGATTTATGTTTAAATCTGCAATGTGCAATAAAAAACATGGGGCAATGGCAACTTCTCCTTTTATTATTTTTAGCAAACTTTACATTCACATTTCTCAACGTTTCAAGAACATGATATATGCAAGGGATCACATACTTTTTATAGAATAGAAGGAAGAATCCAAACTATTTGTTTCCTCTCTCAACGGAAGCCTAAAAAAATTGTTCATTTCCTCTCCCAAGGAAGGCACCTTATACCAGCTACGAGGAAAAAGTTCTTATAGCACCAAAATCTATACTCAAGCCTTAACACAAATCTTGATCCAATCATAAATCAAATATGCTTAGATTTACCCCAAGCCTCAACATAAAGCTTGAACAAATAAATCAATCAAATTTGCTCTCAAGTCTTCACAAAGACCTTCCTTCAATTCCTCTCAAGAACTTGCTCAATCTACTCTTCAAGTATTCACTAAGACTTACCTCAAATCTTCCCTCAAGTCCTCTCAAGAACTTGCTCAATCTGCTCTCAATTTTTCACCAAGACTTACATCAAATCTGCCCTCAAGTCCTCTCAAGAACTTGCTCAATCTGCTTTCAAGTCTTCACCAATACTTGCCTCAAATCTACTCAAACACATGCTCAATACAGCTCACAGGATATGCTCAATCAATCTCAAATATTGCACACAATGCTATCAATTTCTTTGTCTAATCTTCAAAGTAATTCCTTTAACTTGAAGTAGTTTAGACATATTCTATTCACAATTCGTTTAACCTTTGGAACTGTTGGTCATAAAATCTTCCTAGGAAAGGATTTTGGGTAAATGTATGCACCCTAGACCTGGACCAACATTGAAAGGCCGAAGGGAAGATATGCCCCTCGTGCCAATCTCCGAAAAAAAGTCGGCTCCTATGCTAAACTACTTTGGTGTTTTGAGATAATGGATGCAGGAAATAGATAAACAAATTTAGGGTTAGAGAAAGAAATAAAAAATGGGTAAGGGAAGAGAGATTGATAATTAATGGTGGGAGAGAATAGGAAGCACAATCACTAACTAATAACTTGAATAGCAACAAAGAAAACCAAGAATAAATGAAAGAAACACCACATTAACCTTCCTATGTATCCTCTG